>OZ037760.1:5815000-7015000 GCA_964035475.1 Salix caprea
ATTTTTAGACAGTTTTATTGTGGAGCAATTGTCACAATAAATCACACAGCAAGCTTGATTCCAGCTGAGATGCTTGAGAACTCTTTGCATCCAGATGGCTTGACATGCACAGGCTGCAGCTGCAATAAACTCTGCTTCAGTAGTTGACAAGGTGACAACTGCTTGCTTTTTAGAACTCCATGACACAGCTCCAGTCCCCAACATAAACACATACCCTGAGGCGCTTCTCCTGTCATCAACATCCCCAGCATAGTCACTGTCTGAATACCCCACAATTCCACACATTTCAGCTCCTTTCATATAGCCAATGCCCAATTCTGAGGTACCTTTAAGATACCTTAAAATCCTCTTGACAGCTACCATGTGTAATTCAGTAGGTTTTTCCATATACCTACTTACCAAACTCAGAACATACATGAGGTCTGGTCGCGATACCGTGAGGTACATAAGGCTGCCAATCATTTATTTGTATTGGGTAGAGTCCACTTTTGTTCCCCCTTCATCCTTAGTCAACTTGAACCCTGGTACCATAGGAGTCTTAGTGGCATTGCACATTTCCATGCCAAACTTCTGCAAAATTTCAGCAGCATACTTCTTTTGACAGATATGAATGCCTTCATCAGTTTGAATTACTTCTACACCCAAGAAGTATTTCATCCTTCCCAAATCCGTCATGTCAAATTCCTCCTTCATTGATGCTTTAAACCCCTCCATTAATCTCTTATCATTACCTGTGAATATTAGGTCATCCACATAAATGCTTACAATAAGCAACTTGCCTTCCCTTTCGGTTTTTGTGAACAAAGTATGTTCACTTTGACATTTTTCGAACCCTTCCTTGAGAAAGTAGGCCTCAATTCTACTATACCATGCCCGTGGGGCTTGTTTCAAGCCATACAAAGCTTTTCTCAATTTTAGAACTTTCTCTTCTTCTCCCTTCTTCACATAACCCATAGGTTGATTGACATACACATCTTCTTCCAAGTTGCCATGCAAAAAGGCACTCTTTACATCAAGTTGGTACACATACCAACCTTTATGAGCTGCTAGAGCTAGTATCATGCGTATGGTGTCCCACCTTGCAACTGGAGCAAACACCTCTGAATAGTCAATCCCATGCTTCTGTGCATATCCCAAGGCTACTAGTCTGGCTTTGTGCTTGTCTATCTCCCCCTTTTCATTGAGTTTAGTCTTATGCCTTGTTTGTTTCAAGGAAAGTGAATTCCAGGAATTCACTTTCCTCACTTTCCAGTGTTTGGAAACATTTTGGAAAGTGAAGTCAACGGAATTGCTTTTCCCCACTTTTCCGGTCAACTTAAATTTTCACTTAACACGCGGAAAGTGAATTCCGCTCCTGAACGAGCGGAATACACTTTCCGCGTGACCCATCTCTTTCCCTCATCTCTCTGCAACACGTCTCTTTCCCTCATCTCTTTCACTCATCTCTGCACCCTAGCCTCTCGCCTCCCTCTCCAGTCCCTCATCTCTTTCCCTCATCTCTCTGCACCAAATTCCTCTCTGTGAAAAACACCTCTGTGAAACACCTTTCTGTGTCCGAAAATCAAAGAAGAGAAAGGACCACCAGCATCGCCAGCGTGAAGAAGAAGAAAGAGAATGGCCGATAAAGATTGCCCCTGCCACCCTCGTCTACAAAGGCATCGTCAAAGAATTCGTAAGCCTTCCTCCTTTTCTTGTTTCTTATGTGATTTTTGAAGTGGGTTTTCATTTTTTCTTGGGTTTTTTCTTGATTTAGTTTCGATCTGGTTGAGTATTTGTAGATTAGATTTTTTGGGGTTTTGTTTTGAAGTTGGAGTTTTTGAGAGCATGGCGTGTGCGTAGGTGTTGATTTCAAGTATGCCCACACCCTCTCTGTCTTCAAGTATGCCAACTCGTTTGGGCTGCCGGCCGATGCTTTTTTTTCTTTTTACCGTGATATTCATCCTGCTCTTTCCTTGAGAAGTGAAGTTCTTAATGTGGTTTTCTGAACAAAGATGAGAAATTCATGGGCGTGGGTAAGAACCTAGTTTTCTGAACAATCTTCTCATTTTCAAGCTTTAGCCTTTCCACTTCGGCTTCCAACTTTTTAGCACCACCAGACTTCAAATCATAACTCCTACCTCCCTTTCCATTGGAAGTTGCTTCAGAATTTGCCTGATAAATATCAAACAGAAAATTAAAATCCCACTATGATTTTTAAACTTAAGTTCCTAAGAACCAAAAAATGAAACAAAACATACTTTTGAGTTTGGAGAAAGGTAGCTAAACAATGCTTGAAAATCTGCCAATTCATCTTCGGTTTCCTTAACTATATTGATGCTCATGGTTCTGTGATGCTTTAGCAGATGTTTATAGTTTTTACCATGTACAGTCTTCTCCCTTGGTTCATTTGGGAATTACTTGAAGGGTAATCTATTTAATACTAATCAACATAGCTCTGTTAGATTGTGAAAATACTATAATCTGTGATTATAGTATGATTGTGATTCTGAATGTAATTTTGTTTAAGATTACAAAGATATGCCTAGTTTAGACAGAACCTTATCTTGTCCAACATAGCTGAATTTCTGAGACTATTATGCCATTTTGCAATAATGGGAAGCCTGATTTGGATTCTTTTATGCTGCTGCATCTGGATTTGCTTTCATTTTGTTTTGTAAAGAAAATTATGTGATATTTGTTTGCGTTCTAATGGATGCAAAATTCCTTATTCCCTCCTTGCCCTCTTAAGTTACTCTAATTTTTAACTTGCATGGATGTCAAAACTAAATTGTATGTTGTCAGCTGCTTTGAACATAATTCATTGTATTGATTGTGAAAATATTTGATATGCTTTTCTTATAATATTGATTTCTCTATATGTTTAGGTGTTGTTATCAGAAAACTACACTTTCATGTTATGGATAGTAAAATACTTAATGCGGTATGCATGGGAGCAGCTGTTGCTGTGATAGCTGCAATGGAATGTTATAAAGAAGAAGAAATAAATAGAATTTATATACCAAGAGAACCACGTATAAATGCAATTGCTCAACGCGAATTCTATATTGACAGCATTTTGAATCGAGGTGATCGACATTGCGTTGAACAAATTCGTATGAAACCTATTGTATTACATAGATTGTGTGATCTTCTCACAAGCCGTAACCTATTACGAGCAACTCAAAATGTGTCTATTAGGGAGCAAGTAATTGTTTTCTTACAAATTGTAGGCCATAACCAAAGATTTAGGGTTGTTAGTGGTAGATATTATAGGTCTGTTGAAACTATCCATCGTTACTTTAGAATTGTCTTAAAAGCAATTCTAAAGTTGTACAAACACCTTATTAAAGACCCAGAGGATACAGTTCCAGCAGAGATAATGAATAATACAAGATTCTATCCTTATTTTAAGGTATGAACACATTACCAATATTTTAATGAATTGATTAATTACATTAAGAAGAAAAGTTTATAATTTATGTTGTCATGTTTATATAGGATTGTGTGGGAGCAATTGATGGTACCCATGTTCCTGTAAATGTTCCTGTTGAGATTCAAGGAAAGTTTCGAGGACGAAAAGAAGGAACAACACAAAATATTTTAGCAGCTATAACTTTTGATTTGAAGTTTTTATATGTTTTAGCTGGCTGGGAAGGAAGTGCCCATGATTCACGGGTTTTAGCTGATGCATTATCAAGATCTAATGGTTTTAAAATTCCAGAAGGTATATAATAAAGTACGCATTATATGCATAAACATATCAAATGTCTTACTATATAAAGATAGTAATAGGTTTGTTTTTAAATTGTAGGGAAATATTATCTTGGTGATGCTGGTTACGGTATTCGAAAAGGAGTCATTTCTCCTTTTCGTGGAGTTCGATATCACTTGAATGAGTTTACAGACCGTGCACCAGAAAATGAAAAGGAGCTATTTAATCTTCAACACTCTTCATTGAGAACCGTGATTGAGCGAGGGTTTGGTATTTTGAAGAGTCGTTTTAGAGCAATTGATGGAAAAATCTTTTTGGTCTTATGAAACACAAGTAGAAGTTGTGCTTGCATGTTGTATTATTCATAATCACATAATGGGGGTTGATCCTTATGACTTTCTTATGGAAGAAATATGTCCGGATAGTGAACCAAGTAGACGAACAATGTACTTAAGTCAACGGGAGGAAAGGGAAGAGAATAGGGAGTGGATATCAAAGAGAGAAATGATTGCCTCAACCATGTGGAATGATTATAACACTCAAAGAAACTTGTAATTGAGTTTTAATTATACGTTTTTGTTTTTCTTATGTCTTGCTTAATTGTTTATATGAAATGTATTAAATCGAAATATTGTATGATTTTGTATAAATTTTGTAATTTCTTTTTTGTAGAAATTAGTTTAACACAGGATGAAAAATGCAAAGGCAAGGGCAAACATTTCAAATGGACTAAGCCCATGTCTAACATGTTGCTTGAGTTATTAGCTGATGAGGCACTTAAAGGAAACAAACCTTCTTCCACCTTTAAAGCAGAATCTTTTGTTCAGGTGGCTAAAGAAATAAATGCAATATTCAATGTGCAATGCGAGCCTAAACATGTGGAAAATCATCTCAAGACTGTGAAAAAAGAATGGGGAATAATAACCACTCTTAAAGGTAAAAGTGGTTTTGGCTGGGATGATTGTTTGAAGATGATTACAGTTTCGAAAGATGTGTATGATGAAGAAGTGAAGGTATGATAAATATTATACTCTTTGTAATTTTTATATTTACTTTTGTTTCTACAATGTTATACAATGAACTAAAAAAATTGCATATTCTATACGTTATGAACAGGCACATCCCAATCATGACAAGTATCTGAACAAAAAACTTGATTTCTATGACGTAATGACAATTGTTGTTGGAAAAGACATGGCAACCGGAAATTTTGCCAAATCATTTGCTGATGTCAACTTGGAAGAGAACACTGAAGTTCATTCAATTTCCATGGAAAATGAAGTTGAATATGAAGAAACTTCAAAGGAAAAAGGGACATCTTCCTCTGCTACACAAAAGAGACAACATAGAAAGAGAAGCCGCATGCATGAAAATGATGATGTTGACAAGTTTTCTAAACAGATTGGAGATGTAGTATGTGCAATTCAAAGTATCAGCAAAAATCAACTTGATGTTAGTGCGTTGTATGAGGCAGTGATGGAAGTTGAAGGCTTTGATGAGATAACTCTTGTGTGTGCATTTGATTATTTGGTCCAAAATGAAATGCTGGCAAAAGCATTTCTGGTAAAAAAGGCAGATTTGAGGAAATTTTGGGTTCAAAACTGTCACCACACACTACAACAGGCTTGCTTCCTAAGATGGTTTGAAAATGTTCAAAGTTTGGTTTCAGACTATGTTTTTTATCAGTCAAGTATGTTTACTTGTTTAATTCGGAGAATTCTATATTTAAGTTTGTAATTTGAACTAATATGTATGTCAATGACATCGAAACTTTATATTTATGCAAGACTATTTATTTCTTGATGTTAGGTATAAATATTTATTTCTTGATGTTTATTTTATAGATATTAAAGGGATAATTGCCTTTACCCAAATTTTTTTTTATCTAAAATACCCATCAAAATATTGTTGTATCTATTTATCTTTTCAAAAATACTTCAAACCAAAAACAAAAACCCAAACATATAACTCACAACATAAACTAATTTGGCTTTCTTAATATGAAAAAACAAATTATTTTAAGCTTTTCAAATTGAATAATTTTTACTTACAAAATATTTAACAAGTTTATTTCTCTATAATAACATATGACATATATTGTAATATTTTATAAAATAAGCTATGTATGAATATAGGATATAATAAAAAAATTCATCATTATACTGATTTGATTTCATTTTTTAATTTAAAGTGATTAAATATTTTATATTAAATATTTAATATACATGGGATAAAATTTAAAAAATTAATAATTTATTAATAAATTATTTTCCAGTTCATTTTCCATAACACAAACAAACACTGGAAAGTGTTTTCCAGTTCATTTTCCATAACACAAACAAACACTGGAAAGTGTTTTTCATAACACTACCAAACATCGGAATTCACTTTCCAGGAATTCACTTTCCCCGGAATTCACTTTCCAAAAGGAAACCACTTTCCAGCAAACAAACGGGGCCTTATAGAGCCACTTAACTCCTATGGCTCGAGCACCTGAGGGAAGTTTAACCAACTCCCAAGTCTGGTTTTTTTATTATGGCCTGAATTTCACAATCCATTGCCTTCTTCCATTCTGCACATACTGCTGCCTCTTCATATGATCTCGGGTCTCCAGCCTCTGTATAAAAGATTAGTTGTTGGACATCCTCATCATCTGACAGTCCTTCTCCACTTACATGGTCATTCATCCAGGCTGGCTGCTTACTCCTTCTTCCCATAACTCTGCCTGTTCCCGAGTTTCCATCTTCTTCAACCACTGTCTCATCTGCCACTCTAGTTCTTCCTTCATCTTCATCAGGTGTAGCATTCGGGCTGATGTCTGTAACATCAGTATTCCTTGGTCTGCCTTCACTCACATCTCCTGCACACACACCAATTGCTGTATTGCTAGTGGCAGTGATGTTTTCCCCTTCAATTTGCTCATCCCTATCCATTTCTTCACTATCACTCCATTCCAGTGCAGTCTGCCTTGAATCAGCCTCACTGACATTCCATTCCCAACTAGCATCTTCATCAAATGCTACATCACGACTCACTACTATCTGTTTGGTGACTGGATTGTAAAGCTTATATGCCTTGGACTCACTACTCAGCCCCAACAGCACACATTTTGTGCTTTTCCCATCCAGTTTTTTTCTTCTTTGGTCAGGAACATGCACATACCCTATGCAACCAAACACTCTGAAGTGTTCTACTGAGGGCTTCACATCACTCCAGGTTTCTTCAGGGGTCTTGTCACCCACTGCCGAAGTAGGACATCTGTTCAGTACATACACTGACCAATTCACAGCTTCTGGCCAAAAAACCATGGGGACTTTCTTCTCACTCAAAATACTTCTGGTCATATTCATTATGCTCCTGTTTTTCCTCTCAGCTACCCCATTTTGCTGAGGGGTGTATGCAGCTGTGAGCTGCCTTTTTATTCCATTTACCTTGCAAAACTCAAGGAATTCTTCTGAGGTGAACTCCCCACCTCTGTCAGTTCTAAGGCAGCAGATGTTCTTGTCAGTTTCCTTCTCCACAGCCACTTTGAAGTGTTTAAAGGTGACAAAAGCCTCAGATTTTCCAGTTAGAAAGAATACCCATATCTTCCTTGAAAAATCGTCTATAAAGGTAATTAAATACCTTTTTCCATTATTAGAAACTGGAGTAATAGGGCCACATATATCCGCATGAATCAATTGCAATATATGTGATGCTCTCCACTGACTTTGACTAGGCAAAGAGTCCCTATGTTGTTTCCCAATTAAACAGCCCTCACACAGCTTTTCGGGAGCCTTCAGCAGAGGCAATCCCTTGACCATATGTTTTTGATAAAGGGTTCTCAACCCTTGATAGTGCAAGTGACCAAACCGACAGTGCCACAACTGAGTATCATTATCAGTGATTGTTTTAAAACAGGCAGGATCATTATCTCTAGAGTTCACAGTTGCCAACAACACAAACATACGATTAGTGGTCATTTCACTTTGCATTATCAGACCTCTAGAGGAGTGGAACATCTTAAACATGTTGTTTTGAATGAGTATAGCTATATTTTTCTCCTGCAGTTGACCAATGCTCAACAAATTGTTTTTCAACTCAGAAATATAGTATACTTGAGTGATCACTTGGCTAACACCCATAACATTCATTCTCACAGTCCCTATCCCCATGACTGTCATTCTAGTGTTATTGCCTAATTTCACAGACTGCCTGAATTCAGTGTCTAAGTTTATGAACCACATTCTATTTCCACTCATGTGGTTACTACACCCGGAGTCTAGGAACCATACCTCATCTCTCTTAGCATTGTGTAGTTCCACGTGGGTCATGAGCAGTAGTTCTTCTTCCATGTCCAGTTCTGCATAATTGGCTCCCTTTGCCCACTCAGGGCATTCATATTGAAAATGCCCCAATTTGTGGCATTTGTAGCATTCTATCAGCTGCCTGTTTAGTTGTTGCCTTCCCCTTCCTCTGTCTCTTCCATGATTTCCTCTAAACAGACCTCTGCCCCGTCCCCTTGATGCTCGATTGTCCTGAACAATTGCTAGAGCTTGTTCCTCTTCCTGATATTCCATCATCCTCTGCTCATGAACTAGCAGGCTGCCATGTAGCTCATCTATACTCAACTTATCCACATCATTTGATTCTTCTATTGAGCAGACCACGTAATTGAACTTAGGGCTCATTGTTCTCAAAATTTTTCCAACCACTGCACTTTGTTGTATTTGATCTCCGTGAACCTTCATTTTGTTCACTATGGTTAAAGTTCTGGATACATACTTATCCACCTTCTCGCCATCTTTCATGCTTAGTATTTCGAATTCTCTCCTCAGTGCTTGTAATTGAGCTCTTCTCACCTTTGTGGATCCTTGGTACTTCTACTTCATAGACTCCCATATGGCCTTGGCTGTTGTCTTCTCCAAAATAGTTTCCATGATTTCTCGGTCGATTGACTGAAACAAGAAGTTCTTGATTCTTAAGTCTTTAAGCTTGGCCTCGTCTGTAGCCTTCTTTTGAGCTTCACTCGGAGTTGTGCCTTGTGCCACAGAGGGAATGCCTTCCTCGATTAGGCTCCACATCTCCTTACTCCTTAAGAAGTTCTCCATCATCAAGGACCAGTGATCGTAGTGCCCATCGAACCTAGGAATGGAAGCTTGAACGAATTGGTCTGACGACGATTTCATCTTCTTGTTTCTCTCTTTACTGATTTCTTGCAATTACTCTCAATCTCTCGGTATTTCTCTCACAATTGCAATTACCCACACTCAATCAGTGTTTCTCTCACAATTACCCACACTCTCACGGTGTTTCTCACCCAATTTCACTTTCCCATGCTCACAGTTCTTTCTCTCTCACTTCAGGCCGTTCGGGGCTCTGATACCAATTGTTAAATTGGAAGTCAAAGATTAAAGGAATTCACTCAGCGTTTATTATTTGATTCCCCTTGACTTTATAGTCACCATACAATCAACTGTTAATCAGTAATTAGCACCTGATTAACTGACACGTAACAGTCTTTACTAACAAAATGAAATAACAGAAACTTAACAAGAATGAAACTAATTCAACATGCCAAACAGACTGACTCTTAATACCAACAATCCGAACAGAAAATAGCTCTAGAAACGCTAATAATAATAATAATAATAATAATAATTGTTTGGAACTTGATCTCAAATCAGGTATTTTTAATAGAAAATATAAAAGAAAAGGAGGAGACAAAAATAAAAATAGCGGTCGAAGCTCGAGCAGGGGTGCGTGAGTACTTAGCACACCGCACCTCTAAAACAACATATTCTAAGAGAAAAATAAGATTGGCTGTTAACGCAATAATTGATGACGTCTCCTTCTAGAAGATAGATTAAACATATGGTGTTACGTATACTCTCACACCTATACTTTATCACCTGATATTTTATTTTATTTATTTAATCTCTAAACTTATGCACAGTGACAACTACCTCTGTTTAATTAATTGGAAAAAAAATATGCACGTCTAATCCAGGCGTAGAAAATGAAAAAAACCACAGATCACAAACCACCAAGTAACAGGATAACCAGGCAGACAAAAACGTAGTTTACTTTTAAAAACAACGACGGTGTCGTTTAATTTCTTCTGCCTGATTTCCGTATTAAATAAATAAATTGATGACGAGGAAGAAATATATATAATCATTGCGTGTTAAAGGATGACGGTTGACAAGATATTGTTGTCAAATACACGGCGTTAAGCGAGACAACGTGATCTCACATCGTATCCATAGAGAATTGTAGCACTCTCATTCCATTCCCTGAGGGAGGATTGTCGGGTAATTGCCTGGAATTGTAACCTCCAAGCTTGGTTTTTTAATACCTAAAGATAAACTGAAATGCAGAGATAAAAGAGAAGGCGAAGTAAAGCAAAAACCAAGTCCTTTATTCTTCGAATACACAAACCTGTTCAAACTGTCCACATAGCAAAACGGTAACACTGAGACCTGCCGGCATTACAGGTAACCTCCATCTGCAAGCTATTATTGTTCCGGCACAAACACACTAATCAGTTCTACCTCATAGATTGATCCCTCAAGCTTTTTCTGAAGAAATGAATCCTTGGCTCTTTAAACTTTCAACTGCATCCTTGATAATTTGCTCCATGGGAATAAATTCTAAACCCAAGTCCATCAGCTTCTTCGCTCCATTCTTTGTCCTCAACAACCCAGGTCGGGTATCCATCGGCAACCTACACCAATAGGCACATTAAGGATCAGGCAGTAATGATTCACACCATCAAACGGCCAGAAAGAAGTGTTAGGATCTCAATGAAGCAGGGTTGGCAATGGATGGAAGTTAGTACACACTCAGAAAAACAAACTTAAATTCTTTACCTGGGAATCTTATATTCAGGATATAGCTCAGCAGCCTTGGCCACAAAGTCACCATAGTAAGATATAGCTTCAACACACATGTGTCTGCCAGTTGCTGATGGGTTCTCGTACACTATAATATGTGCCAAGGCTACATCTTTGAAATGCACAGATCCCATAAAGAAGTCATGGTATGTCTCAGTGCAGCCTGCAATAAGGACAAAATGTCATTGTTTGTGCTTTCCTTATTCAAAAAATCATAATAGCAAAATTTTAAAATTAGTATCAGTTTGCTAATGAAGTAGAGGAAATTGAAATCCAAGAGTTGAAATGATTGAGTTACAGGCTTATTAGCAAGATACTTCGATAAACATGTCTGCATGTCTGCAATAGTATAATGGAATTTTAGCTTATTGAAAATAAAGGTATACACATTAACATACAATCAAAACTAATGAAAAGTTTAATCTTTGTTCCTGGTCCTTGCAATTTTCTATGCATTTCCTCAAAAACTTTACCCTGAAAGAGGTGCATTAGAAGGAAATCTAATTGTGCTGTTGAAGCTATAAGCCTATCAGTGCAAAAAAAAATAAAAATAGAAGTGATATTGGATTCTAGTTCATGACTAATTCTGCTGTCCTACAAACTATGGATAGGCTGCTTCTATAATCTGGCTACTTAAGAGTGTCCAAGTGCCAACTCAATTATGGCAAGGAAGCTAAACATTGACAACTTGTTGGGCAGGAGAGAAGATAAAGGACTAGAAGGAAATTGAACCAAGTGAACACTACCTCCCTTGTCAACACGGGGAGAAATTTAGCTTTCCCCGTTTCCTAGTGTTACTCAAATTACCCCATTATCTTAAACCAGACATCCACAATAAGCCACATGCTTTCTACTTTCACCCCAAGCCTCAGTCAGATGTCTCATATCAATTGGTTAGTATTCACAAATAATGTTCATTCAAAGAAATATAAAGGTACACAGCCCTAACACTATATAAATCTTCAACATTAGTTGAAGAACACACACATTTCCAATCTTAACTACATGATCAGCGAGACTAGTTTAGAAAATGCGAATCAAACATGGAAAGACAATGCAGTCGACAAGTGATCATAGATTGAGTTAGTGAGCAACATAACCTTGGAGAAGGCGCACAAGCATCACCATGCTACCATTTAGCACCGGTGAGATAACAGGACCCATAACTGTACCCGGATTCACCACCACCACATCCAAACCCTTCTCCTTTGAAAACTCCCACGCAGCTTTCTCGGCTAGTGTTTTTGACAATGGATACCATAACTAATCACCACAACAAGACAAACAAAATCAGCCACAAATGTCAACAAAATAATATTTATTAGGAAATAAATTAAACAAAACACCACTCAGAACTCACTGAGTTTTGCTTGCAGTACTCAACGTCCGTCCAGCAATCCTCGTTCTTGATGACGTCAGCAGGCCAGTTAGGACTGGGCATGATAGAAGAAACAGAAGACGTCACCACGACGCGCCTGACGCCGTTTTCCTTTGCCGCCGTTAGTACATTTATTGTTCCTTTGATTGCCGGGTCCAAAAGCTCATTCTTTCAGGGGGGGGAAAAAGAGAAAGAAATGCACAGAAATTTCATGTAATTAAACAGTTAAAAAATCAATCAAAGCCAGAGAGACAGGTTATCGCTACAACTTTAGTACCTGAGGATCATGGACTTGATCAACGATGCATGGAGAGGCCAAGTGAAAGACGCCAGCACATCCTTTGATTGCGGTGACAATGGAGTCATAATCGAGGAGATCGATTTGGTAAAGACGGAGACGCGTGTTTGCTCCTTCAAGTGATTCTAGATGCTTCGTCTCCTTTTCATCCTCTTCATTTAAGATCAGAGGAAAGAAAATTAGCAAAACACAATAGGACGACCACTGCTAACAAATAATGGACGGACTACAAAGTCGTTTTAGAACTGACTGAGATTTTTGACGGTGGCGTGAACGGTATACCCACGGTCGAGAAGGAGACGGACAAGCCAAGAGCCAATACAACCGCTTCCTCCAGTAACACACACCACCTCTCCTTTCTTCGACATGGTTGCTTCTTTTTGCTTTCTCTCCTTTGTGTTCTTGTTTCACAGAACACGGTAGCTTGGCTATGTGCATTTTTATAAAGGATTCAGAGCATCTCCTGGAGTCAAAAAAAAAAATATTTTTAATTGCTAGTCACATTTTTCTTCTCTCCAACAATAAAGCTATTTTAATAGCCAAATAGTTTTCTCTGCATGAGCTGCTAGTAGCAACTCAAATAGAAAAGCCATAATAACTTTAATCTTCGATGCCGCATCAAACCCTTCTAATTTCACATCAAACAGTGTCTTCTCCACCTTCTCTTCCGCCTTCGCCGCTGCTACCCCACCAACAGCTCCTCCCTTCATCCCCGGACCCATACTGAACCCCATTGCTGGCATCATCACTGGCATTTCCTTAATCTCCAATTTAGTACGCAAAACCTCAGTTAAATCAGATACCTCTAGAAGGGTTAATTTTGAGTGTTCGTTCACAATTGAAGTGACCCTATCAGTTGATGGCGGTGGTTCTCGTGGAGATGGAGTTGATTCTTGAGAGGGGGATGTGAAACGGCGAGTGAAATTTGAGGATGTGAGAGCGAAATTAGGTTTTTTTTTTAAGGTTTAGAGTTTTGAGAATTCGAGAAATGAAGTGTAAAGATCTCATCTTTAGGGTTCATGGGTTGGGTTTTGCCTGTTCTTTGAAATCACTGAGTAAATTATAGGAGCATTTTTGGGAAATGAAGGGGGTCAGTGTTGTTTTCGTTCCTTTGAAGCTGAGAAAGAGAAACTGCGGTAACTTTAAAATTCAGGCATCATCCCTACTAATATAATTATTAATTTTTAAATTATATTTAAATTAAAAAAAATTACCTATAATATAAATGACGTGAAAAAAAATGTGGATAGATAATATAAATGGCGTGGGAAAAACACTGTAGCAATCCACAGTGTTTTTCCTACGCCATTTAAATCAACGCGGGAGGCAGCGTTTCAAAGAATCCATGCTAGGCGCAGGTCAATCTCAAACAAAGCTGCAAGCTTGCAATCAATCCCATTCCAAAAGGGAACGCATCCAGGCAGCTATATTGCTTGAGTCATGGTGGCTTCATTGTGGGCAGGCTGATCAAGGTAATTATTTGGTTTTGATGGGTTGTTTGTCAATATTTTATTTTAAGTTCAAATATTTTTAAAAATTATGTCAAATTATCTACAGTAAAAAAATATACATGTGACTTGCCCTGCATTTCTCTATAATCATAATCAAAAATTTTAACATGTATTTTTTTAATTATCCTAGATTTTTATATGATATTATACATATGAGAGAAATAATCAATCTACAAACCTTTTGATTATTTATTATTTTTATATATTGAATTTATTATGGATAAAACATTTTAAAAAAAATAATGATAACGATTATTTTAAAAGTATTTACTCTTTAAAATATATGAGACTAATTATATGTTTTGATATTTATTTAATATTAATACCTTAAAATATATATAAAAAAATGAAGTAAGTTTTCTTTTAAATCTCATGTTAATTTAATCTCAGTGTTCTAATTTCTTCAATGAAAATTTTGATTTGTTGCAATTGTGTCCTTCAATTGAAAATGATTGTATATGTTGGTTTTCAATGTAGTCCTTATTCTTTTGATTTTTGTTTGCTCTTGGCTCCTTTAATTATTTTGGTATACAAGTTTTAATTTAGTTTAATTGGGTCCTCCAATAAAAAATTGTCATATATTCTACCTTTCATTTCGGTCTTTATTCTTTTATTTTTTTAGAAAAATTACACAACAATTTGTTTTTAAAATATTTTTATTTGTTTTGGTCATAAGGTTTTTATTTGTTTCAATTTTTTCCTTCAATTGGAATTAATTATATATTTTATTTTTTATTTCGGTCCTTATTTTTAAATTTTTTATTAGATATTAATTCCTTTGGTTTTTTTGGTCCTTCTTGGACAATGTTTATTTTTTATTCGTATTTATGCATCTATACTTTTAGTTTATTTATTTATTATTAGGGTTTTATTTTTATTCGGTTTAATCCTGAAATTTTAATTTATGTTGGTGATCATTTTAAAATTAATATTGCTCCCTTTTTCCCTTTGTTTTTTTTTTATTTTTTTATTTTTATCTTTTTTACGAATCAAATAATTTTATGGTTTCATTGTTTGCGCAATAATAATAATAATATTAGTGATTATTTTTATTGTTTTTTTTGTGAAAATGTTTATTTTTTTTATTCTTTGGGGCAATATTATAATTTTAAGTGTTTGGACAATAATGTTGATACTACTTTTAACTATTATAGTCATGATAATTATGACAATGTAGGGATGAATTTTCAATGATGATTTCTTATTTTTGTAGATAGAAAATTAACTATTTATTTTTGTTATTTGATTATTGTAGGTGTTTTCACAATTTATATTTTGTTTATTGTGTTTAATTTAAATTGGATTTTTAAATGAACTAATTCTAATACAGTGAATTTGATAATTTAGGTATCTGAATCTTCTTGATTTTATTGGAAGCTCGCACTCCATAGAAATTTTGCACATATTTATTATTTTGCTCAAATTTATATTATAATACAGAAAATCTCACATAATTAATATTTTTTGCATTGAAAAAAATATAATTCTGACCGCGGTGAAGCGCGGGGAAATGACTAGTTGATATATAAAAAATGACTTCTGAGCTCTTACTGTTAGATTAAATATAAATAAAAAAATTATATTTAAACTATTCAAAAAAATTATTTTAGAAATTTAGTTCTTGCTTTTATCATGATAGATGTTCTCATAAGATATTATTATTTTAATATTATTTCTATTTTTTATATTTAAAAAAATAATTATAAATATAAATATTATAGTTATTGAGAATTAGATTTTATATTTTTTTTTATAAAATTATCTCAGTTTCTTCTCTAAATTATAAGTTCGATTTTATATTATTTCTGTTTTTTTCTCTCTCTTTCCTTTGTGTTTTTGTTTCACAGACTCCAGTAGCAAGGATACGTGCTTTTTTAATAAATGATAACGGAATAATATTATATAAAAAAACTAAAATAGCTTAAGTTTTAGACTAAAACTTGTAATAAAATACTATTTATTCTAAAGTATTTTTATACATATTTTTTATAAAATTTATTTTAAACTTAAATACTATATTTATTAGAAATTAAAATTTATATATATTGAATTTATCTCTGATAAAATTATCTCAATCTTATTACTCAAACCATAAGCTTAGCGAATTAACTTTGATGCCTTAAGTTTTTTCACAATTTGGTGTTGATTTAAAAAAAAATATTAATATTAAGGTAATTGAAAAACAGGCTTTGTGATAAGTTTGGTCTTATTTTTTATAAGATTATTCTTATCTAGTGGCTTGAATTACGGATTTGGTGGGTTAACTTGAGTTGATTATAATTAATTTTTTAATTAATTTTTAATTTTTAATTTTATCCTTTAATATTAATTTTATTAAAGATTGAACTTATTTTTCTTTGATTTATTTTATGTGATTATTTCGGTTTCATAACCTGAGTTGCAGGTTTTACAGATTAACTTTGATTGGACTTTTTTTTTTCATAATTTTTTTTCTTAATTTTATCATTCAAATTATGATTTATTTATTTTTGTTTTATTTAAAGTTACTATAATCTCATAACTTAGATCATGTGCTTGACAATTGAACCCAAGTTGACTTAAAAAAAAATTGTGTTCTTTTTTAATTTGTTTTCTCTTCAGTTTTATTTTTTAACTCTAGATTATTTGAGAAATGAGATCCATGTTCTATTTTAAATTGCTTTATATTAAATTATTTCGACCGCAGAATGTTTAGTGGGAAGAGGCCCCCGCAATCAAAGCAACTGGCCCAACAAAAATATTTTTTTTTTTGTCTTGAATTTTAAAATACTAGAGGGGGAAAGTGGCATTCAAAAACTGATCAAAACTATTAGTTTATCATTTTTTTTAAATGGGTTTAATTTATTACAAATCTTAATCAATGTAATTAAGTCGATTAACTTATTATTCTTTTCAAATAAAATAAATATGAATTAAATGATATAGATACAGTAATGAATCTATTTTCTTAGAAAAAATATTGAATATATAAAATACCAATTAATTAAAAAACAAAAAAAATAGCTATAAACTCGAAAGATAGCATGATTATTTCCGTGGTTTTTGAATGTGTATTTTTATATTAAAAAAAAATATAAAAAATATATTAGAAAGTATATTTTTATATTATTTTAATGTGTCTATATTAAAAAAATATTTTAAAATAAACTTTTAAATAAAAACATTTAAAAAAAAATACTAGACATAATCCAAATGTTCTTTGTTAAATAAATAAAGAAACTGTTAAAATGACAACTCTGTCCTGTAGTCTTCTATGGTTCTCGCCCCATACAATTTGAACATACAAAAATCCCGACCAAACTCATTTATGCTTTTCACAGTTGGA
This sequence comes from Salix caprea, assembly GCA_964035475.1. Classification (NCBI taxonomy): domain Eukaryota; kingdom Viridiplantae; phylum Streptophyta; class Magnoliopsida; order Malpighiales; family Salicaceae; genus Salix; species Salix caprea. Next base: position 5,832,079 of record OZ037760.1, read on the forward strand.
ACCATCAACTGCTTCAACCCCCACAAACCCTTCTTTTAGCCCCTCTCTGATTCCATATTCCACTCTCATCCATACCAAACCAGGATGCTTCTAAATCTCTCTATCTTTTTCCTCTTCTTAACCGCCAGTGAGATCACTGTTCAAGCCATTGGTGTGAACTGGGGCACTACCTCTTCGCATCCACTACCACCAGACAAAGTGGTGGAGCTTTTGAAGTCTAACAAAATTACCAAAGTCAAGTTATTTGATGCTGACCCACTTGTGCTACAAGCTCTTTCCGGGTCTAACATTGGTGTAACTGTTGGCATTCCCAATTCAATGCTTAAAAGTTTGAATTCTTCCAGGAAAGTTGCAGAAAGTTGGGTTCATGATAATGTTACCCGCTATGTTTCTAGTGGTAGCAGTGGAGTTCGAATTGAGTATGTTTCTTTTCAAGTTGTTTTGGTTGCTGTTTAGTTTCTTGGTTTGATTAATTGTGATTTTCTGGGCTGGTCTTAGTTTTCAAGTATCGTGTTTGGTAATGGAATTGCGTATTTGTAGCATACTTGTGGTTTGCCTGTTTATTTAGATTTTATTTTTTACACTTAATGTCTGTTATACATGCTGGGATTTGTGATGGAAAATATGTATAGTTTTGGATTTGTCGATTGAGTGGAATGTGTAGATTGAATTCTGTAACAGTTCACTCAAAGTTCGGCACAAAAATGTAAATGGTTGAGAAGTTTTGAATTTAGGTGAACTGGACTGCTTTGAAATTGATGTAGTTCATCAGTTTTGAATTTAGGTGAACTGGACTGCTTTGAAATTGATGTAGTTCATCAGTTTTAGCAAGTGCATAGCAAGAAACACTCAGACACTTATTTGAAGATCTGATGTATGCTTTAGAGATTAGGATGTGTTTTGTTGGCTATATATTTCACGTTGCTCTTTGTCAAAGTATAATCTGGGGTTTTACCGAAGAATTTGCTAGCTTGAATGATCTTGTTCCAGTTCATTTATCCTCTTGGGTAATGGGTGCGTCTACTCCTCTTGTAATGTACACTTGCATCATACATAAATAATTGTTGCTGCTTTTCTTATTTTAAGATTAAGCAACAGATCTACGTTTCAAATTACCATTGCGAAACTAATGTGAAAAATATGAAAATAATTGTTGATTTTGACTGCAAATTTGCACCTGGTCTTCTAGTACCTGACATGACCCGTGTGTAATCAAATACAGAAAAATAATATTCCGCTTCATAGCATTATGATTGAAAATGCCTCAAAAGATCGTTATCTTTGTTTTGCTGGCTTTCTTGGTAGTGGAAGTAGTTGTTTTGAGAGATTTCATTGTGTACCAGCCTTTTTAAAGCACCATGGAAATATGTAGCTACCTTTTCTACTAAAATATTCTTATCAAAAGCTGCGTTAGATATCAGTGTTGCTCCATTTTTTCATTGTGCCTCTAATCAATTTATTTTCCAGGTATGTTGCTATTGGAGATGAGCCATTTCAACAAAGCTACGGTGAGCAGTACCATCCCTTTGTTATGGGGTCAGCCATGAACATCCAAACAGCTTTGGCCAAAGTGAGTTTGGCAAACCAGGTCAAGGTTGTGGTTCCATGTAGTTATGATACCTTCCAATCAGAATCCAGCTTGCCCTCCAAAGGCCACTTCAGGCCTGACCTCAATAAAACCATGATTGAACTCCTAACATTTCTCAGGAAGCACCACTCACCATTTTTTGTGACCATCTCCCCTTTTATCACTTTCCACCGAAACAAGAACATTTCTCTTAACTTCAGTCTCTTCGAAGAAACCAAACATCCTCGAAATGATGGCCATAGAACATACAAAAACAGTTTTGACCTAGGCTATGATACCGTTGTTACTGCGTTATCAACAGCTGGGTTTCCTGAAATGGATGTTGTTGTTGCTAAGATTGGTTGGCCTACGGATGGGGCAGCCAATGCCACTTCATCCACTGCTGAGACATTTATGAAAGGTCTAATGGATCACCTTCGTAGCAAATCAGGTACCCCTCTTAGGCCCCGGAATCCACCTATAGAGACATACATATATAGCTTGCTAGACGAGGACCAGAGAAGCATAGTTGATGGAAATTTTGAGAGACACTGGGGAGTTTTCACCTTCGATGGCCAAGCCAAATACAGTGTTGATCTTGGCCAGGGTTCCAAGAATCTAGTAAACGCACAATTTGTTGAATATTTTTCTTCCAAGTGGTGTGTTGTTAACAATAACAAGGACCTGTCTAATGCAACTGCTAGCTCCTTGAATGCATGTTCAACTGCTGATTGCACCGCAATTTCTCCTGGTGGATCCTGTTTCAATATCAGTTGGCCCGCAAATATTTCATATGCCTTCAATAACTATTACCAGCTGCATGATCAAAGGGCAGATAGTTGTGATTTTGGGGGTTTGGGTTTGATTACAACAGTTGATCCGTCAGTAGGTAACTGTAGGTTTCCTGTTGAACTTCGCACTTCTCACTCGGTGTCTCTGTATGGGACCGGTCTCTTCCAATGGATGATCTTGCTGACCATAAACACAATTTTACACGATTTCTTGTGACGGAGGGATATCTGAGATTTTGTTGCATCCTTTTGATTTGCCTCAGGTTTATTCAGTGCATGATAATTGTTGCAGGAGGTTTAATGTGCACTGCAAGAATCTTTTCACTGTTAGAGCACAATAGTCGGAAAATGACATAGCTTGTTCCTGTCAAAATTTTGCGGTTGTTTCTTGTTGAAATGAAAAGGTTTGTCATTCACAGCATTTTAATAAATACTACTAGTTGATTGCCTTCGGAAATGTCTAGAGCGGGAAGGTATGGATTGCCCTGAGCTAGAGGTTTCAGGTTGGATTCTCCTTGTGGAGAAAAAAAAGAAGCTGAAATCTGCAATTTGCTTTTAAGTTCTTACCAATTGTGGAACCCAAGGCAAAAATACAAAGCCTGGAAAAATTTATGAGATTGTTCTGAGGTGATGGTGAAGTTCTTAAAGTTAATTAGCATTTCATATTTCATTTATTTTATTTTATTTATGTCTAATAATCCTACATTTGATCGATGCATCATTCCAATGTTATAATCCTTAGAGATTAAAGAGATTTGTTTATTTTAAAAATAATTTAATTCACACTTAAATGTTAACATTTGAAGAACTTGTTCTTTTAGATATATCAAGTTGAAGTTGGCGTGAGAGATGCATGTTTAAAAATATTATTTGACATGCAGAATAATGAAAAAATATATATTGCAAACAATAAAAATAAAATAAAGAAATTCGCAATCGTGGACATTTGGGGACTGTTACTTCATATTCTAGTGTGATTGAGATTGTTTTTTAAAATATTTTTTTTATCTAAAAGTGAATCAAAATGATTTTTTAATAATTATCTTTTATATCAATATATGAAAATGATCTAAAAATATATATAAAAAATTAATTTAAAGTAATTTTCTTAAAACATTTTTAAAATGCAATGTCAAACACCTCTAAAAACTTAAATTACATGCGGCAATATTTTTACCGTGGTTATAGACATAGATTATATAGATTGTGGTGGATAGCTACAATTAAATTATTTATTTATTCTTGAGAGGAAAAAAAATTCAGCCTTGATGTTGGGTTTTATTAGTTTTTTTCAATGATTTATTGATCATTAAAAATTATTTAAGAATGTATGTATCTTTAATATATTTAAATCAAAAAACTAATTTAATAGTTTTTTAAATAAATTAAAAAATTATTTGGGCATGTTGAACATTCGCTGGTGAGTGCGAGTTTTTACATTATTCAGGTGTCGCGCGTGGCTCCATTTGGTAACCAGAGATGATGAAATTATATTCGCGAGTTTTCACATTTACATTATCGTTTATCTAAATGTGTAATTATATTCTCTTCCAAGCGAGATGATGAAAGCATTTGGGAGTGTAATTAAAATTGTTTTTTAAAATATTTTTTGTTTAAAAAAATATTATAATGATATTTTTTTATTTTTAAAAAATTATTTTTTATATCAGCACATCAAAATAATCTAAAAACATTCAAACAACTTATTTTAAAGTAAAAAAATAATAAAATAATTTTTTTTTTATTTTTTTTCAAAAACAACTTTGAAATTAACTAATAACTAAAACAAAATGGAGATTTGAACAGTGAACAACACTGTTCACGCAGACTCATTTCACTGTGGACGCGAGCTTTGTCCTCCGTGCGTCGCGCGAGTTCGTCCACCTTTTTTTCTTTCTTTTTTTCCGCCTATGAACAGTGTAGTAACGATTTTAGCCCCGGTAATAAGACAAAATAGCGTTTTCGGCTGAGGGCTAAGGGCGTAATTGCGCGCGTCCGTACCGGTCCGAACCGGTCCGGTCCGCCGCATGGTTTTTTTTTTTGAAATGGCTAAATACGGTTCTAGCCCCTAATAAGACAAAATATATTAATTAAGGTCAGGGACATAACGGTAACTGACCATTATTATTTATATATATTTTAAAATCTGTCAGGCGCGTGCGTTGCACGCCCTCGACGATGTCCGCCCCGACGCCCCGTTCAAGAGGCGCGTGCGGTGTGATAAGGTGGCCGGAAATGGTCCACCGGCGTCCGATCCGGTGCGCCGCCTCTTGGTCTTCCTCCCGGTGCGGCGCGTTGCTTCACCCGGTGGCCGTGGACGCGGCGGTGGCCGGTTCAAGCCAGTTGGTCCGTTTCTCTCTCTCCTGCACGTCAAAGTGCAGGAGAGCCCCCCGAGTTTTGTATCAATTCATTTCGGTCCCTTGACTTTTAATTGTGTATATGGCACTAATTTCAGTTATATAAGTTTTGATTTTGTTCAATTGGGTCCTTCGATTGCAATTAATGAAATGTTAACGTTTCACTTCGGTCCTTCATCTTTTAATTTTCGGATTAGGTTGAAAAGGCTGAATATATTCGGTACAGAAGTTTCAATTTTTGCAAATTTGTCCTTGAATTGAAAATGTTAATAAATCTAACTTTCATTTCAGCCCTTAAACTTTTAATTTGTTGTTTTCATCCCTTTATATTTTATGTTCATTTCAGCCCTTATACTTTTATTTTTTATAATTTATAATATAACACAATAATAATAATAATAATAATAATAATAATAATAATAATATAATTCATTTTCTTACTTGCGTATTTGATAAAAAAAAATTCCTTTGGATAATTTGTTAATTTTAATTTTTTTGTCAGTAATAGCAATGATAATTTTTATTTTTATTTTTATATTATATCTTTGTTTTATCTTTTGTTCAAGTTTCTAGCATTTTTTTAGTCTTTCTTTTATTTTTGTTTCTTTCATAATAATAATAATAATAATAATAATAATAATTTAATTGTTTCTCTTCCTTACTCTTTTGTTAATGTTTTTTTTCTCCGTGTAATTTAATAATTATTATTGTTTTGACAATAATGGCAATGATATTTTATTTTTTTCTTTTTGTTAAAGTTTCTAGGATATTTTTAGTCTTTCAGTAATTATATGTTCTTATATTTATTGAATATTATCTGATAAGAATATATATAGGGAGAAGAAAACATGACCTAGGATTTTGTTAAAGTTTCTTAAATACATTTAATATAATGATATAATCAATAAATCGGATAACATAAAAAAAAAATTGTCTTCGGATTTTAATTTTGTACTTAACACAATAATAATAATAATAATAATAATAATAATAATAATAATAATTTAATTGTTTTTCTTTCTTGCGCTTTTGTTAATGTTTTTTTTCCCTCCGTATAATTTAATAATTTTTGTTGTTTTGGCAGTGATGACAATGATATTTTTTTTTTCTTTTGTTAAAGTTTCTAGGATATAAAAAAAAATTAATATCAGTATTCTTAAACACATTTAATATAATCATATAATGAATAAATCGGATAACATAAAAAAAAATTGTCTTCGAATTTTCATTTTGTGCTTAACACAGTAATAATAATAATAATAATAATAATAATAATAATAATAATAATAATAATAATAATAATAATAATAGTAATAATAATAATAATAATAATAATAATAATAATAATAATAATAATAATAATAATAATAATAATAATAATAATAATAATTTAATTGTTTTTCTTGCTTACTCTTTTATTAATGTTTTTTTTCTCTGTATAATTTAATAATTTTTATTGTTTTGACAGTAATGGCAATAATATTTTTTTTTCTTTTCTTAAAGTTTCTTGGATATTTTTAGTTTTTCATTAATTATATGTTCTAATATTTATTGAATATTATCTCATAAGAATGTATATAGGGAGAAAAAAACATGACCTACGATTTTTTGAACAAAAAACATTAATATCAGTATTCTTAAATACATTTAATATAATGATATGATGAATAAATCAGATAACATAGAAAAAATTTGTCTTCAAATTTTAATTTTGTACTTAACACAATAATAATAATAATAATAATAATAATAATAATAATAATAATAATAATAATAATTAATATTATTATAATAATAATAATAATTTAATTGTTTTTCTTGCTTACTCTTCTGTTAATATTTTTTTCCCTCCAGATAATAAACTATGTATTTTTTGTTGATGATTTTTCTCGGTTTTCATGGTTATTTCCTCTTGTCAATAAAAGTGATGTCTGCAATGTGTTTGTTAACTTTCATCAATATGTTCAAACACAATTCTCATGTCCCATTAAAATTCTACAAAGTGATGGTGGTGGTGAATACATGAATAAATCACTTCAAAATTTCTTGCACTCAAAAGGCATTATCCATCGTATATCTTGTCCACACACACCGGAACAAAATGGCTTAGCTGAACGAAAACACATACATCTTATTGAAACAACCATTACTTTGCTTCAGCATGCTAAATTGCCATCTTCTTTTTGGACTTTTGCAGTTCATACAGCAACCTTTCTTATTAATCGCATGCCATCTGTTGTCCTAGTTCACAAATCTCCTTTTGAACTATTGTTTGGCCATATTCCCCTTATTTCTCACTTAAGAGTTTTTGGGTGTGCATGCTTTCCATTGCTGCGTCCTTATCTTCAACATAAATTGCAGCCCAAAACCACAATGTGTGTGTTTCTAGGATATGCTTCTAACTATAAAGGGTACATTTGCTATGATGTTGCTAAGAAACGGTACTATATTTCTAGACATGTTGTCTTTAATGAGAATGTTTTCCCATACTCTGAGCTAGTCAATCCTCCCAAAGTATCCAATACATCAGCTACATCTTCATTTATGCCTAGTATACCTATTGTGACACCCACCAATATCATCACATTACCTCCCTCTTCAGTTGTCTCTAATTCACATCATGAGTCTGTTTTGGCGTCTTCATCTCCTGAGACCATTGCACCTACTGCTTTACCTTTTGCATCTATTCCTGTGGCTTCTGAATTCAGCAAAGGTATGCAATCTGAACCCTGCACTTCCACTTAGCACTTTCGGCTTGATATTATTTCGGTTGTGCATACACTTCCTTCCATGAATGTGCACCCTATGCAGACTCGCAGCAAGAGTGGAGTATCTAAAAAGAAGGTCGGTTTTCATGCCCTCTCATGTTCTGCTGATATTGATCTTTCATTGGTTGAACCTACTACTTACAAATCAGCATTGAAATCTCCTGTGTGGCTTGCTGCTATGAAAGAAGAACTGGATGCACTGCAATCTCAAGGTACTTGGAGTCTTGTTCCATTACCTTTTCACAAAAATATGGTGGGCTGTAAATGGATATTCAAGATCAAGAAACGTGTGGATGGTTCAGTTGCTAGACATAAAGCTAGGTTGGTGGCTCAGGGGTTTAGTCAAGAACCAGGTCAAGACTATGGAGAGACTTTCAGTCCAGTGGTGAAGCCTACAACTGTCAGATTGGTTCTTGCTCTTGCCGCTCACTTTGGCTGGCAGTTGAGACAACTCGATGTCAAGAATGCCTTCTTACATGGCATTTTAAATGAGGAGGTTTATATGACGCAACCTCCAGGCTTTGCATCTGCTCCTAATTCTCCTTTGGTGTGCAGGCTACATAAATCAATTTATGGTCTCAAACAAGCTCCGCGGGCTTGGAATGACAGGTTCACTGAATTTTTGCCTTCCTTAGGATTTGAACATACATATTCTGACTCTTCCATATTTGTTAAACATCTTGATGCTGGCATTGCCATTCTTTTGGTGTATGTCGACGATATTATTATTACTGGGAGTCATGTTGATGCTATTACTCATAGTTAATTCCCTTACTGCTGAGTTTGAGATAAAGGACTTGGGTGATCTTCACTTCTTCTTGGGTATTCAGATTACTTCTGTTTGCAATGGGTTATTTTTGTCTCAGTCCCAGTATGTTCAAGACTTATTAGTTAAAACTGATATGGTTGAAGCTAAGCCATGTGATACTCCTTGTCTACCATATCAGAGATTGTTTAAAGATGATGGTATTCCCTTTGATGATCCCAAATTATATAGAAGTATTGTGGGGGCTCTCCTATATTTGACATTCACTCGGCCAGACATTGCTTTTTCAGTGCATCAAGTTTGTCAATTTATGCAAAATCCCATGGTAATTCATTTCACTGCTGTCAAAAGGATTCTTAGATATTTGAAGGGTACTTCAACTTATGGAATCCATTATCTTCAAGGCCCATTAGACCTCAAAGCTTTTAGTGATGCTGATTGGGCGGGTGACCCAAATGATAGAAGATCCACTACAGGACTGGTTGTATTTCTTGGCTCTAATCCCATTTCATGGTCATCGAAGAAACAAAATACAGTGTCAAGATCTTCCACAGAGGCTGAGTATAGGGCTCTTTCCTTCACTGCTGCTGAAATTGATTGGATCAAGCAATTGCTAGTATTTTTGCGTATTAATCTGCCTCATTCTCCAGTTATTTTCTGTGATAATCTTTCTGCTATTGCATTGTCTTTTAATCCGGTACAACATCAGAGAACTAAACACATTGAGATTGATGTACACTTTGTTAGAGAAAGAGTGGCTGCTGATCAACTTGCTGTGCAATTTGTTTCTTTGAAGGAGCAGTTTGCTGATATTTTGACCAAAGGACTGAGTGCTCCACTATTTCATCACCATTGTAACAATCTCATGCTTGGGCTACCGAAGCATGAGCTTGAGGGGGGATGATGAAGTATAAATACCATAATTTTCATGTATATGTTCTGGAATGTATTAGTGTATTCTAGAATGTATTAGATGGATTATTTTACTTATATAATGTACTGTAGCTCACGGGTAAAAATGTGAGCCGAAATATTTGAGAAACAGTAAAGGTGTGCTTGGCATTTTATCTATTTTCTTCCTTTCTTTTCATCGTCTTCTTCGTCTGTTAAAGAGCTCAGACTCTTCTTGATTCTTTAAATCAGAGTATCAAATATATACCTTACGATCTCAACAGTTTTGACAGTGATAACAATGCTAATTTTTATTTTTATTTTATTTTTTTGTTTTATCTTTTGTTAAAGTTTCTTGAATATTTTTAGTCTATCATGAATTATATGTTCTAATATTTATTGAATATTATCTCATAAGAATATATATAGGGAGAAAAAAACATGACCTACGATTTTTTGAACAAAAAAAATTAATATCAGTATTTTTAAATACATTTAATATAATGATATAATGAATAAATCGGATAACATAGAAAAAATTTGTCTTCAAATTTTAATTTTGTACTTAACACAATAATAATAATAATAATAATAATAATAATAATAATAATAATAATAATAATAATAATAATAATAATTATTATTATTATTATTATTATTATTATTATTTAATTATTTTTCTTGCTTACGCTTATGTTAATATTTTTTTCCCTCCGGATAATTTAAATTTTTTTTATTGTTTTGACAGTAATAGCAATGCTAATTTTTTTTTTTATCTTTTGTTAAAGTTTCTTGAATATTTTTAGTCTATCATTAATTATATGTTCTAATATTTATTGAATATTATCGCATAGGAATATATATAAGAAGAAGAAAATATGACCTAGCATTTTTTGAATAAAAAAAATTCATATCAGTATTCTTAAATACATTTTATATAATAATATAATGAATTAATCGAATAACATAAAATTTTTTTAATTGAATATTATCGCCTATAAATATATAAAGAGACGAAAAAAATGAACTAGGATTTTTTTCTTAAAAACAAATTAATATCAATATTCTTACATACATTTAATGTAATAATATAATTAATAAATCTTATAAAAAATATTTGTATAGTTGTATATTTATGTCAAATTAAAATATATAAAACTAATTATATGTTTTAATATTTATTGAATATTATCACCTAAAAATATATTAAGAAAGAGGAAAAATGACCTAAGATTTTTTTAAGAACAGAAATTCATATCATGTTTTCTTAATTATATTTAATATAATAAAATGATTAATAAATCTTATATAAAAAAAAAGATTGGCTTAAAAATTAAATTTTGTGCTCTTTTATTTAAGTAGGTTTATGAATTTATCTCTCAATTTATTAGCATGTGCTTAGTAGCAGTTTGCAACTCCGCTTCTGTCGTTCCCGCCCGCCTGTCCTATTTGATTCAGTCAGTCGTCTGAAAGTACTTGCGGAGAATTTTCAATATTTTCATTTTTAATATTTTAGATCTAATATTACTGGAAAAAAAATATCTCCAAAAAAAAAAATATTGGCAAATTTACCTGCATTATCTACAAGTCAAATTAAAAAATATACAAGTCACTTCCCGTTTCCATTAGACTGTTCTTTTTAGACGGCAATAAATATTTATAACACACAAAAAAATTAAGTTTATGTTTTAAAAACAAAATACAATATTTTTTTATTTCTAATATGTCTAATATTTATTAAATATTATCGCCTAAAAATATATTGAGAGAGAAGAAAAATGACTTTATATTTTTTCAAGGACAAAATTCATATTAGTATTCTTAAATATAATTATACTAACTAAATATTAAAATAATAAAATACAATACATAAAAAAACAATTAATTTTCTACATAGATAAAAAAAAATCCGCCGCATCGCACGGGTAAACCACTCGTGTATTACTAAATGTGCACAGTGTGTGACAGCTTACGATGATAGAATTGTCATCAACGATCATTAGTTTTTCTTTTCTTTTCTCTCCCCTGACATGTAAAGTACAATAATGTTATATTTGTTTTTTATTTTGTGATTTCAGTTCTTGTTATTTTAGTTTGTTATTTTTTTCTTTTTATATAAATTTTATGATTTGCAATTTCATTATATTTTAATATCGGTCTTTGTTCTTTTGGTTTATGATTTTATTCTTGTATTTTTTTTATAGTTTTGGTCCTTGTTTTTTAATTTCTTCTTCATTTTTATGACAAAAACACGATTTAATTTAGTTCTTTAATCAATATTTCTCAAACATCTTGTTCTTGATCTTGGTCCTTTTTTCCCCTAGCCTTTTTGTTGAATTTTGTTTATGCTTTCAATCTTATTCTTTAATTAGAGTTTTTTTCTTCCAATTTAACCCTTAATTTTGTGATTTGTTTTTTTTTTTTTTTACCTTGTTAGACCTATTTTCAATTCAATTTAACCCTCTGAATATTATTTTTTCACCCTAAATTCTTTTCAGATCATAATGTGTAGTTCTTTTTTTTTCTTGATTTTATCTTTCAATATTTGATTTATCAAGGGTCTGGCTTTGTGTGATCTTATTGTCTTGTATAATTTTTTTTTAAATATTAGTTTTATTATTAAATTTACTTTCTTTTATATGAGTTTATCATGGTTTCATGAATTATATCACAAATCATGTCATTTTTTATTAAGTTTTTTGAGAATTGTTTTGTTTGATTCTTCAACATATCATTATAATATATCTATAAATGTTTTTTTGGTTTTGTGCAAAAAATATTCATTTTTTTTTGTCAAGTACACTAAATATAATAATGTCAATATCTTATTTTGTTTGATTGAGGTATTTTGATGTACATCCATCTTTCGTTTTATTTTCAAATTCTCTCCCGGTTACTATTACTATTACTTATGTATTTACATAAATAGTTATAGATATTTGAATAGGCTTTTCAGATGCTCTTTTAGTTTTTTTATGTAAAAAATCACATCGAAATAACCTGTATACCCATTTTTTTTTCAAATTACAATCAACAGGAAAACGTGGGTTTGATAGCTAGTTTGAAATTATTTGGCGTGCAAATCTCTCATCATGACCTAATGTAGACTTCTTATATAGGCAATTCTAAGTATCAAGGCTGTGTTTGAATATATATATATATATATATATATATATTTTTCTTTTTACTTGATTTATTTTTAATATTTCTAAATTATTTAAATATATTCATATCAAATATAAAAATATTATTTTAATATATATTTTAAAAAAAATACTTCAAAATCTATTTCAACCACAATATAAAACACATGCTATGACATGACTACTCTGCTTTTGCTGGATGAATTTTATACTGTTATTAGATTTATAACTCGTAATTAAAAAATAAACTTAATAAAAATATACAAGTTGATTTCTCATAGAACACGATGGAGAAAGCTTCAAGATTGCCATGATTAATAAAATAAAATATAAAACTTTGAGAGATTTAAATATAACCATCAGCCAAATTACGCATCCAATGACCGAGCCGGAGACTTTAACAGATAAATGGAATGTTGAAAAAAGTATTTTTATTTCATAAATATATTAAAATAAAATAGTTTTTAGAAAAAAATATTTTTAACGATAAAAAATTAAAATAATAAAAAGTTACAGTAAAGATGCCGCTTGTACATCTTCCAGTCGGCGTGTAAAAAAGGAAAACGTTAAGCTAGTCCTTAACATATCCACTGTTTCAATGAAGCTCTCAATAAAGTTCCTAAACTAAAAACTGTTTCAATTGGATGTCAAAGTATTATATATTGAACTGATTAATTTTCATTCATTTTTATTAATATTTCATGCAATAGACAGCTCTGTGTTTACGTATTTATTTATTTATTTTTGAAAATTGTTTTTGGATATTTTTTTATGTTTGCTTATTATTAAAAAAGCTAGTCAAAGAAAAATCTAGCTTAGCTTTTAAAATTATCTTTTAACGAGAAATAATTTTTAGAGAATTGAGAAAAATTAAAAAAATATGCTGTCATTTGTTAATTATATCAAACATTGCCATTAATATTTTGATTACTATATATATATATATATTAATTTTATCTATTAGAATTTAATTTAATTTATTTTTTATACCAACTTTGATTCCCATTTTATTAACTACTACTTTTTTTCTCTCGTATTTTTAATTAAAAGAATTTATTTATCAAATTTGGTATTTTTTTGCTATTTATTTTATTTAAAATAACTTATTACTTGTTTTTAAATTTTAATTTGAGATAATTTATGAAATTATTTTCTTAATTTTTTTATCTATCAGATCTATCTTTATTCTTTTAATATATTATTTTTTAAGCTGATTTTTTTTATAACTTAGCCAAACACTGAAAAATATTTTTCAATTTATTTATTATGATATTATCAGATATAAAAAATAATTTACTTTTCATAAAAATAAGTAAACTACTATCGGTTTCACTCTAGTGGAGAGTTTAAGCATTGGGTACTAGATTGTTAAAATATATCTGTGTTAGGATTAAAATGAAAATAAGATAATTCCACAGTACGAAGTTGTGGAAAATATCTGCCTATCAAATATCCTGACCTAGTACAATCAAGTCACAGTCGCATAAAATATCATACCCTAATCTTCCTGTCTACACCGCTTTTCGGTGCGAAGACAAATCAAGAACCGAAAAAATTAGAAAAAGAACAAAAAATCTAAGAAGAAACTAGACAATGTCTGGTATGTATGGTCAAGAAGGCGATTCTGGTCCTCCATCTTACGGTGGTGGATACGGTGGAGCCGGCCCCGGCGCTGGCGGATATGGAGGTGGAGGTGGCCGCGGTGGATATGGTGGTCGAGGTGGCGGTGGTAGCGGTGGCGGAAGAGGTGGGGGATATGGTGGTAATTCGCAAAGTCGAGGTTGTTTTACTAGTTTGAATTCGTAACTATTAGGGTTTTGAGATCTATGTTTGTTATTTTGAGTATTTAAATGTTATTGGATCTGATCTGTAGGAGATGGATACCAAGGAGGAGATCGTGGAGGCAGAGGAGGAGGCGGGGGAAGAGGCGGCGGCCGAGGTGGAAGCGGCAGGGACGGTGATTGGCCTTGCCCTGATCCAAGGTAATCTCTCTTATCTATTTAGTTAGGCATTAACGCTTTTCTTATTACTTGTAATTGAAGATTTATAAGAATTGGTTATAGAATTGTTGTGTTATAGTATGTGAGTTTTTGTAATGGAAACTGGTGTATATGTGTATGTAGCTGTGGGAATATGAACTTTGCAAGAAGATCCGAGTGTAATAAATGCGGTACTCCTTCTCCTGCTGCTGGACAAAATGATCGTGGTGGTGGTGGTGGTTATAATAGAGGAGGAAGTGGTGGAGGTTATGGTGGTAACCGAGGGGGGAGAGGTGGCGGTAGCTATGATGGTAGTAGAAGTAGTAATTATAATGATGGAACCAGAGGAGGTGGTTATGATAATAGAAGCGGGGGTGGCAGTAGAGGTGGCAATCAAGGAAGAGGTGATAGTGGATACAATCAGGCGCCACCACCAACTCTTCCTTCTTATGGTGGTGGTGGCAATTATCCACCTGCTCCTAACTCTTACAGTGCAAATGCTAACTATGGAATGGAAGCAGTTCCTCCACCAACAACCTATACTGGTGGACCCACATCGTACCCTCCATCTTATGGTGGCCCTACTAGTGGTTATGGTGGTGATGCTACAGGGGAGGTGAGGAGTGGCGGGCGAGGTGTTCAGCCTGGTGGTGGTTCACGCTATCCTGGAGGCAGTGGATATGGTGCCACTCCTGATGATGCCCCGGCTAAAGTTAAGCAGTGTGATGATAATTGTGATGATACTTGCGACAACTCAAGAATATACATATCTAATTTGCCACCTGATGTGACCATTGAAGAACTGAGAGAGCTTTTTGCTGGAATTGGACAAGTAATTCCAGATCCTTTTCTTTTGTTATATATAAATGAATTTTGAGTCTGGGAATTGCGCTGAAGTTGCTTGCTGTTTGACAGAAATTGCTGATTTAGTAATCTGTTATGTAGTTGCTGTAAAATCCATCAGCAAATTTTGTGATATAGTTAGTTATTTTTCTTCTTTGTCATATCACAGTACAAATATGTGGGAGTTTTATCTTTCACAGAGTGTGTTTTCTGATTTTCCTCCCAAACGCATGAAAAAATTATCAATGCCCTTTTTTGTGGGAAAGAATTTCAATTTAGCATTGTTTGTGTAGTGGCTTCTCTTTTGGTGAGGGAAATTAGTTCTTATATAAATATAAATTATTCATATGCTATCTCATAGCACTCACCAAACTTCACTATATAAATTTTCATCTCTCGTACCTAAGAGGAGTCCTTGAAGCTGATTCCCTTGAGTCAATGTAAGCACAATTTGGAAATGCATGAAATAATGTGAAACTATCTTTTTAGGTTGGAAGGATTAAGCAGAAGCGGGGCTATAAAGATCAGTGGCCTTGGAATATAAAGATATACACAGATGAGAAGGGAAACAACAAGGGTGATGCATGTTTGGCTTACGAAGACCCATCTGCTGCTCACTCTGCTGGCGGTTTTTACAACAGTATTGACCATGCTACTGTTTCTCCATTTCCTCTCCAGTGCTTTTTTCTTAAATAAGTGACCTAAGCATTGTGAACATATTTTATTTTTACTTCATAACTGTGTGTTGGTTTTCCAGATTATGACATGAGGGGCTATACAATCAATGTTGCAATGGCAGAGAAATCAGCCCCGCGGCAACCTGCAAATGACCATGGGTATTTCCTCTAGCTCTTCTGACAAGCAAAAGTATATTCCAGCTGTATTATGGAGGTTTTGAAGCGTGTTCCTATTTGGATACCTTATTTCTTATCGTGGGTGGTGGTATTTTTAATTTTTCATGTGCATTTTTAATTCTTACGGGGATTCTTTCATTCCCAGGATCAGTTAATACTCAAATTGCTTAACACATGGATAGGGAGGTTTATTGCCTTGTTGGAGTTTCCTGTTTATATTGTGCTTGCTTAACTCTTAACTAATTAATAGCGCTATAGCAATCTAGGTGCAATCTACCAGGCTGTCTTATTTTAATGGGACTTGGTGTGAGCTTATTTAACTAATTTCTGTCGCATATTTGCATACTTTCAGAATTTTGCTCTTTTCTTTCCCTGGTTGAATCTCACTGATGATCACTTATTCAGCTTTTTGAAAGGAAGTATGACAAAGCTCGAATAATGGGAATGAGACCGGCATTTTACCTTTAAAAGTTATACGTAACCAGTTCAGTGGTTACTTTCCTATTATCTTTTACAGTTTCATTTCTGTGATCTCAGCTATAACTCTTTAAAATTCTGATGTTGGAAATTTTCAAAAGTTGACCTTGGGGGATGAGAGGGAGACTAGTATCTGATACTTTTAATCTTAAGAACAAGCATTTTTAGCTTTTAGTGCTGTTTATTGTATCAGATATCATCGAGGAGGAATTGGATTGGCTTGTTTCTATCATCATCACATTTAAACTTGTGTTTTGTTTTTTAACAACCCTGGGGCATGATTGGTTACCATGCTACGAATATGGATGACCAAATAATCTTAGCACTTTATTTAGATGCATAATGTGATCTTGTATTATTGACTTTGTTGAATCCCTTATTTGGCAGAAATAGGATTAAATTTGAAATCCAACAGTTAAAGCTTCTTTTATTATGATTTCTTGCCTTCAAAACATGCCATATTAGTCATTCTCAAATAGGATGAGAGTTGGAAAGCTTGTTGTTTTGGAAGTTGTTTTATTAACCTTTTCTTTTATTGAATTTTTATCTATTTTAGCTTTTCACGAGTTCTTCCCTCGTCCTGGAAGAGCTTTTATGGAAAACAAATGTTCAATTTTGACATCTCATTTTGTTAAATGTAATCTAGATGTAGTGGTGTTGTTTATGTAGTGGCCACTTTTTTTTAATATTTTTTTTACTGTTTTTACTGATTGACCATGCAACAGTGGTGGTAGAGGTGGCTATGGTGGTAGAGGTGGACGCAGGGATAACTACCGAGATGCTGGAAATTCTGGCCCAGACAGGCATCAACATGGTGGAAACCGGTCACGTCCTTACTGAGTTTCATCTCTGAGCTGTTTATGTACTAAGAATTATGATCTGAGGGTTTTAATTATATTCCATTTCCTGGTGTTGTTCTTGAACTGGAGACCAAGAGGTAGGTTGTTCACTTGCACCGAGCAATACCCCTTTTTCTTTCCTTGTTCATCTGCTGCTACTTGGAGGGGTTTCTGCTTTAGGCACGGGATTGATTTAATTGTGGATGTTTTGATAGAGGCAAGTGGATAAACTCCAAATTTCTTGCTGCTAAGGTAGGTTGATATTTTCAGGTGAGTTGCGCCTCTTACAAAATCATGCTTTATCCTTGTTTAGGATGCGCCATGTGCTGCATTGTAGAAACACCTTTTGAATGAGGCATGAGAACTTGTATTTGGTGTATGCATTCCTCTCCTAGGTAATATGTCAAATAAAGTTTAAAAAAAGATGATTGGGCCCTTCAAGCTTTGGTTTGTCATACCGACTGGGAGATAAAAATTCCACAACAATCTGTTTGGTAACTTATTTTATTTGTGCTCCAGTTTAATGTTGGTAGTTTATATTTTACATACAATTGGAATTTAGGCAATGTTCTAGATCTGAGCAGGGCAGTCGGACAACGAAGAAGAATCCCATTTGTATTTGTGTATTGTTATTCTGGAGTGTACCTAGATTTATATGAGATATTTTCCCTATTTATCACCTAAATCTTGGTATGCATAAAAGAATATGCTCGTTTAATGTATAAATTACCTATTTACTGCTTGGAATATGTCTTGTTTTTTCCACATGATTTTTGTGAGTTTCTTTGGGATGTCTAATAGCCGTCTATGTGATCACAAATTTAACTGACACAAACTATGTAAATGTTGATTTCATGATCTGAAAGTTCTATAATCTATGATTTGTTTTGGTTGGTTATAGTAATTGCTATAAAATGCATTAGGATTGCTTGGTTAGATGAACTTCTGATCATATTGTCATCATCGAATGATGGCTAGGGTCTCTTGGGTCAACCAGTGTTATACTGCCCATATGCCATCAAGGCAGTTGCGTCCTTCTGGAAACTACTGTTCATCTCCATTGTCTCGGCTTCCAAGTTGCTAACCTGTGGTAACATGGAAGCTGCTCAAAACCTGCAGAGAAACTCTTTTTGTTCGGTGGGTGGCGCTGCTGGTGGCTTTTTATTACGACGATTGTCTGCTTTATTGTTCTCATGTGATCCACAACAACCGGATATCTTTGCTGTTCCTGAAACTAGTCTTCTGCCATTTCGGGGTCTTAGAAAGTAAAGGTCTAGCGAGTTGGGCGGCGGTATTTGGCAAAACAAATTTAAAGTGGAAGTCGATCTATTGGTTTAGGGTTCATTCATTTGACTGACAATTTGTCTTGTTATTAATGCAAAGTAATGTTCCATTTCCTTTTTATATAGTGATTTAATGGCATTTGAAATTTAAAACGATACTTAAAATCTAACGATCGATGCCACTATACTTGATCTACTACATACAGGACTCTTATGTTTGCAGAAGGTTTTGTAAAAAGTATAATAAATATATTAATATAATAAACAAGTGTGTATGATGTTTTAGTTTAAATTGAAATGTTTTATCTTCTAGAAAAGTGGAAAATTAATATTCGAGTTCTAAAAGCGTATTTTAGACTTAAGTTTTTCATCATTTTTCAAATGAAGAAAACACAAATAATATTTTTTTTTATTAATGATTAAAATTATTTTGTTTTTCGTAAATTTAATTTTTATAATAAATGGAATATAATTTTTTTATTAATTATTTTTTTTTCTTATACTTAATGGTACGAATTTTTATTATAGTTTTTAAGTTGAATGAAATAAAATTAATATATTAATTCATATAAATATTGGATACAAAAAAATGGAAGTTCATTTAAAAAATGAGAAAAATACCTGAAAGTAGTGTTTAAAAAATGCTTCCATGTTATGAAAGTTAATAACCCAAAAAAAATATTCTCAATTTATTCTCTGTAACATGACTAGACATTAGCAAATAGGTTTTAATGTATTTTCATGATACAACAAATACAGAAAATTAATCTATTCTTTCAAAAACCAATCATTTTGAAATTCACTTTCCAAAGGAACTTGTTTTCTAATAAATAAACGACGTCGTATGCTATTGGTGTGTGTATCGAAAGGAAATGACACCACAGCCGCACACATTGGATTGCTTCTCCTTCCATAGACGGGCCAGTTAAGTCATTTGAAAGGATGGATTAATTAATTACTTTCTGACATGGTTCCAGTACTTAGTATTTTTAGTTACTGAGAGCTTGTTTTACATTAGAAAAAACTATTAAGATATTAGAAAGTAAAAAAAAATATGAAAAAATTAAAGAAAAAAAAAACTTGTCATAGTATAAAATTAGCAATTAAAAAAATAGAGATAAAGCCTCACAGAAAAAAAAAATTGGAGAGTGGAATTGCAAGAATACATAAATTTTATAAATCACCTGAAATAAAAAAATAGCAATGAAAAGAAATGAGGACCGAGTATGAGAGATGAAAACAATTAAAGAAGTAAAAAATTGAAAATAATTTTCAAATTAAAAAATTGCAATTATGAGAAGAGAGACTAGATATAAAAGGAAAAGAAATTGAAGGGATGGCGTGATTTTTTTTAAACGACAACGATCAAATCAATTTGAAAGGGAGAGAAAAAGAAAAACACATTTACACCAAATTGGACAGAACCATTATACACACACCACCCAAAGGGAAGAGAACAAGGACGAATCTGAGCAATTAAAAGAAATAGGGAGGAAATACACAAGATGGATTTTTTTTAAAAGAATGATGAAATTAAAATAATTATCAAATTAAAAAAATGAAATTAAGAGAATAAAGAATAAATCTGAAGGGGAAAGAGATTGAAGGGTTGATATGATTTTTTCAAGGGTTGTCGTGCAAACAATTTGAACGGTGGAGAATAGAATGCCAAGACGAATCAAATGGTGTAACAATATCTCAATTAAGACCATCAAAGTAAAAAAGGAACCAAATATAAAATCACTTATAATCATAATAATAATAATAATAATACACAATTAAAACAAATAAGGACCAAATATGAGAGATGAAGATAAAAAAAAATGAAATTAAAAATAATTTTCAAATTCAAAATCACAATTAGGAGGAAAGGGACTATTTGGTGTTATTAGACCAAAGGTTTGTATCTTTAACCTTTTAAGGTTAACACAATAGTTTTGTTGTTATTAAAAATAAATAAAAATAATGATATTGCTTTCAAATAAATAAATAATGATAGATTAATCCCTTGATAAGACAATTCCATAACAAAAGACACGAGAATTGTTTTTGAAAATAAAAAATAATCTTAAATTGTTTTCTAAATTACACGTGTCGCAAGTTCTTGATAATATACTTATTACAATACTTAAGTATTATTATTCCATGTTTTCAAATTATCCAATAATAAAATGGCCATTCTTAGTAGAAGCAAATTAGTATTTATTTTTATCATAATCAGATATATAATTATGAATACTTTTTATGGACAATAATGGTCAGTTTTTCTTGTTTGAAACCATGACATGAAATTCATAGATAAGCTAACTTTTGTATCTAAATTTAAATAAATACTAGTTTAAAAATTATATTAAA
The DNA here is from genome assembly GCA_964035475.1 of Salix caprea. Classification (NCBI taxonomy): domain Eukaryota; kingdom Viridiplantae; phylum Streptophyta; class Magnoliopsida; order Malpighiales; family Salicaceae; genus Salix; species Salix caprea. The sequence continues at coordinate 5,852,992 of OZ037760.1, forward strand.
TTACTAAAGACATTTTTTGAGAGACAAATTAACAAGACATTTTAGATATTACTTGTAGTGTTTTCTTAATATAAAGCTGGCCATTAAATATTATGAAAAGTATTTGTGCCTTCTAGTCATTTTATTTCAAATAATACAATAAAAAAATTATTCACAGTACAACCAAAGTTCATTTTGAAGCAGTTCACAGCAGGTGCATGTACAATGCTGGAGAGGGGACAAACTGATAAAAATAAAATAAAATAAAATAAAATAAAATAAAAATTAAAACAGTTTTCAATGGCCAGGTAAAGAGACCCTATTAACCCCTCATTCATGGTATGACGAGGCATTCCCCAGATAGAAAAAAATACCACGAAGGGAACCGGATAAAAAAACCATAAAACAAGGCAAATTTTTGGAAGGCACAGCATCTGTGCCCTTGAAAGCAGAAATTTCCTATAGAATTTGAAGCTTCCCCACCGTGAAACAATATCATGATTCTAAGATTTTGGCTGTTTTGGTGAAAGAAACTCATCTATGTGCAGTGTCATAGTGGCCATTAGACATTGCTCCAGATGAAAATGTAGGAACGGAATCACCGCCACCAATCTGAACCTGAAATGTTGAAGCATATTAGAAGTTGTTTAAGTGCCCATCTTTTCTTGGGAGGTCAGAAATCACATTGTATGAGGCTCAAACAAGCAATTCAAATACAAGCAGACACTTCAGTGAGAGCCCTGTTTCCATTGCCATGTGCTCATTACGAAATTGACTTGCATGTTTTTATGCGAAAAGGATTATCTCTCTCAAATTTAGAGGTTCACCTGTGATGAGCTCAAGAGCGATCCATACAGTATTAGTTTTGATTCAAATCAAATCAAAATGTCTTGAAAGATGAAGCTCATAAGACTTTAACATATTTAAATTAGACAAATACAGTTCAGATGTATCTACATCATAGTCTCTACAGAGATTACTTGGCATTTGCCTAGGTTAAGTGGATGGTACTGAGAAGCAATGCATTTCCATGACTACATCGTGCACAATTGACACCATTTGAAATTGCTTTTCAACGATAAGTTACTAGTCATATTTCTGAAGAGCCCCAAGGTTTGAACTTGGGATTTCCATGTCCCCACTCCCTTCCTCTTCAGCTATGATTTTTTGGTTAATAGGAAGGGATGAAGAATTCACATTTTTTATGGCGAATGTTGTAACTTGATAACCTATGCAACTCTATATTATCTTTCACGAGTTTTGATTATGTTTCACGACAATTAGGATTCAGCTAACGTATGTTCATAGGCACCAACAGATATGCATCGATATATTTCGAACTAAGATATTTTTATTGATCCTACATTCAATGGCATGTGTCAGAAATGGCACACTAAAGTTCAAAAAAATAAAAAGGGCAAAAGAATAATGAGCACACACCTGCTGCGGGTTATTGGGATCAGGATATGAACTTCCTCCATATCCCACTTCAGCCCTGCCATAGTTTCTACCATATCCAGGACCTGAACACACACAGTTCATAATGTCAAGCTATATTATTTCAAAAAACTTTAAGAACAAGTTACATTTATAGTAAGTTACTTGGGTTCCCTGCCGCGGCTGCTGCCCTTGCTCTTTTCTCTGCATTGGCCAACTCAGTGCGAAGTTTCATAATTTCTCGAACCAAAAGAATCCTATTTTTCTCCAACACCTTTTCTTGCTCAAGATTAAATGCCCGTGTTTTCTTCTCATATTCAATAGCAGACCTAATCACAAAAATTAACATCACTTTTTTAAAAAAAAACTAATCCATCCATCAATCAAATTAATCCCTCAAATACAACACCCCCACCCTTTTTTTTTACCTTCCTCTTTGAATCTCTTGCTGAACAGTTTCAATCTCCTCTTTAATAGCACCCACCTGCTGCGTTTCCATTTTAGCCTTAACAATTTCACTATTCATCTCCTTCAATTGTGCAGTCATATCCTGCCGTTGCACAGTAAGTTTATGTACATCCGTTCTTACCTGAACAAGTTCAGCACTAATAGCATCGATAGACCGTAACTCGGCGTCCAATTCCAACGATCTTTGATAGACTTCACGAATTTGATTATCTCTCTCGGCTTTAATATCAGCAGCAAGTGTTGATAAGTGGCGAAGGTCTTGTTGTGATAGGGAGACTTCTTGTTTTAGTGCACCGTGCGTGTCAGCTAGTCGTTGGTTGTCTAAAAGAAGGGATTGGATCTCACGGTGTTGGATTGATATCCGGTCTTCGAGGAGGTGGTGGTGAGGTCGGGTGTGGAGGTGGCGTGGGTCGGTAGTTGAGCGAGGAAGGGCGGCGGCTCGGGATAAAGGGCTTTCGCGGAGTTGGAGATGGTTGCGTCCTGCCATCGTCTCTCTTTGTTTTTGCTGTCGGGACTTGGGAGTGTGAGGGGCGATGTCAAGGGCTGAGCGCCAAGGGGTTGTTGGTTGCCACCACCAGAAAAAATTCCAGCCAAGTCGGGTGAGGGAGCCTCGCTCAAACCCGTATAATAATAGATTTAAGAGAATTATTGTGTTTTTTTACATGCTAGTTTATCAGCCCATGTTGCGGTGATGACACAGTTTTTTTTAAATGTAAAAAAAGCAATTAAATTATTAATTTTTGCTTTAATATTTTTTTAACTTTACTAAAAAAATTTATTAATATTTAATTAATTTATTAATCCCACCATCGAATCATACCCTCAATTAATTGAATTATATTTTTATTATATGATAAGCAATACAAAACAATATTTATCATCAACTCAATATCAAAAGATAAAACTCAATAAAAACCTTACTCTAAATGATAAAATTAAAAAAAAGGCAAAAATTAATCTAAGCCCAACTCTTTTTTAATATTTAGTTTAACCCATGACCTGAACTAATGAACTCTACTTGTTCATTTGTTTTTATCTAATGATAAAAAGAATTTATTTTCAATCTAATATTAAAAATTAATAAAAATCCCACACCAAATAACAAAATTTAAAATGAAAAAGTCCAAAAATCCAACTCTAATAAATATTTAGATAATATATTAAAATTGCAGCGACTCAAGTTATGCACTCATAATCTTTTCCTTTTACTATATACTAAAAAAAATATAAAACGTAGTTTACTTTTAGCAAAACACTAAATAATAAAAAAATTACTTGAAATAATAAAATTAAAAAAAAAACTCGACCATTCTGGGCTGGGCTTGTCTCTAAGAGCCGAGATGGAGGTCAACATGCCCGCCCCTCGGGTCCATCCTTTTCTTTTCCAAGAAAAAAAAACACCTGACAGTGTTTGTTTGCAAAAAAACATAACACGTCCCAACTAATTGAACACACGATCTCTAAGTAAACCATCAAACTATTTAATGATAAATAATTCAAATAATATATTAAGTTGGTTTATTGTTCCTGAGAACAATCAATTCTACTCTCAATTTTTTTAGTTATCAGTGTACAATCAATTTTTAATAAATTATATTTTCATGATTTTTAAATTGATTTTATATTGCATACCAAGTTATTTATTCTTCAACTCTGTTAATAAAAAGAGGAAAAAAAACTAAAATATTATGAATTTATCATTATATACCACTTTTTTTTATTGATATTTTATGCTATTAAAGAAGCTCGAATGCACAGAAGTTATCTCAATATAAATCCATCATTGGATTTGAATACTGTAAAATATTTTATACTATTAAAGAAGTTTTTTTTTATCAAACACAACACACACGGGAAAATTTATTCTAATATTTTTTTAGATGGGAGACAATTTCAATTTTTAGAAAGCATATTTTGTGATTTAGATGTGTTAGTAAAATCTTGATTGTCCTAAATTCTTATACAATATATATGTCTTGACTCGAACTCGAGATCTATTGTGCAGATAACAAATCCTCTACTATCACGCAGATACATAATGTTATTAAATCTTATAAATGAGGTTAATCTTAACCTAGAGTGCTCGTGTTTCAGTTGAATTTTTTTTTCTTGAAAAAAAATTAAATTGATCATTTTTATGTTTATTTAACGATTTTTATATGTTATTTAAAAAATAAATAAATAAATTTAAATTTGTTATATTTTTAGTTAAAAACTATTTTGTAAAAATACCTTATACAACGTTAATAAACACACACTTTACCTCTCTTAGAAGGGTTTATTAAGGCCCCGTTTGTTTCCCGGAATTCGAATTCCGGGAAACCACTTTCCCCTTTTTCCAATGTTTGTTTGGCATAGGAAAATTAGTCAAATGGAAACAACTTTCCGGTCAACTTAAATTTTCACTTAACACGCGGAAAGTGAATTCCGCTCCTGCACGAGCGGAATACACTTTCCGCGTGACCCATCTCTTTCCCTCATCTCTCTGCACGTCTCTTTCCCTCATCTCTTTCACTCATCTCTGCACCCTAGCCTCTCGCCTCCCTCTCCAGTCCCTCATCTCTTTCCCTCATCTCTCTGCACCCTTTTCTAGCAAACCCAGATCACCCTCTCGCCTCCTCTCGCCTCTCGCCTCCCTCAGTCCCTCAGTCCCTCAGTCCCTCTGCTGCTCTGCATCTCGCCTCCCTCTGCAACTCACAGCAAGAGAACCCAGGTACTCCCTCTGCATCTCAATCTTTTTGCAGTAGAGAATAGTTTAAGGTTATTGGTTTTGTGGGGTTTTTTTGAAGTTTGTGACTTTTTGATGATATGAGAAATGGGGTTTGTGGGATTTGGGTTAAAATTGAAATTGCCGAGTATGGTAATGGGTGTGATTTCAAAGAACCCATGTTTTGTTTTTTGTTGTTCTTGTTTGTGTTGGTTTCTTTAATTTGTGTGCACCTGAGCTATGAGGAAATGGATCGGTAATTTGTGGGTTGTCTTGTTTGTTGTTCTTGTTTGTGTTGGTTTACTGTAAATGAAGATAAAATCTTGGAACTTGAGCATGATAAAGAAACGGGTTGGCTACTGAATAATTTGGCCATAGTATGCTTAGGAGATAATTTGTTTAGTGGCATTTTGGAAATGAAATATTTTGATTTGAATTGTGAAAATTGCAAGCAAGTAGCAGTAGTTAATAGATGAGTGGAACAATGTCTAGAGATGTAGATGTTTCCTTTTCTGGTGGCTCTTGTGAGCTAGAAAAGTGTAGGTATTTGAGAGATTTTTTTTATATTGTGGATGCTGAACTTGGATCTACTTTCTCAGATCATTTAAGCAACAAGAAAAATTCACCAGATACATCTTTGACGAGGTGAAGATGGAAAATTTGTAGTCATCCAGCCCAGGTTTCAATTCTTAATTTCACGAGAAAGATGAGCCACTGGTTATGCAAGGGTAGCCATGCCACTTCGATGGAGATCTGTTAGTTTTGAATGAGGTGAAGGGAGACACATCCACTGCTAATTTCTCCATGTTTGCAGAAAATTAGACCAAGTTATGAAGATTTCAGTGATTCTGATGTGAGCAACTTGAAAACATGAAGTATGGAGAATGGTTGAGGGCTTCACCATTGAAACATCTTCGCACTGAGAGTGATCATGAATTTCTCAGATCATTTAAGCAACAAGAAAAAATCCTCAGGATAGATGAAGATGGAGACTGGCAGATGAGTTCTTTGACGAGGTTTTACCAGATACATCTTCCAGTGTTGATGAGCATCACAAGCCTCTGCCGAGGCTTGAAGTGAAGTACAGTACTCGGCCAGCTAAAATCAAGAAGCAGATGATGTCACATGATGGAAAAATTCAACTGCATGTGGAACATCAGGGGAGACTGCGGTGGATATAATGGATCTTCATGTTCAGGGCTCTTGGGTGGCTGGGTTGAATTTTTAAGGTCAATAGGTAGGTTTGCTGCTGGGTTGTTCTTTAAGAATAGATTTACGTTTTGTTTTTGTGGCATGAACTGTGAAGACCCTGGACCCAACTGTATTATTGTTCATGTTACAAGGCTTTGTCCAATTGGTATACAATATTATAATTCAGATCATCTAATCAGATAAACCTCACAGATGCTCTAGAAAACTGACTTTGTTGGAGCTGAATGAATGTACCAATTGATCCATGTTGTTCCATGTACTTCCTCGTATATATATATATATATATATATATATATATATATATATATATATATATATATATATATATATATATATATATATATATTCATTCTTCCCTTTGAAGAGGCTTTCGTACCCGATCTTCTTGCACACCTGGTTTGATTGTTCACATTTTCTTATTCCCGGATTTGTACATGTTGGTTGTTTGCACACAAAGTTGAATACAGGGATGTTCCAATGACTTGCATGCTGTGCAATTGCCTGTTTACATGTATCTGTTATTTCACCTAAAAAAAATATTTATCCAACATACCCATCAAAATATTTTTGTATCTATTTATCTTTTAAAAAATACTTCATACCAAAAAAAAAACCCAAATATATAACTCTTAACATAAACTAATTTGGCTTTCTTCATATGAAAAAAAAAACTTATTTTAAGCTTTTAAAATTGAAAAAAATATATATTAATAAGTTTTACTTAAAAAATATTTCACAAGCTTATTTCTCTATAATATGATATGACATATATTGTTATATTTTATAAAATAAGCTATGTATGAATATAGGATATAATAAAAAAATTCATCATTATACTTTTTAGATTTCATTTTTTTTTAAGTGATTAAATATTTTATATATATTAGATAAACTTGAAAAAAAAATTAATTTATTAATAAATTATTTTCCAGTTCATTTTCCATAACACAAACAAACACTGGAAAGTGCTTTCCAGTTCATTTTCTATAACACTGCCAAACATCGGAATTCAATTTCCAGGAATTCACTTTCCAGGAATTCAATTTCCAGGAATTCACTTTCCAGGAATTCACTTTCCAGCAAACAAACGGGGCCTAAGAAATCATTGGTAAATGTGTTCTCCAACTTATACACAGTTCTAATTAAGTCCAATTCATTTTTTCATTTGAAATTCATTAAAATTGTATAAAAAAATTATTTTTCAGTTATTGATAATACCATCAAACACAAATAAATAAATAAATAAATAAATAATAATAAAAAGTTGCAGGAATTCACATTTGGACATAACCGCACCTACCAATAATCTCTTTCAACCAAAACCCAAGCCCGGAGTCACAACCTCCCCGCCTTGGCAAAAGTCTGGACGCACACAAACTTCACACCACATTTCCCTCTTCCGCTGTCAAATCACAAACAGAAGGTTTCAATTTTCACCCTCGAAACCCTTCCATCGTCATCTCTCAATTCAGAAAAACTCACTCCATCTCTTCCTTCTTCTGCGGATTCAAAGACGAAACGCTGCAGATTATCGAATCAATTCTGGTATTCAAAGACTTGAAATAGCTGATAGAAACATGACCGGGTTTTAAACATTTCAAGATATCCGAATCTCTCTCTACCATCCACCAAATCAAAGATAAAACTGTCGAAAAGAAGCTTTTCACTCTCCAACTATTTGTTTCGCGCTTTCGCTCTCACGGGGCGATATGGAGCAAACTCTTTTTCAATTTTTTCCGTCAATTAATTGAAATCACTAGCAATCTCTACGTGGATTATGTATGCAGAGTTGCTTGTCGCAGAAATACGAGGCATTGCTTTCGCGTGATGCCAAGTCTACTGGTGAACAATCTCTACAAATTTCGTATTTGGAATGGCTAAATATTGATCGTGATTGGCTTGGTAACGGCTTCTACTCTATTCCTGTTCAGGTTAAGTTTCTTTATTGTTGATGAATAATTTATCTATTTTCCGATATAATAATAATAATAATAATAATAATAATAATAATAATAATTTCTAGATTAACTTTCGTGTTAACCCGAGCCTTCACTTTGATTGTTTAACGCTTGTATCGGCATGTGAAAAGTCCCTACCGTGCTTTGAAAAGAATGGCATTGCAGATACGATAACAGATGAGTTCTTCGAAGATGCTCAGATTATTGAAGAGATAAAGAGGTTCAAGGACCGTGCCGTGAAGTCTGCAGCATCAGGTTCTGGTATGTTTCTTTTCTCTTGTTTTTGATCTTTTTATATGGATCAATAGCATCTGACCAGCGATTATAATCAATCAGGCTTATGAAATGCGTACTTTAATGATATCTTGTGCTGCCTTGTTATACAATATCTATATATTATATGTTTAGCTTTGATCTCTTAGTTTTATGTTGATTTTGGAAACGAATATTCTACTTTCGACATGCCACGTTCTGTTGATAAAGATAGAAGAGTTGGGATCGGAGTTTGTGCAAAAAATTATGCAAACACGAGAGCAAAGCGTGTCGGATACTTTAACCGTTGTTGTATGGAAGAAAGCATATTGGGCTTGTTAAATTCGGTGTTCGAAACTCATAAACTGCAGCGAAATGAAATTAAGCTTGTAGAGATCGTGGATGTCATGGAATGGTAAAATTTATGCTGACACTGATGTTGAGATTACAACTTCTCACGCTACTATAGCTAATTCATGTGACAGAGACTGCCATTATGTTGTGCCAGTTTTTGATACACATATTGGTGAAATCTGTTGATAAAGTCAAAACGTATGCATGGGATTTCAAAGAGATTCAATCTCGTATATTCACTGTTATTGTTCCTCTGTTACAAGTTGAATATATATAGCTATTCTATACAAGAAACCCTTACGTTACAGATCCTAGAGTTTAGGCTTGATTTGCTAATTACATGGAAACCTATTTATACTAGGATACACTAACATATTTTCCGGGATACTGGAATATATCAATCCAGCTAGTATCCGAGACAATGTAGGACTTGAATGCTGCAAATCCAACTTGGAGATAATTACTGCATTTGTTAACACTCCCCCTCAAGTTGGTGCGTAGATGTCCCTCATTCCAATTTCGTTGAGTATCGCACCGAACGTGTGGTTTGGCAGTGCCTTAGTTAGTATGTCAGCAAGCTGGTCTTGGGATCGAACATGAGGAACTTCAATTAATTTTTCTTCCAGCTTCTCCTTGATAAAATGCCTGTCAACTTCAACATGTTTAGTGCGATCATGTTGAACAGGATTATGAGCAATATCACACGCTGCCTTGTTGTCGCAATACAACTTCATAGGGTTGACTGGTTTAATATGTAAATCCATCATCAGGTTTCGAATCCACAACAATTCGCATATAGCTTTAGCCATCCCTCTATATTCAGCCTCAGCACTTGATCTCGCTACCACCTCCTGTTTTTTACTTCTCCATGTAACCAAGTTTCCCCCTACAAATGTGAAATAACCAGATGTAGAACGTCGATCTTGAATAGAACCAGCCCAGTCAGCATCTGTATACCCATTAACATCCAAATTTTGTCCTTTTGTGAACAAAATTCCCTTTCCTGGAGAAGACTTCAAGTAGCGTAAGATACGGGTCACAGCATTCATGTGTGCTTCGCTTGGGGAGTGCATAAATTGGCTGACCACACTCAATGAATAAGCTAGATCCGACCGAGTATGAGCAAGATACATTAACCTTCCAACTAACCTCTGATAGCGTTCTTTGTTAGTCGGAACTTGATTTGAATCAACATGTAGTTTCAAGTTCTCTTCCATGGGAGTGCTAGCTGGACTGCATGCTGTCATACCTGTTTCACTTAGTAAGTCTAAGGCATATTTTCTTTGTGATAGAAAAATACCTTTACCTGACCGTGACACTTCAATGCCCAAGAAGTACTTCAGTTCTCCAAGATCCTTCATCTCAAACTCACGGGCAAGATGCTCGTGTAATCTCCTCCTCTCGGCTGGATCATCTCCGGTTACTATTATATCATCAATATACACAATGAGAACTGTAATGCGTCTTTCATTATGCTTCAAGAATAAAGTGTGGTCCGAGTTACTTTGTCTGTAACCAACTGTCTTCATAAAACTTGTGAACCTCCCGAACCACGCTCGGGGGGACTGCTTTAAACCATATAGGGATTTTCTCAACCTGCAGACCTGTTTATTACCTTCCGTTTGCTGTTTACAGCTAGGTGGTAATTCCATATACACTTCTTCTTGGAGAGTTCCATGTAGAAATGCATTTTTTACGTCAAATTGCTGTAGGGGCCAGTCAAGATTGACTGCTAGTGACAGTATAATACGAACAGTATTAAGTTTGGCCACCGGTGAAAAGGTCTCCATATAATCAATTCCATATGTTTGAGTATACCCCTTGGCTACCAGCCTTGCTTTGCACCTTTCAATAGTTCCATCAGCTTTGTATTTAATGGTGAAGACCCACCTACACCCAACAGGTTTTTTTCCTTTCGGCAAGTCAACAACGTCCCATGTTGAGTTCTTTTGAAGAGCTCTCATTTCTTCATTCATTGCCTCCCTCCATCTAGAATCGGCTAAGGCTTCCTGCACATTGTTAGGAATAGATACAACGGATAATTGATGTACAAATGCCATTTTTTCATTTGACAGTCTATGATAGGATACATAGTTATTCATAGGATATTTGACTTTTGAGTGAAGGGTTGGTTCATAATTCACCTTTGGTTTACCTCTTGTGACTCGATTAGGCAGTTCCTTTAGAGATTCAAATGGGTGAATTTCATGAGACTCAAGTCTGGAATCAATCTGGGAAGACAATTGGTTAATTGGTACATTGTGGGAAGCTGTCGGCACCTCCTCCTCCATGATATCTTGGTTATCAACAATTTCTGGACTATTATTGTCATAGCTTGAGTCATTGGTATATTCTTCCATGTCCTGGTGTTCCTCCGTGTTCTCATTAACTGGACATTCCTCATTATCACTCGATGGATTATCCCAAGTATCAATCGGTCGGTCACCATGTGCAGTGATCTCCACACTGTCTGCAGCCTTAGTTGCTGTCTGCACTTCATCGTTCCCTTTAGTTTGAGGTGAGTAATACATAGTAGCTTCATGAAAGACCACATCCAGTGTAACATACAGTTGTCGAGAAGGAGGGTGATAGCACCGATAACCCTTTTGGTGCAGAGCATAACCAACAAACACACATCTAAGTCCCCGAGGTTCCAACTTAGTTCTCAGACCTTTATGAAGGTGTACATAAGCTACACATCCAAAAACTTTAGGAGGTAAGTTTGGCATTGTAGGAGCACTTACGCTGCGATGGAGCACCTCAAAGGGAGTTTGGAATTGTAGAGTACTAGAAGGTACTCTATTGATAATGTATGCTCCGGCAGTAACGGCTTCTCCCCAGTAACTAGTAGGCATGTGAGCTTCAAATAAGGATGCACGAACGACCTCAAGAAGGTGACGATTCTTCTGTTCAGCCACTCCGTTCTGTTGAGGAGTGTAAGGGCAAGTTGTTTGATGAATAATACCATGTGCAGTTAAGTAATCTTTCAAGTTATGATTGATAAACTCTCCCCCATTATCGGTCCTGATTACCTGAATATTGGTCTGATACTGTGTTGCTATCATTTTGTGGAATTGCTGGAATAAAGAACTTACTTCACTCTTCGACTTCATTAAGCAAATCCATGTCATGCGGGTGTGATCATCAATGAATGAAACAAACCAACGTGATCCATTTAGAGAAGGGGTGTTTGTTGGTCCCCATACATCCGAGTGAACAACCATAAAAGGTGCAGAACTTTTATTCATACTAAGAGGAAATGAAACGCGATGACTTTTCGCACGTTCACATACATCACATTTAAAATCTGAGACAATCAACTGGGAAAATAATTGTGGAAACAGTTTCTGTAAATATCCAAAAGAGGCATGCCCTAAACGCCTATGCCATAGCCAAATTTCCGACTGCTGGTGGACACTGCCGGTCGACCGCTTGACTGAACCGGTCGACCGCTCTGAAGGCAAAACTGAACCGGTCGACCGCTCTGAAGACAAAACTGAGCCGGTCGACCGCTTGACTGAATCGGTTAGATGGAAGACTTGTGCCAACTGATTTGAGCTTGCTGGAGTTAGATCCAGGTAGTACAGCTTTCCTCTCCTAGTACCATAACCAATTGTCTTCCGAGTTTGAATATCCTTGAATATGCAAAGATTTGGCCAAAAAATTACAACACACATCAAAGCACGAGTTATTTGAGCAACAAATAATAAATTATGATTAAGACTCGGAACAATAAGGACTGACTCTAAGCTCAGATTTTCTGTGAGAGTAATTGTGCCTTCTCCTGACACAGAGGAAGGAGTTCCATTGGCTGTGGACACTATGTGGTGATTTGAGGGTTGTATGGTCTGAATATTATGGTTAAATGTCATATGATTTGTGGCACCTGAATCAATTATCCATTCACTATTTCTAACAGAAGTGGAAGTGTGAAGAGCCTTACCTGCATTCTCAGCATCATCACCCGTGTTCACGGCAGTGTCACCTGCATTCCCCGTGATGGCATTGGAAGAGGAGTCCTTCCCAATTTTATGATTTGGCTCGGCCACAGCAACAGACACATGAGGATTATTGCCAAACATATGATTTGGCTCTGCTACAGCAACAGACACATGAGGATTTGCCTTTGAATTCCTCTTACGGGGTGCTTTGGAAGAATCCCACCATTCTGGATATCCAATCAATTCATAGCAGCGTTGCTTAGTGTGTCCAGTTTCACCACAGTGAGTGCACATGCGTTCTGGTCGTGTAGCTCCCACTTCATAGCTACGGTTTTGTGATCCAATTGACTGATTATGATTTGGTGGACCAGAATTTCGATCTGGTTTCAAGTTCAGTGGGCGTTGATACCTGCTTCGGCGAGCTATCATAGCAGATGGCTCTAAGTGTCCAGGTTCCCCATTCAATGTGTTTCGACGGATAGAATCACGGCGAACATAAGCATATGTTTCTTCAAGATCTAGTGCAGACTCTCTCCTGAGAATCTCACCATGTACTTGTTCAAATTCTTCGTCAAGGCCATTCAGAAAAATATGCACCCGCAGTCTCTCAATTGATTTTTTGTAGGCAATGACATCATCGGGATCTTTCATAACAATCTTATCACGATGATCAAGTTCTTGAAATATTTCTACCAAATCACCATAATAGGTAGAGATAGGACGACCAACCTGTTTGGTGGAAAACGCACGCTGGTTCAATGAAAAAAGCTGTGATTCATCTGCCCCATCATAGAATGCTTTGGCTAGGGCAGTCCAAATTCCATGTGCGGTAGGCAGTCTGAGATAGCGTTTTATAATTTCTGGTGACATGGAGGTAAGCAACCATCCTTTGATCTTCTGATTTTCAGCATACCATTTACCGTAGGATGGATCAGTTTTCTCAGGGATTGTGTTGCTTATGAGATATTCAAGTTTCTCTCGCCCCGCAATTTGCATCTCCATGATCTGAGACCAGACATCATAGTTGCTTTCAGTAAGGGTGACATTGGTTGAGAAACTGGAGTTTTCTGATTGAACCTGGATAACTGGAACAGAGGACGATTCGGTTTTGTATGATTCGGTTTTGTCACTGGCCATGGTTTTGTATGATTCGATTCGGTTTTGTATGATTCGTGGTTCGGGGTTAGATATAGAGCAGATAATACACCAGCTCTGATACCAAGTCAAAACGTATGCATGGGATTTCAAAGAGATTCAATCTCGTATATTCACTGTTATTGTTCCTCTGTTACAAGTTGAATATATATAGCTATTCTATACAAGAAACCCTTACGTTACAGATCCTAGAGTTTAGGCTTGATTTGCTAATTACATGGAAACCTATTTATACTAGGATACACTAACATATTTTCCGGGATACTGGAATATATCAATCCAGCTAGTATCCGAGACAATGTAGGACTTGAATGCTGCAAATCCAACTTGGAGAAAATTACTGCATTTGTTAACAGATAATATGCAACATGCCAGAGTTTTAGCATGACCCAGGAAGACAGGTTGCTACCATCTGAAGGAGTTCTTCCAAGATGTTTGTGTATGGATTTCATAACTTTTTATAGGAGTATCCAGAACAGCTCTTTATGTTTCTTTTCCTGGAAATGGAAAATTTAAATATAACTGTATCCTTTATTATGGGCATTTGTGGAGTTTCATGTCATAGCGAACTCAGTGTACTCAACATAAGCTTCGTGATAGCTTTAAGATAGATAATTAGGAGGGCATGCAGCTTTTCTTTGTGTTTTTTAATTCCAAAAAGCAAGGCAACCAGTGATCAAATTTAAAAGAGCAGCTTGGCCATTTACGGTGTAGTATGCTCTGCTAATTTTGCGCCTCTTATTCTCAATTTAACAGAATTCACGACCGTGGCCCATTTGGATGGATTAGAAATTTTAAGTGATTTACATTAGCAATCACCACTCGAGGTTTCATACAATGATTTTGGGATATATATTATATGTTATTTTATTTTCATGCAGCTATGATTTCAGATTCTACATGAGTTTAGACATCACTGTTATTCAGGTGACATTAGCTTTAATCTATAAATCTTTGGCAATGAACTCGTTAATGTTTGACCTCAGAAATAACTACTTTGGATTTAGTACAACTATTTTGTGGATATTTATGTGGTTCTCATTTCTCTAAGTGATTAAGGGTTGGCAAATAAGATTCATGTCAAACTCGTTTAAACATTCCTTTTATTTTCATGGTTGCTAATTCTCTGCAGTCATTATAGTCCAGGCACAAGCGGCTGAGTAATTGAAAAGGAAAATAGCTGAGAAGAGCAAATTACGCTCTTCATTTCATTGACAAACAAAGAGCGCTGGTAGCACTCTGTTTAGAATTGGAATCAAGAAGCGGCATACACATGTTTTTCGTAAACGCCAAAGTTTGCAGCGGAACATTGAATTTTAACTTTGTTGCCATATTTATCTGTCCTCATGAAATTTGTTTGGATGTCTGGAAAGTTGTTCCAAGTCACTTCTCCTTGTCAATTACAAGCTCTTAATTTCCCCTTAAATTGTAACGATTCTGTACACAGAGATGCTTTTCTATCCCATTCAATCAAAAGAACATCAATGTTTGCTCTAATTATCCGATCATTTTGGATCTTTTCAAGTAATATGATGTGTTTGGGAGTATTTACTTACTGTAGAGGCTGATACTAGAGTTCTTGGTCTGATTAGGGGACAAGAAGTGAAGAGACTGGTCTGGATGACATGCCCTGCTGGTTCGTCTTGGATTGGCCATATCAAGTCGTATATGCAAACCAATAAAAGCAATTAGCATGGCTATAGCATTTATGCTGCTGTCGGTACACTACTATTGTATTTTACAACAGAAAATCAAGACAGTAATGAAAATGAGCTTTCATCAATCATTAACTAATTTTCTCTGGTATATGCGCTGGAAGAAAAATGAATCATTTTTCTACTTATTCATTAATTCTACTTGAGGTTCATATGTTTTTGTGGTTGTAAAGTATTTTTGCATAATATTATTTTCTCTTGTTGATATCAAAAATCAATTTTAAAAATAAAATAAAAATATTTTGATAACAAAAAATAACTTGAAAATCAGCCACTAAAAATATTATTCATTTCCGGATTCCATTTTGTAGTGCATGCTATCAGGAAGGGCTTGTCTCCTGGTGCCTCCTGAGTTTGGTCAGCCAGCATCACTACACAAAGAGATTCATTCATTAATATGGATTAATTGAGATACGTGCAAGTTGATTCAGATATTCATATTAATCAAAATAAAAAGAGATTCATTCCTGTGAAGTACTCAAGGGGCGTGACATGATGACAAAGGGATTGAGATCTATAAAGCAGGTTTCGAGTTCGAGTCAGGACGAACATCTTTTGTAAGAGTCTGGAACAACTGAATTTTTACTCTCTTGTCTGAGCTTATAAAATACATTTTTCAAGAGGTGAAGTTTTCAAGAGGTGAAGTTTTATCGAATCTAAGAAAAAAAATGGCATGTGAAGTATTTATCACGTTAAAATAAATATTTCAGGCTTCTGATTGAAGATGACTTCTTTAATTTTTGAAGTATTAAACCATAAAGGAGGGCAAAACGTAGCTCTGCAGCAACAAAATAACACGGCCCATGTTCGTGTGCATGCTCACGTGCTCACCTCCTGCTTCAGACCTAATATTTTTCTTGATTTCCACCGAACTGATAATAACGCAGACCTTGCATTTTGAATAGAATTGGTCGCCTTGGAAATCCAACATGGACTCTGTTCAAGCAACTGAGTTTCAAGTCTCTGTTGCCACGAGCCCCTCACCTGCGACGCTGCTTTTGTCAAACAATGCCTCCAATCTTCACCCCTTCAGATTTGAAAGTAAACTATGTGCAGATTTCAAGAATCGAATCTTCCATATCACCAAGCACATTAAATGCTTGCATCGGACCTCGCATGTTTTCATTTTCTTCAAGAGGGCGAAAGATGTCTGTTTTTCCTCTATTTTATTCATGTTTTTAAAAAAACCATAGTAAAACAAAGAACACAAAGGTTCGCACCGTCTACAACTATGATTCCTTTTCTTCGTTCTAGAGCTTAGGGGTTTGAAACTTGGTGGTGTGAACTTGACAATACGCGCTTTGTGATGTAGGGCAAATAAAATAAATTTCAACAGGTGGCCCCGTAGTAATAATATACTGGCTGAGATACGGGTCTAAGATAATTAACACTTATGCACTTCATTAAATGTCACATAATACACGAGAGAGAGAGGGGGGGAGAGAGGGGGGGAGAGAGAGAGAGAGGGAGGGAGAGGGAGAGAGGGGGAGAGAGGAAAAAATGGTTTTAAATGCGGCAGGACAACTGGGGAAGGAGAGCTGTTCTTCTCGGAACAGAAGATTAGAAGCTTGGAATCATGTGGTGAGCATTAAATGCAAGAGAACAGGAATAGGTCTTAGGGTTTCACACCTCTTATGTTTTCCGTTTAAATCTCTCTGGAATTGGGATTTTTATAATCCCTTCGAAATTAGACCTTAGCTTCCTGTCGGACCTCATTTAATGGCTCACACTGATCAGTTGGTGGGTTATCACTATCATCGTATAAATTACTCCATGGAGATAAGATGAGGAGTGGATCAATTTTGTTAGAAGAGAGTCTTTCAATGATTTGATGGTTTAGAATATATTGCCAAACGAGATCCAAGTTTTTTCGGTGGAACCATAACCAGACATTGTTCAATTCCATTCCTCGATGAGGAATGCAATGTTTGTAGGACATTCAAACCATGTCGATTACAATTAAGAAACTATAAGAGTAGCAACTTATAAAATAACAATCATTTTATGTGGTTGATGATGAAATTAATTGGTCGTTAATTTTGTTATGTCTGAAATGACCCTTATTTATTTTTTTACTATTTTAAGAGACAAAACAACCTATGACATATTTTGTATAGCTATGAAATAATTTGCTTTTTTTTTTTACGCTTTGTTTTTTAATATATATATTCTAACTTTGTCATTGAAATTTATAATTTGTTGTGTTTGCTGTCTTTTGGTTATTACAGTCTCATGATCCATGCCATGATTTTAATGGGTTAACTCAATTTACTCGAGTATTTTTTTTATTCAATATCTTTAATATTTTGTTAATAATAAATTATATATTTTCATTTGTTTTCTATAAAATTAACTTAGTCTTAGATACAAGACACAAGTTTTACAAGTTAACCCAGGTAAATTTAGATATATATTTTTTTTAAATTGATTTTTTTTTAATTTCATCATTAAATAATGAATTTATTATAAATTAATCTTTATAATTTGTTTTTATTTGTTTTATACGAGGTTATAATAATCTTATGATCTGAGTTATAAATTTAAAATGTTGACTTAGATCGACACAATATAATATCAAATCAATATATATATATATATATATATATATATATATATCATCTTGAATTTGTTTTAATTAAATTATATTCTTACCAATCAATCAAATTATCTTTGTACATGTCAAATCGATCAAGTCAACTCCTACAAGATTTATTTTTACTAGAAGAATATTAGTTACGTCTGAATGTTTCTTTTTATGTTATTTTTTTATTTGGTCTACAACATAACACATTCCAACAATTCAGTAGTTATTAAAAAGAAATGTTTAAATTTCAAAATTTTGCTTATATACTTGGTATTGTATTTAAAATATGAATAATATAATTTTAAGTTAATATTTTTTGGGTTTTGAATTGAAATTATATATATATATCAAAATCAAAATCAAAATGTATTGTTATAAAAAAACACAACAACGTAACAAAATTGACAACCTTGCACGTTACAATCTCCCTTTTATTTCCTTCCGTAGACATTAATCTACGTTCTGGTGTTTCGTCAAAGGTAGCCAGGAGAGAATGAAAACAAGGGCAGGGATGCTAACTAAATTTAACAGCGGTTTGCACAGAAAAAAGAAAAAGTGAAACTTTATTTTGATGATCATCTCAATTAGCTAGTCATTTGGTGTTAGAATTAATGACTGAATTGTTCCTGGAATTTTGCTTCCCAAGGAAAAATCTGGAGGGCAATTCATTACAGCTCCATTGATCAAGTACTTCTCATCCCTCCTCAATAGTGGGCCTGTCATCAATCACAAATTATAATACATACATACATACATATATATATATATGTATATGTATATGTATATATATATGTATATGTATATCTGAGATCGTTTAATTAATAGAACTTAATTTTAATTGACATATAATTAAGACACTAAATTGAAAGAAAAAGTTTCCAATGAAGTGCAGTATGCTATACATGTTTCATTTTCCCAAGTTCAGGATATATTGGGAACCCTAAACCGGCCAAAAACAAGGGAGGGACTATTGGTCGTGATGGCTTGATCCGGGTTAGCTATGTAGATTTCTCGTCGTTCTCGTCATATTGGGAAGCCCTAAACCGGCCTAACAATCAACGACACCCACACACTCTTTATGAGGTTTAAACTTTTATATTTTACTACATGTATATTTTATTTTATGTAACATAGGCTTAGACATTCGAAACCTAGTAGTATAATAATACAATCATCATACTATACATTATTGTTTTAATTTAACATATTCACATGAGTATACATGATGTATGCATATATACAATTAGAGCATAGAAATAAATAGTCAAACAAGAACGTGGACAAGAGTACTAGGATACCACTGCATTGCCAACCCATCACGCGCCTCGGAGGTGGCCAACCTCGTCCGTTTGATCTTCATTCCAAAAGCCTTACACTGTAAATCTAAGTGCGTGCAATTGTTTCCACGGTGGTTCCTCCACAATCGGTGATCCTTGCTGCCTCTTTCCATGTACTTTATTATTTGTTTAATTATAATGATAATCTCATTATTTTAACTTGAACATGCATGTACATCGATCCATTTCTACATTGGGCCGGCACATCCCTCGACTATTATAAATACACGTTTTAATCTCATTTTGTTCCACATTGAACCTCCCTTTGGATTTCTTTATACCTTTCTCTCCACCTCTCTGCATTAAAAGAGAATTTTCTTTGAGTTATTTTAAGACAAGAACATGGGGGGTTCTTCGCCATGTGCATCCTGCAAACTGCTAAGGCGCCGGTGCGCCAAAGACTGCATCTTTGCCCCTTACTTTCCTTCCGATGATCCCCACAAGTTTGCTATTGTCCACAAGGTCTTCGGTGCTAGTAATGTCAGCAAAATGTTGCAGGTTTCACCCTCTTTCCTTAATCTGTGTACATGATATACTATTTCTGTATGGCAACAGCAGATTAATCACGCTGTTTTCAGTTTTTAATATCAATAATGATCCTTCAAGTGATGAGGATACTGTAATCTTGCAGGAGATCCCAGTTCATCAGAGAGTAGATGCCGTGAGCAGTTTAGTTTATGAAGCAAACGCAAGAGTGCGAGACCCAGTCTATGGATGTGTCGGTGCAATATCTTACTTACAAAATCAAGTTTCACAGTTGCAAATGCAACTTGCAGCGACTCAAGCAGAGATGATTTGCATCCAGATGCAGCAGGAGCCTACCTTACCAACCCAGCTAGATCAGGATGATGAGAAGGCACTTCTTTTAGCCAGTAGTAATAACTTCAATAACATTCCCCAACATTTCAACTTTGCCTCGACCAGCAATGTAATCCAAGACCCTCTCAAGAGAGAGTCTCTTTGGACTTGAGAAGTACTTGAAAACTGTTTTTTGTCAATGAATTATCAGTACTCCTTTAATTTCTTCAAGGTTCTCTCCGATCAATTTTGAGCTTATTATATTGCCCTAGCTTGCTTGTTCTAGCTCTTCGTTTCTCATCCATGATTGCGTATAAGCAGTTTGCACGTGTTTGTCCATGTGAATGAGAGACTCATAATTTTAGCTAGCTCTCTCCTGGAATAGATGAGACAAAAATGAACTTCCATGTGGGATATTGAGTTGAGGGGTCAACGCCGTTTAACAGGCAAATAGTACTGCCGCATGTGAGATATAAACAAACTAGGGTTTCTCTTTTCTTCATCAAGACGTTACTTATTACGGGGTATGTTGTCCCCTTTGGTACTTAGTTTTCTTTCAACGTACATGATTATAAAATTGAATTGATGAATTAACCGTCATTTCTCAGATCGCTGGCTTAACAGAAGAAACACGTTAACACATCCTGGCATCTTAGTAACATGCAAATAATTAGGGCGAGGTCACACCTGCGAAATCATTTATATGATGCAACTGGCGACAACTGGTTACGTACATCCTTCGTGTGAGTGTGTGTATACAGAGCTAGCTAGCTAGGGATTACAAAGCAATCACTGTTCTTGTGAGAAGAATCTTGACAAACCTATTCTCATATGATCAGTATTAAAGTTATTCAAAGAAAAAAACAAATCACAGTTTTTAATTATTCTATCGGCACGAACTTTTCTCCTGCGGTTACATAGATCTAAGCTAAGGTTTAGAATTTCAAATAGGGTACGAGATAAAGGCTACATCCTGATTTATCTTCAAGATTTCTTAAAGTCAAATTTACAAGCGTTTAATTTAACATGTGCCTCGTTATAAAATGTTTATCATTTTCGATCCCTTTTGTGGAAATGACTTTTCCCAGATTGCATTTTTTTTCATAGTATGTGTTTGGTAATTAGTGTCGTATAAAATATTTTTTTTTAATATATCAAGATAATTGTTTTTATATACTTTTATATTAATATATAAAAACTATTGAAAAATACTTTATAAAATTAATTAAATATATTTTTTGGACTGAAAATAATTTAAAAACACTTTAAAAAACACATTTCCAAAACAACATTAATAGCATCTCCCTGATTTTTGCGTGATTTATATGGTCATCGGGGGTAGTTGGATTGCTAAATCATGTCTGCGTGCATTGTGGGATTAATAATCTAAACAATGGCTTGTTTGACTGTTTTTTTTTTCATAGTCAGCCTGGTATTCTCTCGAGTTAGCTCGGTGACATAGAGTCATGGGTTGGTTGGAGACGAATCCTCAAAATGGAATTTTTTTTTTTTTTTTTTTTAATGGGTGTGTTTCATAAAAGTTCACTCTTTCTTACACAATGGTCGTTAAACAATTTGAAACTTACATGTTAGACCTCAATGTTCAATTTTTAGGCCCCTCCAACAAAAGTTCCCTCATCGCCGGCGGGCCAGCTTGCATGCAATAAAACTAAATTCACTTTCTTGGACTCGTTAAGGCTTGGCATGTCATGTGTAGGAGCTAACAGGAAGATTCATAAGAAAAAAACCGATGTCTTCTTTTAACTATTAGTTTTATATATGATGAAATTCTTCGATTGTTCTATTCATTTTCAGTTCGAGACGATTAAGTTCCACGAGAAGAAGAAGAAGAAGAAGAAGAAGAAGAAGAAAAGGGTTGATGCCGTAATATTTACATCAAATGTGACTAGCCAATAAATTAAGTGTAAGGTTGGTTAGAAATTGTGTTTTAAAAATGTTTTTGAAATAAAATTAAAATTTTTATTTTTATTTTAAATAATTTTTTTATATCATTTTCATGTGATAATGTCAAAAATAATTTTTAAAAAATAAAAAAATATATTATTTTGATGTATTTCTGAACGAAAAACACTTTCAAAAGCAACCGCAACCACACTCCCAAACAGACACTAAGTATTTATGGTCTGTTATTGAAGTGTGGTTGGGATTGCTAATAAAAATATTTTTCGTTCAGAAATACATCAAAATTATCTAAAAACATCAAAAAATTAATTTCAAATATATTTTTTTAAATTTTTTTAAAAAACACTTTCGAAAAACTATTCCAAACACCCCGTTAATCTGCGATTGAATTCCCCTTTATCAGAAACAACATGCAAATAAACAAGAAAGAAGGAAAAATAAATTTGTTAATGCACCCAGATAATGAATAAAAAATAAAATGTCATCCCTAAGATATAGTTGGAATTGATTTGCGAACAATATATGGCAACCCTCATATGATATATATCTCTGGATCATGACGTCGTTGAAGAGAAAGGCAGATCATGCATTTCCATTTTAAATAAATTATTCCACGGAACCTCAAATTTGATCTTCACAAATGGAGGAGAGGACCGACGACTGAAATTGGCGTCCGATGAGAAACCCTGATAGACAGGAATCGTCAGCTAATTAGGGCCACTCTTTCAGAAGGCATGTCGGGGACAGGTTCAGTTTTTTGGTGGGCATCATTGTTGTTATTTCGTCTCATTGCGGGTTACCTTTTTATTTTTGTTTTTTTCCTTTTTTTCTTCCTAGCTGCTCCTCTAAACATTTTTTTATACCTTGGGCTGGGATGGTATGGGCCGGGCCGGAGTGGATATATATATCTCCATTCAAGTTTTCTCGAATCCTTTTATTTCAGCTCATTTCCTCGAATCACTTTTAAGGGTATTGCCATGCACGTGCTGGATAGTGATCTTAATATTGGATCCAATGATATCGACGAATCTCATTCTTCTATTGGCTCAATATTTTCATCAACTCCTTGATGCATTTTTAGCCTCATTTTTCTTTAAATTGTCTATAAATTTTAATAAATTAGAAATTATTAATAGAGTTAAACTAGTGAATTTATTTATTGACATATAGCCAAAATCATGTAAAATGAACGTGCTGCTAGGAATTTGTGAAAAGCCTAAATGGCCATGAAACAAAGCACTAAATAATCAACAAAGCGCAATTATTAGTTTATTTATTATTGATTCTGCTAGCTATTATCAACAGCTAGCCAGTCAAAAGTACTACTCAAGGAAGCAAAGGTTGCTTCGGAACAACATTAGTTACAGATGGATCTTTCGAATCGGCAGCTCTATCGCAATAGCCTTCAAGTATTTGGCCCTCTTCAGTGGTGAACCCGAGTGTACCAATCATGTTAGGCCAGCAATGCTCGCCGATTGTATGCAAAGCCTGGCAGCAGCCCTGGCCTAGCCGAGTCTCTCCGTTGAGGAAAAAAAGAATGATCTCCCCGGTGCATGCTTGGAGCTGAATCAGAGAGCCCCAGCAATCTGATGACTCGTCGTCTAGTTTCAAACGAGCCGTGAGGTTCGAGGCCGAGGCTAATGGTCGGGCCATGTCCCTGGTCGGAGCCGTGGCCTTGGCGCAGTCCGAGCTGCAGCATGCAGAGAAAGTCACCAGAAGAAAGATGATCATGAGATTAAAAGCCATTTCGAGAGTGGTGTGGAGATTGATCGTATTGGATCGGTGGTTTGATGAGAATTGTTCATGGCTGGGTGTTTATATAGAGATGCGATGAATGTGTCATTGATGCGATATTAATTTTAACGTTACAATATTTACTCTTTGGAGGCGAAAAGGCTGAGAGAACGTGGAGCTGATGAAAAAAAATAATAATTAGGCGAGGCAATCACCCATCAGGTTACAAATTTATAACAGCTAAATCAAATTATTGCAGGACCCGGCCGCCATTAAAAACATCAATTAGCTTGCAGCTAAGAACGGAGAGGGAGGTAGTCCAAGGAGCAAATCATCATGTGTTTATTAAATTTGTTTTTTAAATATTTTTAAATTTATCGAATTGATATTTTAAAATAATTTTCAATAATCTTAATATACTACTACTAAAAATAAAATAACATTTTTTAAAAAGCACTCTAGACTACATTAACAAACACAAATGGATAAACAATTGATGAATACATATTTCATTTCACATGATTTTTGCAAATTCCTGAGTTTTTTTTTTTAATAAAAATATCGAAAGTCATAAGTTTATTAAATCAGAAACAACTTTTATTTAAATCAAAAATAGTTTTTAAATTTCAGTCAATTTTGTTTTAATCAAAACTTCAATTTTTAATCTATATAAATTTTGCGATTCGTTAAAAAACTCAAATAATTCCAGGCTACAAGTCGATAGTACTTTTCAATCACTATATTAAAATTGAAGAAATCAATTATTTTTATGTCATGTCAAGGCAATTATTTTTACCGGACCTGTAAGAATTATTTCGAAGAAAAGAACGGAGCTGATTAATCGGTCAAAAAGACACCATCTTGAACTTGAAGTGTTATAGAACATGTCATCGTGTCATTGGTCCCAGTGAACAGGAAGAAAAAAGGTTTCAATGGCCCACAACCCTCCAAGCTGGAGTATATTGGCCTATCACAGCAAAGTAGGCAGAGAAGCAGCCAATAGAAAGAGGATAAGACTCCATGTAGGATCCGAGAGAGAGGGAGAGAGGTGCAATTCTTTCTTAAAAAACCCAAAAGAGGAAGAGCAAGAGTTACCGGATGACGCTGTTACTCAATTCCCCAACACCAAAGAAGAAGCTTTTGCCAATGGAGATTATTGATGTTATGGATGAATTGGAAGGAAATTTGGGAATTGAAGATGATGAAAGGCTGTCAAGTGATAGCATGCATGGTCTACCTGGTTGGGATTTTAGGGACTTGGAGGAGCACCCGACTGCTGAAGATGAAGAAGGATCAGAAATGTTCAAGTGATGATAGCAGAAGCAGTTTCTTTGAGTTTGAGGAAAGACATTATAGTACTGGTGAGGTTAAAAAGGAAGAGAGTCTTGGATTATGGGATGGAAAGACATTATAAGTTTTTTTTTATCAGAATATCCGTCTTTTGCTATGGAAAGACATTTCCTGAAATTTTCTCTGTATCTACAGACCTGCAACTAGTCACACCATGGCACCACTATCCTCTTTTCACCACAATTCTCTTTTAGCCGTAAAGCTTCTCCGCGAGACACCCACAAATATCTAACACCACTATGTCTCAACCCAGAAGCAATTTCATCCATTTGCTTGCTGGAAATTGAAAAGAAACTTCCTAATGACACATACAATACAGAGCCTGGAGCTTGGGAATCTAGCCATTGGAAGTAATTGATGCTACCAGAACCTGTAGTAACACAATAGCTGTCCTTGAGTTCAAAACAAGGTATGGCAGGACCAACTGGATAGATTGGCAAGTGCATTTTTGCTTTTAGTGCGTCGAGGAGATGATTATAAGATATTGTGCTCTTGGCACCCATGAAATGCTTTCCAAAGTAGCCTCATAGAATCCAGGAAAATCAGCTCCTCATAGGTACTGCTAACACATGGCAGGTGGTTGATTGTTGGTCAACGACGTCCATTTTAGAGTCCACCTTTATATCTGGAATGATTTGAACGAAAGGCGTTCTCTATCCATAATTTGTAGTGGAACTGAAGCAATCATGGCAAGCAAGATAAGGACTTGCATATGATGTGTAGTTAAAAGAGATCTAGAAGATGGCGATAACACCACTTGATTTGATTTTGACATTTCTGTTTTATCCGTGTGTTGCCAGCATATTTCAGGCAGTGTGACATGTTAATGCTACCAGCCTTTGGATCCATGCTCTTTTCAAATAAAAACACACAAATCACTTGCGGAGGATGTCTTTTAACAAGGCTGTTGTTTTACTACAGCGAAGCTGTTACATACTCTTGTCCTTGTCTTGCTGGATTTACGCACCAAGAAATTACTAACATCTCACCAACCTACACATTTATTTATGCTCTGGATTTTCACACCAAGAGCGAAGAGATTTGAATTGCGTAAATATAAGTGGTCACGGAATTAACTTCAATTGGGATTATATTGCCTTTGGCCTCCAGCGTACGTTTTTGCAAATGACGGGGGCTAAATTGGTTTCCATAGAGCCTAAATGTCTAATCAACATATTCTGCTCAAAGACTTAGATATTATCAAATAATGCATTATTCAATAACACTACTTAATTCATAATCAATCTGCTCATCAGGCCTGGCCTTGTGAAATGCCCCTGATGAAAGAATCAAGGTTGGTGTCAGATGATCCACCCTTCGCAATTGCTGCATTACAAGTCTCTTGAAGTTCTTTAGCTTTCTTCCTCATTTCTTTCACCTCACTGTTCTCTGCATCCATAAAACTTTTCACAAGCTTCGCAATTTCTTCTCGTGTCACCAATTTTTCACTTACAACCTCTCTCTTCACCCTCCACCCTATTTCCCAGTCTTCCACAATTATTTTGCTGTCTGTAGTTTGATCCCAAAATATAGGAGAAGCAAGCATTGGAACTCCAGCATAAACAGCTTCTAGAGTGGAATTCCACCCACAATGTGTCCAAAAACCACCAACAGCAGGATGGCGCAACACCCTCAATTGGTCACACCATGGCACTACTTGCCCCATATGACCACAGCCATCTTTAAAAAGAGCTGTTTCCCCTCGTGACACCCACAAGAACCGAACGCCGCTATTATGAACCCCAGCAACAATTTCATTCAATTGGGAACTTGAAACTGAAAGGAAACTTCCCATTGAAACATACAGCACAGAACCTTTACGTTGGGAATTTAGCCATTCGATGTAGTCAGGGATATCGTGATTACTGCTAATAACTGAAGAGTTGTCTTCGGGATCCAAATAAGGTATAGGAGGGCCGACAGTGTAGAGAGGTAAAGGTAACTTCACCTTTAAAGCGTCAATGGCTTGGGCTTCAAGCTCATAGACAGAAGTTAACAGAAGATACTGAGCTTTGGACGCCAGTGAAACGGAATCTAAAGCTCGGGGAAAGGTTTGTCGACCAGTTCCATGGAATACTGTAGGAAAGTCTACCAAACGTGTTGGAGGAATTCCAGGAATGTAGTCTACACGTTCCTCTCCACGCTCTGAAAAACACAAAAAAGATGCAAATGAAGTGAATTTTCATTGAAGAATATTATGACCTTTATTTGCTTTCTCCAACAATACTAAGTTGTCCTGATCATTAAAAAAGGATTGATGCAAAACAACGCAATATGCCATGTGTGTATGGAAGCTACACCTTGCAACTCGTATTTTGTAAGGCTCCTTTGGCGTTGTGTCAAAAGACTTGACGGAGGGCAAGGCAGCTTTGCAGCATTATATAGACAAAACAAGAGGCTACACAACAGTCAAAACCCTCCAGCCTAACTTAAAATTTCAGCAATGGATCACAAAGTGAAGACTTATCATCGATATTTAATGGCATTCAAAATTCATGCGCGCAGGAGAAGGTCTGTCTCAATAAAAACTAAAAAGTACAACTTTTTTTTATCAATCATCAAAAGTACAAAAAAAATTAAAATAAATAATGAAAATCAATTCATAATGGATCTAAAGTTATGGATAAAATTAAAAAAAAATATTACATTAATAAAAAGCAAAAATAATCAAGTTACAAGTCCAAATATTGTTCTATTTCTTGTGCGGAGTGGTTTCTATTTTGCTGTGATTATGCTTTCTCTGATCAGCAGGGACGGACTATCGATAATTTATTTGGTGGCTATGTCTGGCTAAGTTTAGTGGAATGACAAACCCTAAAAAAAATCTTATGGGTGGGAGGCTGCTGTTGTTTTGTGTTCCCTGTTTTAGTATAGCAGGAAAATGAGCAGAGGTTAGTTTTGTCAATTTCATTTTAACAAGACATGGATAGTCAACAAAACGCTGCACCATCTACCGTGATAATTCACGAGCAGCGAAGTGTTGGAGTACAAGTTGAACTTTTCTTTCTTCCGTATTCTCTTCTCCGAATCTACCCTGCATCGCTCCATCACATCCAATGGTATATGATTGGCACGTGTCTAACTGTTCACGCGTGTGACACTCAGCGCATGTGAAAAAAATTCAATTGCAATCAACTATGAGTTTTTAGGTGGTAATAATTCAATCATTATCCTTCTTAAAACCCACCCACTAAATTAAATAATATCAGTTTTTATATTTTTTCTAAAATCAAATATTTTATTAATTAAATCTAAATCACATTACATATAAAATTAAATTTAATTACACGTGATCTAATTCAAACAAACTATCCAGCATGCCAAATCTCTGTTAAATAAAATAAAACTAAAAAAAAAAGAGAAAAAGGAGTGGAAAGCTTCTTTCTTGCATACCTGATAGCTCGACCGGGAAATGCCCGTTTTGCTTGAGTAGCTCAAAATGATGGAACACGGAAAAAACAGTGGCTGACATGGTCCAAAGAGAAGCTACAGGGATATTCCTCCGATTTCCAACAAGGACCACCCAATCCAGGTACGTATCGGCTATTATAACATCCACCGGCAGCTCAAGCCGGTCAAGGAGCTGCTCAAAAGGAGCCTCCATTTTTGTGGCAACAGCTTTCAAGAATCCCGGAAAGTCTTTCGCACGGCCCAGCTCGGAGGGTATGCAGTTGGGGATCGTGGCAAAGCAGATGTTGGCCGGCTTCCTAGTGTCGGAGCCGATGAAGCCATGCCATTCCTCTGTTACAACAAAGGTGAAGAGGATGTCTGGTTTTCTGACAGATATGAGCTTGCAGAGATTCATCATGGGATTTACGTGTCCCCTGCCGGGATATGGCATCGCCAGCACGTGAAGAGCAGTGGCTGGTTCGGTTCCGGCGGGGGCACCCATCTTTATCCACAAAATGGAGTGGTGGAAAGCGTGGGGACTTAATTGATGCGCTGGAATGAGGCTGGGGTTTATGCTCACTAACATTTGAATGGGTTGATTTTTTATTTTATTTTACGAATAACAATGTTTAAAATAAATCAGTGAAATAGTCAGCTTGTATGTTTTAAAAAAATAAAGATACGATTAAAAAAATTAAGAAAGAGAAATTATAAGATGAGATTTTTTTTTTTTAGTTATACATTTTTTTTATATATTTTTTAAAAAAACTAATAAAACAATACAAAAATTATTTCTTCCCATTAAATTTTTCATTGTAGCAGGAAGGGATGGTCAGACTTGTCTGGAGCCGAGGACTATCATGCCACCTCTCAAATCCATAGAGCCAAACAATTGGACTTCTTGTACCTTCGATCCAGCTATCAACATTCAGCACACTGCAAGAGACAAAGTGTTTTTAACGTCTCATTATTTAAATCTTCTCGGGGAAAATTGACAATTCCCGGTGGATTTATTAGGCGAGAAAAACTTCACAATCCCATCTCTTGTCAATTTTCCAAAATATGAACATGGAAAAATGATAGAACTTCGAGACAAGTTTTTAACGTCTCATTATTTAAATCTTCTCGGGGAAAATTGACAATTCCCGGTGGATTTGTTAGGCGAGAAAAACTTCACTATCCCATCTCTTGTCAATTTTCTAAAATATGAACATGGAAAAATTATAGAACTTCGAGACAAAGTGTTTTTAACGTCTCATTATTTAAATCTTCTCGGGGAAAATTGACAATTCCCGGTGGATTTGTTAGGCGAGAAAAACTTCACAATCCCATCTCTTGTCAATTTTCCAAAATATGAACATGGAAAAATGATAGAACTTGAAGTTCAATCCTTGTTTAGAGTATGGTTAATATTGATTTTGAAAATATTTTTTATTCAAAAATATATAATATGATATTTAAAAAAATATATATTTTAAATATCAGCACATGAAAATAATTTAAAAACATAAAAAAAATTTAATTTAAAATAAAAAAATTCATTTTTTTTTAAGTTCTCTTGAAACGTAATGCCAAACAGAGATCTATAATGAATCTATCTTCATATTTCACTAATTTTTTGCTTTTTCAAAACAAATTTCATGTAGGTTTTCAACAGGTAGATTGAATATTTGGCATCATCCATTATTACTATTTCATAAATCAAATTATAATTATGTTAGAGAATAATTTAAATCATATATTGAAATCTCACCGAACAGCTTAAATTTTTAGATGAGATAGTCTATGATATGATATCAGAATCTTGTTGACTCAGCGGTCATAAATTTGGGTCTTATCACCCTTATTCTATTTGAAAAATTAAGCATAAGGTAGTGTGAGTCTGTGTACGTTTCAAGAAAGCTTTCACCTGAGGGGGCATGTTCAAGAATAATATAAATCATATCTTGGAACCTCATCTAATAACTTAAAATTTGAGGTGAGATGGTTTTTTAACATGGTATCAGAGCCTTGTAAACTAACGATCACAAGTTTGAGTCTCACCATCCTTATTCTATTTGATAAAAATTAAACACAAGGTAATGTAAGTTTGTGCAAGTTTCAAGATCAAAGACTTTCACTTGAAAAATATATTAAAAAATAATATAAATTATATTTTGAACTTTCACCTAAACTCTTAAGTTTTTAGATAAAATAATTAGTGTTTAGGCCATTACGTTTGAACTATAATTGAAAACCTCAGCCTAATTTTCATGGAATTAGAACTCTCAAAAGATACGCCATGATTTGAAATATTAAACTAGTTCAAAGCTTAAGCTACATGGGAGTCAACACTCTTTTCCGGTACTTTGACGAATGGTAATCTACTGAAGACATGGAAATTTAAAACCACTCATGTTGTTATAACAATTTCAGTCTATAATTAATATTGTTTCTCTTTTAGCATTATTGTCTTTCAAAACATTTTATATATTTCATTTTTTTTCTCAGGTGATATTGTGGTTTGATTGGTCATGACTCATCGATTGAACCAATGGCCCAGTAACCTTTGTTGGCTCTTGTACGGGGCAGGTTTTCAAATTATATGATTTTGGACGCATTGTGGGTGGAATTCTGTTCGAGAAGGTGTTTTTGCAGGTGTTCCTTTCCTGACCTACCCAATTTCTGCAGATCAACGCCCAAACAGCAAGTTAATCGTGGAGGACTGGAAGGTTGGCTGAGAGTGGAGAAAGAGTATAGGGTTGAAAATCTGGCGAGAAGGGAGGAAATTGGAGGAGTTCTGCGGAATTTTATGGATTTGGATAGCAAAGAAGGAAAAGAGATGAGGGGGAGAGTGAAAGAATTGCAGGAGATATGTCAACAATGAATCACCAAAGATGGATCATCTGAAACCAACATCAAATCCTTCATCAGGGAAATCAGCATTGGACATTTGTCAGGTTTTTAGGTTCTGTCAACTATGAATGGACACTTGAAGCATGTGCCATTTGTTTTCTGGAACAAATGCTAACTGGAAATTCATTTACTAGTCATTTGAGTTAAATTTCCATGGCTAATTATCTAAACGAGGCAAAATGCAGCAAGCAAAATATATTTGAGCCTGTTACTTTTCATCCTTATCATAAATACATCAGAATCACCAATGCGCAGGGTATGTACTGCAAAGCACGTGAAAAGGCATATAAACGGAAGGTTCAAATGCAGAATGAATCAGGGAGCGTTCTTTCAGTTTCCAGTTCTCAAACGGATGAATTTACAGTTGATTTCCATGAAGTGGTGTATGTTAGAAAATATTCATAAAGGTGACCATATGTGTAGGTTTTAAATTAAATGGCAATTACAGCTTGAAGTCCATTGGATTCTAATAGTCGGCGAAGCACATCCATGATGATCAGAACTGTAAATTTAGATTACATATAAGGGATTCTTAGTCTGGCTAATAAAAAGTTAATAAAAAAGTGTGATTTTCATCTACTCATAAGTTTTTTTATTCTTGATAGCACAAAGATTTATGAACAATTGCTTCAACGTTTATCTATTATGATAGAAAGTATATCAGGCGCAGAAAGCTTGGTTACAAAACATGAAATAGCAGGGATGGTGCAGGAATTCATGAATTTGAAAAGCAATAAAGGGAAAGAACTAGGAGAAAACCAAGAGAGCCCGAGGACATGTCAGCACGCGATTGCAGAAGAATGAACTTGGAATCTAAATTCGAAGCCTTCATCAATGGCATATCATGCCACATCCATATTAAGTCGAACAAAATTTTCTTGCTGCATCCTAGTGGCTAAACTTCTTGGCTCTATTCCTTCTTGTCTAAAACTAAACGTTCACTCCAATTACGAATCTGGTTGCAAATTGATCTTTCAAAGACGGTGTTGGATAATCTTTACACAATGATGCATATGTTTGATGGATGGCTATAATCGATCTGTTTTCCACGGCAAGGCATCAATTCTACCCTTTTCCACTAAAAGCAACAGAGACTTTTCTTTCGATGACGTTGAAAATTTCCCCGTGTCCACCATTTCTAAAGAGGGGGCATTGTCGTCATCTACGCTTCCCAAATCACTTTCCCATTTCTTCTACAAGCTCAGAACTTCACAGCCAAGGAGGATCCTCGCCTTGTTTCAGACATGGATGCTGTTACCGTAAAACCAACCTTTAGCTCCCACGTAGTGGCCATACCTTATCCAGGTCGAGGCCATGTAAACCCCTTGATGAACTTCTGCAACATACTTGCTTCAAAACAACCAGACACTCTGGTAACCTTTGTAGTCACCGAAGAGTGGCTTGGCTTAATTAGCTCCAGTTCTAACAACAGCCCCAGTTCTAACAACAGCCCCAGTAACCTCCAATTTCTCAACCCAGAAGCAATTCCATCCATTTGCTTGCTGGAAATTGAAAAGAAACTTCCTAATGACACATACAATACAGAGCCTGGAGCTTGGGAATCTAGCCATTGGAAGTAATTGATGCTACCAGAACCTGTAGTAACACAATAGCTGTCCTTGAGTTCAAAACAAGGTATGGCAGGACCAACCGGATAGATTGGCAAGTGCATTTTTGCTTTTAGTGCGTCGAGGAGATGATTATAAGATATTGTGCTCTTGGCACCCATGAAATGCTTTCCAAAGTAGCCTCATAGAATCCAGGAAAATCAGCTCCTCATAGGTACTGCTAACACGTGGCAGGTGGTTGATTGTTGGTCAACGGCGTCCATCTTAGAGTCCACCTTCATATCTGTAATGATTTGAACGAAAGGCGTTCTCTATCCATAATTTGTAGTGGAACTGAAGCAATCATGGCAAGCAAGATAAGGACTTGCATATGATGTGTAGTTAAAAGAGATCTAGAAGATGGCGATATCACCACTTGATTTGATTTTGACATTTTTGTTTTATCTATGTGTTAGCCCGCATATTTCAGGCAGTGTGACATGTTAATGCTACCAGCCTTTGAATCCATGCTCTTTTCAAATAAAAACACACAAATCACTTGCAGAGGATGTCTTTTAACAAGGTTGTAGTTTTACTACAGCGAAGTTGCTACATACTCTTGTCCTTGTCTTGCTGGATTTACGCACCAAGAAATTACTAACATCTCACCAACCTCCACATTTATTAATGCTCTGGATTTTCACACCAAGAGCGAAGAGATTTGAACCACTTAAATATAAGTGGTCACGGAATTAACTTAAATTGGGATTATATTGCCTTTGGCCTCCAGCATTTTTGCAAATGACGGGGGCTAAATTGGTTTCCATAGAGCCTAAATGTCTAATCAACATATTCTGCTCAAAGACTTAGATATTATCAAATAATGCATTATTCAATAACACTATTTAATTCATAATCAATCTGCTCATCAGGCCTGGCCTTGTGAAATGCCCCTGATGAAAGAATCAAGGTTGGTGTCAGATGATCCACCCTTCGCAATTGCTGCATTACAAGTCTCTTGAAGTTCTTTAGCTTTCTTCCTCATTTCTTTCACCTCACTATTCTCTGCATCCATAAAACTTTTCACAAGCTTTGCAATTTCATCTCGTGTCACCAATTTTTCACTTCCAGCCTCTCTCTTCACCCTCCACCCTATTTCCCAGTCTTCCACAATTATTTTGCTGTCTGTAGTTTGATCCAAAAATATAGGAGAAGCAAGCATTGGAACTCCAGCATAAACAGCTTCTAGAGTGGAATTCCACCCACAATGTGTCCAAAAACCACCAACAGCAGGATGGCGCAACACCCTCAATTGGTCACACCATGGCACTACTTGCCCCATATGACCACAGCCATCTTTAAAAAGAGCTGTTTCCCCTCGTGACACCCACAAGAACCTAACGCCGCTATTATGAACCCCAGCAACAATTTCATTCAATTGGGAGCTTGAAACTGAAAGGAAACTTCCCATTGAAACATACAGCACAGAACCTTTACGTTGGGAATTTAGCCATTCGATGTAGTCAGGGATATCGTGATTACTGCTAATAACTGAAGAGTTGTCTTTGGGATCCAAATAAGGTATAGGAGGGCCGACAATGTAGAGAGGTAAAGGTAACTTCACCTTTAAAGCGTCAATGACTTGGGCTTCAAGCTCATAGACAGAAGTTAACAGAAGATACTGAGCTTTGGACGCCAGTGAAACGGAATCTAAATCTCGGGGCAAGGTTTGTCGACCAGTTCCATGGAATACTGTAGGAAAGTCTACCAAACGTGTTGGAGGAATTCCAGGAATGTAGTCCACACGTTCTTCTCCACGCTCTGAAAAACACAAAAAAGATGCAAATGAAGTGAATTTTCATTGATGAATATTATGACCTTTATTTGCTTTCTCCAGCAATACTATTAAGCTCAGCATAAGATACCATAATAACAACAATCAGCTTTGGCAGCCTAAGTTGTCCTGATCATAAAGATAGGATTGATGCAAAACAACGCAATATGTCATGTGTGTATGGAAGCTACACCCTGCAACTCGTATTTTGTAAGGCTCCTTTGGCGTTGTGTCAAAAGACTTGACGGAGGGCAAGGCAGCTTTGCAGCATTATATAGACAAAACAAGAGGCTACACAACAGTCAAAACCCTCCAGCCTAACTTAAAATTTCAGCAATGGATCACAAAGTGAAGACTTATCATCGATACTTAATGGCATTCAAAATTCATGCGCACAACTTTTTTTTATCAATCATCAAAAGTACAAAAAAAAATTAAAATAAGTAATGAAAATCAATTCATAATGGATCTAAAGTTAAGGATAAAATTTAAAAAATATTACATTAAAAAAAAGCAAAAATAATCAAGTTAATCTAAGTTAACTTACTAAACCTACTATTTAAGTAATTAGATCAAGATAAACCTATAAAAAACAGTTCGAAAAAAATTACAAAATATAATTTTTAATTGATCTAATGTTGACAAATAAAAAAAAAACAAAAAAAAAACTCTCTCAAAAAACAACTTAGGTTACCTAAAATTAACTTGTTAAACTCGTGACTAGATCATAAAACTTAAATGACTTTATAAAAATAAAATAAAATAATAATTATGAATTTTTATTTACAACAATGTTAAAATTAAAAGGAAAAAACCGAATCCATGAGACTGAGTTATCTCAACATAAAGAAAATTAAAAAGGAAAAACAATAGAAAGCCTAATTTCTAAACAGAATTAACAAGTATGAAATTAAAAAGAGAAAAAGTTGTTGAAGTATGAAATAATAAAAAATATATATATTAAAAATGATCAAAACAAATAAATTGGGTCATTTTACGTCTATTTGTTAAACCCGCAATCTAGATTACAAGATTAAGATAATTTCTTAGGTAGTAAATAAAAAAATTACAAGTCAAATATTGTTCTATTTCTTGTGCGGAGTGGTTTCTATTTTGCTGTGATTATGCTTTCTCTGATCAGCAGGGACGGACTATCGATAATTTATTTGGTGGCTATGTCTGGCTAAGTTTAGTGGAATGACAAACCCTAAAAAAAATCTTATGGGTGGGAGGCTGCTGTTGTTTTGTGTTCCCTGTTTTAGTATAGCAGGAAAATGAGCAGAGGTTAGTTTTGTCAATTTCATTTTAACAAGACATGGATAGTCAACAAAACGCTGCACCATCTACCGTGATAATTCACGAGCAGCGAAGTGTTGGAGTACAAGTTGAACTTTTCTTTCTTCCGTATTCTCTTCTCCGAATCTAGTAATCTACCCTGCATCGCTCCATCACATCCAATGGTATATGCTTGGCACGTGTCTAACTGTTCACGCGTGTGACACCCACCCACTAAATTAAATAATATCAGTTTTTATATTTTTTCTAAAATCAAATATTTTATTAACTAAATCTAAATTACATTACATATAAAATTAAATTTAATTACACGCGATCTAATTCAAACAAACTATCCAGCATGCCAAATCTCTGTTAAATAAAATAAAACTAAAAAAAAACAGAAGAGAAAAAGGAGTGGAAAGCTTCTTTCTTACATACCTGATAGCTCGACCGGGAAATGGCCGTTTTGCTTGAGTAGCTCAAAATGATGGAACAGGGAAAAAACAGTGGCTGACATGGTCCAAAGAGAAGCTACAGGGATATTCCTCCGATTTCCAACAAAGACCGCCCAATCCAGGTACGTATCGGCTATTATAACATCCACTGGCAACTCAAGCCGGTCAAGGAGCTGCTCAAAAGGAGCCTCCATTTTTGTGGCAACAGCTTTCAAGAATCCCGGAAAGTCTTTCGCACGGCCCAGCTCGGAGGGTATGCAGTTGGGGATCGTGGCAAAGCAGATGTTGGCCGGCTTCCTAGTGTCGGAGCCGATGAAGCCATGCCATTCCTCTGTTACAACAAAGGTGAAGAGGATGTCTGGTTTTCTGACAGATATGAGCTTGCAGAGATTCATCATGGGATTTACGTGTCCCCTGCCGGGATATGGCATCGCCAGCACGTGAAGAGCAATGGCTGATTCGTTTCCGGCGGCACCCATCTTTGGACTTGGATAGGTGCTAATTGTGACTGTAGAGGTAATATATCTTTATCCACAAAATGGAGTGGAAAGCGTGGGGACTTAGCTGATGCACTGGAATGAGGTTGGCTGGTTGGGGATTATATACTCACTAACATTTGAATGGGTTGATATTTTTTTTTTTTTTTACGAAATAACAATGTTTAAAATAAATCAGTGAAAGAGTCAGCTTGTATGTTTAAAAAAATAAAGAGATGCGGTTAAAAAAAATTAAGAAAGATAATTTATAAGATGAGATATTCTTCTTTTTTGAGTTATAATTTTTCTTAAAAAAATAATAATAAAATAATACAAATTATTTCTTCCCATGAAATTTTTCATTGTAGCAGGAAGGGATGGTCAGACTTGTCTGGAGCCGAGGACTATCATGCCCCCTCTCAAATCAAATAGAGCCGAACAATTGGACTTCTTGTACCGAAAGCGTCGAACCACCTATCAACATCCAGCACACTGCTAGAGACAACGTGTTTTTAATGTCTCACTAGCTAATTGCCCCCGCGCGTTGCCGCGGGTATTCTTGTGTGTATAATTTAACATAAATAAATCCACAACGATAAATTTATGGAGATTAAATGTATTAAATTTTGAGTTTAGTTTGTTACGCAAGCATAGATTACATATTTTAGAATATAGATATTGCGTCATAAACGATCACAAAAGAGTGCGAACTAACATTAGAAAAAAGGCCGAAATATTTTTATGAGGAAAAAAAATAAATACTGAAATAATTATTATGCAGATAGTCAAATCATAAAAATTATTTAATACAATGAGGAAATCACAATGGAAAAAATAAAAGGGAAAAGGAAACAATATTAATTTAAAATATTATAATAATAGCAACATCGGAGTCTTAATATCTAAAATTACTATTGCCGTTGGCATAAAAACAATAAAAATTATCAAATTATACTGAGGGAAAAAAATAAAGAGCATGAACAAAATAGCAAGCAAGAAAAATAATTAAAATATTATCATTATTATTTTTATTATTACTATTATTATTATTATGAAAGAATTAATAAATGAATGCAATATTGAAAAAATTGTTAAAAAAATAAGATAAAAGAAAAAATCGAATAAAAACTTAAAACTATCATTGTTATCACTTTTAACACAATAAAAACTATGAAATTGTTTTGAGGGACAAAAATTATCAAAAGCATCAACAAAACAGTAAGCAAGGAAAATAATTATATCATTATTATTATTTTTATTATTCTTACTATAATAATTATTATTATTATTATTATTATTTATTTATTTTATTTTTGTGTTAATAATGACAGGGAAAAAATGGAAGAGAAAAAAAACCCTAAAAACTTGAACAAACGATATAACAGAAGAATGAAAGAAAAACAAAAATTATCGTTGCTATTACTGCCAAAACAATAAAAATTATCAAATTATCCAAAGGAAATTTTTATAAAAAATATTAACATAAGAGTGAGGACGAAAAACAATTAAAAATTATAATTGATGATAAAACAAAAATAAAAATTATTAGCTGGAAAAAATTATTTAACCTGAAAATTTTAAAAAAATATATGTTCTATGTTGCGGGTTGAGGAAACAATGTTTATAGGATTTGCTGGATCAAAATTAAAATACAATTTTGATATATGCAAAATTTAATATAATAAAATAGCTCAACACACATTATAATAACAATAGCAAAATCAAAGCCTTAAAATCTAAAATTATCATCGCTTTTACTATTAACACAATAAAAATTATTAAATTATCCTGTAAAAGAAAACTGAAAAACATTAATAAAAGAATAAGTAAGAGAAACAACTAAATTATTATTATTATTATTATTATTATTATGTTAATAATGAAAGAAACAAAAATAAATGAAAGGCTCAAAATTTCCTACAAACTTTAACAAAAGATTAAAAAAAAACAACTATTATTGTTATTACTGTCAAAATAATAAAAATTATCAAATTATCCTGAGGGAAAAAAACATTAAAAAAAGAGTAAGCAAGAAAAACAATTAAATTCTTATTCTTCTTCTTCTTCTTCTTCTTCTTATTATTATTATTATTATTATTATTATTATTATTATTATTATTATTATTATTAT
Source organism: Salix caprea (assembly GCA_964035475.1). Lineage (NCBI taxonomy): Eukaryota > Viridiplantae > Streptophyta > Magnoliopsida > Malpighiales > Salicaceae > Salix > Salix caprea. The sequence goes on from OZ037760.1 coordinate 5,891,902, forward strand.
TCTTATTATTATTATTATTATTATTATTATTATTATGTTAATAATGAAAGAAACAAAAATAAATGAAAGACTAAAAAGATTTTAACAAAAGCTAAAAAAAAGAAAACAAAAACAAAAATTTATTATTGCTATTACTGGCAAAACAAAAAATATTATAAAATTATCGGGAGAAAAAAACAAACAGAAGAGTAAGAACAAAAAATAATTAAATTATTATTATTATTATTATTATTATTATTATTATTATTATTATTATTATTATTATTATTATTATTATTATTATTATCATTATCATTATGATTATTATTATTGTGTTAAATACATTTATATATACATGGACAAAAGTAGGGATTATTCTAGAAATATAAAAAAATAAAAGTATAAGGGCTGAAATGAAAATCAAATATAAAGGGATTAAATTTTTAAACATTGTCAAAGAATAAAAGAAACCAAATGAATTAATATAAAAAAAAATTAAAAGAATAAGGATCGAAATGAAAAATGACATATATAAATATCATTCTAATTGAAGGAGAAAATTAAAAAAAAATTACTTGGAGGACCAAAAATAAATAATGACAATTGCTGTCATTTTAGAGAAAAATTAGAAGAAGAGGGACTGAAATCAAACTTTGCATATATTAGCAATTTCAATTGGAGGACCAAATCAAAGAAATCAAAACATCCGTACCGGAATAATTGAAGGAATAAAAAATAAATACAAAATCAAAACTATAAGGACTGAAATAAAACTTTCTTATATAATCAGTTTTAATTGAAGGGCACAATTGAAAATAATAAAACTTTAATTTGAATAAATCAGTAATAAAAACGAAATCAAAACCGCAGGGACCAAACTGAACTTCACACCAACATTAGGGACTGGAGCTGAATTTGGAGGCGAAAGGAGAGAGAAAGGCGACGTCGGAGAGAAAACCATCGCCGCGGCTTAACCGGACATCCTTTACGTGAACGCGCCATGACGGAGGAGAGAGGACATCCCGGCGCATCTTCTGTCATGGCGGAAGTAAATTTTTGACGTCGGGAAGACGCCGCACGCGCCGCCTAAAGGGCGCGTTCGTCTGGAACGCCGCTGGCGCGGCCAGGCGACGCGCCAGCTGTCCCCCCGGGTAATGACCCAAAGAACCCTGTCCCCACTGGTATTTACGAAAATACCGGAGGGGAAAAGACGACGCAGCCCCCGTTTACTGTGCAATTTTTTGTCTTTTTCGGGGGCTTTTTCCGTCAGTGCACTGTGCAAAAAAAAGTGAAAAACCGCCGGAGCCCCTCGTCCATGTGCTGTATTTTGTCGTTTTCGGGGGTCAGAGGCGTCAATGCACTGTGCACATTGCGGCTATTAAAAAAAAAAACCGAAAATAGCCCCATAAAATATACACAAAACGCCGGATGACCAAGGCGAATCTCGTCTGTACACTGCCACAATCCACAGTGGATTGTGAGATAGTGTACAGTGTTTTCAACAGGGATTTATCCACGCCAATTGTATATTTGGTAATTATTTGGATCTTCTCATGGAAAATTGACAATTCCTGGTGGATTTGTCAGGTGAGAACAACTTCACAATCCCATCTCTTGTCAATTTTCTCAAAATATGAACATGGAAAATGATAGAACTTGAAGTCCTATAATGGATCCATCTTCATATTTCACAATTTTTTTGCTTTTTCGAAACAGTTCCATGCAGGTTTCCAGCAGGTAGATTGAATATTTGGCATCATCCATCATTACTATTTCGTAAGTCAAACTATGATCAAATGTGTTTAGGACATTGCGTTTGAACTATAATTGAAAACCTCAGCCTAATTTTCATGGAATTAGAACTCTCAAAAGATACGCCATGATTTGAAATATTCAACTAGTTCAAAGCATAAGCTTCATGGAGGTCAACACTCTTTTTCCGGTACTTTGACGAATGGTAACCTACTGAAGACATGGAAATTTAAAATCACTCATGTTGTTTTAAAAGATACGTCTGAAATATTGTTTCTCTTTTAGTATTATTGTGTTTCAAAACATTTTATATATTTAATTTTGTTTTCTCAAGTGACTATGTGGTTTGGTTAGTCATGACTCATTGATTGAACCAATGGCCCAGCAACCTTTGTTGATTCTTTTACTGGACAGGTGTTCAAATTATATGATTGACTGGCATGGCATTAGCATTTCTTTTAATCCACAGTATTGGAACAAGAAAAATACCAGCAAAAAGAAATAGAGAGAATGAAAGATGAATCTACGATCATATTTGCATTGCTGAAAGATTGTGCATTGCTATAATTAGTTATTGATCCAGATGCAGAGATTTAATGGGATTTGCTTCATGTTATGTTTCCTTTGCGTGTGAGGTTTAGAGAGAGGATATGAACGTGCGGCCTGCATTCCAGGAGTTTCTTCAACAAGTCTGGTGGATGTTCCTTCCTTCATTAATGGAAGCAACCCATACATGTTTGGTCGGATAGTGGAAATATTCTCATGGGTGCCTAAAGCAAAATATCTTTTATTCCCTTCCATGTATGAGCTCGAACCCTAGGCCATCGATGCTATAAGCAGAATTCTCCATTAATTCCTGTCTATACTGATGGTCTTTCAGTACTGTATGTACTCGAACCTTGAAGATGGATCTTATACGATTACTGCACATGGTGACATTGACTACTGGAGATGGTCAGATAACCAACCTGGTAAATCCGTTTTGTACATTTCCATGGGGAGCTTTATATCATTTTCCAGTGCCCAAATGGATGAAATTGCTGGCGGTTTGCGTGATAGTGGTGTTTGGTACTTATGGGTGGCTCGTGGAGAAACTTCTAGGTTGGAAGAGGTTTGCGGTGATAAGGGATTGGTGCCCTGGTGTGACCAGCTGAGGGTGTTGAGCCATCCATCTGTAGGAGGATTTTGGACGCATTGTGGGTGGAATTCTGTTCGAGAAGGTGTTTTTGCAGGTGTTCCTTTCCTGACCTACCCAATTTCTGCAGATCAACGCCCAAACAGCAAGTTAATCGTGGAGGACTGGAAGGTTGACTGAGAGTGGAGAAAGAATACAGGGTTGAAAATCTGGTGAGAAGGGAGGAAATTGGAGGACTTCTGCGGAATTTTATGGATTTGGATAGCAAAGAAGGAAAAGAGATGAGGGGGAGAGTGAAAGAATTGCAGGAGATATGTCAACAATGAATCACCAAAGATGGATCATCTGAAACCAACATCAAATCCTTCATCAGGGAAATCAGCATTGGACATTTGTCAGGTTTTTAGGTTCTGTCAACTATGAATGGACACTTGAAGCATGTGCCATTTGTTTTCTGGAACAAATGCTAACTGGAAATTCATTTACTAGTCATTTGAGTTAAATTTCCATGGCTAATTATCTAAACGAGGTAAAATGCAGCAAGCAAAATATATTTGAGCCTGTTACTTATCATCATTATCATAAATACATCAGAATCACCATTGCGCAGGGTATGTACTGCAAAGCACGTGAAAAGGCATATAAACGGAAGGTTCAAATGCAGAATGAATCAGGGAGCGTTCTTTCAGTTTCCAGTTCTCAAACGGATGAATTTACAGTTGATTTCCATGAAGTGGTGTATGTTAGAAAATATTCATAAAGGTGACCCTATGTGTAGGTTTTAAATTAAATGGCAATTAAAGCTTGAAGTCCATTGGATTCTAATAGTCGACGAAGCACATCCATGATGATCAGAACTGTAAATTTAGATTACATATAAGGGATTCTTAGTCTGGCTAATAAAAAGTTAATAAAAAAGTGTGATTTTCATCTACTCATAAGTTTTTTTATTCTTGATAGCACAAAGATTTATGAACAATTGCTTCAACGTTTATCTATTATGACAGAAAGTATATCAGGCGCAGAAAGCTTGGTTACAAAACATGAAATAGCAGGGATGGTGCAGGAATTCATGAATTTGAAAAGCAATAAAGGGAAAGAACTAGGAGAAAACCAAGAGAGCCCGAGGACATGTCAGCACGCGATTGCAGAAGAATGAACTTGGAATCTAAATTCGAAGCCTTCATCAATGGCATATCATGCCACATCCATATGAAGTCGAACAAAATTTTCTTGCTGCATCCTAGTGGCTAAACTTCTTGGCTCTGTTCCTTCTTGTCTAAAACTAAACGTTCACTCCAATTACGAATCTGGTTGCAACTTGCAAGATTACTCAAATGCGTTGAGAGTTAAATTGATCTTTCAAAGAAGGTGTTGGATAATCTTTACACAATGATGCATATGTTTGATGGATGGCTATAATCGATCTGTTTTCCACGGCAAGGCATCAATTCTACCCTTTTCCACTAAAAGCAACAGAGACTTTTCTTTCGATGACGTTGAAAATTTCCCCGTGTCCACCATTTCTAAGGAGGGCATTGTCGTCATCTACGCTTCCCAAATCACTTTCCCATTTCTTCTACAAGCTCAGAACTTCACAGCCAAGGAGGATCCTCGCCTTGTTTCAGACATGGATGATGTTACCGTAAAACCAACCTTTAGCTCCCACGTAGTGGCCATACCTTATCCAGGTCGAGGCCATGTAAACCCCTTGATGAACTTCTGCAACATACTTGCTTCAAAACAACCAGACACTCTGGTAACCTTTGTAGTCACCGAAGAGTGGCTTGGCTTAATTAGCTCCAGTTCTAACAACAGCCCCAGTAACCTCCAATTTGGCTCCATACCCAACGTTATTCCATCAGAGCTGGTCCGCAACGCTGATCCAATTGGGTTCGTTGAAGCTGCCTTGACTAAAATGGAGGCTCCATTTGAGGAGCTTCTTGATAGGTTTCGTCAGCCTTTGAGGCCTACTCTTATAGTGACCGATGTTTTCCTGTTTTGGGCGATTGGTGTCGGGAATCGAAGGAATATTCCGGTGGCTTCTTTTTTTCCCATGTCTTCGACAGTGTTTTCTGTGTTTTATCATTTTGATCTTCTTGCACAACATGGACACTTCCCCGTGGATTTATTAGGTAAGGTCAATTCTAATTTTCTTTCCTCTTTTAAGAGAAGGGTTTTAATTTAGTATCTGCAAAAGTTATTCTACTGCCATTGTAATACATGCAATATCTTAACAAGATTTTTGAGATCCTCGTTGCCTAGTGATTGTAAATGGATTTATCTCATGTTAGCATGTGAATTATTTTTATTGTAGAGATAATAAATGGAATGCTTTCGCATGTCAAATTTGCTGTATATATAATGGACTCGCTGTCTAAATCTGTCGGTTACATCAGCCACAAATGATACATGTAGTGAATGAATAGAAAAGCTGTAATTTATATAGAGCAAGCATTACAAAATGGCAAAGAGTATATAAATTCTTTTTCGTTCAATGATTATATGAGTCCAGAAGAAATGCCAAATACTGATTGCTTGCTTGCTGTATGCCTACTTCACTATCTGGGTACAGAAAAGGGTGATGAGATGGTGGATTACATCCCCGGAGTTTCTCCATTACGTCTACTGGATCTCCCGTCGCTCATATTTGCAAGCAACCAATATATGCTCCACCGATTCTTGGATCTTATTTCGTGGATTCCCAAGGCACAGTACCTCATACTTCCGTCAATTTATGAGCTTGAGTCTCAAGTTATAAAGGCTTTAAAAGAAAGAATTTCAATTCCTGTTTATACCATTGGTCCTGCCATACCTGACTTAAAACTTAGAGACAATTCTTCTTCAAGTAGCGATAACAATGAACTCAGCTATCTACAGTGGCTAGATTGCCAACCTGAAAGTTCAGTTCTTTATGTGTCTTTGGGAAGCCATGTTGCAGTTTCAAGTGCACAAATGGATGAGATTGCAGCTGGTTTGTTTAATAGCGGTGCCCGATTCTTGTGGGTGGCACGCGATAAAACTTCTACGTTGAGACAGGCTTGTGGTGATAAGGGGCTGATAGAACCATGGTGTGACCAGTTGAAAGTGCTGTGCCATTCTTCTGTTGGGGGGTTTTGGACACATTGCGGGTGGAATTCTGTTAAAGAAGGTATTCTTGCTGGTGTGCCTTTTCTTACCTTCCCTATATTTGCTGACCAGCTGACTCATAGCAAGATAATCGTGGAGGATTGGAAGATAGGTTGGAGAATGAAGAAAGAAGTGGCAGCCACCACTTTGGTGGCAAGAGAGGAAATTGCAGGGCTTGTGCAGAAATTTATGGACTTGGAAAGAGCTGTTGTCCAAGAAATGAGAAGAAGATCAAGAGAGCTTCAACAAGTATGTGAACATGCAATTGCTGAAGGTGGAACTTCTGATATTGACCTGAATGCCTTCATCAGGAACACATCAAAATGACCAAGTCATATCCATTGTTCCTCGACATCTTGGCGACAAGTGTAATAAATAAAATCACAGACAGATAATGCAATGAAGAAAGGCATATCCCTCCTGTAATCGTCCTTTCTTGGTCAATTATGGATCTGCTAGTTGATTTTAGGGAAGGCTATAACTTTTGAGTGGGGATGATTGTCTATGGCTCTTTATAAAATTGAAAAGAGAACAATTGTTTTACAAACTGGCTTCCTTTTTCAATCATATCTTTTGAAGGATTCCAATTGAAGAAGGTAGAACTATCAAGGCTCCCAAATTGACTATCAAACACCAAAATTTGTCGACAAAAACATCACGCAAAGAGCTTCTGCGCGTCAGAAAGATTTCTAGACTGTGGATTGGCTTGCAGCCCAACGCCTGTGGCCTGGAAATCTTAGGAAGATGAATAGGTATTGCAACGTACTAATAAGAGCCTGCGCGCTTCTGCAGCCTTCAAAGGCGGTCTCATACAACAAGGATGGAGAGAATAGTACAAATCAGTCCCTGTACTTTCAATGTATTTTTCAATTAAAAAACAAACGCAAGGTTGTTGAAACTTGGTACCGATTGCAGGGAAAAGGATTTAAAGTACAATTTAATCCCTGAAGTTATGATAAAAAAATTTATATAAGGAGAAAACACTAGCTAGTGATTTTACAAAGGGCCATGACTCTTCATGTTCCCTTTCGAACATGATAAAACTCACATCATCATCGAGGCTCCAACATGCATCGCATCTTTGCAGTGCATCGCATCTCTCACAACCCACAGTAACTGTTCCTAAAAACTAAGAGCATAAAGTTTACTAGATGATTAAAACATTGCTAGATAGCCGGCCAAAACTCTCCTTGAACATCTGATGGTTAATAAATAAGAATGATATGTAATTTTTAAATTATTAATATGTGTGCTTTTCTTAGTGATTCTTGTTGATGGTTTTCTCGCCACTCGTGAAGAACTACGGTGTGTGCATTTTTAAATTCGATGATCTAGGTTTGATTAAAGAAAAAAATAATCAATAGTTAAGCTGGCTATAATTTTAAGATATATTAAAAATGGATTGAATCAAAGATTAACTTGTAAAATTTAAAACCTTAATCTTAAGAGCACGATGACACCAATAAAAAAGATATCAAAATAGATGATGAAATTTAATTCTTAATCAAATAAATATTGAAGGATAAAAAAAAAAATTCAAGTTAACTTGGGTTGACCCACCAAACTTACAATTCAAATCATGAGATCAGGATAATTTCATAAAAAACAATCAGAAGAAAAATTGATTAAAATAAACATAAAATAGCAACTCGAGTTCACCCATCAAATTTGTGACCTTGATCATAAGACCAAAATAAGATCATAGAAAATAAATTAATACAATAAAACACATTTCTTAATCAATTCAATTTTAAAGCATATTTCTTAATCAATTCAATGTTTAAAGATAATATTTTTTTCAAAACAAAATATCAATTTAAAAAAAAAAAAAACTGGAAAAAATGACACGGGTTAGGTTGTCAAACTAGTGACCTGTGTCATAAAAATAAAATAACACCATAAAAAAATTATCAAGCATAATTCTCTATCAATAAAATATTAAAGGATAATTTAAAAAAAAAAATAAGTCACCCGAATTATCTCTTGAAATCTATTACTCAGGTAATGAGATTGGAATAATCCAAAAAACAAATATATAAAAAAAATCATGAGGTTCGATCTGAGCTAACCAAATGTAAAATGTAAAATATAAAATTAAAAAAAAAATATTAATTAATAATGCTCTAAGAGAAGGTGCACAAGCAAAATACAACATCTTTTAGTGTTTTGTCAAATGTTAAATAATATAAAAAAAACCTTGAAAAAAATATAACAAATAGAAGCATCATTAAACATATCTAATTATAATAAATAAATAAATGGAAGCATCATATTTTAATTGTAGAAAAAAAATTCCTATCAAACTCTTTGGTGGAGGCATTCTACAAATTGTGCATCTTCTAGTCACAATTGTCCAAGTTTGTTCTGTTTGCACTTTGTACGGTATAATCTTGTAATGTGGATGTTATAGTCTCTCACGTGTAATTTGTAACATGTGTATCAAATTACCAAAACAAATTGTTTATAGTCTAAATTAAAATTAGTTAAGAATATAGGTACTAGCTTGTATTAACATTCGGACACCTGAACCCTCGTGCTTACCACAACCACGTCAAATCTTACATGGCGCATATTTTTGTAAAGAAAAGAGAGACCCAAAATCTTGGAAACCCTAACTGGTTCAATTGTCAAACTTCCAAATCCATCAATTACCGCCCTATCTCCTCCTCCTCCGTTCATCTCTTTCTTTCTGCTAAACTTCAACAGATGTAAGTGCTGTATGTATGGCTGTAAGTAACCCTTCCCTCCCAACACCAAAATCTATCTCAGAACAAGAATAGTCAAATCTCCCAATTCCTCACTTCACCATTATTCTCAATAAAACTCCAAAAAACTCTTCACCATGGCCACCGATGCCACCACCACCAAATTCCAAAACCCCACTGATTTCCACCCCGATTTCCACTCAGAGAAAATCTCATCCGCAACCTCTTACGACGGTCTCCATTTTTGGCAATACATGATTTCCGGTTCAATAGCCGGTCTTGTAGAACACATGGCCATGTTCCCTGTTGACACAGTCAAGACCCATATGCAAGCAATCGGGTCTTGCCCGATCAAATCCGTAAATGTAACCCACGTCCTCAATTCCCTGCTTAAATCCGGAGGTCCTTCTTCCCTTTACCGTGGCATTGCTGCCATGGCTCTCGGCGCTGGTCCTGCCCACGCTGTCCATTTTTCAGTTTATGAAGTCTGCAAGAAACATTTGTCGCGAGACAACCCAAATAGCTCAATTGCTCACGCCGTTTCTGGTGTTTGTGCAACGGTTGCAAGCGATGCGGTTTTTACACCAATGGATATGGTCAAGCAGAGATTGCAATTGGGGAGTGATAGTGTTTATAAGGGTGTTTGGGATTGTGTTAAGAGAGTGGCGAGAGATGAGGGGTTTGGTGCGTTTTATGCTTCGTATAGGACGACTGTTCTGATGAATGCTCCATTTACTGCGGTTTATTTTGCAACATATGAGGCTGCGAAGAAGGGTTTGATGGAGATTTCCCCGGAGAGTGCTAGTGATGAGAAGTGGGTTGTTCATGGTACTGCTGGTGCCGCGGCTGGAGCATTGGCTGCTGCTGGTACCACACCACTCGATGTTGTTAAAACTCAGTTGCAGTGTCAGGTATTCTCTTCTTGCTCTGTTTTTAATCCACAGTGAACTAGTTTACCAATTTTAAGAAAGTACGAGGCAAATAGAGAAAGAGGATGCCTGCCTGTATAAATTGTGCAGTGCAATTGAAATCAACTTTTAGGACAACAGGTTTTAATGATCACTAAAGGTCTGATTTACAAGAATGAATTACTAACTACATAATGAATTAATAATCGCACTATTCCGGCTTCATGTCTAATATCTATTCGTCCTATTTTTGTTTTTCTTATGCTGCCATAGTCGGAAAATGCAGTTCATTTTCTGATCGAGCCCGATATATACAAGAGTTGAATGCCGAATGTAAAATTGATATTCTCATGTAACCGGTACCATACCTCTGCATGTCTGCTTGCTTGTTAAGGAACTTGTTATGCCTCTTCCACTAATGATGTAAAGAACCTTGCATAATTTCGGATAATATTTTTGATATATGCAGCCTTGCATAATTTCTTTTGTATTATTCAATTAATTTATTTTGTGTTTTTATTTATATTATTGTTCGCTTGAATAAAAAAATATTTTAATAAATAAACTTAGTAAATATAACCGGATAAATATCTCGGTTTACGACTTACGAGATTAAATATCTTAATGTACATTCATTTTTTAGTTTTTTCAATTTTTATTTCTAGTTATCTTTTGTGTTTTTTATTTATTTATTTATTAACACACATCATTTTTGGTTTATTTGATTACATGTATCTATAAATTATTTCATTTTCACTTCTTTTTTTTAAACTACGACTGAAAAGTCACGCTTACATAAATTTTATTTAAAAAAAAAAGAATATCTAAACATGGGTTATTTATCTAGTAAAGACCATAGGATGTTAAATTTCTCTTGACGATAACAACGAACACTGATTGAATATGCAGGGTGTTTGTGGGTGCGACAGATTTAAAAGTGGTTCAATTGGAGATGTGATTAAAACAATAGTTAAAAAGGATGGTTACAGGGGGCTCATGAGAGGGTGGATCCCAAGGATGTTCTTCCATGCACCAGCCGCAGCAATCTCCTGGTCTACATACGAAGCCTCAAAATCTTTCTTTCAGGAACTCAATGATAATAGTAACAGTGAAAATGTCACTTGAATAACAAACCAGAGAAAGGGTATTCACTATTCTGCTGATGCATCACAATAATGTGTACAAGTAATGAGATGCTAGCTTCCGGCGAGAGGTCACAGGCAAGCACGTCTGCCATTTTTTCAGGCCCAGTTGCTGTCTATTTAATTGGTATTGCGAGTCAAATTGAATGGTCATAGAATTTACTGCGTATACTTAGCTGCTTGTTTAATAATCCTGTTGTTCCTGCATTTTTTGCTCTAAAAATTTTCAGTTTCATAATGCAAGATTCTTCTATTTCAACAAAATTTTGATCGGCGATCTGAATATTCAAGATTCAGTTACCATTGCTCTCTCTTTTTTTGCAGGGGTTTGGGTTTGGGGGGAGATTATCTTATGTAATTTTGCTTCCATGTTAGCGTCAATTTATATTCAAATGTGGACAGTTTCAGTCCCCTGGACGTCATTACAACATCCTCGAACTTCACAAGACAATCAAGAAGCCAAGAATATAAAAGAACTTCGCAGCTACGAATCGAGTGTTTTTTTCTTGTTCTCTCTGAGTTTTCACCAGTCAGATCCGACAATCACAGTAATATCATCAAGTTTTCTACCAGCCAGACAAAGACACTCACCTGTGGTGTTGAGGAAATTAAAATCGTGTTTGTATCAGTAATATAAGAAGTTTTAACCGTGAGATTCATGGCAAGAATTTTCACAAGACAATCATATATTTGGAACATGGATTGGAAGAGACCGAGAAATCGAAGCCCTTAATATGGCCCCCGACCCCCGCCTCTCTCTCACAAGTAACTACCCGCTATTCCCCGTTTTGCACTTTTTGCAGAGCGAGCTCAAATCAAACGCGTGAGGTTCTAGTAAAAAAAAACAGAGCACTCTCTTCAGGGAACCAAAAGCTAGATGATTCTAATTATTAAGTAAGTTAATCTTGGACAGACAGATCAACAAGCACCAGTGGTCTAGTGGTAGAATAGTACCCTGCCACGGTACAGACCCGGGTTCGATTCCCGGCTGGTGCAAGCATTTTTCCTTTTAACTTTCTTTCTGTGATCACTTTTGTTTCTTTTTTTAAAATCAATCAATCAATCTTGGCCTTACATTTTCTTTCTCAATCTCCATTTCCAACGATGAACGCCACTCCCTTCTCCCCGCCCGATCCCCTTCAAGGTAAATTCAATCAATCACATTCCTTCTTTCTTTCCTTGTTTTTGGTTTATAATCTCCAATTTTCTTTTCTTTTTATCTGTTTTGTAGACAACAATTTGGAAAGCGATACCGAAACGAATCCCGATGACACAACCGAATACTACCAGCCAATCTCAGCCGTTGATCACGATGACTCCCACTCCGATCAATCAGACTCAGATGAAGAACACCATAACAGCCCCCACTTATCTGATTACCACCACCACCACCTTGACAACGGCCACTGTGCGCGTCAAGCAGAGGATGGAATCTCGACTCTTACTCTAAACGAAGATGTAGAGGGAAAGGGCAGCAGCAGCGATGATGACGGTGAAGAGGAATTACAAGAAGAGAGAGTAGGAGAGGCATCTGATACGGCGATCTTGAGGGCGTTTAGAGAGGAAGAGAGTAGAAGGAATGCGCCGTTGACGCCAGAGAATGCGAGACGTGTTATGGAGGCAATGCGTGGTGTGTCGTTTGGTAGTTTTGTTCCTGATTGGGCGGGTGGGGTTCGTGGAGAGCAGTGGATTGATGAGCTCAGGAGATTGAGGCAACCACCTGGGGATGGGAATCAACCTTCCTTTCGAAATTAGATGTCTTTCATTTGGAATTTTGCTTTCTGTGCTTTCTTTTTATTTCTTCTTTATGAAGACTATTCCTTTGCGTTTACTCGTATCCTAAGCTTTTTTAAAATTCTTAATGGAGTGTGATGTGAAGAATCTATGAACATCTGTAGTTGAATCCATCTGTCAACTGTTTTTAGATCCATTTGAACTAAATGGGGATGGGATTCCCCCGTTTCAACAAGAAGCAAAACTGAAACAGCTTCAGAAATTCCATTTTTCATGCAATTCTAGAAATTCAGTGCTCTTTTTAGCCTTCTGCGGTACTTCCTGCACCACCAAGCTTCTAATGAACTGACTGATTTGAAATAACTTTCTGTTGTTGTCCTATTTCTTTTTTGTTGTAGAAAATCAACTCTTACTTGCTTCCCCCTGATGTGATCCCATAAAGATTTCAAGATAAAATCACCAGCTAACACCACAAAAAGAACTGAATATTCACCATACATCCGATCTTGAAAGAGGCCAATACACCTTCTGCTTAGGAAGAGTGACAAGAGTAACACTTCTTTCGACCCAATCCACCACCTTGCTTAGGAAGAGAAACACTTTTCCATGAGACTTCTGCCCCTGCAGCCGAAAACCTTCTTTAGCCTTGCATGGAAATGCATTGCATCTCTGCTCCAACTCTGATGAGAGAACAAAAACGGGAACCAATAGTTTTGCATACTAAATACCTTTTGATGCCAAACGGGGAGTTAGAACAGCAAGTTTACTGACAAGGGGCTTACAATCATCATAGCTGAGCTTCTTTCTAACAAGGGGAACACCTAAATCTTTCACAGGCAAATTCCCCAGATTTCAAAACTCCCATCAGTAAAAACCATTAAAATCATCCGCATGACGAATGGACGAGAGAAGAATTTTCCTGCATTCAGGGTGGCAAGGCATGCCAGCAACATTATTAAGCAGGCCGGGATAGAACGTTTCCATACAGATTACAAAGAGTTAGGTGATAGTCACCTTGCCTTGACCCATTCATTCCTTTAAACTGTTTTTTAATGCTACTCCACGTACAAAGCAAATCCATACATTATAATTATTTGACGCAGTCCACGATTTGAATGTATAGTTTCTAATGCACGTCGATACATATTAATCTCTAATGCATGGTCCAAAAATTTCAAACTGCCATTCAATGGAATGAAGGTCCTGTGCATGTTGCGCTCCAGGCGTGATTATGTTGATCAGGAACCACTTGCGGCATGCCTCTAGCTGACTTCTCAGACACTGATATTCTGTATTTCAGCTTTCTTGTCTATTCTCTTGAAAATGCCAGCAATAACCTGATAAAATGATTTTAATAAACTCAGTAAGATGGGAGTTTTCAAGCGTGTAGATTAGAATGGGTTACCACTACATGACTCGGGTACTGTAATTTATGAGATGGGGATAAATCTGTACCTTTCCAGGTCCCAATTCATAACTCTTCTTCAGCCCTTTGGTTAGGAGAGTCTTCACTGTTGTTTCCCATTGAACAGGAGAAGTCACCTGCAAGTTTGAATTTATAGGATCAAATTATTGTTTCCTCTGCTTTATCATGGAGAAGCAAGTTACGAGTAGCTTACTTGGCATGCCAGGATCTTCTTAATTGTTGCAGGATCTGCATGTGGTTGTGCATCAACATTGGATATAACTGGTATTCTTGGTTGTCTGATTTCAGTAGCTGCCAATGCAGCTTCCAATCTTGAGACAGCTGGTTCCATGAAACTTGTATGAAAAGCACCGGCAACTGCTAATCGAACCTGAAAAAAGTCAGAACCATGGTTATTAACAGTGAAAAGATGATGATGGTGATGGTGATGAAAAAATTACCGTCATTCGAGCTTTGAATGACTTTGCTTTGGCTTCTACTGCTTCTACTCCCTTCACACCTCCAGATACCGCATAATTACCCTACCAAAATGTATTCAATACCAAAGTCCATACATCAAGTTAATAAATACACCAAGTATAGCACTGATATTAAAAAAATCTGATTTAAAGGAGCGTTACAGGACAAAGGTAGTTTGCAATCTGAACTCTATCAGCTTCATCAACATCTTGATTGGCTGCATCACACAACTGTTGAACTTTGTCGGAGTCCAGTCCTATAACACTGACCATCGCACTTTTAGCAGCATCAGCAGCTTCCTGTAGGCAGTTTTGAAGAAAAAGTTATTACTAAAACATGTCATGAAACACTCAATATCAGGTACATATACTAAAGCCTCTTAGCCAGCCATGATTACCTGCATGGCTTCACCCCTTAGTTTGACCAGCTTCAGTCCATCTTCGAAGCTATAATAAGATGGAATCCAGAGAAACAGGACATATGAATACATAAACTTAAGTGACATAAAAAAAGGCAGGAATCATATAGGCGTATACTATCTGTACATGATTAAAACTTTTATTCTGAAAACAGGAAATGATGCGCAAACTAAAACATGAATACGATGATGTTCTATCTGCCCAAATCTGATACACGGAACACAGCATAATCAACGGCCAGATAATCACCCAGTAGTGACACTCATCGATCAGATTTGAATATTGCTGGATTAATCTAGTTTGCATGTCACATCAACTGCCGGGAAGAGTTCACCTAAATGAGGTAGACCTCAATTACATTTGAATATTACTGGGTCCTTCTAATTTGCAAGTCAGATAAACTATGGGGCAGAGCTCATCCATATGTACCACACAGCAGGATTTAAACAAAAGCATCGTATTGATAAGCATTCTGTTCTAAAAGTGCTTGTCTAAATGCAGGATAGATTAAAAAATGAGTACGAAGGTGGAGGTAGTGAGATCATAAAATCAATTTTGCAAACACATTAATGCAAGATTGTTTCAACTCAGTTAGAGTTGATGTTAGATGAAGTTGCTTTAGTTTGCAAATACAATAGTTTTTTTCTTGAGTTAAATGCTTACCTGAAGGCTCCAGCAAATGCTAGTGCAGTATATTCTCCCAAGCTGAGACCACATGTGACATCAACAGAGTCAATTATCTGCTGGCCTCCATCACGAGCTCGGAGAACCTCAACTGCAGCTAAACTTGTGACATAAATAGCAGGCTGCGTTGATAGCATCAGATGCTCACCATTAATCATCATTTATAAATCTTAACCAATAACACCACCACATGCATGACAGCTAAGCATCAACATCACCAGAAATTAATGCAGTTATTTAGAAAAAAGGGCGTAGATCCGTGACATAGTGCTTATCCTAGTTTCAAAAATAAGATTAACCGATCGAGCCAACTGGTGCAGTAAATCAATCACATAGGACCTAGTAATTTAAAAGAAAATCTTGACATCTTTTCATCAAAGTGGAGTATCTTCACAACCATACATGTTGCATCAAGTGAGCTTGTCTCCTTATGGCATAAATGACTGCAGATTATTACCAGGACAATTAAGCCCAACATAGAGTGGTAAACATTGCATAGCAGAAAGAGGGAGTACCTGGCTTATGACAGTCGAATCCAGCTTCTCTTTTGGACCACCCGTGCAGAGTTCTAGAAGATCATACCTGCATCCAACAAATGCTAATGAAGACCACATCTCAAACGAATATAGATTCCAGTCCGAATTTAGAAAGTTGACTACAAGATTAAGAAAAAAAAAGGAATAATTTTTGTGAATGCTTACCCCAATATATCGTTGGCTTTTTTGAACAACTCAGAAGCAGCTGACACACTATGAGCCTCCTTTCCCATCCCAACAGCTTGTGCACCCTGAATTACTTAGAACAAACAGCAACACACCACTCTAGTTAGGACATAGGACCAGCTATTAATTAATTAATCAACAAACTAACAATTCAGCTATTAATCTTTCAATCCAAACCCAACTAAACAAAAAATCAATCAAGCCTTATCTAACGATTTCCTACATTAGGAATTAACCAATGCTGGTAAAATTAGAGAGGTAAAGGAAATCAATTAAAGACTGACCTGACCAGGAAACAAAAAGGCAAAGGTAGGCTTGTAATCGAGAAACAAAGCATCATCAACAACAACATTTTGAGTTTGAGATCCAACTGACAAGCTCATGAAAACCCTAGGAGGGTTCCCATTTTTAAGACCAAACCCTCGAATTCCTTTGTTAAAAGCATCAGAGGAAGTGAATGAGAGGGTTTTGAGAGAAACGGAAGGAATAGCAAGAGAGGAAGAAGCCATGGTTGCAGAAGGGAGAGTGCGTAGGAAAAGAGGGAGGGTGGTGGTGGTGAAGGATAGTGGCATGTGAATTTGGTGTTTGCTTGTTTGGGTCTTTATAATGTGAAATGGTGTGTGGGTATTGAGTAGCGGAGTTTACAAAGAGAGACGTTGGGGATGGCTTCAAAGCTAACGTGAGCAGCCAACTAACTCCCATTTCGTGTCCTTTGTTTTAATTTTAGGGACATAAACTTCCTTCACCTTGTTATTGTCGTTTAAGAAAAACTAGAAAACGAGGAGTCGATGAGAAAATGTTCCGAGGAATAAGGAGGGAGCATGCTTCTCTTCACCTGAAGAGGACTCGAACATCAGGACCAAAAAATAAAATTCTTAGGAGTAACTTTTAAAAAATTCTGGCAGAACCATCGAACATTTCAAATTATTTATCTCATCTAAAAATTTAAACTATTAGATAAGATTCCGGAATATAATTTATATTACTCTCTAACATACACCCTCGAGTAAAAATCTTTTAGACTTGAAACTTACACATGCCCACATCATTTTATGCTTGATTTTTATCAAATAGAATAGGGATGATGAGATTCGAACTTGTGACCGTCAGGTCAACAAAATTCTGATATCATATTAAAAAACCATCTCACCTAAAAACTTAAACATGATTTGTATTACTCTCTAGCAGTCTCAAGGTTTGATCGAGAGGAGGAAGTCTTCGGTTAAATTCACGAAGAAGAAAAATAACCTTCGGCAGCATCTTTAATTATCGAATTTGAGGTACTCAAGTACATGGATCATTTAACACGAAATATTTTGCTTCGTTCAGCTAATAGGAGTTGGAATGCCAATTCTGAAGCTCTTGTTTTCTTCATTCGGTATTTTCTGGATTTATGCGATGATAAAGATCAAACAAATTTAGTTTTTTAATCGAGGAATAATGCAGACAAACCCAGAACGTGAAAAAAGAAAGGCAAGATAGTGGATAAATTGCATGTATCATGGCGTTGTATATACAAATATGAGCCCCAGCGAAAATAATGGGGGAGGCCAGACATTATTTCCGCGACCAGGCCTGTCTTGCCTTGATATGTTCTCCAGAACCAGCTAGTACTATTGTTCTTGCTCGATATAGATCAATCACCACCTGCTTCTGATCTTATTACAAATCAATATTTACTAACTTCAGTAGACAGCAATATGAAGGCTGGCTCCTCGTATATCCTCTCGTTTATGATCGTAATTACTTTGGACTTTTTGTCTGAATTGCCACTTCTCCTTTGCTGATTTGATGTTGAACTATTTCTTTTAATTACAGAACAATCTAACCAGTGGGATGAGAATCCGCCACCAAATAAAAAAAAGAGTTAAGGTAGGTTTATTCCTGCAAACATATAAAACAGAAATAGAACCATTAAATCCCCCAACATTTTGAAATGATTTTCATGTTTTTTTTCTCGTACAGGCCTTGCCCAGTACTGGACGGCATATAACAAATAATGCAGGTTTTCAGAAGCAAATTTATTACTAGCCAAAAAGCATGGTTATAGAATCTGCAAAGCCGAACTGTGTACTTCCAAAACATTTTACTTTACGTGGCATGAAATATAGCAATAAACAAGAAAATTTGACTCGGAACTATACCTGGTCAATTCATTTGCTTCTCTTTATGTATAATCAACAGCCTGAAGTTCACTAAATCTGTCCCTTTTGCTCCTTATTACTCTTGCTTTGTTCTCTACTATTTCAAGTACCTGAAGAACGGGAGTGAGACAATACAAATCCATCACCTTTTTAAGTGGTTCATTGTTTAGAATTGTGGCGCTCCAAGTTCAAATTACCTCTGGTCTTGAATTTAGAACTCCACTGGACATTCCAACATCGATGCGCCATATGCTGCAATTGTATTTACTGCAAGAAACACACAATTTTAGAACTACATCCTGGAAAAAATAGCTGCAATATTATGATGCAAATCAGAACTTAACTAAAGACAATATAGAGGAGTACCAATTTACGCCTGTAGTTTGAGGAGTATGCCCTACCACCATTGCCTTAGCTCCAAGTGATCGCAGCGTCTCTTCAAGAACAGATTGTATCTGATGAGCATACAGTTTTTAGATCCAAAAGCCAGAGAAGTTTGTACAGCATCAAGATTGCACAGTTCAAGCTTGACTCCAATAATTGAGTAAAATCAAGGAAAAAATAACACCAGAAAATTTCATTTGGAATGAGGTTGATTTCTTCTTGCTTCAAAGACGAAGTAATCCACCTTAAAGCAAATCAAGTTAGCAGCCAAATGCATGCTCTGATGAACAGTGGTTGTAGTTTTCAGGGGCAACAAGTTTGTTTCATTTCATATTATTTTAACAGCCTGATTCCCACACAAGAAAGCGATAGAAATGCACGCCATCAAAGGATACATACCTGGTTAATCTGATAGCCCTCCAATCCTGGCATGTCTCTTGAGTATAAGCGGTTCCAAACAACAGAGTCAAAACCCTTTGTAGCTATAAATGGGAAATTAGGATTAGTTTCATCATCCTCAGTTAAACCACTCATCCAGTGAGATACTTCATTGTTCATCCTTTCAACGCCATATGCAACTGCAGAAGTACCAATAATCCTTTCAGGCATTTCAAACAAGAAACGATAAAAATCTTACATGTCTTGGCAAGCATAAACAACATGACAACCAAATCTTCCAAGAAGAGATGCTGCTATTTTTATTTCTAACCATGTCGAGGAAGGATGCCACCATGACAGAATACCCAGTCATTGATCTTGAGCACAACTGCATGCCGTGCCAATTCACATGCTAACGGACCACCTGGTCTCAACAAGATTGATCTGGCAATTACCCCCTTTTGCCTCTGTCCTAATATTTTAAGATGATATCAGTAAATGTGCCATATGAAAGTATAGGCTAAAGGAGGAGGATTTCTGTGGAGGAACAGAAGGAAGCAAATGGGTTCACTGCATATGATAACTGAAAGGACATAATTTTTGTACCTTCACCAGATTCCAGGGACCCCAGTGATTCTGAGACAATTTTCGATCTTCTCTCTGCCGTTTAGACTCTTCAATCCAGCCAAGAAAAGCATTTTCCCAGTTGTACTGGTGGTCTTCCAAGTAGGCCAGGAAATCTGAACATTCATCAAATGCCCCTGAGTCAACATATCTAAAATCTCCCTCCACATTCATAGTCTCATGATTCCCATTGACCTATTATCAAAAGCAATAATAAGTTAAAATATAAATCAATAAAAAAAATTACAGAAGAATAATATCTTGAGTTTCACAAGAAATATTTTAAAATGAATATATTGAACTCAAATTACTGAAAAGTTTGCAGGGTGACAGAAGATTATATGCATGAGACATAGTAGGTAGTAATCCTAAAGGAACTTCAATGAGCCTTAATTCATATACTGCGGTGCAATATTTAAAATGTAGCTGTAGCATGATGTTGATGTTGATGTTGCCTCTCACTAACTGAGCTCTTTCCATCTTTAGTGCTACAAACCTGAAAAACAGCTCCCCCTTGAGCTTTTGCCTGAATATCCAATGAGCGTAGTAAGGACAGTATTGCTATCTCTTCCTCACCTCGATCAAGTACATCTCCAAGCTGAATTAATACCTGCATTTCCAAAGAAAGATTAGAAAACATTAGGAAACAAATATAGAAGTTTGAAGAGGATAGTGTTATCTTGATGATGGCATGTAAGATTACAGTCCATAAATTGTAAACCAATAGTAGTTCAAAGTTTTCTACATATTAGACGAATAAAAGACGTACGGTTTGTCCACCAGTCCATAAATCTTGACCATCGGAACTCAGAACGCCAGCAATCTCAAGTGCACATCTTGCTTGGTCAAGATCTCCATGAAGATCTCCAACTATGAATACAAGTCAAAGTAGACAATGAAGAAAGAGTTAATGAATAGCATACATAAAAGCCAGCACAATAAATTGATAGAGATTATATTGTTTCTCTTCAATCCCCACATGAAATCTTCACAAAGTTATCTATTATAACTTTAAAAAATGAAAAAAAATAATCAATTTTGACTTGTATAAAACTAACAAAAACATTTCACAAAATCTCTTTCTTGAGGATAGAAATCAAGGTCATCCTATAAGCACGTGTTTGATGAATTGAAAATGATAAAGTGCATGAAAAGCACTTGAGATACGCAGCAGCTTTTGCAGGACCGCCATATGGTGAGTGAAGAGTCCTTTTGTCTCATGTAGTATCTGGATTGGTAAAATTCTGCCAGCAATCCATTCATATGTGGGAAAACAGTCCTGGAAAATTCGTTTACACCATCTTGAGGGCCATTTTGGCTCCAACTGTATTAGAGAAACAACGGAGCAACCCTCCATCGTTACTATGAACTCAAATTGAACATAACAGCTTTAAATATACACAAATGGGCTTTGAGTTTGAAAGGCACACATGCCCTGCAAGTCACAAAATCTCCTTCTAAATAGGACTTAATGACAAAAGATATCACAGCCGAGCAAAATAGCACCTTGAATGCCATAGTGGGGAAACCCCAATCAAGTAACCATCAAGAATCTGTATATCATCCTTCGAGTTAATAAATGAAAATTACCATCACTCGTACTAGTGTATACCAACATGCAGAATGAATACAAATTTTAGTCAAACTTGCTAATTTGGGTTCGTTCAACAAAAATAATCAGGACTAATGTAGTTCCTGATACACGATTCAGATTTTGCATTGCAACATCAAGACTACCTTCCAGCAATTCGAATTCATTAAGTCATAGCTGACGTTTATAAAGAGCTTACCAATACCTGAAAATGGCAATACTGTATCGACACTACTAAGAACCAAGGTCAGTAACTGACAGAGTAAAACAAAAACACCAAAACCAAAAAGGGAGATGATGATTAGTTGATTACCAGCTACAATACGACGACCAGGAGCAGAGACAAAAGTAGGAGGGTCTCCATTGATAACTATAGGCTTTAAGGCTCCTCCTGTGCTGCTGCTAGTGGGATTTAAAGCAGGATAGGAAGAAGACAAAGAAGCATAAGTTTCTGTTAGCTTACGAGGAAGTGAACAAGGTGGTAGAATTAAAGAATTCAGACATGATGAAGCCATTGGTTCTGTTCCCTCTTATTCACTCCTCATCTCTGCAGTGTAACGCAAATTACGAATATAAAGGCTTTTGTTTTTGGTGGTTTCGATTTTCAGTAAAGGGGAAAATTCCTTGCCTCTCAGCCAGGTATTTACTTAGTTATATCTTCTTTTCTTTTTCGAATTCTTGTGGATGGAGATTCTTTACAATGGTAGCCTGTTAAAATCTTTTGGTTTGTTTTGTTATCGTTAAACGGCCAAGGCCGTGGTGACAGTTGGGCATGTGAAGTCCAATTGTAAACGGCGTCGTTTCTTTGTTTTTCCATATTTTAGTTTGCGCAACTCTCTTTTCGTTTTTCTTAAGCTCCTCTTGATGCCATTTATATCTGCATAAGTTTATTTATTTTTCTCGTGGTCATATATAAACTTAATAAATTTTGGGAAATTTACTATGAGGATCCACATATCAATTTTAACTTCTTAATTCAATACGAAAAAACACAAAGTTTATCCCCAAAAAAAACTAAAAATAAAAACAATAATAAGTTTGAAGATTATCTATTTAGATTAGGTGCACTTTTAATTCAAAATGTTAGACAGCTAATGACGGGATCAAAACTCTAAACGATTCATCTTCTATGTGGAATTTGTTTAGAAGTATGATTTACCATGTATTTTTTTTAAAATATTTTTCTTTAATTGTTTTGATAGGTTTATATTTAAAGTATTTAAAAATATATATATTATTTAAATATATTTTAAGAAAAAAATAAATTATTATTATAATATATTAACATACTTAATAATAAGAAACCGGTATTTGAAATGGTCCACAAGAGATGTGGCATGATGACAGAGGATTTGCGATCTACACTGTAGGTCTCGAGTTCAAGTCGTTGTATACATACCCTATAAAAATTTGAGACAGTCAAAATTTTACTCGTTTACTTACATAAACAAAATATATTTAAAAAAAATAGAGTTTTCTTGCTCCAAAAACAAAAAAGAGTATTCTAAGTGGATGTTGAGGTGTGGGGACTCTGTTGCATAATATGGTCCAGCACCAACAATCCCGTGAACATTGATGAAAATCACACCACAGCACTTGGAATCCTTTTTTCGACTTTTATCGTTCTGTGCGTTATAGGCTATTTTCGTCATAAGACCAGATTCTGTCAAGCCCAGCCCAACGTTGCTAATTAATTTGCTCCTGATCATGGGCCCATGCTAGCAGAAACTCCTACGAAGTTAAAGCACACATACATAATTACGAGCCCATACCGAGCCGATGGCCCATCACCCAAAGCCGGGACGAGTTTTCTCTCACGGCTAATTGGTGCAAACCCAAAGGGAATCTATATGGGGAAAAAAATAAAGAGAAGAAACACAATCAACCGGAATCTGTATGAAATTAATTTGTTTTAATATTATTATATCAAAATAATCTAAAATTATCGAATAAAAATAATAATTTTGTTTTCCCAAACATCCCCTAATAGCATCCATCTCGCAGCGAAGTGCGAGAAACCCAAATCAGGACAAGATACCGTTGAAATGATGATTCTATCAAATCAAATATTCAGCAGACCTAATTGTAGGGTCTCAGTGACCTGTTTTCGAACTTCTCGTTCCTCTCTTCATCGGAGTTCGTTTGATTATTTTATTTCTCTACCTCTGCAATAGAAGTTACTGAGTCTGACCACAAAATTTGACGAAGGTGGGCAAGTGGGCATGCACATCCAATTAACAATCCCTGGGCCAAACATGTCCCGGCTGGAACGACCATAAATATCCGACGTCAATGGATAAAAAGAAAAGCAATGCTGCGGTGTTTTCGGGAAACATACTTGGCTCTTCACATGATCTTGAATGTGAAAATAAATGTGGATAAAGTACAATCAACAGCTGGGTGTGATTATTGAGCACAACCACCATTGACGCACAAAGCTCAAAACTTATTAGCTTGGAAGAGATGATGCATGGAAATATGAATGAAAGAGATGAAAAGACCAGAGATAGGCAGAAAATAATAATTTAAAAAATTCATTTATTATTGTTTATGACGTGATTGGGATAGTTTTTTATTTATGAAAATATAATAATTATAAATTTTTAAAAAATTATTTTTAACATCAATATATTAAAATGGTCTAAAAAATTAAAATAATGATAATTTTATGGTTTTATATCATCTTCTTTATGAGATAAGAGTCTTGGAGAGTGGTAAATCAATATTGAAAAAACACCAGCATCATAAGCATTGTTCACTTGATAATCGTAGCTCGTAGCCAGCTTGTGGGATGCACATGTCTCGTAGGCATACAAGCATTCGATGCTTGCATCATTTGACTCTGTAGTTTATAAGGGATATGTTATATCGATCTAAGAAGTAAAATCAGTCGTGGTTTTTCACGGATACCCCTAATTGATTTTCATTAAATAAGTATTTGTTTTTGCATTATAATTTGTTTTTAAAATTACTTATTAGCTGAAATAATATAAAATTAATGTTTTTTAGATATTTTAATTTATTAATTTAATACACACACACGCACCACAATATTAAATATATACCAAGAATCATCGAGACTTTCTTATCCTATCCGGATTAATAATGCACCATTCAAGTGGGAGATTTTTTTAAAATGCACACCTATTTAAATTTCAAGTCACAGAGAGAAATATGAAACTCATTTATATTTTCTCATGAAGTATGCTTACAAAAGTAATTATGCGACAAAAAATAAAACTAAACGTCTCCAATGAGCTATAATAACAGTAAAAGGTGATTTAATTAAAAAAAATTAAAAATACCAAGTTAATTTTTTTACAGGGAAAAATTAATTGGGTTCTGCGAATCTCGTTTTGAATTATTTCATTACTGAAACCTCAAAGAAATTATTTTAACGAGAAGGTCTGCGCATGGTCTGTGTATTCGGTGATAATTAAGAAAGGAGCATTGAATATGATGGAAGCTTGGATGAAGGGTGTTGTAAACCATCCACCCATTTAAAAAATAAAAATAAAAACTACCTAGGAAGTGTATAGACGGTAAGAACGTTGCTGCAAAGGGGTTTGATTTTTTTATATTCTCAGATTCGATAACTATGATGGTTAATATAAAAAATATTAGAATTTATATTATTAATTTTAAAAATTTTAGAATTAATCGAGTTAGATGAAGGTATATATGTTTTAACAAAAAAAAAAAATGGAAGCAGAGCAGGTGGGGCCAGGGAAAGCCCGATCCGGCTCTGACGTTAGGTGTATTGCTAAAATGAGGACAATTGGGAGAGCAAACATGAAGAGACTGTCGGGCTGTGGACCCCTTTACCAAGAAATCTTATTCTTCTGCAATTCATAGAGTATATTTTATTTTTCATACGGAGATTCGTGATTTGACCAGTGCCCACACATTCACTTTGACCTTTGTGAAATTCCCACCCACTTACTCTCCTTTTAATGATTTATGTTTTGTTAATTCTATCTCTCGGGATCTGCCTCCCCACCTAATACCTCTTTAATTAACGTTTAATATTGCATCTTCAAAAGGATATAATCACACCATGACCGATCTATATTTTTCTCTTGGTCAGGCAGTACGGGATCAAGATTGGGTACTGGTTCTTATTTGTCCATTCAATTTTTTATACCTTTTTAATCTGAAAAATGCAATCTACTCTGTCGACAGGGTGATCCATTTGGACCACCATGCCTTCTCTGGATAAATAAAGTGCAAAAAAAAATATAGTTTTAATTAATTAATTGTTTAATACGCACTTTGAAGTGTCCAGGCATTGATTCAATGCAATTTTCAAGTAGATGTAGGTGGTATGGGGCTGACGCAGCGCACAGAGTTTGCAGGCTGATGTAAGGATTGCACATCAACCAATGGGGGGGGTTTCTGGCCAGTCATTGAAGGATGAAAGTGGATGCTATATTGCTGTAATAAGAAAAACATATATATAATTTTGGAGGGTGTTTAGCTTTGATATACAGATTATATACAGAATTTGATGAGTAAATGTCTGTCAGATTTGCAAAACAACAAACCTGGCATATAATCAAATGTGATCTCCGAAACTCTTCGATAAAGCTCGTATCACTCAGGTAATTAAATGAAAGGGCTAAGTTCATAGTGGGAGATTTTGTCGAGGGTTATAGCATTATTTCAGGTAAGGCTGGAAAAAACAGGGGGGGGGTATCTGAAGAAGAAACATGGGAGACCCAAGTGGCGTGCCCTATCCTGAGTTTTCGAGCATGTTGACGTGAAACACACACACACATATTTAAAATGTATACATTTTTTATTCGGCTGGAAACTGATCATGTTCGCTCACTCGGCTACAGAAGTTGCTTTGGCCCATTCTCCTCCTCAACCAGCACGTAGCAGTATCGGACAGCCTATTGTTATAGATTAGTTTCCCCAGATTTATCTCTTAGATTTGTTGTCGAACTGTAAAGTCAAACTTTTGCCATTCCCTCTCGCCCTACGAACCACGAGTTATTTGCATACCCTGGTATTTCTGGTGCTTTATAAGCCAAAACTACTGTATATGTTCCTATATGTTAAAAAATAATATAAATTATATTATAGGGCATCACTTATAAGTTTGAGCTTCTAGATGAGATGGTTTTTTAACATGGTATTAGAGCATTATTGACTCAGCGATCACGAGTTCGAATCTCACCCCCCCATTCTATTTGATAAAAAAAACTAAGCACAAGGTAATGTGGGCATGTGCAAATTTCAAGCCCAAAGGGCTTTCACTTGAAGGGGGTGTTAGAGAATAATATAAATCATATTCTGGAACCTTATTACAAGCTTAAGTTTTTAGATGAAATGGTTCCTTAACACTATGAGCTCCGAGTTATTTCAAACTTTCCCTAACCATGGCTAGTAGTTTTGGCTTATACAACACCAAACCACACAAGGTCAGGGGACTTTGATTGTTTATTTACAAGCAAAGAATTGGGTCTAGTAATATTGTGAAAACATTAAAAAAAATATCATTTTATTACTTTTTCGATCTATGCATACTTTGAGAATTGCTTTCAAATCTAGCTCAAGTGCATCATCAAACTTTTGTCATTCCCTCTCACCCTATGAGCCACGAGGTATTTGCGTGCCCAAATTCGGATCATAGCTTGTAGTTTAGGCTATACAGCACCGAATCAAACATGGTCAAGGGGGCGACCTTGATTGTTTATTTGCTAACGAAGTACCGTTTGCTAATATTATGAAAACATCTTAGAATTATTTTAATACCCCTTTCAATCTGTACATACTTTAAAAACCACTCTCAAGTGTAGTTCAGATGCGTTGTTAAGCATCACCAAAATTATAGTCAGGAAATTGTTGAGCTTTTTAGGGTTTTTTTCTTTCTTTATTATTTTTGTAATGAACTTGTTTTGGGATTGGAAGAGACCTTCATATGAAAAAGGTTTTATTTTTATTTTTTTACCAGAAATTGATATACATCCATATTCCATGGTTTGCTATTAGTATTAATGGGGATGGGGACAGCTAGACTTATCAATTATTACAGCAAGAACTGAAATTGATCACCGCATCAAATGTTAAAGAAAACTAAAGATTCGAGCTCACAGTGACAAGACTACTTGATTAGATCTCGAGTTTTTAGAAAGATAAATATTTAATTTCTCTATTTCAGATCCTTATAACTTAATCATTTTGTTGATTTGAAGTTTTTTTTTTTTTGAAAAATAAAATAAAGAAAAGCGAAGCAAATCAGGTACGGAGGAAAATTTTGATTAGAAAAGAAGATATTCCTAGAAAGAAAAAACAAATTGATTGAAATAATCCAAACCCATAGATGAAATACTTAATTATTAAAAATTAATTAATTAATATTGATAAATTGCAAGGACTAAGTTTCACCTAGCTTTACCAAGTGGGAAATAGAATAAAAAATTAAAAAAAAAAAAGACAGTGGTAGAATGGTACCCTAAAATCCGTCTAAACTGACGACCACATGCAAGAAGGTTTGTATAGTTTCAAAGATATCAACGAGTCCCCGACTCACCGGCAGTGGCTTCTAAATTTCTACTAAATGGTCATAGAATCGATCACGTGATAGCAATAGCATTTGTCTGGAAATAAATTTGCTTCTCCTCCATGCAAAAGATACTTGTTGCGGTAATTAAATTAAATCTAGTATTCCAATAAGCTTTGATTTACATGATTTGTGAAAAAGAGAAAAAGAATCAGCTAGGAGTACATACATAAAATTAGAAATTTAATATTCAATCAATAGTTTTTAACATAGTTATGTTTTTGCGGTATTTGTTCTGCAACGCATTTATTAATCTTCTCACCTCCAAGCTTTGTCTTCGACCATGCTGGTCAGAAAAGGATTTTACTAAGCCAGCAAAAACAAAAGGACAACACACATGCAAGGTTTTCAAGATTTTCGACGATTCTAAACCTAGTTAGCTAGAGACAAGTCATGAGAAACTGCTTAAAAAAATGCCCTAGTAGGCCAAAGAGAATCAGAGATTGCCATCACCTTTTCGGCAGAGGACGGAGAGGGGCCGGTCAGATTCAATAAATGAGAGGGCGTCCCAGAATAAAATATAAATGAAATGCAGATGAACAGAGTCACGATTTTCGAGAGAGTAGCAGAGATAGCTGAGTCTGTGATGAATGAGGAAAAGAAATAGGAGAGATGGGGTCTCCGAGAAAAAACCCTCGGGGAAAAGCTGAACCAAGTGCCGAGGGGTGCTGCTACCTCGAGCCAGAGAAAGTATGGTATAGAATGACCAGGGCCCAAGGCAGATTTTCAAATCTTCCACGCTCATATTACTTTTGGCCTCCAGTGAATACAGAATTTCAAGGGACTGCCCTTTCACCTGGGTTTTTTCCCGTTTCCTCTCGTGTGGATTTCTTCTTCAACTAGGTAAACTCGTTAATTAGTATTGTCTGGTCTCTCCAAGGTTGTACAATCCAATCTTTATATGAAAATTTAATTATACATTTATATATAATACTTAGGAAGGATATTAAGTGTTCTTTAGTGATTTAAACATAGAGGGTCGATGTTTTTTGGGTGATGACTATCTCATGCTCGATCCAATTTAGGAAGTTAAAGTATGAGAATAAATAATTTTTGAAGAGAACAGAGATAATAGTCTAAAGTAAAGTAATAACCCAAGACTTTCATCTGGGAAGTTAATTTTTGTTGGACTTTGTTGTCTTGATCGGTATTGTTCAACAATGTTAAAATTACCATGATATAAATTTATTTTAGCACGATGTGTTGGATTGTTTTATTTATAGAATATATTGTTGTATTTAATATTAAAAGGTGATTTTAAAATAAGTAAAATTTAACAAAGAAAATTAATTACTTTATGTTAATATAAAAACCAATTAGATCACGAGTTACATGAATATAATCGTCTACTAATAGATAACAAAAAGTGGACTTTGTTGTCTTAATCGGTATTGCTCAACAATGTTAAAATTACCATGATATAAATTTATTTTAACACGATGTGTTGGATTGTTTTATTTATAGAATATATTGTTATATTTAATATTAAAAGGTGATTTTAAAATAAGTAAAATTTAACAAAGATAATTAATTACTTTATGTTAATATAAAAACCAATTAGATCACGAGTTACATGAATATAATCGTCTACTAATAGATAACAAAAATAATATATATTTTTTGGATTAACATGGATGTTCGCGTCAGTTTGTATGTATTTCGGCTAATCTCACGGTCTTTAAAATTAATGACTATTTAAGTTTCTAGTTGTCATTATAATAGTAATCACAATAATCGAATCTGAAACCATAAAATAAACAATTTTTTTATTCTCAAGTTTATACCACTGAACCACTTATTAGATGGTTTAACAAAAATAATGTTGTGAAATATATTTGATATGATAAAAAAATATGATGATTTAAGAAAGAAAAAAATTAATATGGAAAATTTCATGTATTGTGTTTATAACTTTATATGATGCACGGCAATCTCTTTTCGGCTAGTACTCCTTGGCTGGTTGTAATATAAAAACGAGCGGGGGTGCTATCGTATTTTAATAGTAAAAGTGAATTTAAATTGAGTTATATCAATCGTATATGTCAGATAGCAAGTATTACGCGTTAAATATTTTATATTGTTATTTTTTTTTATCATATCATCAAATTAATTGTGATTTAAACCGACTCTTGAATTTGTTTTTTTTAAACAAAATACATTATTATTAGCTAAACATTTTTTTTTCCCGAACTAAAAATTTATCTGGCTCGTGCCGCGAGAATCCAATCCAGGCTTTGCTGAACAACAACTCTTCTTCTTCCTTGGAGTGTTTGGGAGTGCGATTGCGGTTCTTTTTTAAATGCTTTTCATTTAAAAATATATCAAAATAATATTTTTTATTTTTTAAAAATTATTTTTGACATCAGCACATTAAAATGATTTAAAAACATCAATTTTTTTTATTTAAAATAAAAAAAAATCAAATTTTAAACAATCAGTGGTACAACCGCATAAACAAACAGGCCATTCTTCTTCTTCTTCTTCAACCCGAGTTCCCGTCCTCTGTACTAATACTGTAGCGGATGCCTGGAGCAGAAAAGGTGGTGTTCCTGGACATGCACACTCGTGATCCAAGCCCAATTATTCTTCTGTGAAAATAACAGAAGGATTCATTGGAAATTCAATGCAACCACCAACACCATGCATCATAGTCTTGCCCCTCTGTTAAAGAAAGAGTAAAGTTGCAGAAATATCACCAATGCCTTTCTAGATAAGGGCAGTGACAGTGACAGGATCACAGTTAAAATTATAATATACTTAAAAGCATTCAAGCACTGAAATTACACTCAGTTGCTGGAGACTAAACAATGATAAATCCGTAATTATTCAAGCTCTGAGTGTAATGCAAGCTGATGGAATATCATTTTGCCGACTCTAATTGAGATTATTAAGTCATGATGTTCACTTTGACGAACACAGGGTTCCAAAAGTAAGCTCACAAGTGATGTCGGGATAATAGTGGAGGCATCTCATGGAACCCTGCCCCGCCCATTGCTTCACTAATTAATGATGCGTTTCAAATCCCTTTATTAGCTAGAGAATATATACATATACATATACATATACATATACATATATATATATATATATAGAGAGAGAGAGAGAGAGAGAGAGAGAGAGAGAGGCATCCATGGTAACCAGTGGTAATGCTTCATTTTTTTCATCCATAAACCATCCGCAACACACATGTATGTTCTGAAAGGCACCAGTCCAGCCTTATTTGTGGATCAACACAGGCTTCAAGCAGGTTTAAGAAAGAGAGACTGGATTCTGAAAATCAATATAATTTTTACTAATCTAGTTAATTCTCTGTCCGGGTAGAGACATGGGATTTTAATAGGGGAGCAGGGAAATAATTTTTATAGGGCTCGGGCCCTGGCGGTCTTCCTGACTCCGCAACTGTAAATCTCCCATGATTCCACCCCTGTATATATGAATCGATATAGATTAGAATTTATCTTCCTCAGCATGACAATGTCAATTTGATATTTGAGAGAATTAATTGTTGTTGGAAAAAGTGAAGGCAAAAACAAAAATAGAAACAGAAAACTTGAGGCCTGTATAAACATTGTTTTAAGAGTATTTTTAAAGATTCAACAAATTCTTCTCCAACACGAAAAAGTAACAACTTGAATATATATAAGATCATTAAACTCACAAGATAAAAGTATTTTATTTTATGTCTTGTTTCAAAAATACATAGTATTTATAGGTAGTCATGATGTAACAATCATGTTTAAGTTATTATGAAATTAAAAGGGTTGTTACGGCAATTTAAAATATAGATGTTGAAAAATTAAATTATTGTGACTATTAAAAATAAATTTCTAGGTGTTCGAAATATTATGATTTTAATTTAAGAGTCATTAAAAATATTTTAATGCTAGATACAAAAAATTTAAAGATCAAAGGTGTTGCCTCGCACACAAGAAAGGCGAATGAAAGATTTTTCCCTTGCTTGACTTAATTTTATATGTGCAGATTCACTTTACTTTCATTATTGATTAGCATTTAATGTTAAGTTTTATTATATAAACATGTGATAATATTTAATGAAAGTTTTACTCTTTGGGATATAATATCTTATATATATATATTCTTTTTTTTTTTGCCGGGGAGTCCGGGCCAGTTTACGCGCACCTCGACTATTCCCCGGGCTCACTTGAACATCCTACAAGCCCAAATGAGTAAGTAAAGCACCGCGGGGGTGACAGGTATACCATGCAAGGAAGGATCCAGAGGGACATGAGGTGAGGAGCCCTCCAGCCCCACTCCCACCAAGACTCGAATCGAAGTTCGAAAGATGGAGGGCGCGCCCCTATACCGCTGCGCCACAACCTTGCAGGTTTCTTATTCTAGAGAGGTTAGCTTCCTATTTAAATTTTTAATATATATTTTTTTTAAACAACTTTTACAACAATAATTTGATGGGTCCATGAACGAGGACCATGGAAAAGAATGTGGATTACAACGCCAAGTGGACGTCTTGAGATATTTTACTTGATTAAATGCAAGCTTGAGATTTCTGAAAAAGCTAGCTGACTAATAAACCTGCGAGAGGAAAAAAAGAAGAGGGGTTAGGTAAAAAATCAGGATATGCTTCGGGCAGGAAAACTCTCATCAAACAGTAGCGAAAAGCATGAGGTTACACATGCTAGATCATGAATCGTAAACTGGATATCGTCTCCAGCTTATATTAGTCTCCATCTTTAGAGAACAAATATTACTATATAGTTTTGATCAGCGGTAAACAGCTGGTGTCCAGACAATTCAATACCTCATTAATGCCAACAACGATAACAATGTCATTGCTGTCCTGGAAAAGCTTGGGAGTTGAAACTATAGCCAGCTCGCTTGTCAATTTCGAGTCCAAATTTTCCAGTGGTCAAGATATGGTAGAGTGCATGTTAGACAATATGGAGAGGTTCCCTCCTTCTAGACATTACTCGAGACAATTTTGAAAGAATTCATGGCTAGCATGCGGCAAAGCGGCGAAAAAATAAAAAATAATTTCGAATTTAGAAAATTATAGGCCACATTCCATACCGTATCTCGAATGATCATCATTGCAAGAAATACGTAGTCGGCAGAGGTATACGTAGAGATAAGCGTAAGAAAAACATTACACATGGACTTAAACCGTACGACTACAAATAAAATGATAAAAAAGCTGCCTTTCCATAATGCTCTATCACGGTCCTCCCTTTATAAATAGACTCTTACCCTTCCTTAATTCCACAACCATGTGAGTCCTCACTCCTGAGGGATACAAGGAAGAGCTTAACTAGCTAGCAACTAGCTATTGCTCTTTCAAATGCTGAGCCTGCTTGCTTCAGGATTTCTTGATAAAAGCTTCAATTGGATGCTATGAACACAAGTACGGGAGAATCTGTTAAGCTCAGGAGGGATAGCGCCATGAACCGATGATAAGCTGATTTTTGAGTTAATCTTAACACAATCAATCTAGTCATCAGTGGCGCTATCCATCCTGAGTTTTACGGGTTCTTCTTACTATTCTGGTGCAGTTTCAGCATTAAAGATGGTGGTTGGCTTCTGGGTATATGTGTACTTTTGTTCTATAAATGCTTTCGTAATTAGGTTACGATTTCTCTCCTTGCTAAATTTTCTTTCAAAAGACAAAAGCTTAGGTTCTTAATAATGTTTTGGGGTTTTATGGATAAATATATATCCTTTGCCTTGCCACTTTTGTTCCTGGTTGGATTTTCGGCAGCATAATCATACCAAGATCAATGATGTTCGTTCCTTTCTCTTCCTTTTAACTCACTATATACGATGTTTATATACATAAGATGGTTCAAAATGTATTTTTTCTTGTGTTGGCTCAAGTTTCCTGAAAGTCATGAAGGAAGCCTTGCATCTTTGCGAGCACAAACCCCGGCTTTACTCTCTTTTTTTCCCTGTTCTAGGTTTTCTATTTAAATATGTGCTTTATATTTCCAAGATCTTGGTGATGGGAGGATAAGTGATCCTTGTTCTTTCCACAATTCCTTGTGTGTCATGCTCAAATTTTCACCGGGATATAATCATCGAAAAATAAATGGTATGTGTGGTCCTAGCTCCATGTTTATCAGGTAATTGGGCATGTTATTTTATTTCTCACTTTTGTTATCGTGGATGATTATCACGTTCAGAATCTTCAGATTGATATATATATGTCTGAACTTGTACTTGTTATTAGACTTCCATCTTAATCTCCCTGGCTTAGGTGATGCTAGAGTCAGTATCCTTGAATGGTTCTGATCTCCATTCTCTCAATTAGGTAAAATCCCCAGGAATTTGTTATCTATTTCTTCTTCTGGTTTTTGTTTAATGACAACAAGATTATTCATACAGTAAGTTTTTCATGCTTCTGAGTAATATTATGAATTGGTCACGTTAGGGTTTGCCTTTTGGGTATGCCAATCATCAGTCCTGTTGGCTCACTGTTTAGAAAGGTTCTTACCTTTTCTTACAAGAAAAAAATAATGGGTTTAACATTTTTCTTTGAAATAGGTGCTTGATGCTTGTTGAGAGATTACCCTGATTTTACTGTTTTGGCTGTTCGAGGTTTTAATGGCAAGCTATTCTGAAACCTGTTGTATATATTTATGGTGTTAGGGTTGTGTTTTGATTAACACTTTTTCAAGCTTTTCTATAATGGAGGTTGGTACTGTGGATGTTGACTCCTTCCCCACTTTGTTCAGATCACGGTCCCGTCGCTTTCTTTTTCCATATTTTTTTCTTCCACCACCGTCGCCATCATCCCTCTGTGAAAAGCAGCCTTTGATGCAAATTACTTAGTAATTGTCGATATCTTTATCCTATCATGCATCTTTATAAATATTGCTGTCCGTAGCCTTTCATGTGGACGCTGATGGGTGAAGTTGACTTAAATACTCGAGTTCTTTTGTATAATGGTCCATTCTCTGGTCGATTGCAACGTCGATCATTTGGTTGGCCATTATAACCAACATGTAAATATATATCAGTTTGATCGCATGTATTGAGAATTTTGATTTAATTTTAGGGTACGAAGTGTGTCCTATTGTTCGGGGACAAAGGAAAACATCTTTCCTCAAACAGATCTTCGACCTTTCATTTTTTTATAATATGATCTTCGTCATTGGGCAACGTGCTCTAACAGAAACCCCCACTTTTCCACAGTATGGAGAGCTTCAAGGGTATTCCTCCAATGAGAGACATCAAAATCTTGGCTGTATCTTTGACCGAGAATTGCTACTACTGATACGTAGTTTTTTGTTCTTCACGAAAATGATGCCTGACTTTGAAGTCTCGACTGTATCCTGGTGTTGGTGCAATCGGATTGCCATAACTTCCAGAAAGTTGAGAAAAGTGCAGTCCTTTTATATCTTTCCGTTTACTTAGGGTAGAAAGTAATGGGATGGGATAGCAAGCCATGGAAGAGGCTTCAATCTGTACTTGCTGAACTCTCATCGGATATGTTAATTAGTTTCCTTTTTTCAAAAATCTGCGTTTATTCGCAAGGGCTATGCCCCCACACACCCATTTGTGTACTTCAGCAGAAGGTCTGGACTCCAATTTCAAGAACTAGAAAATATGAAAGTTAAATGTGATTTTGATGTGAGAAGTTGCTCCATCATAAGAACGTACAAGTAGACGACTTTCTACTACCGGCAGCGCCGTGGCCTGACTTGAAACAAAGTGTAATAATTAATCAGGTCGCCGGAAATGACCCTAGACCATGCATCGATTAGTTGTACTCGTACAGAAAGATACCGTTGCCAGAATCACCTGTTTTCATGCAATAGATCAGTGACGTTGATTTGAAGAGAGCTTGGAACTCTGTTAACAATTTATGATAACTTTAATATCATGATTGGACGGTTTGAAATTTCAACGTATCACATGCAGAGTTTAATGGTGTCAAATTGCTATCTAATCTGAGGTCATTTTTCATCTCCAAATTTTTTCTTAGAGTTCTAAATTTTTCTTTATTTTCGTTGTTATTTTTATTTTTTTCTAATTAGATTTCAAAATAATATTTGATTTGGGTTTTAAACAATTGTGTATGTTTAATATAATGATGAAATTATTAATGTTCAAAATTTATCAAATCATAATTTATGCCTACCAAATTGCACTAAATATAATTTATCAAATCATATATATTTTATTTATAAGCCCGTGAAAAGAGCACTGGACTTGTAAAACAGGCCCTGAAGGGCTCTTATTCTTTTAAAAAATATACCAAATTCCTTCAAATAATGAATTATTAAATCTACCGGCTCTATGCAAATCAAACCAGCTATATTTAGGTCCAGCAACATTATGCTAATCAATTAGAAGTTTTGATTTAAATATACGAATCAGATTAACCAGGCAGGCTACGTATAAAGAGATGAGATGATTGAATTACTTTACCTCAATTTTATAATCTTGCAGATGGTCGCAGAAATGCAGCTGCTGCATATATTGAAGCAAATCATCTTCACGATAAACGGCCGCCATCTAGTGATGTTTGATACAAATCTTGTAGGCTTGGCAAGAGTGAAGTCAAGGCAGGCCTTAATTGTGGGCCCTGTTGTGGCTTTGAGGAAAGCCCAGATACTTGGGCCTATCATTTTCCATTTCGAAGTCTTCTCGTGACTAGGTTTTTAATTTACAGGTAATTGTCATGGCCAGATTATTAAACCCTGTCATTAATTCCCTAACGCAAATGTCGCGAGGACATTATTCAGTGATCTTAATACCACCGTCAAAGTTGAATCAAGTGACTCGTACTACTCACTCCTTCGGCCTTTTACGGAGAAGATCCTATGAATTTCAACTTCGACCTCGTATTGCTTGATCTTGCTTTGATCATTTTAACAACTAAGATGATTCGCATTCTTCTCAAGCCTCGAACAGACGAGGGCTGCTCATCGTTCGTGGATGTGCTGTTCTATTTTTGGGAGGAGCAGATTCTCGAGAGGCGCTTGCCTATGCAGACAGGATGGCTCCTAATCCTGAAGTTTCTCTTACGGTGATCATAAGGTTCCTCTCTTACAATAATATTGGAGATGATGAGATGGAGAAGAAGGTTGATGGAGAGGTGGTGGTCATCAATGGAGAAGAAACGCTAGCAGCATTCCAGGGATAGGGAAACGATACGATTGAACTTTGGATATTGGGAAGGAGACAAGGGATAAACCAGGTGCTCCTTGAGGGATTGTCAGAGCTGAGTGAAAATCCAGAATTGGCAGTACACCAGCAAATTATGAGAGGATAAGGGCTGCTGGTGCTGATTTTTTTTATCAGAGATAGCTTTGTTAGTAGGTTTTCTGAACATCCCTGTCAATAAGACTAATTGAATTTTATTTTTACTTTCTTAACAAAAAATACTGGGAATTGTTCTTCATCCGATTCGCCTGGAATATCATGGGTGCAAGTATTGTCTTGTGTCGAGTTTTCTCGTTGAAATCGCCACTCGCAACAGCTACTAATCTGCACTTATGTAGCTTCGTGTAATGGAAGTCATCGTTACCATATAAATTAGTCTTTAGATAAGAAAAGGCAAGATTGAAATCGAGGCGTCCTTTCATCTCCCTTGAGCATTCTACATTATTCTACGTGTCAATACATGTGCATTAGAAAATAGATAGCATTGATGAACTCCACCCATTCTTTTCTCAAGAAAAAACAAATTTTGTTGAATAATTGTTTTCTGTTTGGATAATGGGTTTATTTATCTCTAGATTATAAGTGGACTCTACTCATATTTGGGTTTAAATTTTATAGAAAAACAATTTTAAATATAAACTCTATAGCATAAAATATTGACGTATATCTAAAATCAATTAAAAATGGGCTCTGCTCATATTTGAGGCTAAGATGGTGTGGAGAAATGTTGTTTTAATATATCTCAAATTCATTATGAATAAATAAAAAATTGATCTCAAATAACTCTTGATTGGTAAAATTATCAAACCTAGGGTTAAGATTTTATAAGAGTTTTCGTTTCAATTGTATAACATAAAATAGTAATATATTTAAGATCAATCATAAATAATAAAAATTGATTTTAAATAACTCTGATGAAATTATCAAACCTAAAAGTCAAATTTTATATTGAAAGATCATAAGCTATCCTAATAAGTGCTCTAGAAAGTAACTATTGGATCGATAAAACATCAAAACTCTTAGAAGAAAGAATCTAAGTGATATAAGTTTTGTATTAGAGCACTTTTATATTGACTTTTTATTTTAGTAATTAAATAATATTAACAAGTTTTTTTTATTTTTATTTTGGTGGTTTATACATATTTTAATTTATTTTATTAAATATAAACAATATAATTTATTTTTTTCTATTAAAAATATTAAAATATAAAAAATTACATCTATAACATTATCATATTTTTCTTTTATATTAAAAACTAATTTAAAATCATACCCTTAAGCCGGATTACAACATCGGTGAGAACTAAGTACATGTTTGAGAGGATGATTGAAATTGCTTTTGAAAGTTCATTTTGTTAAGAAAAAATATTAAATATGTAAAAAAAAAATATTTTTAACATCAATACATGAAAATGATCTAAAAATACCAAATAATAATAATAATAATTAATTTTAATTTTTTTCAAAACATTTTTTCAATGCAAGGCTTTAAAGTCAACATTAAGACTTTCGAGAGCCTTGAGTTTTCTTTTTCTCCAAGAAAAGGAAGAAAATATTAGCGTCCAATCTATAGCATAAAAATTCAGAATATTCTGTTGTTATTTTTAAATACTCAGAATATTGACACCTGTATATATAAAAATTATCTAATCTATATACTCTAACAAACAAATTATCATCTGCTCTTTAGCCTAAAATAACTTGTCTGCGCTTCCAAGTTCCAACCAATACAAAGCCCACGTTCCAACAAAACACGCCATAATTAACATATTGCCACGTGTTAAACCAAACTAACCCTAACAAAATAACCAGAGTTAACCCCATATAAAGTCGCTAGTTTCACAAAGCCACACAAAACCCTGTCTCCCCATCTCTCTGGAAGCCTCGATCTATCTATCTGGTCGCCGCCTATATCATATTATCAACATCCATCATGGCTCGCCGAAGCTCTGGAGGTCAGATTCTTAATTAGATTTTCTACTTCTTTTCTGGATTATGTAAATTTCTTGAGTTTGTGTTTTTATTTTTGCAACTTCTATACTTTATGTTCTGAGAAAAACGTAGGCAAGAATACACATTTAATTCAGTTTTTTTTTTTTTTTTTTTTTTTTTTTTTTTTTTTGCGATTAGGGAGGCCGTGTCTTGTTTATTATATTTGTCTAGTTTTTTTTTTTTTAAAGAAAACATTTCGTTTGTGTTAGTTTCCTAATCCGTGAAAGTTTATCAAGCATAGAGTTTGTACCTGTTTACCTGTTTCAATTTTGAAAGATGCCTAATTTGTATGAGTTTCCATGTTTTTGTTGATATAAATAATGGGTAGCTTGGTTTTCTTGCTTAGTGAATATTGAACATCAATACATGGCATTTAGATTCTGGTGTTATTGAGCTTTTGAAATTTTTGGGTTGATTGGTTCATTTCTTGAATACCCCTATCTGATCCGTTTCGTTTAACTGTTTTGGATAATCTTCTGAGCCCTTTATGGGTTTCCAATCATTTTGTTGATATAAATATGATGTTTGTGAATCAATTCTGCAACTTGTATGAAACTCCGATGACCAGGCTTCTTATTTACACACATAATCCAATGTTTTACAGGAAGATCTGCACGCCCAGCTCCTCGCCCTGCACCAGCACGCAGCCCACCTCCCCAAACAGGTAATGCTGTTCTGCAGAGTATTTGAAGATCACGACATTTTTTAAATATACTCAAGAACAGATATAGTTTTCATGTATCACATTTGGTATTGGATAGAGGATTTGAAATGCAATTTTACCTTGTCGTTGGTTTTTTTAAGCAGAGCTTGGCTTTAATTAATTTATTTTTTTCATGATGCAGTTAACCATGCTCCTCCTCCAGCTCATACTCAGAGTAGTGGTGGTGGATCATTGCTCGGAGGCATTGGCTCAACCATAGCTCAGGGTATGTGAAAAATTGAATGTTGCTGTCTTGGGATTGAAATTGTCACTGTCATGTTCTATCTTAGGCATGCTATGTTTGATTTGAATAGCACAAGTCTGATTTTTTCTGCTCCTCTGTTCTCTCCCAACACAGGTATGGCATTCGGTACTGGAAGTGCAGTGGCACACAGAGCTGTAGATGCTGTGATGGGTCCTCGCACTATTCAACATGAAACTGTGGGTTCTGAGGCAGCTGTCTCAGCACCTGCTGCGAGCAGTATGGGTGGTGCTGATGCATGTAATATCCACTCCAAGGCATTCCAAGATGTATGTAAACTTTTCTCATTTGTTTACTTTTTTGCCATGACTAGCCATCTTAAATTAAGTGATTTTTTTGTCTTTTTTCTTGTTATTTCTGGTATTTGTAAAATTGATTGGAGAATGCTAGAGAGTGACTCCAGAGTTTGACAAATAATCTTCTTCTAAACCACCTCATCCTTAAACTTCAATCCCATTTTTTGTTCATGCATCATTGTCTTGTATAAGTTGAACTAGTGCTGTGTCCAAATGATGCTAATCCAGTGATTTCTGGCTAGGGTCCATGGGATAGGGATCCGCAAGAATAGTAAAACAATCTGCTCAGTGGCGTCATTGTGAGAACTAGCTATTCAAAACATAGTTTAGACTCTTCTATATGAACATGATAACTTAGGAGGCTTTCTGCTGCCAAATACTACTTGGTTTTTATTTATTTTTCTCTGTTCATGATTGTTGCTTCTCGTATTTTTTTTGTGTTATACCCAAACTTAGTTTATTAATTGCTCTTGCATTGAACATTAGTTTCACTGGTCTTCTTTGTAGTGTGTGAACAACTTTGGAAATGACATCAGCAAGTGCCAGTTCTACATGGACATGTTGAGCGAGTGCAGGAAGAACTCAGGCGCCATGTTGGGTGCCTAAATGTTGCCCCTTTGCCTTGCCATGAAATGGAGTAATGGCTCTGAACTAAATCTCTGTTTTGATTCATGCATGTGATGGTGATGAAGCTGTAGTCCCATCTATGGTACATTTATTAATTCTTGTGGTGAATTACTAGATGCTGAGATTCAAATACTCGACCTTTCCAGGTTATTATTGAAACCAGGTTATCTGTGTTTTGTTCCATTTAGTGCATTTTCATTTGAAAGAATGCCGATTGTTGGTCTTGAATAATTACGATGGCCACCGTGATTCTTCATTAATGCTATCAGCTTTCCTGGTTTTTAATGATTCTGGTATTTCAGAAATACTAAAAGAGTTCATCAGCGTGATTTGTGAACATGTGTTTTGAGGCATGGAGTTATATTTCTTATGAATAAACTGAGTAATTTAAGGTTTAAGTATATCTGGGAAAAAGTTGATTGAAAGCAATTTTCTGTTTATGAAGGAGAGTATGATTTTGTATCAATTGGTTAATAGGTTAAAACTCCACATCCAATTAAAGAATTTGTTTTACCCAAATAGGTTGATATAAAAATGCAGGTGTATCATGTGCCTGTTCCTCTCTTTGCACACACACACACACACACACACACACATATATATATATATATATGAGAATCAGGTCAATCATTGATAATAAGGAAAGCATCAAGTTCATAAACTCGGGCAAGTTATACACCATCAATAATATACTTCTAACAAAATTCATAAAATAGTGTAGTTTCGTTCTAAAAA
Source organism: Salix caprea (assembly GCA_964035475.1). Classification (NCBI taxonomy): domain Eukaryota; kingdom Viridiplantae; phylum Streptophyta; class Magnoliopsida; order Malpighiales; family Salicaceae; genus Salix; species Salix caprea. Next base: position 5,933,541 of record OZ037760.1, read on the forward strand.
TAAATAAAAGTATTACAGTACCATTTGTCAGGATCCATATAAAGTCCACGTGTGACTTATTCTTATCATCATTGATATTTTTTTAGCTGAAACGTCGTCATTATGCAGCCGAAGATAAAAACAAAGGCCTGAAAACGCGAGCAAGACGGAGGGTAAAAGTATATTGCATGCACTTGACAGCATAGCTAGAAAATGAAAGTGATTATGGTGTGAGAACGTTATATAACCCATGAGCATATTGGATACTTCAGCCATGGTTATACACCACAGAGAACTTCATGGTGTAGCTATTAATCAGCATGGACTTGACAGAAAATGGCTCTTTGAGACGGCGATTTGGCAAAGCCAGCCTGTATTCGGACACTTACTTTACCTTCGGCCTGCTGTTTGGGTAGCAAGTTGACCTTAGCTAGCAGCTTACAAGAGAATATAAAGCAAAAACTACTCCTACAAAATCCAAAAATCAGCAATTTTTTGCTATTCCCAGTTGTTGGGTGGAGATTTTCGTGACCATTATGAATCCAATCAATATTCAATTGGCTACCATCCCCGTTATCATTGACAGACAGAACAATGAAAACATACTCGATCGCAATGGAGACGATCCAGCAGATAATTAGAGATAGCACTCCAATGATATCATTATTGTTCTTGATGCCATCAGGAACGATAGTAAGTGGAGGATTGTTTTTTATTTACTTGCTAAATGATAAAATGAATTATTTGATCGTCTGTGCAGTAGAGAGGGAGACTTGGGATTGTGGTATATAATATTCTACTTAAAAATATAATAAATTTTTTTTTTTTTACACCAGCACATTGAGATTATATAAAAAAATTAATTTAATATTTTTTAAAATTATCTAGAAGCAAAAACACACCTAGTATTTACATCTGTAAATCTTAAAACATCTTGAATAGTGAAATGAATCAAGCATGAGACCAATTAAAATTTATTAAAAGATTGCGGGAATGAGATCAAGTAAAGTAAAATGGAGAGGGAGGGAGAGTTAAAATCAGATCTTTGTAATGCCTGCGAAATGAAGAAAATCCAAAAGATCTTTGTAATGCCCACCGAAATGAAGAAAATCCAAAAGGAAGAAAAAAAATGTGGCGGTGCTGATTTGTATTTGTGACCGAAACGTCATCTCTGAGTAGCCGGCAACCATAAAAGCGCGTTCTTAAAGCGTGGTTGGAGTACGGTAATATTTGTTTTTAAAAAATATTTTTTTATTTAAAAATATAATAAAATAATATATATATATATATATATATATATATATTTTTGATATTAGTATATAAAAATATTTAAAAATGCTAGAAAAAAAATATTCTGAGTTAAAAAAAAATGCTATTAAACAAAGGGCACGGCACATGATCACAACGCTAAAATAAGGGCACAAAGAATAAAAAGAGCTCCCAGGCAAACCTTTGTGTGTGGGATGTAATAACTCAAAAGTAGAGTGCATTATTTTGACATAAACCATGAATCGGGTAACTGTTTAGAATTATACTTGAAATTGTTTTTAAAAATATTTTTTATTTAGAAATTTTTCAAAATTATTTTTTTATTTAAAAAAATTATTTTTAACATAAGCACATGAAAATAATTTAAAATAAATCTTTTTTTTTCAAAAACACTTTTTAAAAGTAATGACAAACAAATTTTCATGGTTAAAATATGCAGTCTGATTCCATTGACCAAAAATGACAAAAACAATTGGCAGTCAGTATAAGAAAACGAGTAAAAATCAAAGCTGGCCAAGAGCCGATGACCCTCAAAATTGAATTAAGAATGTTAAAGAGTGCTCGAGAAAAGTCAAAGTCAAAAATGAAGCTCCCCTGCATCTCAAAGGCCATCTATTGAAGCATCTCTTTGAGCGGCGAGGCGGTGCCGCCATGACACAAACTAATTTTTATATTTGGGAATAGAAACTAGTGCCAGGTAAAAATAAAATTAAAAACTAAAAATTGAGATATTAAGAATTTCCACTTTCACGAACCTCAGCTTCCTTGCAAAATACATATTCCATAAAATAAAAACACTTGATTGCATTTTTATAATCATTCCAACCTTTGACGAAAGCACAGCAATGCCTAACGCGCTTGCATCAAAGACACGACTAGCTAGTCCAAGGCATGAAAGCTGTGTTTTCCCATAAAATCCTCGTTCCATGCCCAACCAGCTTAAACTACCTTCTCGAACCTTCCTTCCAAAAATATTTATTATTTACAAGTCAGTCTGTTTGTTTATTTATTTATTTTTAATGAAAATAAATATTCTAATCATAGTCAACCCTTGAGAAAGTTGATGCACAGTTTCTTCCATGCCTCCCTATCTGGTTCGGTCCCCTCCAACTTTGCCTTGATTTCCTCAGCATATGATTCCTGATTGGTAAATTAATTCAAAAGGGTCAATCTAAAAGTCAGTGCTGGCTGAGAGATCATCAATATTGAGAGTGCAGAGGCGTACCGCTATGAAATTACGTTGGAGAAGGCGGTTGATGAGGTGCAGGAGAATGTCTTTGGTGTACTCGGGGTGACCTTGGATGCCCATGGCGTGGTCCCCACATCGGAACATCTCGATCCCGGTCTTATCAGACCATGCGATCACCTCAGCTCTGGGAGGAAGTTCCTTGACCTAGAATATTATTACAAACGGTTGGAACATCATGTCCGTTAAAACATAAAAAATGATTAATATTCCATGGATTTGTAATTTGGTGTTACCAAGTTCATTTTTTAACCAAACAAACCTCATCTCTGTGACATTCGATCACCGAGAGGGCAGCCGGCGTTTTCACCGGGGAGGAGAGCTTCCATGAAGCTGAAAAATTGATGGTTGTTATCCCTATATCCCACCCTGAGGTGGCGCGTCCAGTCTTTCCCCCCAGTGCACGGCATAGTATCTGATCATCAAAACCATAAAACGTTCTGTCAGAAGCAATATAAATGGTTGCTGGAAAGAAAGAAAAAATACATGGAGCAAGTTTCAAGCTAACTATTTGCTTCGCTTCATGGTATTAATTATTTGTTCGCTATTTTATACACACCACCCAATAAAACAGCCTTTAATGTGCACTCATATTCTGATATGGACTTGCACTCAGTTTGTCAACTGTGTGCACAGAAATTACACCCATGTCACCCACAATTGCTATCAATCAACAATTGAATCGGAATTGCCACACAACACAGCAAAGAACCACGCCTCATGAAATAGCCCATCACAAACAGTACTGATAGAAATCCCATAAACAAAAAATGTGAACAGTTCACCATTATAATATATGTGTGTGTGTGTGTGTGTGTTCAAGGGTGGCAATGGGCTCCCATCAAATTGTCTACCGACAAATCTTATCTCACAGTGTTGCATTAAGAATGATAATTATTTGACTTCACAGTTGCTGTGTACACCATATATGGATATGACCCATTTCTTTCTTCCCCTGTATGTGGACGCTAATCCAGCTAAAAGCCAACCAATCCAACTACTTTTGGCAATCAACTTGAAAAGAAATTCTGCACACTAGGAGAGAAAAAACAAGAGGCAGAAGCTGTTGATATTATATTGTAATGAACGCCAAAAGTTTTTATACATATCAATTGTTTTGCACTCTTGTAGGCTCGAGCCCCAAGAACAGCAGCGTTGAGCCAGATGGATGTTTCTGTCTGGCCACTCTTTTAAAACGCGGAAAATAATGCATGGCACAGACACCATTTTTTAAATGAAAATTGGTTTTCCCTAGTTTTTTTATTTTTTCAAGTAAAAGATTTATCAGTAAATGAAACTATAAAAGCCGAGAAAAGCAAGTGCGGGGCCAATTGCACATCATTCCCGCATCGGTGGAAATGAACGCTGAACAGCATGAAGCATAAAGAATTAGACGTGATAGCTACCATCTAGCAACAAGGCCAGAATTAGCTGTGATGGGGCACCCGTACACGTCAGTTACTTTCAGGTGAGCAACACCGGAAGTGCTGCTAAGGATTTTTTTCAACTCTCGGATTGGATGGGTGCCTAACTCACTTTCTACTGCTGACATAAAATCTGCACATTTATCTCCGAGTCTTGGTGAAAATGTTTTATTTAATATTTAATATTTAATATTTTATTCACTTTGATCAACTTCAAAGCTTTTTGACTAGCCCCCACGCCCAAAAGATAAAATAAGATAAGATTCGGTCTAACTCTTGCCCTTTCGCTAAGATAAAAACTACTTCATGCCAACACGACCAAAAGATTAACACTACATAAAAAAACTCAAAAACAGTTCAGCTCCGTGAACCGACAAGCGTTACAGAGGTATGAAACTATAAGGAAGAGAGAAAGAAATACCATGAATTTGATTCTACAATGGTGTTTGTTTCGTGATAAGGTAATGTTTTTTGAAAAAATACTTTTTTATTTTAAATTAATCTTTATATTTTTAATTTGATATGCTGACGCCAGAAGAAATTTAAAAAAAAAACACAATTCCTTTTATAAAAAAACAAAACAGAAAAATAAATCAATAGCTAAATACCTGGTGTCCAAAGCAGATACCCAGAATTTTTTTCTTGATAGAATCCAATTTCTTTAACAGATTCAAAAGCTTGCAGATCCAGACATCATTGCTATGAGCATCATTGCAGCTTCCAGTGATCACAAATCCATCAAAGGTGTCAATCTCGTCATCTTCAGGGAACTCTCCAGAAACCACCCTGTAAACACTCCATGTCTCTCCTTCTTCCGCCAACATTCTCACAAACACCCCAAAATACCCTTCGTACATCTTTGTCACGTATTCTGAGTCCTCTGCACATAGCAACACCGCAAACCTCTTGCCACCCATGCTTTCTATAGTAGCAAAAGAAAACGGACGTTTTCACACTTGATATGAAAAAAATGTGACTTCTTCTCTCTAAAAATGAAGGTTTTTAGAGAGAGAAGGATAGAAAGGAGGAGGGTTTTGTCCAAGAGACAGCCCGGGATAATGTGTTCTGTGTGTTTTTTTTATCGTGAAGACAAAGGTTTATGTTGCTGTATATAATATGAATGGGTTTGTAACTAAGTCAGGTTTTTTAGTCTAATTTACAATTGTGTCCTAATTCATTTATTTACCAAATTAGCCCAGATTTTTGTGATTGGTTTCTCTTTTTAGATTTTTAGACAATTATGGCTAGCTTTTGAAAAAGGTAACTGTTTGGAGTTTGATTAAGTTTATTTTTTTAAATATTTTTGTTTAAAAATATATTAAAATATTTTTTTATTTTTAAAAAATTACTTATGATTTTAATACAATAAAATGATTTTAAAAAAATCATTTCAAATAAAAAAAATTATTTTGACACATTGTCAAACACCTTAAATTTTGACTTCCACGTCCAAAAAATTATATTTGTTAAATAATAATCCACGTCATAACATTTTTATAGTTCATGTTAAGGAAATATAACACCATCTTTATGCATATTTTATTTCCACTAATACTGTTCCTTTTACAGAAACAAATCCAATTAAGTCCCCTGAAAATTACTTACTATAATTAAAAATCCAGGATCGGAAAAAAAAAATGACGTTTATATTGAGATATTTGAAAAACCAAATTAATAAAAAAAAATGGTTATATATTTGGTGTATCAAAGCTAAATTTATTTTCACTAGTTATGGTAGACTTTTATTAGAGCTTTAATATTGAATTAGTAGTGAGGATTTAATTCGGAAGTGAAAATTAAATCTACCAATTATAGAGATAAAATCCATTTTTTATGGTTTATATTTTAGAAAAAAAATTAATGTATAAGTAAACTTTTTTATATTAAATTATGATATATACAAACCGATGAAAGAAACTTCAATGCTCCATGAACGCTGACCACTTTATATTTTATTCATTCAAATTAAACTACATGGTTTGATTGGCAATTAACATATCCATTTTTTCTATTTAAATTAAAAGTTTTAATTTAAATAGAAAAAAATATATGAAAAAATAATTATATTTTTAGTATTGACGTGTTTATTTGTAATTTTTCAATCCCTTTGATCTTCTTCAACGAGAAATGCATTTCTTTTTTGGGAAAAAAAATGTGCAAGTTTTCTTCACCAAGAAATACATACATGCTCGTTGAATATGCAAGTTTTTTGGGACATGCTCGCGTTCTCAGGCCAATGTTCAAATGCACTGAATAACTAATCCCTGTTTAATAGATGCATCTCTTTTAACAAATATCCAGGCATTAACTTCTGGATACATAATTATATTTTTTATTTGAGTAAAAATATATATTAATAACACCTATATATTATTTCTTTTTCATTATAAAAAAAAGCATATAGACAAGTTAACATTTTTTAGCATTTATTGAAATAATTAATTTTTAATTAAATACATACATAATTTTTATATAATTTATTAATATATTTTTTTTTTGTAAAATATATTTTTGAAAAACTTGCATTTTTTTCCTCCCAAAAAAGATTATTCAAACCCGTGACCACGGATTGAATAACTACAAACTACGGGTCGTAGAAATTATCCTTGAACACGCTCGTTGAAGAAAAATAACTTCAGGGGATTATTCAACCCCATCTAAAACGCGCTGGGAGGGGGGGGGGGGGGGGGGGGGGGGGGGTTTCTTTGAACAAGAAATGCATTTCTTCTATGGTCGTGGAATTTTTAGTATTCTAACACATGCTCGTTGGAATTTTTATGTATTTAATTAAAAATTATTTATTTCAATAAATGCTAAAAACAATGTTAACTTGTATATTCGATTTATCTTGTTGCAGGTCAAATGTTTTTTTATAATTCAAAAGAAATAATATATAGGTGTTATTTATATTTTTTTTACACCACATAAAAAATATAATTATGAATCCAAAAGTTAATGCTTATATATAATAAATACAATAAAAATCATATGCGTTAATAAAAAACATGTAATATCTCGAACTAATCCTTGGCATAGTAAAAAAACTAGCACATTGTTGCAATTGGTACAGCTAAACATTATTTTCTAAGTCTTTGTATAGTATTTTTTGAGAGAAAAAAATGTAAAGAAAAAAAAAGAGTTACAAAAAAATTATATAACAGACCAATATACAGTGATAAATATTCCAAGTATGAAGAGTAAATAGTTATATTTGTTTTTCAAAAAAGTGTAAAAAAAAAAAAAGTTTGTGGTCCGAGTCATTAAATCAACAACCTAAATTAATATGTCAAACTCATGATCTGGGTCATTAAATCAAGATAGCCTCGTAGATTAAAAATAAAAATAACTTGATCCGACTGAGATTAACCTGTTAAATACATGATTTTAGTCACGAGATGGATATAACACTATAAAAGGTAATTCAAAACAAATTATAAAATGTCAATTCTCTATTGCCCCTTTTATACATAATATTGAAAGATGAGATTTATAAAAATCTTAATAAAACACAACACAAAAAATACACTCATATAAGCAAAACAAAATAGATCATGAAGTTTCATTTTCAGGCACCTTGGTGTTTAATGATAAAACTAAAAAAAAATTAAAAAAAACATATAAAATAACTTGAGTCCGATTAACTTGCTAAATATTATTTATGAATTATGAGCCCAAAATAATATAATATAAAATAAACAAAATAAATTATAAAATCTAAAATTCTCATGCAGTATTGAAAAATAAAAATACGAGCACCCAAAATTCAATGATTATTTACTACTACAACTAACATTTTGAGTAATCTGTCCCTTAGTATCAAAGTAAATTAGGAATGTTTGATTTCTTTTTCTAGCCAGAAAGACAATCACAACTGGAACCTGAACTAATCAAGCGCCGTTAGTTATTTGTTTTCTCTTAGAAAAAGATATGTGTGCTGGGTGTCGTGGAGGATTGATGAGGAAGAAAGCAACAGTGCCGATTTTAAGAATAAGATGTTTGAATCAATGCCGTTTTAATTTGAATTTTATGATTGTTAATATAAGAATTACTAAAATATTACATAATTATTAATTTTAAAATCCTTAACGTAAACTAACCTAGCAACCACCTTAATAATAATAAGAAGAACAATCGCTGGCGAGCGGCGATGGATTTCCATTCATGCACGCATAAAGGAAAATGTAGAAACGACGAAGAGTCCATAAACAGCACGTGGTCCACGTGGACAACCACATGTATCGTTAAAGCAAAGTGGGGTTACTTTCCGATACGTCTTAATCACCTGTTTGGTTACAGCATTTCTGCGAGACATTTCACCCATAGTTGTCGTTCCGGTTTTTTTATTGGAACAAAATATTTTGATTTCAGAGTGTTTTGTCATATCGTTTTGGGGTTGTATTATTCATATATAATTAATTATATATATATATATATTAAAATATTAATTTAACAAGCATAATTAAAATTCAAGATAAATTAAATTTAAATTATACAATATAAACACAAAGTCAAACAAATATAATCTCAAAATTAGAAAAAAAAAATCAAAAGTTAAAAAAAAAGAAAAAAAAAGGATTTTAAGGCCGGAATGGCATACCTGGAACGGTACCGTGACGTTCCGGCCGAAATTTCCGAAACAGACCAGAATTAAAACCGAGACATAAACGACACCGTTTCATCTCGGTTTTTTTAACGAAACGGAACGAAATTGACAACTACTTTCACGTCGCATTTCAAACGGAACCTTGATTACCAGTTACCGCGTCAAGCCACGTTGAGTGCTTCAACCCTTTCCCTTCTCCTACTGGATTTGCTTTTCGTTGAGTTTTCTTTTTTTCAACTGCTCTTTTTTTTTCCGCGTTTATAAAGTAATGTTTTTCTTTCTATGGATATAAACTTATTGGCGGGTAAAGATTTATCAACTCGGATTATTTATTAATTAATTATACACTTGCATATAAATTAAAAAACATAAATAATAAAGTTCAAATTAAAAATAAAAAAATATATTTCTTTTTCTTAATGACACCCTGAAACTCTTAATCACTTCATATGAATCTTAAAAGAGATGTACCCAAAAAAAAAAGAAGACGAACACAAATAGGTATCCCTACGCCACAAGTCCATCAGTAACAAAGTAAAATGACTATTATGTTCATTATATAGAAGAGTGGAATATTTTTTAGGGTACAACAATCATGAGCATGTACTTGAACCAATTGAAGATGAAGTGTAGGTCTCAAAAGTAATAGATTTTCTTGGTTTTTATGTCGTCATTATTTCAATTATTTTAAAGGGAAGCAAAAGTGTTATTTTATCTTTCTAATAAAGAGTTATTTTAGAAAATAGTGGAGCATGATAACACCAAAAAAGGGGGGATAATAACTTACAGGTGGCAATTAATTGATGAAATCATGAATTAATATACGGATAAAGTAGTAAACTATAATAATATCCTAAGATGTCGTGAAATTACAACAACGATCTAAAACTTTGTACATCTCATAGAAATCCCTTGTTATATCTAAAATGACCGAAATTAAATGGTGAAATTAATATATTGTTCATTTACTGACAAATAACCATGCCTGTATTTTTTTTAAAAAAAAGATTTTAATTTAACTATTTTTAAGAATGCAATTAAGGATATTTGCGATATAAAAAAAAGATTCTATTATATTTTTTTAAGCATAGAGAGGTATTTTGTCAAATCTTCAAAACTTTTAAGTGGTCTCTGTAATTTCATAATTGCTGAAATCAAAGAGTTGTTGTGATATATTTTTAGTGTAATATTAAAAAATTAAAGGTGAAAGTAAAGGAGTATTGAAGTTGATCATTCATTATGGAGAAGAAATGAAAAAAAATTTTAATTTTATTTGAATTGATATAACCATTACCGTGTCATTGGAGTGATGCCTAGCCGCATGTGTGACACAAGCAATCATGACATTCAATTTTTTCAACCGCTGACTTTGATATATAATAATGTTTTTATTTGATAGGGTAATTAAAAGTGTTTTATATTTTAAAAAATATTAAAATTAAATAATTTAATTTAATTTAATTTTAGTCCATATTTTTATTCATGCCTCAGTGGCGTGGTCTTTGCAATACCTTGCAATTCGTGTGCACAAATATGTACAAGAGCTGATACCTAGGCTCGGGCCAGCGCACGCATGTGCAACTTGCTGCTATATAATAGTTATAGCTCAACCAATGCTGGTGTCTTCTCTTTTTTAAAGAAAAAAACATGAATTCAGACTGTTTTATAATAAAAATAAATATGCATTTTATTTTCTATATTTTCTTTTAATAGCTTCTCGCACTGTCATTGATAAGCAATTCATTAAAAAAAGGAAATAAAGAAAAAAACATACGTTAACTATTAACTTTATCCAAGTAACGTGATATGATGTTAAAAAGTTAGATCTTGATTTCAAGTTAATGTATACTGAAAGGAATAAGCGGTCGACCGACTGAGCTTTGTCTTCAACCGGACGACCGGTTCAGCTTCATCACCACTCATGTGGTGATTCAATAGAATAACACCTCAGCCTGCACATAACAAACTCACACGCTGCACAACCTCCCTCTGAACATTAATCATTCTTTAATTTGTTACAACAAACAGAGGAATACCGTGCTTTCCATTCAGTTAGAATAATGTTCTGGACATATTCATTGTAAAGATAACTTTTGTAATCTCTATAAATTCACACTGCAATATACAGTGAAGATCACTTTTGATCAAAACCTTTATGGTATCAGAGCCTTTACGCTCCACAGAGCTTTCAAATTGTGTTTCCATGGCAGAAAACACTCAAACCACCTCAGTCTCCATAACTTCCAATCCTGCTATTACAGCACCAAATTCACTGATCGCAATCAATGCCACAGCCCAGCTGCCCCTAAAACTCACGCCAACAAACTACGTCACTTGGCGTGCCCAGTTCAATGCCCTCCTTATTGGCTATGACCTCATGCAATATGTTGATGGCACTTACCCAGCACCACCCACAACATTAAACAATATCATCAATCCAGCATACACTTTCTGGATTCGCCAAGATCAGCTCCTATTACATTCTATCATTGCCTCAGTCTCAGAACATATTATGCCTCTCATTGCCTCAGCTACAAACTCACGCATGGCATGGGAGAAGCTCAAAACTCTCTATGCAAATCGATCAAGATCTCGCGTTATGAGTCTAAAAGAACAGCTCACAGCAACCACACGTATTTCTGATGAACTTGCAATGATTGGTGAGCCCCCTAGTGACATTGATTTGGTTGTTCACATACTCAATGGTATTGGCCCTGCATTTAAAGAAATTGCTGCAACAATTCGGGCTCGGGACAATCCCATCAGCTTTGAAGATTTACATGATAAACTGATTGAGTACGAAAATTTTCTCAACCGAGAAGAGCAGCGTGTTGTGTCTCCTCCAATCACTGCTCATGCCTCTCATCGCACTGGGCATTATCAAACCAAGCATTACAATCACAGTAGACCCTCTACTCAGAATCGTAGCTATCAGTCTTATTCCAACTTTCACAATGGCTACCAAGGATCACCCCAGGCAACCAGGCATGGGACACAAAACAACAGACGACCAGGCATGGGATACAAAGGTATTTGTCAGCTATGTGACCAACAAGGTCATAGTGCAAAACGTTGTCCCAAGGTTCGTCCTGACTTCTCATCAGCTCCCACTGCCAATTACACTGCTAGTGCTCCCACTCAGCCCAAAAATTGGCTGGTTGATTCGGCTGCCTCACACCATGTAACCGATGAACTCAGCAATCTCTCCCTCACCTCCCCTTATGAAGGCTCGGATGCTATTGTCATTGGTGATGGCACAGGTTTGAACATAACTCGTACTGGTAACACCACTCTTACCACTCCTTCCACAAAATTCAACTTATCTAATATTTTATGTGTTCCCTCTATCAAGAAAAACCTGCTGTCAGTCTCCAAATTCTGCAAAACTAACAAAACCTCTATTAAATTTTTTCCTTCCTGTTTTCTGGTGAAGGATCTTCGCACGGGGGTGCCTCTTGTTCGCGGCTGGAATAAACATGATGTGTATGAATGGCCTTCATCCTTGCCTCCCTCACTATCCTTTCATGCTTTAGCTGGTGTTAAAATCCCACAGATTAACTGGCACAGAAGGCTTGGTCATCCCTCCTCCCGAATTCTCCAACATTTAGTTACTTCTCATGCTCTTCCATCCACTGTGATTCCTAGTATCACCAACTGTGATTCCTGTTTTTGTAATAAGAGTCAGCAGCTACCTTTTTATGTTTCTTCCCTAAAGAGTCGTGGTCCTCTTGATTTACTTTACTCTGATGTATGGGGACCAGCTCCCGTAACATCATCCAAAGGATTTCGGTTCTATATCATCTTTGTTGATCATTACACTAAATACACTTGGTTTTATCCCTTATGCCATAAATCTGATGTTCTTACAATTTTTCCTAAATTCAAGGCAACTGTCGAAAACTATTTCAAGAAATCAATAGTTTCTCTTTACTCAGACAATGGGGGAGAGTATATTGGCCTAAAAAATTACCTAGCTACACATGGCATATCCCACCTCACTACTCCCCCTCATACTCCCCAACATAATGGCATGGCTGAGCGCCGTCATCAACACATAACAAACACCGGTCTCACCATGCTTCATCAAGCTTCCCTCCCACTGTCATTCTGGCCTTATGCTTTTCAAACAGCCACATATCTCATTAATCGTCTCCCCACTCCTATACTTCAACTCAAATCACCATTTGAGTCCCTCTTTGGTGACATCCCGAATTACCTTAAACTTCGTGTCTTTGGATGCTTATGCTACCCCTGGTTGCGTCCATATGTCAAGCATAAACTCGAGCCTAGATCACGCCCTTGTGTTTTCCTAGGCTACTCCCTCACACAAAGTGCTTATTATTGTTTTGATATTCATTCTCAACGATTATTTGTTTCTCGTCATGTTCAATTTGTTGAAACAGATTTTCCATATTCTTCACAGAGTCCACATCACCGGCAATTATCACAGTCTCCTTCTCATGTTCCACTATTATCTGTTTTACAAACACCAGTCCCAATATTCACCCCTCCTTCATCAAACATTCCAGTCCTGCTGCCCACAAATCCTTCACCAAATCCAGTCATCATACACACATGCAGGCCACCACCCCCGTGCAATGTTGCCTCACCTGATCCCAGTCCTTCACCACTAAACACAACACCCTCCCCATCACCCAATCTCCCACCTCCACCTATCTCCTCTCACCCAATGATCACCCGTGCCAAAAATAATATCTTCAAACCTCGACAGCTGCATGTTACAACTAAGCATCCATTTCCTGTTATTGTTGCTCCTTTTTGTGTTTCGCAGGCACTTAAGCAACCTGAATGGCGAGCTGCCATGTCTGATGAATTCAATGCATTAGCTCGTAATGGAACCTGGACCTTGGTTCCTTCTTCCCACAATCAGAACTTGGTCGGCTGCAAGTGGGTATTCAGAATCAAGAGACACCCCGATGGCTCAATTGACAGGTACAAGGCGCGCCTTGTGGCCAAAGGCTTCCACCAACGCCCCGGCCTTGACTACACTGAGACCTTCAGTCTAGTAATCAAGCCAACCACCATTCATATTGTCCTCTGCCTAGCTCTACGGCACAACTGGCCTGTCCAACAACTTGACGTAAATAACGCATTTCTACAAGGTTCCTTGACTGAAGATGTATACATGGCCCAGCCCCCAGGCTTCATTGATGAGCACCTACCTCACCATGTTTGTCATCTGCGAAAGGCCATCTATGGCCTCAAACAGGCTCCACGTGCCTGGTACACTGAATTGGCTACGTTTCTTATCTCTCAACACTTTGTCAATTCCAAAGCTGACACTTCACTTTTTGTTTATCAATCTGCTGGTATCACTGCTTATTTTTTGGTGTATGTGGATGACCTCCTTCTCACTGGCAACAACAAGTGTTTCTTAGCTTCATTCACAGCAGCTCTATCATCTCGATTCTCTGTTAAAGACTTGGGTTCTCTTCACTACTTTCTTGGGGTTGAAGTCCTAACCACCGCTGCTGGTATGTTCCTTTCTCAGCAAAAATATATCCACGATCTATTGATTCGAACCAACATGACAGATGCCAAGTCAGTAGCTACTCCTCTTTCCACCACTGCAAGTCTTACTCTTTATGATGGGTCTGCATCAATGGATGCTAGTGAATTTCGAAGTGTTGTTGGCTCCCTACAATACCTCTCCCTAACTCGCCCAGATATTGCATTCACTGTGAACAAACTTTCCCAATTTATGCACAAACCATCACATCTTCACTGGCAAACAGTCAAACGTCTCTTGAGGTATCTTAAAGGCACCATCACCCATGGATTGTCTCTTACTCGCAGCATCTCTGCATCTTTGTTGGTATTCTCAGATTCAGACTGGGCTGGGAATCCTGATGATCGCACCTCCACTACTGCATACATCTTATTCTTAGGTGGAAATGTTGTTGCCTGGGCCTCGCGGAAGCAGTGGTCAGTTGCTCGTTCATCTACCGAAGCGAAATATCGCGTAATTGCTATAACACCAGCTGAACTAGCTTGGGTACAAAATCTGTTAACTGAGTTGGGTGAATCGTGTTCCACTTCTCCAACTATCTACTGTGACAATGTGGGTGCAACATACCTCTGTGCAAATCCAGTGTTTCATTCTCGCATGAAACACATTGCTATTGACTTCCACTTTGTTAGAGATTATGTTAACAAAGGCCTGCTCAAAGTCTCTCATGTTTCGACAACTGATCAACTGGCAGACTCTCTCACAAAACCACTCTCACGGCAGCGTTTTGAGCTTCTTCGTTCCAAGATAGGTGTCTCTGATGGAACCACCATCTTGCGGGGGCGTGAAAGGAATAAGCGGTCGATCGGCTGAGCTTTGTCTTCAACCGGACGACCGGTTCAGCTTCATCACCACTCATGTGGTGATTCAATAGAATAACACCTCAGCCTGCACATAACAAACTCACACGCTGCACAACCTCCCTCTGCACATTAATCATTCTTTAATTTGTTACAACAAACAGAGGAATACCGTGCTTTCCATTCAGTTAGAATAATGTTCTGGACATATTCATTGTAAAGATAACTTTTGTAATCTCTATAAATTCACACTGCAATATACAGTGAAGATCACTTTTGATCAAAACCTTTATATACATCCCACAAAATAATTAAGATTTTACTCATTTATTTGAAATTATAAAATATATTTTCTGAAAAATATAATTTAATCGCATTAAAAAAAAAAGAGTTAACTATTGACCTGTCTCGGTAACTTCATGGTAAATGCCCATAATACGTTGAAATTGTTCCTATTATAAAACAAAAGAACAACGTTTGAGAATAAAATATGCATAATTGATGAAGGCTAGAGGGTAATTTATAAATATACTGTAAAACAAAGAGCTAATATTGAAAATTTCCAAATTACGTGTGCAGAGAAAAGGGATCTCACGGTATGGCCGGGGAGGGACTAAATTATAATTATTTGAGCAAAAAATTGCTATGGAGGGTATTACAGTAAATCAATTTGGAAACTCCCTTTGCTCTTTTTTTTACGAAATGAAATACACTATAATTTAAGATGGGAGATTTATTTCTGAGTAATTATTTTGTAATTTATTATTGTATGGAAATTTGAGTTTGTTTCGACGTGTCGAGGGTGACATACGTGGAGGTTACCACGTGATATTCTATCACATATTCACATTGTCCTAGTCACGTGCACTAATGAGTAAATGGTGCGGATACACGTGTATGGCCAGGACTCGTTCGTGTTTAATACAATTAAATAATCAACTGAATGAGCTCAAACTCACGTGAATCACCTTTGTATACACGCCAGCTTGGACTTTCTATTGGCTCATATCCTATAACTACCATCATATCGGATTAACTTTCTTTTTTATAATTAAAATCACAAGCACAAATTGTCAGAATTTTAGTCTGAAACATGGGGTTCGGACTTGGGAGTTGCTTTTGCCTTGCTCAGTACTGCGTTTTTTAAAACCAAGGTTTTGAAGAAAAAAAATTAAATTACAACTCTATCAAAATAAAATTTTTAAATGTATTAAGTTTTTTAAATTATAATTTTAAAAAAGCTGACCAAACACCTGTTTTATATTCAACTTATTTTTTTTAATAACTCAACCGCAACGCCATATATTGACTTAGAAATTTGAGGTATCATGATAATTTTTATTTTTTATTCAATCATACAATAAATATTTGATTATTCAAATAATTTATACTTTTAATTTTATAAAATTTAAAATAACATAATTTTTATTTATTCATACACAAAAAATTATCCGCAAATAGTTTTATCTAAACATATAATATTTTTTTTTAAAAAGAACCCAACTCCTGTATACAATACAACATCAAGTTATAAATATATATTTGACCTTGAATTTCAAAAGTATTTTTGATTTTTTTTGTTTTAAATTAATTTTTTTTTAAAATACTTTTGAAATATAAAGTTAAATATATGTTGGACTATTTTAATATACTCATAAATAAAAAAAGTATTTTTAAAAAATACTTTCAATCATGAGAAACGTGAACTAATAGCCGGTCCCATGAATACGATTTTAAGGGTTTCTCAGCGCAGTAGCTGAAGGATAGTGGGCATCCCATACCCACCCATGCCTGGATGACATGTACTGTCTCTCTCGTGTGTAGATGACACGAATGAATGATTATAATCTTATTTTTTTTCTTAATTTTCTTTCAGAAACAATGAATGCCATTTACGTTTGAAAAAAAAAACAGAAGGAAATCCAAATTTTTGAGATCTTAAAAATGTAGTATTTACGGATACGGTCGCTCTCCCTGTTCGTGTAGGGCTGTGAAATTTTATTTTGCGGGCTGGAACTGGAGGTGTCCCGTTGTCGTTTTCTTCTCCTGGTGACTGTGTTCCCGCTCTCTTAATTCTATAAGGAATCCGCTGGATGGATGTTGTCTAGTAGTGTGATCTGTGTGATCATATCGTGTATGTATCCCGTATCTTCCAAACGATATGTTTCGTTGTCCACGTCACGATATAAGCAACTGGGTTTCTAGGAATCGCGGCGCGGAGTACATACACGGGCCATCTGCAATGTGAAAGGGGTTGAAAACTTGAAATTGATTTTAAAATTGTTTTTTATTTAAATATATATTAAAATAAATAAAAACTAAATATTTTTATTTGAAATAGACACCGTAGATCAACTTTGAGGAAAGGAAAGAGCTAAAAAAAAAAAAAAAATTAGCTTTCAGTTTTTTTTATTTTTATAGTTCAAAAAAATAATTTAAAAGTTAAAATATTATTTCTAAGCTAAAAAACTATTCTTTTATACTATAAAAAAATAAAAAATTTGTTTAATACATTTCTACATAAAAAACAATTTTGATTAGACTTATATTAGTTAGTTATTATTAATAAATAATTATATCAATATTATATATATTATAATAAAATTAACTTTTCTATTTTTTTTCCATTTGAATACATACATAAAAAAATATTATATTTATATTATTTAAAAAATTATATTACTAATTTGATTTTTCTAAAATAGAGATGTATTAGGCTTCGAATAACTCAAAATATAAAAACATTATTAAAAATTAGCTTTCCATGCGATGCCGAATATCTCTTGTCGGCGTCTGTGGACTGCAGACTGTGAAAGCTTTAAATGAGCCCCAGACAAGCACCTTTAGACAAGAAATTGTGGCCAGTAAAAGCTGGAATGACAGACAATCTTACTAGTGACTTGTTTTTTACTGCATTTTAAAAAGGGGGAAAGCAACCTCTCCACTGGGCCTGCAGCAAGTAGCTGAACCATTGCTGTCTGGTGTATTTTGAACTTCCTGGTGAGATTTATTACAGCTCCACGAGTCTTGTGTGCGGGCGAGGTACAATAAAATCAATCAAAACTCATGCCAATATCTCAGTACTGAGACGCACGTGCGTGCACGTGCCATATTTTGATTAAAGGGGGTGAAACGGGAAGCCCATGAATTATTGCACCGTAAAGCTCCAAAAACATCCCCTCGAGGAAATTCCAACACTCATTTAAAATGCCGGATATATGAAGGCCTGGCCTCTTTGCTGAGAACTGGGAAGTGATTATTAATTATAAAATCTATCATGATATAGTTCACCATAAAAACAAAATAATCGACAGTGCTTGGAGTTGTCGAAAAACTATTTGGCTTAGAGATTTATTTGGCAAACTGATTTATGGTTACGATGTGATTGTTGCATATAGTGATAGCCAGATTAATGACATGTTTGGCTAGAGATCACTTATAGCCTGTTTGGTTGGCGTTTCAAACGCCGGTTTGCAGTTTTTTTTTTTTTTTTTTTTTTTCATTTTAAATGTCCATGGTTTGGTGTTTTTAGATCATTTTGATGTGCTGATGTCAAAAATGATTTTTAAAAAAATAAAAAAATATCATTTTGATGTATTTCGGCATGAAAAATACTTTGAAAAGCTACAGCAACAGCTCTCCCAAACACCCTCTTAGTAATGCCAAACACTAATTCATTACTATTCTGGATGATATTGTTGTGAGAAAGATAGATATTACAAATAAGGAAGTCAATATATTGGCAAAGTTACTTTTATTATCCATGTTGAAGCATCCCTTGGACTTGATTTCTATAAACAGCGACAACAAGGCTCATTACATGTTTAAGAGTGTGATTAAAATTATTTTTGAAAATATATTTTTGTTTAAAAATATATTAAAATGATTTTTTTTAAAATATTTTTAACATCAACATATCAAAATAATCTAAAAACAACAATCAATGTTTTTTACAGACACTTTTAAAACACCCCCATAACTTTAAAGAGCTTGATGTTGAAGGTAAAAAGTGTCGCGAAGGTAGAGATAGACTTGCTGTATTGCGCATGAATTCCAATCCTAGTTATATAAAAAGTTGACTTGGGAATTTTTATGGGCCTAGGGCTGGTTTTGGCTAGAAATTGAAAACCCTGTGTTTTCTTCTTTAAGTTATTGTAATTTGTCAAAAAACATATAATTGAAATGACCTATTTACACCTCTTTCAAAATCTTTTTCTCAAGTTGATTAGGAGTAAATTAATATCAATTTTTTTATATCAAATAAAATAAAATAAAAATATTTTTGATATATTTCTGAATAAAAAATATTTTGTAAAACAACTTAAACTACAATTACAAAGAGATTTTATTTTATTAGCTATTAAGGTTGATGGAACACGATCATAAAGCTTTGGAGACGAATTCTTCAAATACGAGGAGTGGTTAATTTGACCAGGGAATTTTGGAGATAGTAGCAGGGCTTCATGGCCTCTCAGTTATAGAAATTGGTTTTTCGTATCATACACATTAATATAGAGGATATAATAATAAATAAATAAATAAAATAATCACACAACACATAAATTTAGAGGTGGTCCGGCTGGATCAATATCCACAAACAAAGAGAAGAAACTTGACTGTAGTCAAAATCAATACAGCTTTGATGAACTCTTCGACCATTTAAAAGTTTGAACATTTGACAAAAAAACTCTTTCATGTTTTAAAAAATATCATAAAAACTCCTTTTTAGCTTTCTTGTATATATATATATATATATATATATATATATATATATAAACGCCCTTAATCATTATTCGAAAAAAAGCTAAATTTAAAATTTTAAAGCAGATAATATTAAAAAGCAAAATGAAAACAATTTTGAATGATTAAATAATGCAGCTAATATTGTTCATAGACTAATAAAAATGCTTTCAATCATGATTATATATATATATATATATATATATATATATATATATATTCAATTTAAAACTAAACCTAAATAAAGTTTTTGAATCATGGATTTACTGCATAAACATAATTGTCATAATTTTCTCTATAGAATTTGAATTCAAAGGGGTTATTATATGGTGTCCTGAAAAAACATGACAAATGAAAAGGCCCGGTTAAAGTGTCTCCGGTTAAAGTCTCTCTTAATGGTGCCACTGTACGCTATTTTCATGGCCGACAATTCCTATTTCTTAGTCCTAAAACCCACCCGGTTTCCACTCAATTATTTTTTTGATTAGATGTTTCAAATATGCTAAATCGACAATAATCTTGCCGCCTTTTTTTCCTTGTAGCAAAATAATCAACGAGTTCTCTACTAGTCAACGACTATCCTTACAGAATTGATGATGGGCTGTAGGCCATGTAATAAGGGGCTGCCCCTAATGTCGTATCGCTTCTACCGGAGCCTCATTCTGTTAAACTAACCTTGAAGCTCACCTTTTTGTGTGCGTGTGAGCCTATTTTGAGGGGAAAATAAATCCAGTACACATATTTGATATAATTAAAAAATTTGAATTAAACCAACTTTAATGCCATATATATCATTACATGGAGCATGTGACAGATGGTGATAGACAGACAGGTTCATGGAACTTGTTTTTTCATATGTGAGGTCAAAAACATGAGCAGTTATGTACCTTAACAAAAGCGTTTAGGTTTATTTTTTGTGGGCCGGGTCTGTATGTTTGTTAGGATTCTGTAAGCTTGAAATAGCGAGGGATTTTTTACGGGCTGTATCTCTTTGTTCGACGATATGGAGGCTGGTCCTTCGTTATTTCTTTTTCCATGATGCGGGGTTTCCAACCACTTTTGTCAGTTTTGTTTTGTTTCAATTAAAATGGTCAAAATATTTTATATTAGTTAAAAAATAAGATAAAATAATATCATTTTTATCTCGGATTAAATTCCGGTCATTTCTAGATTTTCGACCAAATACCGACCAAAACATCCCGTTTTCGTTCCGTCTATTCCGTTTCGGCTAAATAGTGTTTTTTTTTAAATAATAAATAATTTTACAATACCAATCATATTTTTTAATCTGACTATTAGATTGAGATGAAATTTTACGAGGAGTCTCTTGACATATTTATATATATTATATTAAAATTTCAGAGCAATCATAAAATGTAATGACTTTGCAAGATTGATGATGACATTCCTGTAATATTATACATGTTCATAATTTTATTTAGAAAAATCATTTTATTGTGTTTTTTAGATTAAACCAGCTTCAATGCTACACACACATATATAGTAACCTGAAATTACACGCTAAAACACTTTAAAACTGAAATATTATATTTAAAACTGAAATTACACGCTAAAACACTTTAAAACTAAAATATTATATTCTAGTTGAAAAAAATGAAGTATCAACTTAAACGGAATTGACAAATTTTTCCAGCACGAAGTGCCCGTACGCACTCAGCAAAACCTAGGCATAGATGCGTACAAACAGTTACTTTCATCTCTTGGAAACCCCTGATTTATAAGCTCTCCTCTTTAATGGAGCAGTTTTTCTAATATTCATTTAATGCTATTTGTGCGAAACCTACATCCTCGTCGAATCAGTTTTATTCATGGTTTTCAAACCCCCACCCCTGACTTTAATACGGCATGTGCGTGCGTGTGTATAATAAGATCTCCATTTCCTATCTGTAGATGGATCGTTGGACACAATTCTACAACCTATTACATAAATCTTCTTCTGTGATTTCTCCGTTCGCAAATTGTCTCAACTCAAGTTGATCAATAGCCGTGATTCCAACCAAACACAGTGAGAAAACATGCACGTTGCCGTCTTTGCATTCCCATTTGGCTGCCATGCTCTTGCTCTCATTAATCTAGTGCAGAAGCTAGCAAGGGCTGCGCAGGAAACGCAATTTTCCTTTCTCAACACAGAAAAATCCAACAATTCAATCTTCTCAGCGTCAATAACCAGCCTACCTGATAACATAAAAACCTACAATGTAGCCGATGGCGTGCCGGAGAGTCATGTATTTTCAGGAGATCCAATAGAAAGAGTCGAGCTATTCATAAAAGAGATGCCGAAAAATTTCAAGATGGCATTGGAGACGGCGGTGGCAGAAACTGGCCAAGAAATAAGTTGCTTGATAGCAGATGCGTTCTTGTCCTTTTCCGGATCAATCGCTGAGTGTTTGAGCATCCCTTGGATCCCGGTTTGGATACCAGTGCCTCATTCCCTCTCCACACACATTTATACTGATATGATTCGCGAACACTACGCCAATTCTCTTGGTTATGGTTGCAGCAATAGTTGCGGAGATGGCCACGATGTAGAGCTTGAAGAGAAAACCTTGGAAATTCCAGGATTATCTGAATTGCACATTGCGGACTTGCCTGTCGAGGTGTTGCCAAGAGATGCACAAGAAACACCCTTTTCTTGCTTATTAGGTCAGATTGGAAACATGGTGCAAAAAGCAGATACCCTAGTTGTGAACTTCTACCAGGAGCTCTACCCTGAACCCCTCTTAAATGATCTCAAATCCAAGTTCTCAAACTTGTTAAACGTCGGCTTTATTAGCTTGTCCATGCCTCCGCCGTCGTTGCCACCGTCAACTGAAGATACCACAGGCTGTCTATCGTGGTTGGATAGCCAAAAATCTAAGACGGTGGCGTATATCAGCTTTGGAACTGTAGTAAATATTCCTCGAAGTGAGATGGAAGAACTAGCAGAAGCTCTTGAAGAGAGTAGAACTCCATTCCTCTGGTCTCTCAGGGAGAATGCAAAGGATTGTTTGCCAAATGGATTCCTAGAAAGAACTACAATGCAAGGAAAGGTGGTTCCATGGGCACCTCAGACTCAAGTTCTGGCACATAGTTCAACAGGTGTCTTCATGACACATTGCGGAGCTAATTCTGTGTATGAGAGCATTGCAAATGGGGTTCCAATGATATGCAGACCATTTTTTGCGGATAATAAGCTGAATGCACGATTAGTAGCGGACGTTTGGAGAATTGGTGAGAGAATTGATGGAGGTGTTTTTACGAAGACCGGAGTTGCCAGGAGCCTGGACATCATTTTGCAGCACGAACAGGGAAGAAGAATCCGGAGCAGAGTCCAAGCCATTAAAGAGCTTGTTTTGAAGGCATCTGCACCAGGTGGCCATGCTACACAAGCTTTCAAAACTTTGGTAGAAAAGATGACATTGGTGTAACGTGTCCTAGCTTTTCGATCGTGCATGATCATATATGGAGTACCCGACCATGATCGGAAAACATTCAATATTTATATAGATAGAAGCGGTGGATCGAATTTGGAAACATTCAATTTGCGAACAATTAAAAAATTGGAAAATTTCCTGCTAGGAAAGGAAAACATTCATTCCGGATTTGTGTTATTGTTTCAAAATTATATAGAAATTGTATAGGGAAACGCTATAAATCATTTGGGAAAAGCATTTTAAGATCAATGCCTTCGAAATATCAAAAACAAAAGTCAGTTGTCGTCACTGCTTTCTAGCAACTTTTGTTTTTATGTTATAAGAAAATTAGATTTTTTATATATTTTAAAATTATTTTAATATACTGATATAAAAAACATTTTTTTAAAATAACAAATATTATTTTAATATATTTTAAAATATAAAAAACTTAAGAAAACAATCATAATCACGAAATCAAATATCATTTAACAACAACAACAACAACTGCCTAGGCGGCGACGATGACAGCATCATTTTCATCTCAGGGATTGAAACGACGTTCTTCTAATGCTTCAACAACACCCAAGTTTCTAGTGGCAAGAAAATAAAAAGAAGAAGACGAATGGGGATGAATGGAAAAGGGGCACTTTTTTTTAAATAAAAGATATTACTTTAATATATTTATAGATATCAAAATACTTTAAAAAAAAACTTTAAATACTATCATAGACGTCATCGTGATACACGTCATCGTGGTTTCTTAACCCCAAAGAAATAATAGATGCTAATTACTCTATGGTTCTAGAAGTATTTATTTAAAGAAAAGAATTGAATTCGATTTTCTTTCCCTTTTTTTTCCAAACAGGGTGCAACCGTGCCTTGTTCAAGTAACTTAGCATCTATTATCCGAGCTCTCTCATGGTTCGGCTCCCATTAATCATCTAGAAAAACTCGCCAAATTCAACAATAATATTTTACCGAAGGACACGTTTCAGTTACAGAAGGCGAGTACTCTAGCGACTGCACACAAAATAAGGACATATTTGTCATTTAGCAAATACAAAAGCAACCTCCTCATTTCACGCTTCAGCTTTCCTCGGACTAATTTCCATTCGCTGTCCTCAACATTGCCTGCGTTCATGATGGGTTTTGTAGGGCTTTTGAAGTTTTCAGTGAAAAACCTTGATATTCTTGCATGGTATGCATATGCATGAGTATCTCTTACTTACTTTGGCAATACGTCCAAATGGACTGAAGATTTTCACTTATAATATGATCTTGAACTCTTACATCTCCTTGTTACTTCTAACTAATTGGAGTCTCAATTTCTTGTATTTTGATTGATTATGAGTAATGCTTGATTTTAAGCACTTTTTTTTGCTCCAAAAATTAATTAGGTAAGTTCTCCTTTGCTTTGTTATCATGACTGTGATGATCACTTGTTTCCGTTGCAGGCCTGTTTTTGGTTTGGGTTATCCCTTGTAAGTCTCCTCTCTTTGTTTGGCTTTGTGTGTGTTTGTTCATGTTTTTGAAGATACAATTTGTAATGATGTTTCAATTATGCTAGTCAGAATATCAACTATTTATTTATCGAAGAAGTGATTAGTCATTCCTTCGCACTTGATTCTGAATGTCAACAGATATGCTTCCATTCTAGCGATCGAGACTAATTCAAACTCAGACACCCAGAAATTGATCGCATATTGGGTCTCCATTTCCGTGGTTTTGCTCTTTGAACATTCGTTTTGGCTTCAGTGGTAATTTATTTTATTTTCTGTGCTTTACATCATGTACCCTGTTTTTGTAGCCAATTGAAACAAATAAAAACACGATCTCTTGCAAGTCGAAGCAATTTCAGTATAGTTTCCGATCCAGGGGGATTTTTTTTGTTCTGTAATTACTCTTGACTACGATCAATTAATGGAAGTTTATGTGTTCAGGAGTATTTCGGACATCGGTTCAAAGTTGGAACAGGGAAATATGTTGTGCTCTATTTGATTAGGACAAGAGGCAGTATATTACTGCTGAATCTCCCAACTCAGTTTCTATTTTTGTATCTCTATATGCAGGCTAGTCTTCTGGCCATACATCAAGCTAATGATTGTCGGCTACTTGGTTCTGCCTTACTTTCATGGTTCCCTTTATGTCTATAAACATCTTGTTCATCCATGTCTATCCATGGGCCCTAGAATTATCACCTGCAAGTTCAACAAACTGGAGGGGTTGTTTTTCAAGAAAGATGATTTTCTTGTTGAGGTGAAGAGGTATATGAAGGAAAATGGCTCTGATGCTTTGGAGGATCTCATTGCTTCCACGGTATACATGTTTCTTCATGGCAACAAGACTTATGGAAATCTTTTGATATGTACCTGGAATGAACTGGATTGATTTAATTTTACTTTCTTATCACGTGCATAAAAATGTATGCATTTTGTGGTTGGGTTGAATCAGGTGATAATAAAATTAGTTTAATAGATGCTGTCTATACTTGATTTAATAAGGATGTCTTTCTCATCATTTTTGCCCTCCCAAAAACCCTGTCTCTTTCTTCCAGAAAAAGAGTGCAAAGCCTAATGTTGCTGTGAACGAGATCAGGGCAGTTGCAGCAGAGGATTCGGTAAGGCCACTAATTTCACTTGCATATTGTTTTTGGCTCTTTACGTGACTTGCTCAATCCAGATGTATGTAGAAACACCCCCCAAGCAATGGTATACGAACGGTATTTATAATGAGAGCTGGATCAAAGCAGCAACCACATAATTCATTATTTCCTTATTCATTTAGCTGTTTTTTTGAAAAGAAGTCCCTACTTATGAACTAATTCAATGTTCTTGTAGAAGAGTGGTTGTTAAGTGTGATGCTGTGGTAAGTTCAAGTCTTCATTTTTGAGCAATCAAATTAGCTGTTTTCAATCATCTGAAAAGAAAAGGGAAGAAAAAAAAAGAGCTGATCAAGATTTTGTTTCATGCAGCCAAAGCTTGAACAACCAATACTTCCAGTTCAATATAAAGACAGTAATGCTTTCGAGATAACAGAGAAGATAGAAGAAGTTGCATCAACCAAGCAGGTAATTTTGTTCAACGGTTGGGATTTTGGGCACTTTTAAAGGAAAAGTCTATCTGTGCTTTTGGAAATAATATTATGAACTGCAAAATGTAACTGCCTAATGAGAAATTTGAACATCTGTTTCATGCAGCTAAAGTCAGAACAACCTAAACATCCGGTTCGATTCGAAGACAGTAACTCAGTGGAAGTACCGGAGAAAAAAGAAGTTGCATCAACTGCGCAGGTTGTTTTATTCAACAGCTGAACAATTCAGCACTTTTTAAGGAAAAACTCCACCTGTGCTTTTGGAGATAACATTGTGAACTGTTAACGAAATGTTACTTCCTATTGCAAAATTTGAATATCTTTTGATTCATGCAGCTGATGTTTGAACAACCTGAACTTCCAGTTGTACTCAATGACAGCAGTGCCGCGGAAAAAACAGAGAAAAGGGAAGTCACATCAACCAAGCAGGTAACTTACTTCATTCAACAGTTGGAAATAGTATTATGAACTGTGAAATGTTAGTGCCTATTTGAATATCCAAAAATATGCAGGAAAGAACAATAACTTGTGTGGAAAATAATCCAGGAAGTTGGCAAGGCCCAATGAACTAAAACAAATATTGGCCACCTATACGACCCATCAGAAGTAAATGGATGTAACCAAAATTAAAATATAGAATATTTGAGAAATTTGAACGTCTTCTGATTCATGCTGCTAAAGTCAGAACAACCTAAACATCCGGTTCGATTCGAAGACAGTAACTCAGTGGAAGTACCAGAGAAAAAAGCAGTTGCATCAACTGCACAGGTTATTTTGTTCAACAGTTGAACAATTCAGCACTTTTTAAGGAAAAAACTCCACCTGTGCTTTTGGAGATAACATTGTGAACTGTTAACGAAATGTTACTTCCTAGTGCAAAATTTGAATATCTTTTGATTCATGCAGCTGATGTTTGAACAACCTGAACTTCCTGCTCTACTCAATGACAGCAATGCCGCGGAAAAAACAGAGAAAAGGGAAGTCACATCAACCAAGCAGGTAACTTACTTCATTCAACAGTTGGAAATAGTATCATGAACTGTGAAATGTTAGTGCCTATTTATGTAGGAAAGAACAAAAACTTGTGTTAAAAATAATCCAGGAACGTTGGCAAAGCCCAATGAACTAAAACAAATATTGGCCACCTATACGACCCAACAGAAGTAAATGGATGTAACCAAAATTAAAATATAGAATATTTTTACTTTAACCCAAACAATCTAAAACTTCTTTAGAACTTGTTTTATTTGGTAAAATTTTCAAAAATTCCCTTTCTGGGCACCGCAAATTTCCTTCCCCTCTATGATTTGAAATTTTACCTTACTTCGTTGGTTTCTTATTAGTCAATGTTCCCGTAAACATTGTATATTTACCATTTGCATTTTTTATACATCCTCTAAGCATCTATAATTACCCCATTCGCAGGTTAGACAAATTGAATCTAACACCAGGCAGACAGAAAACAGAACATTTCCACCTCTGGAGTTCATAAACACGGGAACAACAACAGAAGGAGGCAGGGATCTTAGCGAGATACTACCTCCCGAGAATGTCTTAAAGGAATGGACCTGTGCAATATGTCAAGTTACAACCCAAAGTGAGGCAGTTCTTAATTCACACCTCCAAGGGAGCCGGCACAAGGCTGCTTGTGAACGGCTGAAAGTCAAGAATCAGATACCCAAAAGCGAGCCCCCCCCTGTTACCACAGCAACCACAGGGGTTGATGTTACTTGTGTTGTATGTCAGTTAACACTAAAAAGTCATGAAGATGTTAGCTCACATCTTCAAGGAAAAAGACACAAGAGAGCTTGTGAGCTGCTGAACTCCAAGAACCAGGCATCAAGCAGCAATGTTTCCCCTGCTTCAGTGGGAAAGAAAGCCAATTTTCCTGAAAGCAAGCCAGAGAAGTTTACAATCAACAATAGCGATCCACCTGAAAATAGAATACCTGAAGCGAAGAAGCAAGAGAACCTGATGGAGAGCCGATTTGTTGAGATTAGAGATTCCAAGTGGTGGTGTACAATCTGCAATATAAGTTGCACCGGTGAAGAAAACATGCAAATTCACCTTAATGCGAAGAAGCACTTGGCTAGGATGCGAGCATTGGATGGTGCTGGAAGCGGTGTTCATGCCTGAGTCACTAAATATGCTCATATCATTATTGCAGAAGACGTTCTAATCTGGAGGTCAAGGTGTCGTTGAGCATCCAAGGTACTTGTTGGTTAATTAATTACTTAGTTCTTGGCCTCCAATTACTTTCTGTATCCCTGAACCCAACTTTTGGTTTCTAGTTACACAAGCAAACTTTTTAAGCTATGCGCGTATGAAAGCATATTTTTCCTCGGTCCATGGTGTATACGACTTAGCCTCGTTAAATGGCGTGAAAAATTAAACAACTACGGAAGGCAAAAACTGAAAAAGGCATACGTAGGCTAGCATTTGAAATTGAAAACTTTTTTTTTAATGAGAGAAGATTAGTTGGTCCAAAGGAGCAAGTAGGAGTTTATACTGACAAAGCAAGAATCCAAATAGGATTACAAGAAGAATAACCTGGGATTTTTTTTTAATGTTTTTTAGCTTTAGATTGTTTCATAATAAATATATATTTTCCTGAGATATTTAAAAATCTCGAGAAAACCATTCTATATTTAGATTTATATCTATAATATAAAATTACCATGTTATTGTTATCCTAGTATTTTCGTCTAAATCATTTTTAGAATCACGACCCTTAGAAGGATATAAAAAAAGTGTACGTTTTACAAGAACACTTCTTGGTAACCCGCCGGAGAAGAGAGAAATACATTTGCTTAAAAACAACAATTAGGGGGGAAGCAGAAGACCTCGAATTACTTTATTTAAAATGAACAGCCGATGATAAGGGGTAGAGACTTGGCATCGTTATAGTTTCTGTGAAGTCGGCATTGCTAGAGAAACTCCACTACCACCTGGTAGATCCTTCCATTGTTGAGTTATTGTTTTGATCTGGGTGTAGAAATTAACCCCGGCCTTGCCTGCAATTATTCATAGAAAGAAAAAAAAATTAACAATCTCAAGGATGTTTACATGGCCACCAGCTTTATACAACCAGCATGTTGGTGAAGAAAATAAAAATGGCAACAGTTTCACGACACGAGAGCAAGGCTTTAGAGGACGGATGCATTACCATAGAAATTGAGATCGCCAGCAAAGGATGCCTTGGAGCCAGTAAATGAGAAAAATGGCAAGGGAACTGGTATGGGAACATTGATGCCAACCTGGATAATAGCAAATTATGTTAAGCATGCATGCATTTCCCAAGGTTCCTATTTCAACATAATATCAAGGCGTTTAATATCCTGGAAATAATTTTCAAAGTTCCTCTTTGTAGTTTGAGCTATCAAATCTCGCCATAGAAAGAGTAATCGGTGAAGTGAGGAGCTAAATTTGTTTCCCTTAAAATATAAATTATTCAGTTGTGTCCCTTCAATATTCTTCGATGATTGTGCAGTGTTTTTCGTTTCTTTACCTGCCCAGCCTCTATCTCAGTTTGGAATTTCCGTGCAGCTGCGCCAGATGCAGTGAATAGGGAAGCTCCATTGCCATACCTGTAACAAGGATATTACAAACATGTAAACCAGACACAATTCATGTAAGGAAAAATGAAAGCACAAGCAAATGAGAAGTTGTAACAAAATAGTACTTATTTCTGTTCACGATGTGGATTGCTTCTTCAAAGCTGTCAGCCTAAAGTTAAGAGAAAGATGTTATTCCATTGCCATGGTAATCGATCAGAGGTCTAATTATCAGAGACTCCAAAGGAGTATTTAACCCACCTCCATGCAAAGAAGAACTGGGCCAAAAATTTCCTCCTGCAAAGGAAATGTAAGGAGAGTAGATCAGTCATTTTTTCACCAAAATTTGAAGTCTACATCTTAATCCACTAGGAATTTAATAAATTATAGATTTATTGGAGTATGATCTACAAAATCATGACATAAAAAAAATCAAACGTTTTAAAAAACCTTGTAGCAATCCATATCAGCTGTGACACCAGATAAGATGGTGGGACCAATAAAATTGCCATCCTCGTATCCTGGAACCTGTTTATCACCAGAAAAAAATTGGTAAGCAAAACAGTCTTTTTTCTGTTAAAACTTAATTGAGAATAAAGGATGAAAAGGAGCAAAAACACCCTTGCAATAAAGAGATAAAAAAAAAAGCACAAATGCTGGACTCAAACTCAGTACCTTATCCATCTTGCTTTACTAGAGAGTCAGTGCTACAAGACTACTACTAGTCCTAATGTATTTTCAGTTCCCTACTACAAAGAGATGCTATTTGCTGGACTCAAACTCAGTACCTTATCCATATTGCTTTACTAGAGAGTCAATGCTACAAGACTACTAGTCCTAATGTATTTTCAGTTCCCTATTACAAAGAGATGCTATTTGCTCTACCAGCCATTACTAAATTTATCCATCATTTCCACTATATTCCATGCTTCTGGTCTGGCATGCATATTTAGGTGGGTTTACTTTACTAACCATTATATAAAAAAGAAGTATCGGATCCTGTCAACAGAACAAAGATGCAATAAAATACCACTATATTTCTTCCATCAAGCAGAAGTCTGGCACCACTTTCGACACCACTTTGAATTAATTTGCATACTCGTTCCTTTGCCTTCAAAAACAGAGAAGATTTTCATGTAAAAGTTTGATCATGGTGGTGCAGAACAGGTTAAGAGTAATTCTTAATGATACCTGTTTGCTGATCACTGGACCAAGGTCCACATCAGGTTCTGTTCCTGCATTTACTTTTAGAGATTTTGCAAGTTCCACCAGTTTATTCTCCCTATAAAATTTTGAAAAGGTTCATTGTTATACAGTCTCATCTCGGTCAATCACCAGGTTACTCTTATTTTCCAATTTTATAAAACATGGTAAAAGTTTGTAAGGGGATGTGATCTATGTACAACATACGAGCTACAGACCCATTTGTCCATGCAGTGGGGACTGTTTACCACTGTGCACAGTGATAACAAGCTAAATTTTGTGTGCGGCCTCAGATCCCACCTACACAGACAAATGCCTCCCTGTGTAACATGATGACATGCATGTGCGTACTCTCAAGATTTGCCACCTCTCAACAAAGGAGCTGTGTCCTATTGTGGCTACTAAAACAGATCCAGATTCCTTGACTTAGGTGAAAAATCATTCTCTCAACAGCCTATTCCTTTGCAGCTGCTAACTGACAGCAGATTATTTGAAAGATCCAGCTAGAAGTTATTAAGTTAATGAGTTATGGATTTTAATTGGAAACAAACTTACCATGAATGTGATTCTCCAACAAAAACTACGGTGCTCAGTGCCATGCATCTCTGTCCTGCTGCACCAAAACCAGCAGCAACTAAGGCATTCAAAGTGGCATCAGTGTTGGCATCAGGTAAAATGATTGCATGGTTTTTAGCTCCCATGTTGGACTGCACAAAAGAATCCAAATAGCCAGTTAATTCCAACTTCCAACCATTGCGAAGAAATCATATTAATCCCAAGAGACGGAAAAGTTATTTCTAAAGAAATGATGTGAACTCACCTGTACACGTTTTCCCTTAGCTGATGCTCTTGAATATATGTGCATGCCAGCCTGTGAATATGATAGCAAAACATCAAATACTAATGTGACTATCAGGTAGATAATAACATATCAATTTCTTAGAAAAAGGCAATTATCACCGGAATGTTGCCCACCCAAAAATAACAAGGGGATAATTTCAAGGTTACCCGCCTAAAAAAATGATCTTGTTCAGGATCTTCATTTTTCTCAGAATGTTTGGGAGTGAAATGTAAGACAATAAAACATTAATTAGGAAACAAAACCTGGATATTGTGCCAAGTAACTTACAGTATTGGAACCCACAAATGATATAGCTCTAATGTCATCGTCATCACAGATAGCGTTAACAACATCCTGCCACAAATAGAAACACATTAGAAAAACAATGTAGTTAAATATACATCAATAAATAAAAACCACAAATCCATATCATAGGTATAAATAACAACAGAAAATATAATTATTTTTCCACTATGTCACGGCCGTTTAATTATGTAGATTAATAAAAACTCAATGAAACTCCAAATCTTAATAATTTAGAGCCAATTAGATAAAATCATATCTATCAAGTTTATTTTCTTAGGAAGATATAGCTAGTAAAGCACAATAGAGATTAAATAGATAAAAAGAGCATATTACTGAACAAAACCATACATTAGTGCCATGAACAATATTTAAGACACCATTAGGTAAACCAGCCTCCATTGCCAATTCCGCAAGTATTATAGAAGCACCTGTTACACCACAGAAGAACAAAGTTACTGCTATGGTTAAAAGTACAATGATTGATTCTTTTGTGCTGAATATGCCTGGATATGGAACTATGATTAGCAAACATCTAAGCAGGTACCGCCTTTGTCCCAGAGCAATGCTGCTTGCCTGAATTTTCCAGGACTTCCAAAACTACATTTCTTCACATTACTAAAAAATGCAAGAGAAAACATCCTATGATATGCCAGGTACAATTTTCATATCTTTGAACAATTTCCATAACTATTCAAAGTGGAAAGCTATCTTTGATACGAGAAAAAGAAATGCAAACACCATTCATGACAGGAGCAGAAAATCTGACACAAGATTCAAGCTTCCAAACACTTTTCTTATTGGATAATAAGAAGTCACCTGAAGGAAAGTCCCACAATTCTTGGCCAAAGGAGCTTCCAATACCCATAGGAACCTATTACATTATCAGTGTAACCAACTTCTAAAAGCTTTTATACCACATATCTATGAACAGACAAGATAGGAAGTATCTATTTTGCCTGAATATAGCACACTTGGTACCATGAAGAGTTGCTCCTAACCTTATACACAAAGTATGGACAATTAAATTCTCACCAGGATCTTTCTCCGATGGCTTCAAGACAAAGGTATTGCCACATGTAACTGCAACCGGGAACATCTGCAGCAAAAAAAAGTAGCTTGCACGTTTTTAAATTACTTTTTTCTTTGAGATCTCAAGATTTGTTCACAGCAAGAGAATCCTTTAAATGTTTGTACAGTTGAGAAACATGATCAACTTGAAGATGAAGCTAGAAGTTGACCTGGTTAACTGTGTGTTTTCACCTTAGCAGAAAAAATTAAGCTCCACCTTTGTGAAAATGAAATATGCAGGCATCGTAATATGCATGGACAAAACAAATTGTTAAGAAGAATACTGAAGGCTTACCCATAAAGGAATCATTGCCGGAAAGTTGAAAGGGCAAATCCCAGCACATACACCAAGTGGCTCTCTGATGCTAAACGTATCAATTCCATTTGCCACATTAGGGACATACTCTCCCATCTGCAAAGTTGCCATTCCACAAGCATGTTCCACCACCTCTATATGAGAAGACAATCAAAATTGAGAAAGCATAGAAGCAATCAACTCCAATCTTTTCACTGAAAGAGATTTTAGGAAAGGGAATAAAAGAAAATAGACTAACCTAGCCCACGGAAAACATCTCCATGAGCATCCTTCAAGGTCTTCCCCTGTTCAGTAGTAATATTCATCGCAAGCTTATCCTACAACAAGATCAAAGCGATTCTAATCATCAAACAAAAGCCAGTAAAAAATAATACGAATAAAACGCAACAACACACTAGAAAACAAATTCTAGTATGCTTACAATATCTCTACGAATAAGCTCTTGAAGCTTCAGCATGACACGCTGGCGGGTAGTAATTGGCGTGTTACGCCACGCTGGAAAAGCATGCTTTGCTGCAGAGACTGCAGCTTTGAACTCTTCATTTGTCGTCAAAGGAAGTTGTGATACAACTTCTTGTGTTGCCTATCCCCAAATGTCAATCCATTAAACCCAAAACCACAACTTCTTCCAATAACCGAGAGAAAGAACATTATAAGTCCATATACTCACAGGATTTATCACATCAATGGTTGACGATGATTGCGAATCAACGAACTTTCCTCCAATGAGATTCGGGACTCTCTGATCCAACAAAAAAAATCAGAAAATGAAATGAAAAAAGTAATAACAATCTTGTATAAATTAAATAAGTGGAGTGGAGTTTCTCAAGCTTTTGAAGAGCTTTCCAAGAGACCAAACAGGCCATAAAGCATCGTTTATACACCGTATGTGTGTATGTATAGACTTATACTCAATATATTACCGGAGGGCTACGGAGGCTTGAAGAAGGCTCAACAACACCAGTGGAGAAATAGTAAGAGCTTCTTAAAGCAAAGATCGAAGGCTTCAAGGCCTTTAGATTTCTCGCTGAAAAAGGAAAGAAAAAAGGATCAAAATAAATCAAGGTCACCCTGTAACACAACTTAAATAACTGATTGATAATTATGAAATCATCTTGCGCAAGTTTCTTGCCTCGTTGAATCGAAAATTTAAGAGGCAACATAGTTTTTCTTTTTTTTGGTTTTCTACTTTGATTCAACGATTTTGAGGGTGCTGTTTTCAGAATAAATGTTTTTTCTCTCCTTTTCTTTTGAAGATATACATCCGTTGTTTACATGCTAGTAAAGAGTGATTAGTGTTGTGGCCAGCGGAGAGGTTTAGATTTGAAGACGATGATTTGTTGGAATGCTAGCCGTTGGATTGGAGTTATCTGTTATCTGACGGTGGAGATTCTATAGTTATTTTATAATATGGTAGTTATATTAGTAAGGTTTTCCTAATTTATATATATCGGTCCTAATCCACTGGGGAAGCAAGTGGAGAGGAAAAGAACAAATTGCACTCCCTCCTGTCACGATGTTGGTTTTTTTGTAATATAATATTTCCTTACGTTTCAAACTTATTGTCCCGCTTTCTATTTTTATTTTTATGAGTGCCTAAAGTTTTTGTTTGGAGTTTTAAAAAGTTAAAAGAATATTTTTTTTTTTTATATTTAAGTATTTTAATATATTTTTGAATAAAAAATATTTTCAAGAAAAATTTAATTACATTCTTAAAAAATCATTAGAGAAATTGCAGCTCAAAAAAATATATAAAGTGTAGCTTTAATAGTTTTAATTAAATAAAAACTTTCAAAATTATAGTTAAGAAAAATCACAATTTTATACACACAAAATCACACTTCCAAATAACTACTTAGTCAAAACATTTGAGTTATATATTTTACTATAATATTTTAATAAAAAAATCATTTATAAATAACTGATCATTAAAAACATATAGATAAAAAACAATAATAATGATGATAAAAAATAACATTATTAAAATGAGTTGAAAATAAAAAATTACAGTCTTTCTTCCCCCACAAAGGAATCTTGTTTTCTTGGTTTGTTCATAAGAATAGTATAATATTGTTTCATTAAGAAGTTGATTGGCAGCAAAATTCTCCACGCAACAATGACCTGGCTCGTTATTAAACGTCTGTTAACAAAGCGTACGAACACGCAACTGACACAGGTTAGTAGTAATGATTATTTTTAAAAACATTTTTTATTTAAAAATGATTTTTTTAAAAAAAAATTGCATATAAAATTCATTTAAAATATATAAAAAAAATGAAACAAAAAATTAAAAAAACAATAATTTCTAAAAACATAAAATCAAACATGCATACAGTGAACAAACAACTTAGAAAAACGCTGCGTTTCTTACAACAGTAAGCAAAGTTATCGAGTAATCCACGTTGAAGTGTTAGTAATTAAAGCCTCTTGTGGTAGAATCAGGTTCCAAAAAAAAGAGCTGACCACCTTAAAATAAGGTAGTAATTTGCACTGCATTTCAAAATTATTTATTAAAAAAATCAAAAATAATTTTTAAATAATACAAGAAAAAATGATGCAAAACTACTTTAGAGATGTTTAACACTACATTTCAATATTATTTTTTCAAATAAATAAAAACTTTTTAATTTTTAATTTTTATTTTAAAATTATTTTCATATACTAACATAAAAAATAATTTTTAAAAAATAAAAAAAAATCATTTTAATATATTTTTAAACAAAAAAACACTTTAAAAAACAATTTTAGCCATACTTATAAACAGTCACTAACTCGAATATAGAACCCAAAAAAGAAATACTTCATCTCGCTTTATATAATTAAGTGTTTGATACTGTCTGTTTTAAAACGCTTTTTGAAATTATTTTAGCTTAAAGAAATATCATTTTTATATTTTTGTATTTTCTAGTGATTTATATTTTATACTAACATCATAATATATTTTCAAACAAAAAATTATTTTAAAAAACACTGCTTCGTGATTTTAAACACCCTCTCAGCTACTGACAGAAACTGTACTCGTGCACCAGACTCCGTAAGAAACTAGCTACAACGTTAATAAAAATGAAAGAAACTAGCTACAACGTTTGTCACAGAACGAGGCAAGGAAGAGTGAATTGCCTTTAAAAACGTCACCGTTCTAAGAGGCCACACAAACAAATCACTGCAAATGAGAGAGAACAGCCATGGCCATCACTTTACTTTCAGTTGTCAAATGCAAGTTTAATAGCTTCATCGTAGCATTGGATTGAAAATAACCTCATTACCTACAGATCTACACTGGGCGTCATATCCAGGAACCATAGCCTTTTTGTTGAGCCCTTTTCTTACCCGTTAAATGCGTTATTGCGCAGATATGTCATGGTCAGGTTGCCTCATCCACAAGCCGGGGGTGGTGCATGGCGGAAAAACAACAGGCAAGCCGGGGGGGAGCATGGAGGAAAAACAAACAGGCAAACAAAGAGTATGAAATAACTCTGTGCCAGGACCCAAAGACGAGATTGATTATGAACAGAAGGTACAATTTCGCTATAGTCTAGGAGGGAAAATAATAATAATAATATAATTTAGCTATTTCTGTCTCTTCTACCTTCTATTTCTGGAGCAGTCTCTATGGAGGATGGTATCTAGGAGCTTGGCAACTGGGGAGATGACGAATCATCACTCACTAAATCTCTCCATTGTTGGGTAACTGTTTTAACTTGGGTGTAAAACTGAATTCCAGCTTTTCCTGCAGCAGTTTATGAAACTCTACTTCAGAAACTAATATCCGCTAACGTGAAAGCTTTTCAAATAGATGGCAATTCACATAGAAATCATCCAAACCACACATATTTACCATCAAAGTTGACATCTCCAGCAAAAGATGGTTTCACGCTAATAAATGAAGAGAATGGCTGCGGAACTGAGATAGGAACATTTATTCCCACCTGCAAATATTCCAGTTCATGTCAACATCAAGTATTTAATGAATAGATAGCATCCTACCCTAGCTTTAAGAGCAAAAGGGAATTTAAAAAAAAATGATTCTCATGGGCATCAATACTGCAGAAACGAAAGCTTTGCAGATTGAAACGATCTTGAAATTTCAAAAAAAATAAAATAAAAAAAGGACAGCAACATGCGAGGCCTCTGATAGTGAAACACCACAAGTCATTCAGATGAAGGTTTCACCCTCTTCATCTTTTACCATTAAAAGCAGGCCCGTGACAGGCTGCACTGACCATCTTACCTGCCCAACCTCAACCTCAGCCTGAAATTTCCTTGCAGCTGCGCCTGATGTTGTAAATATAGAAGCTCCATTGCAATATCTAAAAGAAAGAATCAGGGATAAACATGAGACAAGTATTCGAAACATTACAATTCTATGCACGTACTGGGAAAAAGTAATAGTTAGATTACTTATTTCCATTAACAATGTTTATGGCTTCTTCGATGCTATCAGCCTGGGAGACAAGAAAAACACGTGTTTATGTCCTGGACTAAATAGCTGGTGAGACAAATAGGAGGATGGACAGGTAGCAAACCTGCATACAAAGAAGAACTGGGCCAAAAATTTCCTCCTGCACAAGCAATAAGCCTCATTTAGTTTATGATGCAGTCAAGCTTGCTGGAACCCATCCAAGGTCGCTTCTGTAAATATCACATAAACTACCTTGTAACATTCCATGTTGACCGTGACACCCGATAAGATGGTAGGACCAATGAAGTTCCCATTTTCATATCCTGCAACCTAGCATTAATAAATGAACTGAATTATAAAAAAAGATTGGCTTGATCATTTAAAAACTCGAGCAGAAACACAATTACTTGCAAGCTTCTCAGTATTGCTTAAAGCACATCACAGCTTTCATTTAAAATTCAAAACATTTATAAAGGATCCAATATAAATAATTTAACTATTTAAACTGTGAAAATCATGTGCAGATGTAAATTAAACCAAATTATCTATCTAACATACAATAAATTCGAGCAAAATCTTATCAATAAAACTTTTAAGATCATAGAAGACAACATAAAACTGGATACCACAATATTTCTTCCATCAAGCACTAGCTTCGCCCCACTTTCAACACTTGTTTGAATCAATTTACTTATCTGTTCCTTTGCCTGTTGAGTAAAAAACAATATTGATGAATAACAAAAGTCACTGGTATGATATATACATGAAGAAAGTGAATTTCCCAAAAGCTACCATAATATAAATAGCAGAAGCTGCAAACTCTCTAAAATAACACATAGATGATGGGGCATTTCTCATGATCAAGATTATTATATATCAATAACTTCTAATTACCCTCTCCCTCTCTCTCTAGAATGGAAAACTTGATAGATCAGGAATCTGACTCTAGTATGCACCTGCTTACTAATAACTGGACCAAGCTCTGCATCCAGTTCTGTTCCAGAGGTTACTTTAAGTGCTTTGGCATGCTCTGCTAACTTCTCTTCCCTGGCAAAAAGACGTAGCAAACTCAGTGAAGGAAATGCCAGTATCATCTACTGAATCATAATTGGGAAAAAATAACAGAGTAAATTTACAAAAGAGCATAACATTGTAACGTGCATCTGATATCTGTGGTTTTCTACCTTCATTTTGAGATAGATTCACCCTGTGCCTCTCAAACATTTTGCTTTGGCAAAAGTTCTTTTTTAAGAAATACAACCTCAAAATTCAAACAAGGTTCTATTAAAATATTGTAAATGTTTTCACTATAGGGGTGCGCCTGGACCGGTACTTTAGCATCCAATAAAAAACTTCCTAGACATTCTATTGATGGGGGTAAACAAAGACATGATCAGCTACCAACCACTAGGGGGGGTCTAGGACCACTGATTTCCATAAAGAATCGCTGTGACAAATTATACAAGTAGGTAGGTCAAAACAAACAATTCTCCACAAAGGCTTACAACTTGTAAGCAACTTTGATTTAGTTTTACCAGATTAAAATCCAAGTTATTATTTTTAGATAAAAAAAATCCAAAGAGATTTAAATAAATACAAAAAACAAGATACCATTTTATTTTTTTACAAGAATATTACAGAAATTTAAAAAAAAAATACCATGGGACAAGGCCTCCAACAAAGACAACCATGTTTAGGGCCATGCACTTTTGTCCTGCGCCACCAAAGCCAGCAGCAACTAAAGCATTTATGGTAACACCCACACTTGCATCGGGCATGACAACTGCATAATTTTTGGCTACAATATTGGACTGAAGTAGAAAAGCCATGAGTTAATGTCCAATAACGATCCATGCCATCCATACAGCCTGATAAAATGAACTGCACACTTGCTAAAAGCATTATTTGAAGTTACCTGTATACGTTTTCCTTTAGCTGATGCTCTTGCATATACATGAGCACCAACCTGTGAGAACAAAATGACAAGATTAAAATACTCTTCAACAATACATTCAAACAAGGCAGATAGAACCATACTTGCTGTAAGTTACATTGCTAAGTCTAGCTCCCACCCTAGGAGCAAACCATCAAATAATAAATCCACAGCCTTGAATTTGACTGTTAAATAACACAAATTAAGTGGTGTTGATGCAGGGCATCCGATTACCCCTGCAACCATGCAATTAAAGAGGGTAACAAGTACCACCACCCCTCATAGTGGCAAAATGTGTAAAGGTTACCCTGAATCCAACTACACACATGCATTCCTTTCTTTCTGTTTTCCCATCCCTAACGTTTTTATCTCTTTCCACTAAAAACTTATCCTTCCATCTAATAGCAAACCAAATATTCATACAGTTGCAGCATTACAGTTACTACTA
Source organism: Salix caprea (assembly GCA_964035475.1). Classification (NCBI taxonomy): domain Eukaryota; kingdom Viridiplantae; phylum Streptophyta; class Magnoliopsida; order Malpighiales; family Salicaceae; genus Salix; species Salix caprea. The sequence goes on from OZ037760.1 coordinate 5,973,709, forward strand.
TAGCAATTCGCCAACACTATTTTAGCTCAGAACCAAAAGCAGCATAAGCAGTAAGTCATTAATTTTTACCAAAGTAAACCAGAAAAAATCAGTGAATCCATCCACATATATTGCATGTCTTGAGGGAAAATAGCAAATTCAGTGATAATATGCACCTAAAAGATGCAGATTCAGCAACTTAAAAAATATAACAAGTTGAAATTACTTACCACATTTGGACCGACAAATGAAATAGCTTTAATATCATCATCGTCACAAATACCATTAATAATTTCCTGCCCGTATCAAATTTAGAAACGAGAATTAAAAAAATATGAAAAGTCACTACAATCAAAATAAAAGCACTCATGGAAGTGGCACAAACACATAGCAAGCTCAGTTCACTTAAAAGTTCATATGAAACCTAGGGTGCGTTGCAAACAAGTCATGTGTGATAGACATCAAAGAAAAGGTCTCGTTTCTCATGCCTCCAGTTGAAAAAGACTGGGTAGTTAAAAGCAAATGTCTTGTATTTATTAGAGCACATGTAATTTGATACTCTTATGCTATTCATATAAAGGCATGTGATGATGCAAGCAAAATCCCAAGTGCAATTCTTAAACTGGAAGTAAAAGTGCAAAACCAAAATTGTAATATTTAAAGTGAAACCTTACATTGGTGCCATGGACAATATTTAAGACACCATTAGGCAAACCTGCCTCCATAACTAACTCTGCAAGCATCACAGAAGCCCCTGAAATAACACCAACGAACATATTGCTTGTAAACTGCACATGTCTAGTATGGATGTGAAAAATAAAATCTTAAAAGTCAGATGCAGAAACTCTAATTGACCTACAATCTTGGGAGCTGCAAATAGCATAACACTATCAGGGGCAGAAGTATCTTATAGATTGGGGGTGTAATATGCTTCATGCATCAATAAAGATAGTGAGAAAGCTTTAGATGAAATTAAAATGCATGTTTCAGCTACCATGATCTAATACACCATATCAGGAAAATGGAGACATGACACCACCAGGAATCATTTGGCAATCACCTGGGTCCTTCTCTGATGGCTTTAGAATAAAGGTATTACCACAAGTGACAGCAATTGGAAAAATCTGCAAACGAAAAATTTAAAAACAAAGGGCAAAACCATCAGTGGTAATATCTAAACCAAGTAATTTCCGTAGTCAATGTTCCTGGAGAGTTCTTAGTAGGAATGGTTGCTTTTAAATAAGCAGATAATTATAAAAAAAGTGAAAAAATAAGTTTATTTTCATAAACATGATCTCATTCTTTATTTCTCAATTGCAGATACAATGGGGATGGCGACATATCAGATACTTTAAATGAACCTGTAGTCCAAATCAGAAGGGCAGGTAATAACAAACAGTAGTTCAACAAGCTTACCCATAGTGGGATCATAGCTGGAAACTCAAAAGAACATATCCCAGCACAGACACCGAGTGGTTCTCTAATGGTATAGGTATCAATTCCACTCGATATGTTGGAAACAAACTCCCCAATCTGCAGAGATGCCAATCCACAAGCATGTTCCACCACCTCTACGAGGGAACATCCAAGACTTCGTAGAGCAAAGTGTCAACAAATGAGATTTCTCATAGATAACAGATAAGACACTAACCTAATCCTCGTAATACATCACCATGTGCATCCTTCAAAGTCTTTCCATGTTCAGTAGTAATGCTCATGGCTAGCTTGTCCTGCAGAAAGTTACTTATAATTCACATCAATTGGACAGATATGCAGGCTAGAAGTATATAAATCCAAAAATTTACAATATCTCTCAGAATAAGCTCTTGGAACTTGAACATGATGCGTTGACGGGTGGTAATAGGTGTGTCTCTCCACTGTGGAAAGGCTCGCTTTGCTGCAAAAACTGCAGCTCTGAACTCCTCATTCGCAGTTAGAGGAACTTGAGAAACAACTTGCTGTGTTGCCTGTCAAGTTTGGATATCATGATCATAACAAGTGACCAGCTAATTATTGACTAAATAACTTTGGATACATATATTCAAAATGATCTTTTAATGGAATTAAACTCACAGGGTTTATGACATTGATGGATGCAAATGATTGTGAATCAACAAGTCTACCGCCAATAAAATTAGGAACCCTCTGGTACACAATAATTAGAAGGTTAAAATACAGCATGGATATAGTGAAAAGTCCCACCAGACAGGGCAGGAAAAAAAAAAGAATAACTCAAAAGGTAGATATTTCTTTTTGCCTCTCATCCAAGTAGCTGGGATGATTTCTGTAGGTCTAAGTTACTTCTACTATGTCTGGGCTTACCATGGGGTAGCGCTGCCTCCAAGAAGGCTCGGCAATTGAGAGATGATTGTCCCTTCCAGCAGATTTCTCGGGTCTCAATGACTTGAAATTTCTCACTGCACCAAAAAATAAATATCAATCACCCACTGTAAGGAAATGGGAGCTTAAATAAAGGCCACCCGCCAGTAGATAACTGCAAGCAATGTTCTTCAACAAGATCAAAAGATGCTGTGATGTTGTATAAATTAAGGTGGTGAGATATATCATGAAAATGTGCTCCCAGGTACCACTAGAGAAAATGGGGACTCTGAGCAGAGAGCTAATGCACAGATTGGGTTCGTCCCTGTAGTAATAGGATGAACTGAGTTGTAGACATGAAAGCGTAAGAACTCAGCAACCCCTCACTCTCGGGTCTAAATTTAAGAGTTTTCATGGTGTGGGAACCATAATTAATCATTTATAGTTAATTCATTGTAGCAGCAGCCCTGGTACAAGTCGATGGTGGAGCAAATACAGTCTGACAAGGTTCAAGTTTTTTTTATCAAACCTAAAACAGCTGAAACTGATTTCATGGAAAATGAACAGCTCATTTCACATTCATAAGACTCAGTCAAAGAACCGACATCCCAAAAATAGAATAATGCTAGGATCATAGTCAATAAGTAACAAACTCAAGTCCTGGGGTAACAATTATATGTTCAAGCGAACTAAGTTACAGTGCATGGAGTTCTTAAAGATCAAACTTAGTCATCTGATCATTGGCATTCTTAATCAAATACCTAGAAAATGTAGAGAGTCCAACGTCATTGGATCATGAAATGAAGGTTTAACAATGACATATTGCACTCATTTAATATGTTCAAAGCAGAATGAAAGGGCTTATAGTAAGGGAAAAAGAAAGAGAGAAAAAAAAGAGTGCCTGATAATAAAATATTTGCAAAGTAACCTGCCTGTCATATTTCCTTGTCGAAGTTTAGCTTTAACATTGTAAACATGCTTTGGAGTGGACAAAAGCTCTGGATTGCTTTGTCTCAGTCGCTTCAGAATCTGGCGAGGTTTTAATCCAGCCTCTGTCATCTCCTTAATCAACACAATCTCACTCTCAGAAAAGCGACGAGCGGAAGGATGTTCTGTAATATCCTTCAGTGGCTCATGGTTGTGTGTTCCGTTTTTAATAGTAAGCACCCACAACCCATCATCCTTCTTACCCACAGCTTCAAAGGGACAGTTAGTAAGTCGAGACCCAGATCTTTTTCTGCGCTTCTGTTCAGCCGAAGACTCTTCGTCAGCTTTCTTCCTGTTACGGTAAACACCTCCCCTATCACAGCCAAGTACTACTACTCTATCTCTCTTGGACTGCTTGATGGTTACAACATATCCTTGAGATACAGCAAAGTCCCCAACATGTTGTATAAGTTCTTCACGATCTACAAAAGTTCCAGGAGGAGGTGGTAGCATCTGCATTTGAGCTTCATCCAATCCACTTCCACTACTACTCTGAATATCCATCATTAATATACAAACGAAACGACCTGCAAAGAAGCATAATTTGTCGCAGAAACATATCTTCAAATTTGGATGAATTGTCTTCCACAATTGCCAAGATAATTTCTCTGCCTTTTCATACAGCAAAACTAGAAAATAAAATGACTACTTGAATTCACTTTCTTTTTTTACAAAGGGATCCATTGCATGGTCTCCAGAATAACAATTTTAGTTAAGTTCCAGTTCCTGTATTTTCACACTAACCAAACAGGTAGCAAGTAGGGGAAACCGTTATGTACAAACAGTGCCAAGTAAGACAATCACAAATTTGAAAACTTATATTCTACTTTAATTTGAGAGGTTATGTACAAATTATTTATCAAATAGTCAACACAGTTCAACATATATTCTACTTTATTTTTTCATGTTTTCTCGGTAACCAAACAGCACTGATAAAAGTGACGGAAACTTACCAGAAAGGTCGATCGGACGGTAATCGAAGGAGAAGGACGTCCGGCGAATCTAGGGCGTTTGAGTTTTTTATAGTGCATAGATCGGTGTCGCAGAAGAATCAAGACTGTTAGCTGAGGAGACGAGTTAGGAGCTGTAGCTACTAATTAGCTAGTTTTGGGCAAAACCAAAGTCTGGTGTTTGGCTTGAGGAAATTGAGGTTGGGTACGCGATGAGCGTGCAGCGGACTTAACGGGCATTTTTTCTGTTTCAAACAAACAGCACTTTGGAAGGAATATTGGACGAGCCGATTTGTGAAATTACTTGCAGTGCGTGTTTAGCATTGTGTTTCACTTGGTTTTTTAAAGTTTTACTTATCTTAAAAATTATTAAATTTATATTTTTTATGTGATTTTTGAATATTTTAGTATTTTAATATATATATATATATATATATATATATATATATATATATTCAATTAAAAACTATTTTGCATTACATTAAAAAAACATGATTGTGTTTTTTTTGTTTTTTATTATATTAATATTAAAAATAAATTTAAAAAATATTAATTTAATATATTTTTAAATAAAAAGTGTTTTAAAAAATAACCAATAAATAGAAAGTGTTGACTTGGTAGTAGTGACATCAAAGAACGTGCAAACTCAATCGACAAAATGCGCGCACTCAATTAAAAAAGAGTCTTGAAAGGTTTATGCACAGAACAGGCCCATGTCGCCACCGGTCCAGCCTCCTTTTCGCTGCCATCAATATTCCATATCGAAAGCCCTTCCCCTTCTTAACGAGCACCGCCATTATCATCCTCTTCACTGAACACCATTTAGGCACAAAACAACAACAATACCATCACTGGAAATTGAAAGAAAGTTTCCCATATAAAAGTACACAATTGATCTATTAGGTTGGCAATTTCCCTCGTCCCTCACTTAACTCGACCCTTCTCCTTTCTCTATTGTGATAAATAAGTTATTGCAATAGATCTCGAATATTTAATTACACTTTCTTGCTACACTGGAAATATTTAATTAACCGTTGGCCCATACAGTTTGTCTTTCCCCCTGGCTGCTTGTCACGTATAGTTGAGAGAAAATGAAATATCACAGACATTAAGAACCAAAAGACAGCTAGTTTTGTCAAGAATCACTGGCATCGTATCACTGTAATAGATGTAAGGTTTCAGTATCTGCTAAGCCAGGATCCACACTGAAATGCAAGTTTAAAGATCTTGTAGCAATGGAGTTTAGCCGTCCAACTTTTTAAAGACGACAGAGAATCAAGAAACAAAAAAACTGGCTTTCACTTCCCTACCCCAGGTACCATTGGAGTGACAATCTTTTACCTCTCTTGCACATCATTCTAGTCGTGCCCACACACATTCTGCAAGCCAATCATTACTTCACAGGTTGAGATTATAATGCGTAATTGAGTTTTCCGACCGTTCTAAATTAAATTTATAAGACAACTAGTACTTGTAAGGAACTGTGGTCCAGGGTCAGTGCCAGTTGCCGGGGTATAGACAAGTGATTATTAAGAAAGAATCAGAGTTGGAGCAAGATCTGGGGGTGCAACATTACTTTCATGTCCATTCAAAAAACTAGCAGCCCGAGATTGATTGAAGTTCCAATGATATCAAAAACTGAGCAGCCTGAGATTGATTGTAGTTCCAAAGTTACACAAGTTACGAAAAAAGATCTATTATACATTGCGCGAGAGGACGAAGCACATGATGACATGAACAAGGAGTGTTATTCTGCTAAAGAAGATTAATCCATAAGCCAATAAAATGTTTTTGTTTAAAAATATATTAGTATAATATTTTATTTTTTAAAATCAAGACGTTAAAATGAAATAATAATTTTTTTTTCAAAGCAACAGTCATGCCATGCAGCGTTGCCATTCAGCTAAAGCACAACCAAGTGCTTCCGTGAAATGCATTTACAGAATTACTAGAATACATTGAATCCAAAGAGATTAAGAAAATACAGATGTAACAGAGGTGTAGTGTATTTTAAATGCTTTCCAGTCCATATATCATTTCTACAAAGGGCTTATTTCACCCTGATCAGCTCAATACAATTTAGTGAGAGCCTGAACTAACCAATTATTCAAGAACTGATCAGAGAACTGAAGAGTCCATGTTGTCAAGAGAGAGATTCGGCACATCTTTAATACCATCTTCCATGGTGGAACGAAGATAGCTCATCCTTGCACAAAACCCTTCAGATTGATCCACTTCATCACTCTTCACATGCTGCATCAACTTTTCTCTATGCATTCTCAAATTCTCCTCCATTTCACTCCTTTCATGCTCGAGTTTGATTATGTCCCATTGCAATGATTCAATCATTTCTAGATGAAATTCTTGTTTCTGTTCTGCCAATTGGCGATACTGTTTGGCTTCAATCTCCGATGAGCTCTTTTCATTCTGAAGCCTTAAAATCATTGCCATGGCCTCACCAGCCGCTGATGCAGAAGCCATTCTCTCCTTTTCAAGTTCTGCATAAGCCATGTCTGCTCTCAGCCTCTCGATTTTGACCAATCTCCTCAGTGCTGTCACATCATATTCCTCATCTTCAACACTATATTCTCTTTCATAGTCATCTTCATCAAGAACAATATCATCCATAACTTCCGTTCTCGTCATTGAATTGTCCTCGTTTTCTGCTTTTGAACTCTCCAAGCAAGACAGAATCTTTGTATCACAAAATTTATCGAAATCCAATTTTGAACAGAACCTATTCTTAAAATCACTTGATTCCCCCCTAAGACCACATAGAAACTGAACCAAACACTTGCCATGCCAAGTAAACTGCAAAAACCTCAAACCTAAACAAAACATGAAAAACAGCCACAAAAAATTGAAAACCGGCGAGAAATACCTATACACAAGAAGCCCACCTTTGAACCCACCGTTTTCAGTCAAAACCTTCAAGTATGATACGCAATCCATCAAAAACAGCCCCAAAAAAGCCAGCAAGATTCCTTTGTACAGCTCAAGAACAGAGCAAATAACAATCAACAAACAAACACAGCCCAGAATCCGCATGTGGGTCTAGTACTGGTAAAATCCTCTCATTCTATATCCTTCAATTAAATGTCAAAACCTCTCAAAACTTATAACCATGACCAATAAGTACAGAATGCCCGTCAAATATGGAAATCTTTTTGAATGGTAAACAAGAAAGAGACGGATGATATGCCAAATTGCAATTAATGATTTAATGTTTTGAGGAGTAAAATTACCAAATTCATTGGACAAGTAGAAGTTTTGTTGTTAGTGACCTTCATCTATATTAGAGAGAGACTTGATACAGAGACAGGTAGAAGAGAGATGAGTGTGTGTGGGTAAGTGAGGGAGTGCCCGTGTGTGCGCGAAGGAGCGAAAGGAGGAGTATATATCAGGAACCGAACTGAGCAAGAAATTCGAGGGATTTCCTTTTTGAAGAAAACAATTATTTAAGTTATTAAATTCCCTCATACTTTCCCGTCATATTATGGTGTTTATACCGGATTAAATCAACCGGTGAATTGGATTTTTTCTTTTCTTTTGCCTAGAGAAAAAAAAAAAAAAAAACATTTCTAGCATATCTGATAATCTAATTATAGAAACTCATTGAGTCATTGTACGCGTTACGTTGTTGATTAGATGTTGTTGACGGTAACCATATGTTTTTGGATTTAGAAAAGATATAGAAGTATTTTTATTATTTTCTCTAGTATAAAGAGATAAATTCTACAGGAGTTGATATTATGTCATCTAATTGATTTAGCAGATTTAAAAATAATTTAAATAATTAATAAAAATATAGTTTAATTAAAAAAATAAAAATGATACTTAAAAAAAATACTAAAATGATAATATATTAAATTGATTTATATCAACTTAGTTTTAATCTACTAAATGTATTACTCATATAATGAGATCGTAATAATTTTATAAAAAAACAAATGAGAAATACAAAATTCCATTTTTGATTAATTTAGTATTAAAAGATAAATTTTTTTAAAAAAATTGACTAAAAAAAGTTTTCTAAACATGGATTAATCAATCAAACCAGTTCCTAATTAAATTAATGTTAAATAATAATTTTAAAAAAAAAATAGTGTATCAAACCACTTGAGTGAGTCAACCAAATTTGTGACATGGGTCATGAGAATAAAAAAATCTCATAAAATGCAAACTCAAATAAATTATGAAGTCTACTTTTTAGCCAACTCAGTATTGAAAGATGAGATTGAAAAAAATCAGCAAAAATGTTTCTTACATCATTCGGTCTAATCCATGACTTGGATCATAAAATTATGATAAACTCATAAACAATAAATGAAATTGAAAAAAAAAATCAACCAAAAAAATAACTCAAGTCAACAAAACTTGCAATTGAATTCATGATACTGTGACAACTACATAAAAAAATTAAAAATTAAATATAAAATATAATTTTCAATTAAATTGATATTGAAGAATAAATCTGATAAAACAATTGGTTAAAATACACAAAAAATAACCCACAAAACTCATGATATAAAACATGAAATTAAAATAACTCCATAATAAGCAAATTAAAGCAAGTTACAGAGTCAAGTACATGATAAATCTAATGTTGGATTATGAAATTACATATATAGAAATTAAAACTAAACTTTATTTTTTTTATAAGAACTCAGAAATTTCAAGAACAAAGTAAAAAACATATATTGGTATTTCATTGTTCATCAATGCAGTAAAATATAAATTATTTGAAGTACATCCTAATAATAATTATAAATATTAAAATTAGATTTTTTTTTCAAAATATTTTTTATACTTAAAACGAGATAGTATATATCATTCAGAAATTTAACTTTTAATAAATTTTTCAAGTTTGTAACAAAATTTTATTACAAGTCTAAGAGTATCTCCAAAATATACTGTGTTTTTTTTAAGAAAAAAATAAAACATTACGCAAATCAACTTGTAGTATAATCCCACAATTCTCATCATTTTTTTTTAAATAGTCTCTTTTAATTTTATAAAATAAATAAAATAATTCTTCCAGCTTTAAAAGCTTTTTAATCCAAATTCAACTAAAATCTGATCTCCACTACCCCCATCGAAACGATCTCGACTCGGCATCAGAATCTCTTGATCGGTGGTTAAGAATTTGTGCCCGCAATCATCTTCAAACTGGTTGGAGAATGGAATCTGGAAAATCGTTGCCCATGTTAATAACGAGTCCTTTATTTCACTGCTCATGTGGCCAGGTAAGAGTTCATTACAAGGAAAAAAGGTTATTCAAGTCAGTTGAAAAAATAGTAGCCGCAGACAGATTTGCTGTGGCAATAGCAATTCCATTTTCCTAAACTGCCCCAAAAGTTCCGTCACTACAAAATCCACAACTCCATCGGCAGCCTCTTACGATTTGCCAGTTGGATAAATGTGGCAAGAAAATCAATGCTAAATAGAACTCGAGAAAGGGAATTCTTTTTATGCTGGATCCTTGACCATGCATGAAAGAGCCGTGTGTGTTTTACTGATTCTATCGTGAGTTTTAAGCAATTTAACTAAAAACTTAAACTTAAGCTAATAAGTGAGGTTTTAAAATATGATTTATATTATTTTTTAATATACCTCTTCACTGAAAGTTCATTGAGCTTGAAATTTGTACAGACCTATACAATCTTGTGCTAGATTTTTTATCAAATAGAATGGAAGTGGTGAGATTTGAACTCATGACCGCTGAATCAACAAGGCTCTGATACTATGTTAAATAACTATCTCACCTAAAAATTTAAACTAATAAAAGTGAGATATCAAAATATAATTTATAATATTACGACAGATTTTCTGATTTTAAGTCAAATTCTACGTGCAAGTTGATGGATTTATTTGGTAGGCTGGTGGTTTGCTCACACATCCCATGGGGATGTGATTTATCATTTGAAAAAAGATAGAAAAAAAGAAAGCATCGTCAGTATAAAAAATGGAAGGCCTGGTTTTCAAACGAAACAAATATTAGCTAGTGAGCTGTGTATTGGAATCCATTTTGTTTCAGGTGATGTTGAGGCCTAAATCTCCGTTATCATGTTTTCTTTTTCCCAAACAATCAAATGCTTAGCAATATTTATTAGTTATTCTAGTTTGCTATTAGTTGGAAGAGATTCACAATACTAGTTTATTTGCTTACTGTGCACAACAAATATTTCCTTGTGGTGTGATGCAAGTTTAATCGAAGGGTCAAAAACTATTTGAAGGGTCCGGGTGCTTTATGTTATCATGTGCTCTATCACACACAAGTATGCTCTTCAATTTCAATTAACATACAGCCCTTGTTTAAAAAACTATTAAACAGTTTCGTGACATGTATAATTAGTGTTGTGCTATTAATTAGTAAAGTAAGCGCAGAATAAGTTTATAGTGTTTCTTACAATGAGATGAGTGTTTTTTTTTTTCTGGAAATATTATAAACTAATATATATTTTTAAAATTTATTTTTCATTTAAAATATCTTTTCTTTTTCAAGGCCTACTGTTTTTTTTTTATCAGAGATTGGGGGGCAAGGAAGTGGCAAGGTGGTGGGTGGGTAAACTCGTTGACCAAGGGCCATCAGACTCTCGCGTATTAATTAATTATCTGACTGTATTTCAACGACCTTATTCCGTATATTTTATTGTTTGAGAGCTTGGAGGCCACGGAAAATACATGTTTATCAAGACTTTTTTCAGAGCATGAATCTCAAACCATTCTCTTTCTCCCACAGCAACAATGGGACTAAACGAAAACAAGAAGAGCAAGATCAAACGGGCTCCTTTGCCCAGCAAAGAAGACAATAGCCAGAATTTATGGCCAGATCTTCCACAGCAACTTGTCCAATTAATAGCATGCGAGTCGACTCTGTTCCGCGACATTTGCTACAAGGGTGTGGCGAAATCATGGAGGGAAGAATCATACAAGTGCAGTTCACGAAATCCTACTCCACCATGGCTTCAACTCTCTTCTCATGACAGCAAAACTGCTGAAAATCAACCTCACATCTTCAACATTGCATTTAAGCATTTGGGATTTTGGTATTGGACAAGGCGCTGGAAATTTGATCGATATCCAAAGTTACATTTTCTGGGATCTTCGCATGGTCTATTAGTGGCTAAAGGTGATCATCTGTGGGATCCAGTTGGCCGTTCATGGTGTTGTATCCCACCATGGGATTCCAGGAATCCATTTATATGTGCCGTTTTGTCTACATCACCAAGGCCATATACTCCGAAGATGGAATGTTTTGTTCTGGTTTTGACAGGAATTAGTCATCCAGCTTTTGTTTTCTACCAAATTTCCATGGACGAGAAAAAACATGCATGGATAAAAGAAGACTGCACTATTGTTGATCCCAATTGTTCGAACCCGTCCGAACGACGCCATTTTATGCGATTCACGAACGCCATTGGGTTCAAGGGAAAGTTCTACGCTTTGAGTTTACAAGGAACTCTAGCAGTGATAGAAAATATTGATTCTCATCTGAGAATTACAGCCTTGGGTAAGAAAAGAGTCATCCCTTCTGTCTCATCATCGCATTTTCGAGAGTTTATGGTCGAATCTGGTGAAGAAGTTCTGCTAGTTTTTCTTATCTGTAAAACATCTTCCAGCATGGTGGATGCGGTAGAAGTTTACCGGCTTGATGCGGATAAACTCAGGTGGATTAAAATGGAGAGCCTCGGCGATCGAGCATTGTTTTCGGGCTCTAACTGCTGTATGTCTGTGTCCGCGAGCAAAGCTGGATGTAAGGCCCCGTTTGTTTGCTGTAAAGTGGTTTCCTGGAAAGTGAATCCTGTAAAGTGAATTCCTGGAAAGTGGTTTCCTGGAAAGTGAATTCCTGGAAAGTGGTTTACTGGAAAGTGGTTTCCTGAAAAGTGAATTCCGATGTTTGGCAGTGTTATGGAAAATGAACTGGAAAACATTTTCCAGTGTTTGTTTGTGTTATGGAAAAGGAACTGGAAAATACTTTATTAATAAATTAATTTTTTTTTCAAGTTTATCTAATATAAATTAAATATTTAATATAAAATATTTAATCACTTAAAATAAAAAAATGAAATCAAAAAAGTATAATGATGAATTTTTTTATTATATCCTATATTCATACATAGCTTATTTTATAAAATATAACAATATATGTCATATCACATTATAGAGAAATAAGCTTGTGAAATATTTTGTAAGTAACTTATTCAATTTTAAAATAACAGGTTCATAACTTAGGGGCTAGAGAATGATTTATTCTAAAATTTAGGATTTCTGTGGATCAAGGAAAGTAGATTAGTTAATAACACATCTCAAATTGTCGATTTTTTTGTTTTAATCCTGTATCTGAAAGCCAAGGAAGCAATTCCTATTAGACAACAAGAATATCCCCTGATGAATAGAATTCCCTTGATGGAATACCTCAAGAATCAACAATTCACACTTGTTTGGAAAATAAAAGAATCAACTGTGGACATTGATAAAGTATCCGAAATAGAATCCTCAATCTTCAAACAAACCAGAACTAAACTAACACCGCTCAAATTCTCCCCAGTGAGAACCGTCTAGGTGTTGCTATTGGACGCTGTTTCAGTCCACTCATTAACCTTGAAGTTAATACGCGATCGAGCTCTTAGAAGACATGGAGAACCGGATTCTGATCGAGTTGACTGTAATTTAGTTTGCTTTTCCTTCTGGATTTGAGTCCAGTGTCTTCCGAATGAGGCTTTTGTTTTCTCCGTTGAGTGACTGGAGTTTTGGGGTCTTCAATGGTAGTTTTCTTGGTTTTGCAAGCAACAGCTGCAACAATTTCTCTTGCAAATCGGCTTGCCTGTAGAATTTCTCCCACTGTTTCACCTACTAGCATTGCTGGTAAGGACATTTGCCGCCATTCGCCTGCATAAAAACATTCAAGTCATTCGGATAATTCAATCAACGACTGTTAGACACTTCAAATTTTATTTGCTATGGCAATACGCATACTGACAAGTATAACCACATGCTTTTCCGAATATCTAAACCATTCTTTTACTTTCTTTGAATGTATTAAGCTTCACATGCTGACCAAACTTTATGAGGGAAAACACCATAATAACCAGCATCCAACCAGAACAAGTTTAAATTCCTTAAAGAATCAGAAACTGAAGAACAACTCTCCTTTGAACAACTCGGCATTTCAAAGCAGATCCAAAAACAATATACAATCAGAATCACAATTCTTACCTTCTTAAAATACCCTATCAACTCCTTTGTACAGTCCAAACTCCAACATAACAAGAGGCAGTAGAATTTACAATAACAAACTAAAGATAAGCTCAAGGTATCGCATAAAACAACTAATCAATTCATTTGAGAACAAAAACAGCCTATAAGCAACATGCCCACATAATGTAACCTTAAAAAGCACCCATCTTTACTTCACCATTTCATATTCTTAACAATTGATGAATCACCAACTTCAAGGGTTATCTCCATAAAAATTTGTTATCTCTCTACCGTGGGTTGAGAAACAGGATATCCAAGTTTCTATCCTTCATAAGAATTCACCTCCTCTATTCTTGTATGTGTTCTTGATTGCGGTACAATTCCACAAAAAAATTGAACGTGTTATTCTAGACTTCACCCTCTATTTTTCACTTTATGAATAATCTCCTCTCAAGTTCTCTTACACGCAAGTTTGCAATCAAAAACTCACAGTATCAACACAAACAAGAACAAACGAAATCAAAATCAAAACATGGGTTATTTGCAATCACACCCATTACCATACTCGGCAATATCAATTGTAACCCAAATCCCACAAACCCCATTTCTCATATCATCAAAAACTCACATTTCTCGGCAATTTCAAAGATTGAGATGCAGAGGGAGTACCTGGTTTTCTTACTGTGAGTTGCAGAGGGTGGCGAGATGCGGAGCAGCAAAGGGATTTCGGGGCTGAGAGAGGCTACAGGCGAGAGTGTGTCAGGGACTGAGAGGGAGGCGAGAGGAGGCGAGAGACGAGAGGGTGATGTGCTTGGTTTGGGGAAGAGGCTGTTGGGTTGTCGAGAGCAGAGGTGAGGGACCGAGAGGGAAGGTTTTTTTGGTACAGATGAGGGACGCGAGAGACACACGAGGAGAAGAGTGGAAGAGATGAGCTGAGGGCTGGCGCAGAGAGAAAGGAGACGAGGGACTGAGCTGGAGAGGGAGGCGAGATGAGGGCTGGTAGTGGTGACCGGTGAGAGTGAGGGAAAGAGACGAGAGAAAGAGACGAGAGTGAGGGAAAGAGACGAGAGTGAGTGAGCTTTCGGAAAGTGTATTACGCGAAAAAGAAGCGTAATACACTTTCCGTGTGGGAAAGCCAAAAAAAGGTTGACCGGGAAAGTGATGTAAATCACTTTCCTTTGACTTGTTTTCCAAAGTTTTGCCAAACACTGGAAAGCAAATTCCGGGAATTCCTGGAAGTTTCCAAACACTGGAAAGCAAGGAAAGTGAATTCCGGGAATTCACTTTCCTTGAAACAAACAAGGCCTAAGAGAAATTGTGTCTACTATACTCATCGCTCTGGTGATTATTGCTGGTGGGTGTATGACTTGGACAAGGCAACCATCTCTCCGGCCCAGTTAGGATGACCCCATTTTACTTAATTTTTCCTTTTTGATGTTTTGCTAGCCCCTTGAGCTATCATGAGTTTCAAAGCTAGCTTGGAATTCTACTGTAATCGAATTTAATAATTATGTTCAGTGTAAATTTAATAAATAAATAAATAAATTGAGTTTATATATCAAAAAATATAATATTTAATTCACTTTAATTTTTATACTACCCTTATCACTTTCATCTTATTTTCTCAGAGTTTCTCAGGAAAAAAAAAAAGAATAGATGAATATTTTAGAGAGAGAGAACTAGTATTAACACGATTAAAATTCATAAATTGAATTGAATTTAAAATATGCTGTTACGGACTTCTCAGGAGGAGTTATCTTGAATTTTTAGCACCGACTGCAGCTGGAAGCAAAGGAATAAATTGAGCCGGAGGCCCAAAAATAATTATTTGATCTAAGATATGTGAGTGCAGACTGTTATGGGCTTAAGTCCCAATAAATGGACAAGAATGTAATGGGCCTGAAGCCCAACTAGCTATATTTGTTTTGCAAGACGGCTAAGCTGTTGGGCGCAGTCATTTAAGTAATTTAGTATCAAGTAAATTTGTATTTCACATTAAAAAAATACATATCACATCCACTATTTTACCCGGCCAGAAACTCATTCAGCGTCAAGCGTGATAATATCCTAAAAGACACTTGTTTTCAGAGATCCCTTTGGAGATTGGAACCTTGTTACAAGCTAGCAATTAGCCACGAGCTATTATGGGCTGTGAAGGGGAATAGTTACAGTTATTTTTTAAAGTATTTTTTATTTAAAAATATATTAAAATAATATTTTATTTTATTTTAAAAAAATTATTTTTAATATTAGCACATCAAAATGATTTAAAAACAAATAAAAAATGAATTTTTTTTTGAAAAAACAGGTACAACCCCCCTCTTAAACAGCCTCTATATATTCAAGCTCAAACCCGTTAGTATTAAATCCTTCTATATTTTAAATTGTTCAAATGTGAATGCTTGTTGTTTTAGTGGTCAGGGACAAGTGAACGCCTTCTATTTTAAAGAGCGTGCAAGCATCCAATCCCCTCTCTGCACATCTCAAAACTATATATATATATATATATATATATATATATATATATAGAAAGTGGTTTTTTTGCCTTCATTTCCCACAAAATAAACAAAGATCCAGTAGTGTGCGTGTCTTTATATTTAGTTTTGTACGTCAAGATTCAAACTAAATAAAATGGTAGTAATGATCCTCTCCCCCACGACGCTCCCTCGAATTAAACAGCTGGTTAGCTTCAATTTCCAGTGGTATGACTTTCGAGTGACATGTTAAGCCAGATCAGCAACTATTGATATACATATATAATTATCTGTGGATGATTCATTGGTATAAATTTGGGATCAAATGATTTATTTATACTGTGATCTCAAGTTCAAACCCTACCATTACTAATATGATAGTTATTAAAAATTTATATAATCATTAATTTTAAGATCCGTATAATTAGTTAAAATACATGTAAATTATCCTGAAAACCCACGTTAAAAAAATTATACACATCTTGATGCACAACGCTAAAATTATGTTACTGCATACTCACCGGCAAGTCTACTAACATGGCAGTCACCTCTTTACCACTTATGAACAGATTACCCCTTCAGCCAGCTTACCACCTGGGTTGGTGTTCATGTACAGTTTTTCAACAAATATCATGTAATCTTTGTCTCGACATATGTTCGTCTGTGCTTATGACAGCGAGGTGAATTCTTTTGATTCTTGTTTTTTTAACTTGTTTATTAGAAACAAATATATATATCAATACATCAATTGAGTCGGAGATTGATTTATTATTGACTATCAAATCATCATATTAATTAATATATGTATAATCCATACCTTAAATAATTGTGTTTTTATGTTAAAAGCCACATGGCCTATGTGTATTTTTTCTTTATTAATCAATTAATTTGCCGACACTAATTAAGCAATTTGAATTCTAGTCCCCTGAGGTCATGTCAAGGAAAGTAAAATACCATTTAATTGATGGGTTTATCTGATGGTTAAAGAAAGTTTATTTTCTTATGGATCGTTAAAATCTTAAAAATTAAATTCTTGATATGACCAATGATCCAATTAAAAGAAATAAATTAAAATTTAAGTGTAGAAGCTACCCTAACTAAAAATCATGAAACATAATCGCAAAAAAAAATAAAAATGGAAACTAGATCTATTCAGCTTTAGCAACGGTACAAGACTGCTTAAGTCATCATCGTGATCCATTACTGCCGTTGATACTAATTTGTCATGAACCTAACGTCGGTTAACTCTAAAATTAAGAGTGAAAATTAAGACTCTAAAATGAAAATTAAGACTCTAAAATGAAGTTGTTTTTAAAAGTATATTTTATTTAAAAATATATTAAAATAATAATTTTTTTTATTTTTTAAAAAATATTTTTGACATCATTAAAATGATATAAAAACATATAAAATAATTAATTTAAAATAAAAAATATAAATATTTTATTTTATTTTTTTTCAAAAATATTTTTCAAAACGCGTTCATAAACATCTCGGAGCTGGAAACTCTAATCACCGTACAGATTTAATTACATAGATGGTAATTAAGACAAAACGCGAGTCTACTTCTGTGAGAGAAACCAGCCAAATGCAAACGAGCCACAATTGGCAACAACTCAAGTTTTTTTTTTTTTTTAAGGTAAGGAGACTTTCTAGCTCAAGTTTCTAGTTTGGGGACCTTCTATAGAAAAATGTTTTTGGCTCTCACGCGCGTTCTTGGTTTGTCATGAATGCACTGAGCAATGATTGTATGAATGACGGACACCTGGCTAATCTCTTGCTTGAAAAGCATGGGACTTTGATAATTACTTTAATTAAATACTAGATGTTTGGTTAATCCAATGACCTAATGGGCGATTAAGGAAACATCGTATCTCCATTGGACACAGGAATCTCCGTCACGTGGTCTCAACCAATCAAAGGTTGAGTTCATAAGACTTGCACCAAGCCACATATTCTATAATCTTTTGGTGTATTGGTTCGTGGAGTAATTACCGAAGGGCGTGCGGGTACTGAATAAAGTGATCGTCCGTGTTTCTTGAGCGATGATGTTCCTTTTTTGCTTCTCTCTTGGCATTGGCGATAATTTTCTTTTAGGAATCGATATTTAGCAATCTAAGCTTATCTACCTTTTTGTATTTTCTTTTTATATTAAGGAGTTCATTCATTCACAATCAGTTATATTAATTTTGTTTAGTTTCGGTCGAAACATTTCGTACCAGTTAAAAAAAAAAAAAACAATGTAATTTTTACTTTGTTTAAATTTTTGCCCATTCCATAAATTCCGCCCACATTTTATCTGGAACATTCCGGTTTTGTTTTGACTATTCCGTTTTGCCCAAATAGTTTTTTTTAAAATAATAAATAATTTTACAACATCAATCATATTTAATTCGACCGTTAGATTGAGATGAAATTTTGCGAGGAGTCTCTTGACATATTAATATATATTATGGTAAAATTTCAGAGCTATTAGAGAATATAATGACCTTGCGAGATTGATAATGATATTCTCGTAGTATTATACATATTCATAATTTTGTTTAGAAAAATCAGTTTATTGTGTTTCTTTAAATTAAATTGCACAATTCTAAATATTTTTATTTTTGGATTTGAACTAAATTTTTTTTTGAATTAATATATTTAATATATATACACACATAAACAGTACAACCCCGAAACGGCACGCCGAAACTCTCTAAAACCGAAACATTCCGTTTTAATTGAAAAACTAAAGCACCAACCGAAACGGAATTGACAACCTTACTTCACAATATTTATATGTACACACACATATATACATATAAACAAAAAAATCTCCCAGAATAAATCATCACATTACAAACCATATAACCAGTTTTAATTCAGTCTAATTTCAAATTAGCTACAATATATACCCAAGTTTTATATGATTGAGTTAAAAAAATCTATACATTGAATGGAAGTTCTTTTTTTTTTTAATTTTAGACATTATATCTGTATTATTTAGTCATATTCTAGGTAATTTATCCACACTCGAACGTCCAATCTATACATGACAACTTCATCTTCTTCCCCCCTAAAACCACCTTTTGAATCCCAATATAAGATGATAATACAGAGAACAAACCAATCATAGCTTAGCACCTTGATGTAAATTTATCATGCAACAGGCTAACCAGATAACATAATAACGAGAAATTGTGTGTATTAAGGTACACGCAATCAATACTCTTTTGACATGACAGAGTACCATATACTAACGAGATGAACTATGTTAAACATGTGCAATAGGCTGCGAGAAAAAGAATATATTTATAACCAGAAAGGCATACCTAACCTCGCCATCGACATAAAGTCCAGAGGGCCTTCTTTTAAAAAATGCATGAAAAACGATGTCAATCTTCCGATCTACAAGCCGGTAGAGTGGGAGAGAAGCGCGACTCATGCAAGCAATTTATGTTGTTGAATGATAAAACATAAAGTACGTGAACCCTAATTCAGATTCAAAATGTTTTCGAAGAGGAATCGTACGTGATTTAATTAGCTAATCAAAATAATTTGATTTGTTATTGCCTATTCAGTGAATAATAATAAATTCCCACTTCTGATGGTTTAGCTTTTAATTAAGAGCTTGATTTAATAAGATACAGCGATAAATTGAAATGTTAATTACCTTATTAATTATGCAAGAACATAATTAATGAGCTTAAGCATAAATAGAATTAATTAATGGATATGTGTGGAGATTTTATTCTTCCGCCTTAGTCATCTTCTGATCACCAGAAAGCAATTGTTTTTCCTCTCTGATGAAAAATAAAACTAGTGGGTGGTTTCTTTTTTTAAGTATTTAACGCGATGACCAAAAGAGTAAACCTTAGCTGCACTGGATATGGCAACCTGATATAAATTAAAATATGCTCTCTCTTCCCCCCTACACTATCTCTGATATAAACTAGTGGCTTTGGAATTTTACAAGCGGATGCTGGCCCATGACAAATTAACAGTTGCAACTCCCAACCAACAGCCGAGAACACAAGAAATTAAGGTTAGATTACTTTTCAGCCTCCGAATTTCTGGATCCTTGTTAGCTTTTGCCTGTTTTGGTAACCATCCTAAAACTAATTTCTAAGCCATCTCACAACTTGGCGTTTTTTTAACATGCTTTGATGCTTGTGTTCATGCATTTCCCCCCCTCGAAGCATACTATCTTCGTACGTTACATTGCTTTTCCTGTGTAGTCAGTGTTGCAGCTAGTGTGAAAACCTTACTCAATGAAAAATGTATTTTATAGACTAAGATAAGCCGGTAAAACCCCGACTGTTTCAGGCTCTTACAAGATATGCATGTCCTAATTCAAACTCGAGTTCTATTGTGCAGATCTCAGGCTCTTTACCACCGCGACATGGTCAGCCAAAATATGCTGTAAATGATTTTCCACAAGCTTTTTCCCTGGCCCTAATCGGTGTCTTTTGGTTTTAGCTCTTCTTTTCTTTTGCTTCTTCTTCTTTTTCTGTCTTGAAAGTCAATGCACGTCGTCGTTTCCAATCGAAGAGCCAAGAAATGCTCATGCACCAGTTGCTAAACATATATTTGTGAAATATTCTTAGAAGACGGGAAAAAAAGGAAAGCAGGTTACAAGGTTTCATCAAACATAAGATAAATATGCGTACTATAATTCAAACCTGCATCTGATTAAATATTTGAGACTTAAATGCGAGTCCATACCGGGGAGAGAGAGAGAGAGAGGCTCTCGTGCTGTGCAATATTCTAATGGATACTCGAAAGAAAGAAAAGCCCTTTACTTTAGCCGTTGTGCTTCCATGAATTGAAAAAATGAGACCCTTTGA
Source organism: Salix caprea (assembly GCA_964035475.1). NCBI lineage: Eukaryota > Viridiplantae > Streptophyta > Magnoliopsida > Malpighiales > Salicaceae > Salix > Salix caprea. The sequence goes on from OZ037760.1 coordinate 5,994,448, forward strand.
GAAAATCTAGTCAATTTAACCCTATATTTATCAATTTCAGGCAATTTCACCCAGTTGGATACAGAGCGAGGACATTTATTGCTCTTTATACATTGAGACTGGCTGCGATGGGGGGTGGGGGTGAAAACAAGAGCAATTGAAGGTTGGTTGAATAGAAAATCGAGCCAAATTAAAAATATTATTTTCATAAAGGGATAGTCTACTAATTGGGGACAAATACAGGGTCTAAAATGGGAAAACCACTTGTCAGCTGTTATCCTTGAATATAAAAAGAAATAAAGAAATGCAAAAAAAAGGCGAGGCCCGGTTTTGGTAACAGCACGTGTCGTTAATCTATTAGATGGACAGCTACAATTACCACCCCAAGCAGGAATCGGGGACCAAGGTACGAGGAGATATTATTCTCCACTTGATGGTGTAGCGATAGCAATCCTACTCGCTCTCAAGTAGTGACATTTGTCTATAACAATCTCTTGTCTGCTTCTTAACCCCTTATTTGATTCTCTTGACCCTAAAGAGCGGTCAATTAATACACCTTAGTTGGATTAACCACTTAATTAAAAGAAATAATTTATTTTAATTTCCCATCAAAGGCCAAAACACCCACTCCCAACTTTCCACATAAAGCATAAGATTGGCATCCTAAACATTTCTACAAAAGAGCAGCAGCTCCTCCTCCTCCATCCGTACTCCATCATCACGAGTAAGCCTTTTTTTTTGTTGCTTTCCTTTTCCTGATAAATTGTAAACTCCCTATTTATAGACTTTTCTTTAATTATCTATTTACATGAAATGAAGACTTCATTTCCATTCATAAAACAAAAAAAAAATCATGTTTCATTTCCTTCAGTCTGTGACCCCTTCACTTTATTTTAACATTCTTTTTTCTATTTTTGTGGGATATTTCTCGGAATGATCCCAGCTATTTGCTGATATATATCACCATTGATTTGTTTTTTGGATATTATTGGCCAGTACCGATTAATATATTAATTCAAGAAGGATTTTTACTGTGATATTTTTGACAATTGACTTCGTTGTGAGTTCAGATCTTGGATCTAACCAGCAACAAAAGAAGTCAGAAAACCCCAAGATTAGCAGGATGGGGAGAGGCAAGATTGTGATACGCAGGATCGACAATTCGACGAGCAGGCAAGTAACTTTCTCCAAAAGAAGAAGCGGGTTGCTTAAGAAGGCTAAGGAGCTTTCAATCCTGTGTGATGCGGAAATCGGAGTGATAATCTTCTCCAGCACAGGCAAACTCTATGATTATGCAAACACTAGGTCAGGCCACCCTCTCTTTCTTTCCTCTTCTGCTTCAATATATCTGGTTTATACAGTATGAATTAATAGTTAGTTTATTTAAATCTATATATATGTTGACTTGTTTGCTCTTAGTTTGACCTCCATCCTCTTCTTTTCCCCTCCACTTTTCTCAATTTATATTTTTTTTTTATCACAAAATAACCAGTCCCATGTTCTGGTAATTAGAATCTAATTCTTACATAAAATACAGCTTCTAAAATATAAGGTTACTGCATAAAATAAGGTTACAACTTTGTCTCGCGAGAGCTTTCCAACCCGAAGACCACCTTTCTAACATGCCATGCATGTTATTACTTGCCGACACTTTTCTCGTCAGGGATACAAGGTTATATGCCTGGTCTGTTGATCCGCATTCATCTTGCTTAGGTACAGAAGCAGCTTGCAGATAGTAATGGCTGTGGTTTGAGTCTGTAAAAATCAGGAGCTTCAGCTTTTGCACAGTTTGTGCCAATTTTTGGAATTGCAGTAGATGTTATTTTTTATTTTTGCTTGAAAATGAATTAGAATAATGTATTTTTTAGCATATCAAAATTATTAGAGAAAAAAAATACAGTCTTACAAACACCACTTTATATAGTTAGGCAGTGGAAACCCATATTTATATTTAGCTATAGTATCATGCGCGTTTAAATAGCTACTTTTTAAGATATACGTTGTGTATAGTGGCTTCAATACTGACACGAACATCAGTTTTGTTCAGATAAATCTATAATTAAGCACGGCGACCGCCTTATCTCCTCCATCCCTTTTACACCATAACAAATTCCAAGAGAATCAATATTTATTCTTCACTTTTCATCTAAACTTTTAGACATTGCTTCCCTGTGTGGCATACAAAAGCCTTTTTTTTAAATAAAATTTTTTATTTTTATTTTCAATTTTAAATTAAAATATTTTGGTGTTTTTAGATTATTTTCATGAGCTAGTGTCAATTTTTTTTTTAAAATAGAAAATTTATTATTTTGATACATTTATAAACATAAAATATTTTTAAAAAAACTTGAACTAGAGTTACTTTCAAACAAATTCTTCTACTATAAATCTCCGGTTTTTTTGGATACTGCCCATATTGTTTCTTCAAATTAATCAAATTAATAATATTTTTTTTATATGACTTTAAGAGTGCATTTCTTATATTAATCTAATGTGTTAAACATATTAGTGAGGAAGGAATGCACATATTTAACCATCGAATCAGCCTCTCAAGGTTTATTAAACTCTCAACTGAATGATCTTTTATATTCTAATTCAAATTGTAGCTATATATAACACAATGCATTCTCAATTAATCATTTAGTATAATTTTACAACATCGTACAGTAATAGCCAGAGAGAGAGAGAGAGAGAGGAGCCGGCTCCGCCGTGTAGAATCTAATAGTGAGAAAGCTTTGCAACGTGAATGAATGGCTACGTACGTGGGGTTAATTAACATGCATGTCCTTAGGTATTTTGATGATAATGAGGATTCCGGGCCTTTTTGCCTATTGAGGTAAAAAAAAAAACTTGAACTGGGAATGAAGTTCTTACCCAAGTCCTTAATTAGGGTGGTTCAAGAGATAAATTGTTGATACACCTGTGTTGGACTTTGGGAATCAATTATATATATGCACCTACAATATACACACATTAACCGAATCAAACCCTTAACAAGTATACCAATTGCATAGGATTAATTAAAAGAAATATAGAGGATCTTATGTAATAAGATTATCATCTTACAATGTTAATCAAACCTACTTTTTTTATGCATTAGCTTCATAGTTTACTCTTTATTCTTCATATTGCCTCGTTTTTCATTGTGTTTATTGATATTTATGTAGAATTTTGAAATGCTCTTTATTGGTATATTCAGTAGTTTTCTCTTACATTTGAGACTGATTTTATAATTTTGAAATGCTCTTTATTGGTATATTCAGTAGTTTTCTTTTACATTTGAGACTGATTTTATAGACAAGTTACAATACTAGAATAGCAAACTATAAAACTACTTTATCCCTACTTTACATAGCCATATCGGGAAATTAACGACTATATTTTAACACTTCTTCTCAAGTTGGAGCGTAGATATTTATCATGCCCAACTTATCAATTGCGTCATAGAACGCCCTTCCAGAAACTGTCTTTGTGAGAATATCGGCTAGCTGATCTTCCGACAGAACAAACAGAAGTATAATTTTCTGATCAAGATTTTTTTTTAATGAAGTGTCGGTCGACTTCAACATGTTTGGTACGATCATGTTGAACAAGATTATGAGCAATTTCGATAGCTGTCTTATTATCACAGTGTAGACTTATAGATGTTCCATTATTAATTTCCAAGTCTTGTAATACATGTTTAATCCATAGTAATTCACACAAACCATGAGTCATACCTCGGTATTCTGCTTCCTCACTTAACCTTGTGACCACTTTTTTGTTTCTTACTTCTCCAAGTGACAAGGTTGCCTTCTACGAACGCAAAATATCCTGATGTTGATCTTCTATCAGTCTGATTTCCTGCCCAATCCGAGTCTGTATATCCTGGACCTCCTTTTTTGAAAATAAAAGTCCTTTTCCTGGTGCACTTTTTAGATATCTTAAGATCCAATATACAACTTTCATATTTTTTTTTCTCCAGGTGAATGCATGAACTGACTTACCACACTTACTGCATAGGCGATGTCTGACCTAGTATGTGATAAGTATATTGGTTTTCCAATTAACCGTTGATAACATCCTTTGTCCACTGACGTTTGATTTTCTGCTTGTCCTAGTTTGTGATTCATTTCCATAGGTGTATCTATTGGTTTGCACACAAGCATTCTAGTTTTCTGCCAATAAATCTAACACATATTTTTGTTGTGATAGACATATCCCTATTTTTTACCTTGAGACCTCAATCCCTAAAAAATACTTTAGTTGTCCGAGATCTTTCATTTCGAATTTCGATGCTAGAAACTATTGCAGTGTCTTTCTCTCTTCTGGATCATCTCTTGTTAAAACCATATCATCCACATATACTATTAGTGTTGTTACCTTCCCTTCTTTGTGTTTTATAAACAAAGTATAATCTGAATTACTTTGCTTATAACCAAACTCTTTCATCGTGGATGAGAATCTTCTGAACCATGCCCGAGGTGATTGTTTTAGACCATACAATGCATTTTTTAATTTGCATACTTTAGCTTCACATGAGGACCTAGTTTTAACTCCATGTGGTAATTCCATATACACTTCTTCTTCAAGATCTTCATTTAAGAAGGCATTCTTGACATCGAATTGTTGTAAGACCCAGTCTCAATTCACTACTATAGATATGAGAATCTGGTTGGTGTTCATTTTTTCAACTGGAGCAAAAGTTTCTTGGTAATCCACTCCATACTTCTGCGTATATCCCTTCGCGACTAACCTCGCTTTGTATCTATCAATACTCTTATTTGCTTCCAACTTCACTGTGAACACCCTTTACACCCAATTTCTTCTTTCCTTTTGGTAGTTGACATAGCTCTCAAGTTTTATTCTTCTGCAGTGCCTCCATTTCCTCATTCATCGCCTTGATTCACTTTGGATCTGCTAATGCATCTTGTACATTACTAGAAATAGACACATTGGATAATTGATTAACAGTAAATGCATATATTTCCTATAATCTATGGGTAGAGATATAGTTACTGATGGGATATTTAGTTTTGTTTTTGGGATTAGGTTCATACTATTTCTTTGCACTTGACGGTGTTCGATTCATTAAATAAGCAGCAAATTTGACTGCCTCACCCTAATAGTATTTTGGCAGATTCATGCCAAATAGCGAAGCGCGAACAATTTCCATAATTTGTTTGTTCTTTCTTTTAGCTAATCCATTCTATTGTGAAATATACGTGCAAGATGTCTGATATCGAATTCCATGATGCTTTAAAAAATTACCTAGCACTTGATCCATAAATTCCGTACCATTATTTGATTGAAGTGTACGAATATGTTGTTGGTATTGGGTGAGCACTATTTTCTGAAATTCTTGAAAAATTGTATGTACTTCACTTTTATTTTAGAGAAGAGGTATTCATGTCATCCAAGTATATTCATCAATAAATGTAACAAAATATCGTGCATTAGAAAAAGATGAGACCTTTGCAGGACCTCAAACATCAGAATATATGACTACAAATGGTTCTACACTTTTATTCAAACTTGGCAAATAGGAAATACGGTGGCTTTTTATCAGTTCACAAATTTCACACTGAAAGTCCAAAATACTTAAACTCGAAAATAGATGTGGTTGTAACTTCTTAAGATACTCAAATGATAGATGTCCGAGTCGTCGATGCCACAACCATACGAGAGTGTGAGCTTGATCTGTGCTTCTAGTCTGATGCACTTGACCCAGCTTTGACTCCCTTTATTCTGTTAATTCCAAATAATACCGGTTGCCCCGTCTAACATCATAACCAAGAATTTCTAGGTTAGAATGTCCTGAAAAACACAAAACAGAGGCCAAAACATTACCGTGCACTCAATAGTAGGTCATAATTTAACTAACCGGTAGGAGATTATACGCAAGAGATGGAACAATAAGGACAATGTCTAGTATTATAGTGTTAGTCAAAAGGATAGATCCTTCCCCCGTAACAGGGGAGGTACTACTGTTAGCAGTGCGTATAGCTAACTATGAAGAGAGTTTATGACATATTAAATTATCAGAATCACTTGTCATGTGATTAGATGCACCTGTATCAATAATCCAAGCACTATTTTAAGTAATAACAGAGTATGCATAATTTTTTTTGAAGATACCTAGATGAACCACATTCGTTGTAGGTTGTACCTGATTTGCTTCCGTCAAATGGGCCTTAGGTTTTTTGATATTTTTTCAATTTTTTTTCGAAAAATCCCACCAATCCGGGTGGCCGACAATTTCATAACACCTTTGTTTCGAATGCCCCATTTCACCGCAATGAGAACACATCAACACACTAGCATTTTTGTATTTTCAGTCAACCCGGTCAGCCCCATTTCGGTCAGTTCAGTCAGCCCAAGTTTTGATCAGCCTGATCAACCCGGTCAGCCCGGTCAACTTTAAAAGGGAGCCCTAACAACTGTTCCCCTCTTTCTCTTCCTCCTCCTTCAAACTGTGCTACCCCGTCTCCCCTCTCTTTCCCGTGCTCTCCTATCGACCAATGATGCCTTGTAATCATCACGGTGGGTTCAGCGAATCCTAGAGGGCCACCACCACCATGCTTGCCTTCCATGATCTGTTTTAGGAGTGCTCACGATGGACGGCGGCGTAAGCTCCTTCAAGCTCCAATTTTGGATCCTTGTGGAGGATCTCACCTTGAATGTGTTCAAAACTGGGGTTGAGTCCACTGAGGAAAATATGGACTCGGAGGTGTGCTATGGCTGAGTGGAGGTCGAGGATGCCCTCGACAGTTCCCTCCTAGGATGTACTTCGACCATCAATCTCTTGGAAGATGGCTACCAGTTCTTTATAGTAGGTAGATAGTGGACAATCATCCTGTCGTGTGGTGAACGAGCGTTGATTTAGCTCAAAGATGCAAGTTTCATCAGCGCCGTCGTAGAAGGTCCTGGCAATGACAATGTCTTTGGCCGTCGGGAGACATATGAACCTATGCATCAGAGATGGTTTCATGGAGTTGATGAGCCAACTCTTGACTCGATGGTTCTCGGTGACCCATGTTTCCAATCATGGGTCACCTGGCTCGGGTCACGGAGTGTCTCCGGTAAGGTATCCAACCTTGTTACAAACCCCAATTCGCATTTCCATTACTTGGGACCATAATGAATAATTGTTTTCGTCTAGGGTAATGATTGCTGGAAATGCCGAGTTGTCTTGATGAACAACGATTTGTGGTGACGGGTTGGAGGTAAGTGTGTTCGTTGGGTTAATTTCCATTTTATGGGTTTTGGATTCTGAATATCTGGGTTGTGTGTGTTAATGTTCTGGGTCTGTGCTGTGGGGTTGGAAGGTTGAGTTTTGAATGTTTGTGGGTTTGATGCAATGTTGGTGGGTTCTGGGTTGAAGTTGTAGATAGGATGAAGATGAAGATGATTTTTTGGGTGGGTTCTGGGTTGAAGATTGGGTTGTTCTGGGTCTGGGATTTTCTGGGTTTTTTCTGGGATGAAGATGAAGTTTGATGTTCGTTGATTGAACACGGGAAGAGCCTTGATTTGAACAGTAACATTTCAATGATTTTTTTTTTTACTGAAATGGCTTTGATTTGAACAGTAAGAGTTTAATGGACAGTGTTTAGAACATTGTAGCCTTCGGAATTAAAAATACGAATACGATTCAGAAAAAAAAAATTAGACTTGCTCTGATACCATGTAGAATTTCAAAATGCTCTTTATTGGTATATTCAACAGTTTTCTCTTACATTTGAGACTGATTTTATAGACAAGTTACAATACTAGAATAGTAAAATGTAAAACTATTTTATCCCTACTTTACATAGTTTTCATATCAGGAAATTAACCGCTATATTTTAACAATTTATTTTTCCTCTTTAGTTTCCTTGCGAGTTGGGTTCAGTATAGAAATTGTTCATGATCTTGAATTATGAAATTTAAAGGGTAGGCAACGATCAATCAGCTGTATTCATGAGAGATGATCGTATTTGTCAAGTAATACTAGAAATGAAAATTGAAGAACAACAAGTATAAGAAAAACATACGTTTAGAAATTAGAAGGCATGATAGATAATCCTATACAGCACAAAGTTATAAGCGTAATTGAAATTTGATTCATCAATATTCTGCGCGGATGATGGAAGTCCATATTTATAAAGAAAAATAAAAAGCTTAGGGACTAAAGGTAATTTAAATAATTAGAATTTAGAGCCTAATAGTTTTTTCCCCTAAATAATAACCATATAATCAATGATCATCCATGAGTGAAAACCTAATAGAACACTCATCCATGAGGTTGAGCGTTTAAGTCTCACCTATCGCTACCTATAATTAATGACATATTTAATCCCCACGTATAACTGTAGCTTCTTTACAAAATGTCCTTTAAGCTTTGGTCTCTACATAGGAATGATTAAGTGGTGTGATATATGCATAATATTTATATTTCATGTACCAAAAAAACCAAGTATAATTAACCTATCCCTCAACTGCTGCCTGTTTTTCCAAAATTTTCTCATAATTTACATTCAAAATATTATAAAACCAAGTATATTAAGTGGTGTGATATATGCATAATATTTATATTTCATGTACCAAAAAAACCAAGTATAATTAACCTATCCCTCAACTGCTGCCTGTTTTTCCAAAATTTTCTCATAATTTACATTCAAAATATTATAAAACTTACCACTAGATACTGCCATGCACATCCCACGCTTTAATACTTAATCGTCTTTATAGTTTATACCACGCCCGAATGAAAAACAAAGGATGCCTTTCATTTTCACTTAAAAGATATACGGACATGCATGCGCAACTTTTTATTTAGACTGGAATCAAGAAAATGTTCAGATAAAGAAGAATAGTTAAACATCGAGTGCCTTGTTTCACTTCCGACTCTTCCATGAAGATCAACATTCCTCCTTGATTAGAAGCCGTTCCCATATCTAGCCAGTTATAATACGAATATCCAAGAGAGTATACGCATCCTCAATTTATTATATTTGCAAACTTTAACGGCCTGTTTTTGTATCACTTCCTGTTTTTGCCCTCCATTACTATGCTGATTTCCCCTTCTTCTTTTTTCTTTTTATCTGTTTTGTGAAAAGACAGCACCTCGATTTAGTACATGATGGTTTTGATTTTTAGTTTTTAATTTCCAGAACTGATGGTAATTACTAGTTATTGTTATTAGTTCGTAATGGTGCTTACTCCCCTGGGGTGGAGGGGACTTCTGGAGTTGCTGGTGGTGGACGGGTGCTAACATGGAGGTGATGGTAACAGCTAGTAAGGTACTGGTTGGTGGCACAAAATTTTTTTACCTTGGATTACTAGTGTCGCAACCAGCCGTACACGGCGATGGCTAGGTGGCCCTTAGTCAGTGATGGTAATGGACACAGAGGCGGTCACCAGTTGACATAAGACGTCAACATTCTGCGATGAAACATTGAATAAAGTTCATAAATTAGGTTGTAGGTAAAATTACTCTTATTTTCAGAATATAAGTCAAACAGTTGCCAAATTTAGTTTCTTAAATCAGGAAAAACGAAACTATTGGCCTAATTTCTGAGCTCGTTGAAACAAAAATAATATTTGAGTGCCTTCTGTTGGCATGTAACTGGTACCAGGGTCCTCGGACACTGACCAGTAAAGACAATTAAAGAAAGGATCAGGGATTCTTCAGCACACGTCCGTTACAGCCTTGTGAAGTGACGGGAAAAAACAGGGTGCGTCAGCAACTCTCTTTTGCTCACTTGGATGTAAACTGTAAATCATTCGAATGGTGTCCAGAAAATACTGAGACAGCGTCCCGATTTCACATGCAAATTTGAAGACATCAATTAGTTACATAACATAAGATGCGCTATGATTTTCTTTCAATTGTGAGCAGTCGTCCTGCTTCTAACTTGTAAATCACACCTTGCTAATATCATTAGCTCATGAAATTCCTGGATGCCAGTTTCGAAGTTGTATCACCACAGAAGAAACCATGACTTTTTTTTTTCTTACTTCCAAGTTGTATCACCACAGAAGAAACCATAACTTTTTTTTTTTTGAACTTCCTGCTCTCATTCAGTATGAGGTCCATCATCGAACGCTATAACAAACAGAAAGAGGAGCATCAGCAGCTGTTAAATCCTGCGTCAGAAGTCAAGGTATGTACTTCACCAAACACCCCTGTCACTTGAGCAACTTTTACAGCATGCATTTGAGTGGTTGAATTTTACTTCAGAAGGGGAGCTGTCGATGGCTCTAAACAAAATATATAACTAGTTGCACAGTTTTTCACCATTCCCCCAGGAACTTTACAGGGATTTAAATCTGCCCCCGACTTGATAAATAAAAAGAGCGCAAAAACTTGCTTGGCATCAACAAGCCACGAAGCAGTTGGTTCCACAATTATAGCACTGTCAGCTAGATATTAGGGATTTGGATCCAATGCACCTGTCATTCACAAACACCAGATAGATTATGATTACTATATGGCAAGGAGACATGATTATAGTTCCAAGCATCAACCCTGAGCTATCATTATCATACCACGCATGAGGGCCATCATAAAAGATAAGATTCTGTAACGGGCCAAGCAATGCCCACTGTTTACTTTCTGCAACTAAATATGACAGTAATCACCACACGGGATCTACAATATTACAACATTTCATTCCCTTGTGTGAAAAACTCAGCACACGCATAACAATCGCATCGAAGTGTTCTGTGTAGATTGTTGCGTGGCATTCAAATTTCCAAGGCAGTCATTTCTTAATGCATCGCTTGTCAATTCTATTCTACATGAGTCATTGATTGTCATATGATGTGCTTCATTTAGTTTTGGCAAAAGGAGGCAGCGAGCTTGAGGAAGGAACTGCAATACTTGCAAGAATGCCATCGGTAAAGCTCATAATTACCCAATATTCTCAATAAATGATCTCAACGCACATCACCGCTGGAATTGAAATGATGGTGTAGGGAATAATATCTGATCAAAAAATTCACAGCCGTGTAACCTGACTGGCAAAAATATTTCTAAATGTTTCTTATCATTGATCACAGCTGTAGCCACATCCGCCAGAAAGAAAAGCTACTATACCTTCAAGTATTAATGGACAGGGTTTCTTTTAGCCCCATATTCATGCACAAGTATAACACTTGGCACCACACCTAACATTTGCCTTTGTGACATTGCAGGCAATTGATGGGAGAAGAGCTGTCTGGTTTGAGCGTGAAAGATCTACAGAATCTAGAAAACCAGCTGGAGATGAGTTTGAAAGGTGTTCGAATAAAAAAGGTAGCGCCTTCCTGATCTCAAGATCACTTTTAAAATGTACATGCTGCACGCACATAATGCTGAACCAGCCTTTTTCTTTTTACACAGGACCAAATTTTAACTGATGAAATTAAAGACCTGAAGAGAAAGGTTTTTCAAGACTATTGACTTCAATATTTCCCGAATTGATTTTAAAGACATTCTCATGTTCAGTGGCTGCATTGCAGGGTAATCTAATTTATCAAGAAAACCTAGAGCTGCATAATAAGGTTGAACTCGTCAGCCAAGAAAATTCAGAACTGCATGAGGTAAAAGTCTTGGCAGCAGATGTATCACTAGGAAATATTTCTCACCTCCCTTTCAACTCCAAACTTCATCTTTTACCACCAAATAAGGAACCTAGACAGAATATATACACTCAAGTCTTCATAGAATGCACTTCCAATCCTACACCAGTTAGCTCTTCAACATCGAATCTAGAATTTAATGTCTAGTGTATAGGAACCATATCAAAAGCAGTAAGGCTATAAGTACAGTGAAACCTAAGCTTTAGGATTTTAGAAACTGAACACTCATAACTGCACTCTTATCCCAGGTTTATGGAAAACAGAATGTGGATGAAGTAAATAGAGTTTCCCAGGCCCCTTACACAGTAGGAAATGCATATGACTTGCATGCCCCAATCCGCCTCCAATTGAGCCAGCCACATCCTCATAACAGAGAAGAACTAGGAAAATCAATGAAACTGGGGTAAGTTCTCTTCACGAAATGGGAAACTGCAAACTAATAGTTATGAGCAATTTGCTTAACCATAATCCAATGACATTCTTTTCAAAATTTGCAACAGGCTGCAACTTCAATAGTGAAGGCAGTTGGCAACTGAAGATTGTTATCAATCATCATCCATTAAATTGATCCTAAGTCGAAATGTGCAAGTTTCTAGCATTGAGATCTCAAGGCTCAGAAGAGAAATATGTTCAGCAGCAAGACCCATCTTATTGAGTATGATATATTTTATATAATATTTAGAGATTGATGTAGATGATTGCTGGACAAGCTATCTGTATGAAATATGCATGGAAAGCTCAATATGAGTTGGGTACTTTAGATGCAAAAACATTTAAATATGATCGATAAAATCAAACTACCAGAAGATATGTATATATGCTTTGCTCAATAAGGATTCATAAGACTAATAGGGAGACTTTTGTGTTTGATGATCGTTATTTTATTGGAAGTTATAATAGTTATAATCTATATATGCTTTTTTGTAATAGCATACATTCTTCAATTCTTTAACTAGAAGTTCGTGGAAGAAAAAAATGTGTAAGAAGTCTACAAAACAATAATACACTACCTGATCTTACATCATACCAACTTCAAATGAGAGAGAGAGTATAATTACCAAAACAGAACGCTTTATTTATAATGAAAAAAACATAATCCCTGCAGTTAAACACAATAAAAACTAGTACATTTGTCAAATAGAAGCAGCAAAACCAAGTACATTTGTCAAATAGAAGCAGCAAAACCCAGGCATTGAGGGGGAATTGCATAACCAGAACAAGTTTTTTTGGTACTGTAAATCAAGAAAAACTGCATTTTCGCATCATTAATTGATTAAAGAATAAAAATGCTGTTACAAACTTATATTCTCTATCAGAAAGTTGGTTAACTATAAACCTTGAATAAAGACAAAAATAAAAATCACAGCATAGTTTATGCAGTAATATTGCACAAAAATAAAAAGCAATATCTCGATAATATAAGTTCATAAATCTAAAATCATCAGAAGAAATCTGATTTGCAGAATTGATAACCGTACCTCATTTTCCTTTGACAGGTATAGCATTGAATTCTGACGAGCTCTAAGTAGAAAGGACTCCTCGGTAAATGCAGTGGATAATATCCAACACCAAAAGTTCAAGACCATTAGATTCTTTAAAGTAAAAGATAAAGTGGCAGGGACACTAGATTCAAGCAGCAGACAACGAAAGATATTGAATCTATCACCTTTTGGTTGGAAAACTAAACTCATCTAGGCCTACTTCATTATTTTTATTTTATTTATTTGGGTTGTTTATGTTGAATAGTTTTAATTAACAAGCTGAGGCTTATAGTTAAGTATTTTAAGGTTATATTATTTATAATTTTCTATAATGAGCTAGATTTGATGAATTGAATAAAAAAAAACAGATTATTCCTCTAAATTCTCTTTTCTTTTAACTTCTCTATCCTTACTTTTAATTATTGGTTTCTTTCTTTTCTTCCCTACTTTTATTTCTTTTATTTATTGTCTCGTATCAACTTTGGTATCAAAGTCAGGTTTTTAATTGTTTTTACAGTTAAATGATTTTTTAAAGCTTATTAAAATCCTCCAAATTATACACAATTTCTAAGATTATCATCATAAAAAATATCTAAACTCAACAAAAAAAAACTATTATTCCTCTTCAACACCTACTCACTCATCTTTAAACCCTAGACACCCTTCCCAATAGTCGCACTAGCAGAGACCGGTCTACCCCATGTTACCACCACTCAACCACAACGTCCAGTCATCTTATCCACCTCATGTTGCCATTACAGCGAACAAAGATCAACCACTAAGAATACCGGTTATCTCGGTCAAGACCACTAGTTTAGCTCAATAGATCTACCACAACAAATCAAATACAAGAATTGTCACTGCAAAATCGTTCCACCACAACAGACAAAAAACCAGCATAGCATTTGTTGAGCACAAATCCACACTAATTACAACAATAGCTACACGATAGAGCTGTTTGAAGATGATGATGCATCCTTGCACAGGCTCCACAAGTAACAACAACAAATAAACCACTAAAGGCTCTTAAGGAAGATTAATGATTATTGCCACTTTAGACTTTACTACCACGTCAACACCACATCATACTTCGTTACAATGTCATCACAACATCGGCCTCTAATACGACGTCAACATCTTCTACACGCCAGCAACAGTAAATTCTAGCATATTCCCATCACAAGCCGGTTAACATTGTTAATATATTCTTCTTTCCTTATTTAGTTTTTATATCCCTTGATTTTCTCTCTAAAATATTCATTATTAATGTATATAATCTTGTTGTAATTACTGCTGTGTTACTTCCTATAATAGGTCTAGGATTAAGGGATTTTATTATGTTTACCATATTAGACCCTAGGGTTAAGGGATTTGATCTTCCTTGATGTATATATATTGTAATTCTCTTAGTGGAAAAAAGCAACAAAGATTTTCATAAATCTTTTCATTATATTTGTCATGGTATCAGAGCCAAAACTCTGAAAATCTTTGCATCTTGTCTATGGTTCCTTGTCTAGGTCCAAGATCTTAGTAGTTTGTCTTTGTTTCGTGCTCTTCTATTTTGTTTTTCTTAGACTTGAATAGCTCTTGTTTCTGGATTGAATCATGTCATTAGAACGATATGAACATTTTCTTGTTCGATTTAATGGCAAGAACTATTCTACCTGGGCATTCCAGTTTCAGATCTTCACCAAAGGAAAGGAATTGTGGGGTCATATTGATGGAACAGATCCTGCACCTAACAGTGAGAAAAAGAGAGAAATATGTGAAATGAGAGGTGAAGGATGCTCAGATTATGTCATGGATCCTTGGAAGTATGGAATCTTCCATACTTCTCAATCTTAGGCTTTATAAGACCTCTAAAGAAATGTGGGATTACCTTAAGAATATCTACAACCAAAGCAATACAGGAAGAAGGTTTCAACTGGAATTTGAGTTGGGACAACTTAGTCAAGGAAGTATGTCAATCCAAGAGTTTTATTCTTTCTTTGGGAATCTGTGGGCTGAATACATTGATATTGTGTATGCAAGTGTACCTTCTGAAAGACTCATTGTTGTCCAAAGTGTACATCAGACTAGCAAACGTGATCAATTTTTAATGAAGTTGAGAGGGGAGTTTGAAGCAGTCAGGTCTAATCTGATGAATAGAGAACCAGTTCCTTCGTTGGATCTTTGTGTTGGAGAGCTTCTCAGGGAAGGTCACACAAGCTGTCTTGGAGCGGAAAGCTCAAAATTCTGCCACAATTCCTGTTGCTTATGCTGCTCAAGGGAGGTCTCAAGGAGGCAGAACTATGACTAATGTCCAGTGCTATAGTTGCAAAGGATTTAGGCACATTGCCACTAATTGTATCAAAAAATTCTGCTCTTATTGCAAGAAAACAGGGCATATCATCAAATATTGTTCCATTCGGCCTCCAAAGAAATCTAAAACTACCTATAATGTCTCAGTTGGTCCCTCAAATGCTCCTAATCCTGGTCAGTCTTCTATTACTCCTGAAATGGTCCAACAAATGATTGTTTCTACCCTTTCTGCTTTAGTCATTTCAGGTAACAAACAATCTCTTTCTAAGCCTTGGTATTTTGATTTTGCTGCTTCAATCACATGACCAACACTGCCTTACCTTTAAAAAATGTCCAAAAATATGAAGGAGATCTTCAAATTCATACTGTTGATGGTAATTCCTTGCCCATCATAGTTGTTGGTGATATTTCAGCCTCTTTGAATATTGTGTTTGTGTCCCCTAAGTTGTCCACTAATCTTATATTTGTCGGACAATTGGTTGACAGGAATTGTAATGTTCATTTTTCAAAATCTGGTTGTCTTGTGCAGGATCAAGTGTCCGGGAAGATGATTGCGAAGGGACCTAAAGTGAGACGTCTCTTTCCCCTGTTTTCATCTCTCTCCTATGTCAAAACATGTTGCTTGTAGTGCTATTCAATGTGACTATCAGATGTAGCATAGACGTTTAGGACACTCAAATTCTCATGTACTTCAAGTTGTTTAAATCTATTTTACTTGGAAATAAAAATCTGATTTCTTCTAAGAATGGTATTGTTGATTGTACATCTTACAAGCTTGGTAAAAGCAAAACACTTCCATTTCCATTGCATAAAACCAGCACAACCAAACCTTTTGAACTCGTACATATTGATATATGGGGTATTGCTCCTGTTATTTCTCATGAACATTATAGATACTTTGTTACATTTATCAATGATTTCACTCGATTTACATGGGTATATTTTCTTCGAACTAAAAGTGAGGTCTTCACTGTGTTTAAAGTCTTTCTTGCTTTAATTGAAACACAATTCTCTACCAAACTTAAAATCTTGCAATCTGATTCTGGTGGTGAATACATGTCAAATGAATTTCAATTTTTTCTTCAAAGTCATGGGATCATATCACAACATTCTTGTCCTTAAAAAAATAGGGTGGCAGAAAGAAAGAATCGTCATCTTCTTGATGTTGTCTGAACTCTTCTAATTGAGTCTTCTGTTCCTTCTCATTTTTGGTGTGAAGCTTTGTCTACTGCTGTGTATTTGATTCATACATTACCTTCTACCAACTTGAACAATGATTCTCCCTATTTTTGTTTGTTTGCACATGCACCAAATTATTCCAATCTTCATTGGATGTATATGTTTTGTTCACCTTCCTGCCCATGAGAGAAATAAACTTACTGCTCAATATGTCAAGTGTGTTTTCTTAGGATATGCCAGAACCCAAAAACAATTTCTTTGTTATGATCCACATGCTCGTAGAGCTCGTGTCTCTCGAAATGTTTTTTTTTTTAAACAACCCTTCTTTAGCACATAACAGCCCTCAGAACTCCCTTCTCTATCTATTTTACCTCATTTTCCTGAGTCTCCAACACTAGCAAAAAGGTTTGAACCTGGTTATGTTTATCGTCGACGCTCTCCTGCTTCTGATCCCTCTACAGGTCTCCCTAAAGCTCCTCCACATCTTCCTGCGACATTTGATCCTGTTCTACCCATTTCACATGATCCACCTCTTCGTAGAAGCTCTCGACCTCTCAAACCTCCTAAAAGGTATGGTTTTTCCACTCCTGTGGTTGTCTACTACTTTGTCATGGCTATGTCTATTGCTTTGTCTTTTATTTCCATTCCCACTTGTTATAAACAGGCTATGGAACGTAAGTGTTGGCAACAAGCAATGGAAACAGAACTTCAAGCACTTGAGGAAAACCATACTTGGGATATTGTCTCGTCCTCCACATGTTAAGCCCATTGGTAGCAAGTGGGTCTATACTGTAAAACTCAAATTTGATGGCTCATTAGATAGATACAAAGCCCGGTTGGTTGCTCTTGGCAATAAACAGGAATATGGCCTAGACTATGAAGAGACATTCACACCAATTGCTAAAATGACCGCAGTGAGAACCATTCTTGCTATTGCCTCCTCTCAATCATGGCCTTTACATCAAATGGATGTAAAGAATGCCTTCTTGAATGGGGAACTTAAGGAAGAGATTTACATGAAACTTCCACCTGGTATGTCCATGATGACTTCTGCTGAAGTTTGTAAGCTACGGCGCTCTTTGTATGGGTTGAAGCAGGCACCTCGAGTCCGGTTTGAAAGGTTTCGCAGCACTCTCCTCACCTTCTCTTTCACACAAAGTCAATATGATTCATCACTTTTCCTTTACAAGACAACCACTAGTATGGCCTTTCTTTTAGTCTATGTTGATGACATCATCACTGGTAATGACAATGGGTTGATCACTAAGCTTCAAACTTTGTTGCATAGTACATTTCAAATGAAAGACCTTGGGCATTTCACATATTTTTTGGGGTTGGAAGTTCACTCTAGGGATCATGGTTTGTTCTTAAATCAACATAAATATATTCAAGATCTCATTGCGCTGGCTGGTTTAAAGAATGCTATTGTTGTTGATACACCAATGGAGGTGAATGTGAAATATTGAAGAGATGAAGACGAGCCTTTGTCTGACCCTTTCTTATATCGGCAACTTGTTGGTAGCCTTATCTACCTAACAATTACAAGGCCTGATATCTCCTATGTTGTCCATATCGTTAGCAAATTTATGCAATCACCTCGACATCTTCATCTTGCTACAGTATGTCACATTATTAGATACTTAATTGAGTCACCTACTCGTGGGTTATTCTTTCCTACAAACCCTGCTCTTCATTTGACTGCACATAGTGATACAGATTGGGCTGGCTACCCAGATACTAGGAGGTCTATGACAGGCTGGTGCATTTTTCTTAGAGATGCCTTGATTTCTTAGAAGTGTAAAAAGCAGGATTGTGTCTCTAAATCTTTCACGGAGGCTGAGTATCGAGCCATGTCTACAGCTTGTTCTAAAATTGTGTGGTTACGTGGTCTTCTTTTAGAACTTGGATTCCCTTCAACTAATCCTACACCACTTCATCGTGATAATACAAGTGCTATTCAATTAGCTGCGAATCTCGTTTATCATGAACACACAAAGCATATAGAGGTGGATTGTCATTACATTAGGGAGGCCCTTACTCAAGGTGTTATCACTCTTCCTCATCTTTCTACGGATCTTCAAATCACGGATGTTTTTACCAAAGCTTTGACACGCCAACAACACAAGTTTCTCAGTTACAAATTTATGCTGCTAAACTTACCCGCATCGATTTGAGGGGAGGATGTCAATATATTCTTCTTTCCTTATTTAGTTTTTATATCCCTCGATCTTCTCTCTAAAATATTCATTATTAATGTATATAATCTTGCTATAATAATTGTTGTGTTACTTCCTATAATAGGTCTAGGATTAAGGGATTTTATTATGTTTACCATATTAGACCCTAGGGTTAAGGGATTTGATCTTTCTTGTTATATATATATTGTAATTCTCTTAGTGGAAAAAAGCAGCAAAGATTTCCAGAAATCCTTTCATTATATTTGTCAAATATATCACTGCAAGCTTTTTTTAACCATTGATTATCATTGTTCTTGGTATAATTTTGCATTTGTCAACCATAATTAACATTAATATTATTCAAGGGGTCCTGGTGTGAGTGGTGAGGGCGCTCTCATCCCTTAAGAGAGGTCAGGGGTTCAAACCCTCCTCTTGTATGGAGCCGACCATTTGGGGAGCACTTTCACCCCTTCGGAGCCCACCCGGTGCGAACGTGGATTAGTCTGGGCCAGCGCTTGGGACACCGCGTGGTTTATACCAAAAAAAACATTGATATTATTTTTTTATGCTTGTAAGAATATATAACTCCTCTTGCAATTTGAGTTACCTTAACATTTTAACTTATTCATTTACATCGGATATCTAGTTCTCTTAATTCATTGCGGAACTTGACTAAATTTGTGAAAAAATTGACACATTGTGTTTAGACTATTTGTGTGCGTTTAGAGAACTAGCATTGTTTGTGTGATATTTTTCTTGGTTTAATTTGTTATTGGGTAATCACTAAGAAGACAAATAATTAAATATTAGTTTCAGTTTTGCATTGAGTTTTACTTGTAAGTGTCATTCATGATCTTAGTCGGTCTATAACACAATCTAGAACTCACAATTAACATGGACCTAAACACTAGTAATGTTCTTGCAAATATTCTAGACAAATAACAACTTATGCAAGCTAAGATAAACATGTCCACTCAGATGAATATTTTTGAGAAAGTAGGATCCATTAAAACTTAACAAATAAACAATCTAGTGAAAGTGAGTAATATAATGATAACGGTAGAAATTGTCAAAGATCATTTATCGTCATGATGACAATCGCCAACATGACCATAATTAATGTCATAATGACTTTGATGACCTTAACAATGATAAATATTCCAATTATCATCATAGGCTAGTTCACCCTAGGAACCGCTAGAACAGCTATAATCAGGGTCACCACGGCTACGATGACCTTGTTGATTGAGTTATGAGACATCAAGTTAGAAACCTTGATTTTAAAGGTCAATTTGACGAATCTTTGGTAAATGAACCCGTGACATGCTATAATGTTTTTTTACTTTGTCTGAGAATAGGTGGATAAAGCTTGCAAAAATAAAATTTAGTTTTAAAACTTAACTCTATTGAAAAATTGTAGAAAGTCTTTGGCTAAGAAAGATGAACTCTTATTGATTGGGTTGAAAACTAAGTTTCAAGAGAAATCCCTACCTTGTTTCTATAGAAAAAAACTCTAAGACTAGTAGAATAATTTGAGGCAAAATGTTAATATGTTAATGAGTATACAACACAATTTAATAACTATAAGATGAGATCACGAGAAGGAAGGATTAAAAAACCTCTAAGTAGATTTTAAAAAAGTTAAATTGATAAACTTAGGAGAGAGGTTGTGTTTAGTGACGTGTCTACCCTTGACGAAACTTATATTCTAGAGCAAAATTACGAGTTGATCAAGAAACAATCAATGAACGAGACGTTAAGATACCCGTAGTATCCCTCCTCGGTCCCAACCTAGCAATGATAATTTTTTATTGAATGCTTCACCCTCTAAACTCAATTCTATTATTGTTCAGATGCCTAGAAAAGACACAAGGATATTCTTCATAAAACATATAAAATGACCTCAAAGATTCAATGTTTTAATCGTCAGGGTTTCAATCATGTTTTCTTAGTTGCCCCAATAAAAAAAAAATCATTAAAGATCAAGATGGTAAGTGAGGAAGACAATGTGGAGATATGGTTGCAAGATCATTATAGATAGAAGGAGTTGCATCGATGTGGTATCTTTTAGTAGCGTATCACACTTAGGTTTAAAGTATATCTCACATCATAAATCATGCAATGTCTTGGGTTACCAATACATCCATAGCGATCAAAAAGATGTTTTCTCTTTTATAAAGATTTTGGGCTATCTTAATGCAATTTGGTGATGTGATTCTTATGAGCATAAAACATATCATTTTAGGGGGGCCTTGGTTAGTTATATGACTTAGACATTACCATGTTTAAACGATTAAATTTTCCTTTTTTCATTGTAAAAAGATTCTAGCTCATTAGATTACCACCAAGGCATAATGATAGTAGAAAAAAGGAAAAGATGAAAGAAAAGGGTTTTAACATAATAATTCATAAAGAGTTTAAGAAGAAAGTTCATAAAGAATTTGTTGAGTTTGCCTTAGTAGCCAAAGAGATTATAAAAACTTCTTTAGATGAACCACCTAAAGAGGTAAGGGAAATGTTAAGAGAATTTCAAGATGTCTTTCCCGTTACCTCATATGCATGACATTCAACACGCTATAGATTTTATCT
This sequence comes from Salix caprea, assembly GCA_964035475.1. Lineage (NCBI taxonomy): Eukaryota > Viridiplantae > Streptophyta > Magnoliopsida > Malpighiales > Salicaceae > Salix > Salix caprea. The sequence goes on from OZ037760.1 coordinate 6,015,737, forward strand.
TTAATGCCACATTGCCAAACTTGCCTCGTTTGAGGTTGAACCCTTGTGAACATGCTAAATTTCAAAGGCAAGTAAATGAAGTATTAAAAAAAATATTTATAAGAGAGTTTGAGCTCTTCTATGATACCTGCCCTTTCAACACATAAGAAAAATAGCTCATGGAGAATGTGTGGATAGTCTAGTTATCAACATGATTACTATAAAGTATCGTTTTCTAATTCCTCGATTGAATGACATGTTAGATATGATGGTAGAAGCCCTTATTTTCCCTGAGAATGATATGAAGATTAAGTATCGTCAAATTAGGATCCATCAAAGACATAAATGGAGAACAAAATTTAAAATGAGGGATGAATTACACGAGTAGCTAGTCATGCTTTTTGGCCCTTCCAATGTACCAAGTACTTTAATAAAAGTAATGACACGGATGTTTGGACTTTTTATGGAAAACTTCTTGGTGGTGCATTTTGATGACATCTTTATTTAAAGCAAAACCAAGAAAAAACATTTGATCACCTTATTCAAATTTGTATCACCCTAAGGAAATTTTGTTTGCCAATGTCAAAAGGTGCTCTCTTTATGGGTCAATTGGGATTTTTAGGCTTTATAATGTTGTAGATTGACTGAACCTAAGAATATTCACAAGGTCCATCGTTTTCTTAGGTTTGGAACTTTCTATCATCATTTCATCAGAGATTTAGCATAATCATGTCTTGAATCATAGATTGTTTAAAAACATGTGAGTTTAATCAAGTAAAGGAGCTAATAAAACATTTGAAGAGGTTAAGAAAAAAATGATAGGCCCCAATAATGCAACTTCTTGATTTTACTAATACGTTTCACATAGAATGTGATGTCTCGAGAGTTAGTATAAATGGAGTACATAGTCAACATCACCTTATAGCTAACTTCAGTGAGAAAATAAACAAGACCAAACAAAAATACATAACCTATGATAACAAATTTTATATGGTAGTTAGGCGTTGCACTATTAGCGCTATTATTTGGTACCATTATAATTTGATCTTTATGGGTCGATTGGGAATTTTAGGCTTTATAATGTTGTATGAAAAAATCCATGTTGATCCCCAAAAATTCCAAGAGATCGTAGATTGACTTGAACCTTAAAATATTCATAAGGTCCATAGTTTTCTTCGGTTTGGAACTTTCTATCGTCATTTAATCAAAGAGATTTAGCATAATCATGTCTCGTATCATAGATTGTTTAAAAACATGTGAGTTTAATCAAGTAAAGGAGCTAATAAAACATTTGAAGAGGTTAAGAAAAAAATGATAGGCCCTAATAATACGACTTCCTGATTTTACTAATGTGTTTGACATAGAATGTGATGTTTCGAGAGTTAGTATAAATGGAGTACATAGTCAACATCACCTTATAGCTTACTTTAGTGAGAAAATAAACGAGACCAAACCAAATACCTAACCTATGATAACAAATTTTATATGGTAGTTTAGGCGTTGCATTATTAGCGCTATTATTTGTTACCATTATAATTTGTTCTTTACTCCGACCATGAGGCCCTCAACTCCCAAAGGAAACTTAACCATAGGCATGGTCGTTGGGTTGAGCATTTGCAAGCCTATTCATTAGTATTGAAACAAAAATCTCGACTAAGGAATAAGATAGAAGATGCCTTGAGTTGTCGAGTTCCGTTGTTCTTTGTAATGATTGTTAAAGTTATTGGATTTGAGAGATTCGAAGTGAAATATGAATTTTGCCCAGAATTTGAAGAAATATATATCAACGAGAGATAAGAATAAATGTGTTGTAGACGGTCATTATCTTCAAGAAAGGTATTTGTTTCCAGATAATAAGCTTTGCATCCCGAAGACATTAGTGCATGATTTTTTAGTGTGACAGATTCATGTTGGAGGTCTTTAAGGACACTTTGGGAGAAATAAAATCATTGAAAGATGAAACGTTAGGTCTTTCAGTCTAGCTTACAAAGTGATGTAGTAAGTTGATAGGTCAATGTCGAACACTTCAACAGGCTAAACATAGAAAACAAAGCACCAGTTTTCACACCTTGTTGCATGTCCCTAATTGTCATTGGCAAGATATAAGTATAGATTTTGTGTTTGAGCTTCCACGTGCTACAAAGAAACATGATTTTATATTTGTGGTTGTTGACAATATCTTTAAGATGATTCATTTTACCCCTTTTACTACGCCACAAATGCTTTTAGAGTTGCAAAACTCTATTGTGACAACATTATTAAGTTGTATGGTTTCCCCCAAACCATAGTCTTGGATAGAAAATTTAGATTTTTGAGTTGTATTGAAAAATTATTTGACATGGTGGAAACTAAGTCAAAGTTTTCTAGTGTCTACCACCCCAAACTAACGGTCAAATCAGGGTGATTAATAGAAGTTTTGGCAACACCCACTAGATGGGTGGTTTGATAAACATAAAAACAAGTTTGTCCTTAAGCATTAAAAGAAAAGCAATAAAGAAAGGAAAGAAAACTCTACCTTTACTGCAACAAGCAAAAGAAAAAAGACTCGTCATAGTCCATTTTGTTGAGATGGAGTAAGTGGCGATACAAATGAATAGTCCTAGTATAAATTTCGCTCAATTGAGAAGTCGCACATTAAAATGAACCTGAAAATTTCCTTTATGTAATTTATGGATAATAAGCATTCCTTAATAGCAGGGAGAAAGAAACATGGACATGGCAGCACCCACCATCTATACCTACAACTTTAAACACCATTTATAGTCGTTTACCAGGTAAACATAACCAAATCTGCAGGCAATCATGACTCCATCCAATATGAGAACATATCAACGCTGATGCATAACTCAAGAAGTCAGCTTCCCTACTAAACTTCAGAAGGGTATCTCTATTTAACATCTCTTAACAGAAATTTATATCAACTCATCGATAATATATTACTACTCAGGCAGTATCCAGCCATAAAAGACTTCATGTACTCTATGTAAGTACCCATTAGCACAGGCTTTATTCTCCTTCACTCCTCTAGGTATACCAGAAAACAAAACACCTTTCTCCCTCCACTAGGATCGTATGAAAACACATGCATAATCAAATAACCTTGAACAAAGTGTCAGCATCTTTTATGGATTTAAAGACGTGTTTCACATATGAGCCTTCTATGCTTAGAGACCTTGTCAAGTGATCATATCCTTTAATCATCAAGTATAAAGCACAAATTAAAGGAAGAAGTGAAAGGGCCCATCCCCTCATCTTCTACTTGTTTTCTGTCATCTTCATTTTCTTCAATTAAATTTCTCAACCATGTATTGAATCTCAAACTAAATCAAGCAAGCACTAGTTTTGATTGCATCCAATCCAAAGGGTTGTCTCCAAAACCAATTGTTAAAGTGATCAGTATTGCATATAAAAAGTTACTGAGCGAACCGATTTGATAGAAAAATAAAGAACATGAAGACAACAATACGAGTGCAGGTACAAATTTAATTGGTTTGGTAAAATCCTGCCAGACTGTACTGAAAGAAAACGTTTCTTCACTGTTAGGGGTAAATACAGCACAGCACAGCACAATCATTGAGTAATTTTCGAGCTCAATCCTAAAGCTCAATTACATCAACTCACATAACCCGAGGAAACCCCTCTCCCATCACTGTGTCTTAAGCCAACACCACAAATTAGGTTACGCCACTAAACTCTCATATAGAGTTCCCGAGACCACTATGTTGTAACAATTCCTTTGAACAAAGGAAAAAATAAATCCTAGACCATGTCAAGCAAAGAAAAAACAGTAAATAAAAAAAAAACTAGAAAACCTCAAACCATGCAGAATTGCGAGATAGACTAAGAAATTGATGCAGCAACCTCAATAAAAAAAAATCAATATAAAGTCAGGTAACAATAATCCATCACACAACACACACCAGAAAAGCAAGAAGTTACAAAAACAAATATAATTACTGAAACATGTGTGTGAATCAGGAATGCTAGTTTACCGATAGAAATCAAAGCCACTCCAAACCTTGAAACTAACTACAAAACTCAAAGTTTCAGCCCATCGAAGTAAGAAAGCAACCTGCAAATACAAAACAAACCGATCACAACCATTAAAACTGAAGAAAAACATGAAATGCAGTAAATACGAAGGTCATTGAAATTCACGCACTGGTCAAGCATGTGAGAGAACATGAAGTTGGAGAATGACAGAGGGGGAGGAAGAGGGAGACGGAGATCTGATTATTCTTCGGAGGAAGTGAAATGAAAGGATCGCCTGTTTATGTAAGTAAAAGGCTGCTTTTTGTGTACGTGGATGGAGAGAGAAGAAAATATCTCAACTAACCTCATCTTTCAAGAGGATTATATAAGGAACGGGCTGTGATTTAGTACATTTGAACTTAATGTAATCAGTGCACTTGGTTAGGAATGGTTATTTTAAAAAATATCTTTTATTTAAAAATAATATTTTTATTATTATTAAAATTTAGCTTTTATATCGATACATTAAAATGATATTTGAACCATATTTCGAGACGCTATCTAGGTGTCCATGTGTTACTCACGTGATCTTGCTAACGGGTGAATTTGGGAGGAAATTTTCTTTTTCAATACAATGTAAAATAAATATATGTAGATGAATAATAATTTGAAATATTATTTGAAAATATTATGATATTACGTGAAGCATGTGACAGGTCTCTCTAAAGAATTGAAAGAAGATTTTCTTCCCGTTTCCTCCTCTAGCATGATTTATGGGAGGAAATCGTAGATATTCAACAATTTTATTAATTGTATTTGACACAATGATGTAATTAAAAATAAAATTCTTTATCAATACAAATAGCATGAAAAAAAAACAGGGATAAAGTAAAGGACTATAAAACATTATTTTCCTTGTAAATTTATTTTTTTAATTTAAATCATATGAAGTAAAGGAGTAAATTAAAATTTTACAATCCATAATGAATTATAAAATGATGAACAGTAAAAAATAACACATTATTTTCCTTGTATGTTATGGTTTCTGTTAAAAAAAATAATCCTCGAATCTTCATCCACGTTGATGCATAAAAATAAAAGTTTATTGATTAAATTGAAAAAAAGACAAGTTAGTACGAGGGACGTGAGATTTATATTTATTAGTTGCATTGACAAACATATACACACAAGATATCCTTCCAACGATATCTAAGAGTCCTCGTCTTGCATCCAGAGTTATCAATCCCGTTCTGTTCCGGCCGGAACGGCCCGTTTCAGTGCAAAATCCAGGACAAAACGGCGACGTTTTTATCCCGGTAAAAATCCTGCCCCGAACCGGAAAATCCGGCCGGAACGCCCCGGTTCCATACCGGGCCTTTCGTTCCGGGTTCATCAAAACGACGTCGTTTCATATCCCTTACAAAATACACTGAAGAAACAACCCCCATCCATAATTCCCAAATCAATTTCATTTCTTCAACCGTAAAAAAGAAAAAACAGAACCAGAAAAATGGATCCCACTCATTTTAATCCACTCCACAAAATAGGACGAGTTCTTGTTCTGCACATTTATCATTTGTTCATCAACTTCCTTGGTGCTCATTTTGCCTCGGAACAAAGCTGAGGCTGTCAAGTACCTACCGTGCCGAGGGTCAGCTGCACACATCATGTTCTTAGCATCCCACATCTGTTGTGTCAGCTCCGGGATGGTTAGGGCACGGTAGGGTTTGGCGGCTAGAGAAGAAGAAGAAAGGATGGGGCGGCTAGAGAAGAAGAAAGGATGGGGATGGGGCTGGGGCGGCTAGAGAAGAAGAAGAAAGGATGGGGCTGGGGAAGAAGAAAGGATGGGGCGGGTTTTATATTTTTATACTAATTATTATATAATAATAATTAATAATTAATTATAATAATTAATAATTAATTATTATATAATAATAGTTAACATAAAAAATAGGGGTATTAATTTGTAATTAATTTGATTGAATTATTTGTAATGGAATGTATTTTAATTAATTATGTTTGAACTTATTGATTATTTCTTAATGTGTTCATTTTGTTTTTTTAAGTTTTTCTAACATTAAAAACAATAAGTAACATTAATTAATTTCAAAATTCAAATTCAAATACAACAACCATAAAAAAACATAGAATTACTTGAAAAACATACAATAAGTAGCTTAAATTTCAAATATTCTGGATCTTTTAATTATAATTAAATTCATTTTTTATTTTTTATTTTTTAAAAAATAATTTTATTCTTGGAATTTTAGAGATGTTTCTAATTTTGAGATTATGTTTGTTTGATTTTGTGTTTGTATTGTATAATTTAAAGTTCATTTATCTTGAATTAAAATTATACTTGTTAAATTAATATTTTATTTTTTTCATATATATAATTAAATAAATATGAACAGTACAAAACCAGAACGGAACGCCGGAATGCACCGAAACCGGAACGTTCCGTTCCAAACAAAAAACCGGAACGGTACCCGGAACGGATTTTACAACCATGCTTGCATCTTCTCATGTTTCATTCTTCATGGTCATTTTTTTCTTTTTATATTTTTTTTCATTTTTTATCTAATTTTACAGTTTCAAGTTATATCTGAATTATTTAATGCTCTAGGATTTATTTTGATTTATGTATTTTAGGACAGTTGACGTATCACGTGATATTCTTAAAAAAAACAGGTTGCCATGAAAAGCTACAGTGACCAGAATTATAAATGTATAAACAATCAGTTTCGTTTTTATTGTTGGAAGAGCGTGGAAACTTTAGTCTGGTAAGTTTTGTTTTTGTATCTAGTTAGTTTATATTGTTTGACTTTTTACATTCTGGCTCTTAACTTTATTCTTGTCACTTTTCAATTTCTGAATATCTAAGAATAAGGGGAAAAGTCATAAAACAAAACAGGAGAGGGAATGTTTGGTTAGCTACATTCCAAACACACACACACACAAAAAAAAAAAAAAAAAAAAAAAAAAAAAAAATTTAAGATTTTCAGATCTCAAATTTAAAATTTCAATTTCCAATGTTTGGGCAACTTATTGTGTATTGTATTAAGAAGGTGTTTGACATTACGTTTCAAAAATAATTTTGAAAAAATATATATATAATTTTTAATTTTTATTGAATTTTATGGTGTTTTTAAATCATTTTCATAACAATACATTAAATATTTATAAAACCAGTTTTTCATATAATTCCCCAGCGTCCAATCAAATCCTATATTATTTTATTTTATTTGTAAATTTACTTGACCTTTTCTCCGGTCTAGAAGATGCGGGCAAACCAGAGCCACCAGTGCCATTTAGCAGGCCTGGGCTGGGCTTAAGCCTCCTTTTCAAGACCAAGCCCATCACGAGTCCGCCTAAGTTCTAGCGGTCCCTACATCAGTACGCGCACCGCCAGCCACAACACCGGTTCAACAGTCACAGTAAAATAAAGATGGATAAGTATAATCAGTGGCTTTCAGCTCATGCATCGGGATCACATTCAGTAAAACATGCACCTTTGCTAAAGAACAAACAATATCGTGCCCAGAACATGTGTATTTATTTTTTCGCTTTCTTCTTGTCTATCCTATTCATTCTCCATATACCATATGCATGTTATTTCATGGCAAAAAATCAAGCTAAATAGTTGTTGAATATAGGGTAGCACATTGTCAATAAAATATGAAGTGCCATATCATCATACCAGGTTCAAGGGAATGAGTGTACTGTGATAGCAAATGTTTGCCAATTATTATGACTACTAAGAAACAATCTCACTTAAAAATTTAACTTCTTAGGTAAGGTCCTAGAATATAATTTATATTATTCTCTGACACGTCCTTTCAAATAAAAGTTTTTTGAACTTGAAACTTGTATAGGCTCACATTTCTTGTGCTTGATTTATATCAAATAGAATGAGGTAGTAATATTCGAGCTCGTGATCACCGGATCAACAAGACTTTGATATCATGTTAAAGAACTATTTCACCTAAAAACTTAAGCTATTAGATGAGGTCCCAGAAAATGATTTATATTATTCCAACAATGTGTTACCCATTAACATATATTTTGTTGCCACTGCAGCCACAACTGCAGTGTGAATTAGCAGCCACAACTCATTGTGAAATGAGAAGGGTTTTGGCCGAAGGTGTTCAGAAGCAAGTCGTTTTCCTTGGAAAGGGTTTTATTTAAATATTTATAGACTTGCATTGAGATATTTCTTGTTCAAAACAATGCACCCATGAAGCTGACTTCATGGACAAACTAATATATGAAACCTTGAGTTGCTACTATAGCTTGATACATGCTGTTCAACACCTGCTAATTCTATCCTGTGTAACCTCTTAAATAGAAACTTGTAACAGAAGGCGACATACCTAGCTAACTGGACAGCCATCGACCATTATGCCCTTGGCTGTCGGACAAGTTGCCAATCCACAGTGTTCACCATCTGTACCCCACCAGGTCACATTCCTCTCTTCTATTCCAACAGTGAAGTACAAAAGCACTGCCATGAAAGCCAACCCAGCATCCAATGCAGCAGAAAGAACATAATTGTACCTCTGCCACCACATCTTTCTGTAACGGAAGATGAAGAAATTGAAAATTGTTCCAACTATGATCCAGGCATTGTAGTTTACTGGTGTGGCTGCTGGCATGTATGCAGTTGCTCCTAGAAGGACCGGGAGATTAATCAGGGGAATCCAAGATTGCTTGGGGAAAGATTTGTGTAGCAGCCAAACTATAGCTGGTCCCAGTGCACCCCCGAGAAAAAACCAGTTCATAGCTTGATAGTTCCCAAGTGTTCCAAAGATCCGCTTTGGTCCCACCAAACCCCATATGACAGAAGCATCAAAGAAGACTCGGTCACCGGGGCATGTCCAAGGACTGTTAGTGGGGAGCAGATCATCCTGGCATATGTTTTCAATGGAGGTCAGCAGCCACCAGGCCACTGAAAGGTTGATGGTTCCAGCAAGAATTGTTCCTATGAACTGGACACGCCCACATGGAAATGCAACAAGCAAATAAATATATCAGTAGCTCTAAGTGGAAACAATAAACAATGTGTAAAACTAACAACAAATTGTTCATTATAATTGAGGAAATTCTTGGATGGTGAATCCTTTTGCATACAACAATTACAACAATTAAACATGATATCTGGATTTAATTCATTTATTATGTAGACAGTAGTTCCGAGAAAAATGTACCTGAACCAAGAACATCGATCTTGGAGGGATCTTCATGTAATGCCCTAGCTTGAAATCACTGAGGAAAGAAACAGCCTGAGCCATGCTAATATATCCAAAGGTTTTGAAGCATACATTGGCTATCGGTCTCCCTGGTAATATGACACCCATGACATACTCTGTTATTATGTTCAGCCCTGGTGTCTGTAAATGAAGCGGTGGAGCATTAATAAAGAACAGATTTAGATGATGCAGTGCAAGGGAATGACTATCGAAGCCCAGATGAACAGAGCGGGAGGTTTCAATTTTTTATTTCCCCCGTTGATGCTTAATCTCACAACATACTCATCTCTTGCGAGAGCAAAATTCCAATCATTACCTGGTTTGTCGTGGCAGTTATGATGCTGATGGGAAGGGTGAAGGCAAAGGCCATGGCACTTGCGAAGATGAGTCCCCACCATGGCATCTGAACTTGGTCGTTCAAGAAGATGCACAGTGCAAGAGCAACTGTTAATGTCACCCCAAGCAACAGGTAGAACCACCAGGAAGGTATGTCCTTGTATCTTTTCATCAATCTTGTATGGATATCCTCCTCGCCCTTCGAAGAATCACGATATCGCTGGAAAATCTCCCTGTAGATTATGTTTCATATGTTAAGAACCTGATTGCAGCAACATGGATGGGAAATTAAGGTTGTTGAAAGACTTACCTTCCATAGAAGAAAGCCACGTGCGAAAGGGTGGCGGCAATGGTTGCAAAACCGAAGCCATAAGAGAGAGCAAAAAACATGCTCAAATGAATTCGTCCCTGCTTTTCATAGTTTGGTATATCCAGCTGAAACTTGTTGTTAACAATAGCTGTTATATTGTACTTTTGACCGTCTGCTGTGAACAAGTGTGAGGAGAAAATGGGAAATCTGCGTGCACTGTACAAGTCTAGGCCCCAGTAAGATAAGGGCATCGCCACGTAAATTATCAGTACGTATCCGACAAGGACATTGGCAATGGCGAAGAATGGGCTAATGAGAGGGCTGAACAAGAACGACGCCACAACAGACCAGTCGAGTGTGATGGCTCCGAGCCCGAGCCCCCTCATGCCCGAACCAAGTTGCTGTGCGGTCACCGACTTCGGAAATACCCAGCAGACCCATGAAATGCTCGAGAGAGTTGTAAATAGGTATCCTGGGAATAAATACCAGACAAAACTGCAAGCCAGTGCTATTACAAAGAACTTTGCACGTGACATGCGGTTATCATCATCTTTCTCGTGCAAAACCCTGCATAAATTTTCCCAGGCAGTTTATACGGGCATTTAGTCACGTGTGTTATCTGAAGATATCAAATGCTGGAGAATTTAGCTTTAAGTAAGTGATGCTTTAAGAGTTTTTCTCTCAAATATTTGCGAATTTTTAAATTATATTAAAATATGTTCTTTTCTTTTTTTAAAAAACTGTACAGTGCTTTAAAAAAAAAGTTCATGCGTTGATTTAGCCTTTCAGGTGTGTTAGGCATCACAGTAGCTATGGGGAAAAAAATTACCCTAAATCAAGGACTCGTAAATTTTAACCCGATGTCTTATAACTTAGATTGTGATTGTTTTTGCAGCCAAATAATGTTTATTTAATATTTATATATTAATTTTTTTATAATTTTATATTTTAAAAAATAAAATATATCGTAAATTTTAACCCGATGTCTTATAACTTAGATTGTGATTGTTTTTGCAGCCAAATAATGTTTATTTAATATTTATATATTAATTTTTTTATAATTTTATATTTTAAAAAATAAAATATATATATTATTTTAATATATTTTTAAATTAAAATAAAACCGATCTCTTCGTGAACAAGTTATAACAGCACCAGCTCACACTTCTAATTAAATATTATGAGCATGCATTGATGGTGCCAGATCCAGAACAGACAAATAGATGATCGTTATCGTTATCACTGTACAGAAAACCTATCTTAAAACTTTTCCATCCACTCTTCTTGCATTTCATGTTCATGATTCATTGAAAAAAATTCACTCTCATTCTTCCAAATATCATTTATCGCCACGATGCACCAATCACTAAGCACAAGCGTGCGTTCCGCAACCACCGCTCATTATGAGTTTATTTGTGTTTTACCTTTTACAAATATATTTTAATTAAAAATAATATTTTACATTTCAAGTAATTTTTTTGTGTTTTTTATACTATTTTGATAAGTTGATATAAAAAATAAATATTATTCTAATATGTTCTTTTAAGAAAAAGAAAACACTACTACAATATCAAACATTCGTTATCCAACCAATTGAGATTGTTGTTGAGTGTAACCAGTCACATGTACAATTTTACTGATTTTTTCAATTTTTAGTATGTTCTTTTAACTTAGAAATTTTGATAATAATAATAATATATGTTACATTTATTATTTTAAAAGACTTTTACGAATACTGAAAAAGACACACGAACCATATGTGTTGTCACGTCCTTATTCGAGTGTGAATCAATTGTGCCTTCGGCGTATATGAGCTGTCAAGTAGCAAAAATTTCAAGCTCCCACCAGTGCTTTATCCACTGCTTCACATGATTCTATGGAAAGTCAACAGTTCTTTTTTTTTTTCTTTCTAAAAATAGTTTTATTTTTTATTTTACAATTATTTTAATGTGTTGATATAAAAGCAATTTTTTTTAAAAATAAAATATATATTATTATTATTTTTGAAAAAAAATTCAATTGCAGCCTCAATTGGTCTGAATTGACAGCGCATACATAATTTAATTAAAAGTAATGAACAAATTACTAATTAATCACACCGATTCAGCTAAGCCAGCTTAAGATTCTAGTTGACTTGATGGAATCATGGAAGAAAGGGAGGGGGGTGGGGGTGTGTGTCACGTGTTATCCAGGGAACCGAGGAGCAGGCATTCAAAAAGAAATTATATTATTTACTTTAGCTATCAACAAGGTAATTAATTATATTATTTACTTTAGCTATCAACAAAGGAATTAATTATTGCAACTATATATTATGATAGAAATAATGATCCATCCACGAAATTAATCATCAATCTAAATAACTTTTTTTGCACATGGACGGAAAAAGTGGTGATGTGAGGAGAAATTGTGTGGTATTTTTTCTTTTTAACTTTGCTACATGTCAGTGAGGTGCCGTGCATCAAAATTGCTCAATAACTTACCCTACCGCGAAAGAAAGAAAAAAAAAGTAAGGTGGTGGTGAGGTGAGGTGAGGGAGGGGGAGATACCTGAAAAGAGAGACCTGAACGAGAGTGCCCGGCCACCACATATGGGCTGGCTCCACCACATACTTCCTCAGTAGCCCTGCCCAGCCATATCCTAACACCTATCATTGCCATCCATGCACACCAATGCTTAGCAAAATTCTCAGATCCAAATCGTGATGCAATTTTTTTCTTGAAAATAAATGCAAGATTTTCTTAAAAGTCTTATGAAAAATACAGCCATTGAAAAATACAGCTAGATATACGGTGGCGACAAACTCAAACACCAAGACAAAAAGGCCAAAATACTAGGGGACAGAGACAAAGATCCAACCAATATTGACAGGGAACTCACCCCACTTGAAACCAAAACTAAGACCAAATTTTGCTTTCAAAATTATTACAAAAAGAATAAAAGAATACCGAAATTTACCTGGGTGGTGGTAATGAGAAGCCAGCCAGCAAAGAAAGAAATGCTCCTCCCATAAAATGCTTTGATGATGGTGACAATACCAACGGCATAAGCAGATCCACTACCAAATGCACTTCCGGCGTTAGCAAAAATAGAAATAAGCACGTGCTCTTTGATGTTAAACGGACCTGGGTTAAGAGAGAACGTTCTGGACCCGAAACCAGGAATCTTGAACTTGGTTTTCGGTAGCACAGCAGCCATGGAGCGGCCTATTGGGAGTGAAGCTACTTGGACAGTTATTTGGCTTATGATAAGCGGCTCGGTCCTGTAAGCAAAGAACTGGTTGAGGAAAGCTAGAAGGCTGCATGAAACTAGGCCTAGGAACCACATCCGGAAGGTCCATACTGGTAAGGTTGGGTCGTCCGTGTTGGCCACGGTCAGTCGGACCTCCTCGACAGGGGATACGTCGTCGTCGACGACGACAGCATCGGCGATGGGTTTTTCAAGGTCAGTGAGTTTGGAGGAGGTATATGGTGCTTGTGTCTCTGGGCTGCCCATGGTGAGCGGGGTGGTGGAGGGGAAGGGCTGGTGATTTTTTAGTACGAGGGACTCGCGAGGGGCTTGGCCCTTTTAAGACAATGGTGTGTGGGGTTGGATGGTTTGGTTCCACAGGGTAGGGCCAGGAAGGACAGGTTTGAATGTGAAGATTTTTCTTTGCTTAAATTTTTATCTGTTTAAAAAGAAGAAGAAGAAAAGGCTGCTCGTACACGTGGACCATTTAATTAGATATAGAAATGTTTCTGCTTTAAAAATATTTTTGAAAAATTTTAATTTTTGATTTATTTTTTTTAGATTATTTTCATATGATGATATTAAAAATAATTTTTAAAATATAAAAAATACATTTTAATATATTTCTAGAAAAAAATAATTTCAACAAGATTCTTAAATATAGACATGGAAACGTTTGCCGATTGACCATGAACTGGAGTTGGGTCACAAACTGCGCCTTCACACCACTGACCAGTGAATGTTGAAATGTGCCTAGAAAACACAAGGGCTGCTTTGAATATTATATACTGCTCGAAGAATATTGTAATTGCAACTCGTGAACTCGGAGCTCGAAGCGTGGGATTCGGGGAGCTAAGGAGGGACACAAGCGCTCTTTTTTTGTTCTTTGTTTTTTTTCAATAATACAACAGGAGCATCTTTATTTATTTTATAGCTCTTCAATGGATTAAAGGATATGATAACTTCGAATGGAATACAACACGAAGGACCCATTGGACAAATGAAATGTGGGCGGGACAAATTACCAGCTGTGTATATGGGACCATTGACCTTTTCGTTGACTGGAGTGCGAGGTCAATCTAAAACCGAATAAACATTAATTACAATAAAAATAAATATATTTGAAGTGTGGTAGATAATTTAAAGTAAAAATAAAATATTTTTTTTTTCAAGAAGATTTTCAAAACAGCCCCTGAGTTTTATAACTTCTTGGAATGTGTAATTAACTTGATCTGTAAAGTTATCCGGGATAATTCTAATTTTAATAATAATACAAAGTGTTTAATAATAATAAAATAATACAAAGTGTCTCACCATCATCATTACTCTATTGATTCTCTAAGAGCAACTCTAACAGAAGAATTATTTTGGAAAGTTAAATTTCTAAAATAGTTTTTTAACGAGCTGATTTGCCCGCGTGTTGCGCTGAGTTTTTTTTATGTAGAAAATTAATTTATTTTTTAAATGTTATAATTAATTATTTTAATATATAATAAATAAAATTGTAATAGATAAAATATATTAGAAATGAGTTTTTTTCTGTCTAAAAAGAACAGTGTGATCCAAATGGGAAGTGGTTCGTATATTTTTTTATGAGTTGTCTTTTTTCCCTAGTAATATTAGATCTGAAATATTAGAAATAAATTTTTATTTTGAAGAAATAAACTTAAAATTTTTGTGTGCTATAATTAGTTATTTTAATATTCAATTGGTAAAATTATAATATATAAAATATGTTAGAAATGATTTTTTCTCTATATATATATTTTCAGGCACTAATATTAAATAAATATTAAAACATATAATTAGTTTCACGTATTTATAAGAAAAAAAAACCTAAAAATAATCATTATCATTATTTTGAATGTTTTATCTAGACTTTTTTCGATGTAGGAAATTGAATGATTTTATACATGTTTTAACTGGTTATTTTAATATTTTAAATTAAATTAATAAACTTTAATACCAAAAATATTAAGGATTTGTATTAAATTTGAATGGAAGGATAAAATTGAAATAATTCAAAACTTTGATACCAAAAATATTAAGGATTTCAAACCAGTTCAAAAATTCAAAGAATTGGGACCTAAATGAAACTACAATATATTATCAATTTCAGTTGAATGACCCAATTAAAATAAATCAAAACCTATATAATAACATTAAGGACCAGAAAAAACAGTTGAAAGCTCAGGGACTAAACAGAAACAGTTGAAAGCTCAGGTACTAAACAGAAATATCACAATAAAGAGCTGTCCTGACGTGACCAGTAAACTGAATGAATCGAATCGACTTGAACCGACCCAAAAATTGAGCATTACTGTTGCAGTCCATAGTGATTTGTGTCACAGTGAACATAGATAAAAATAGAGACTATTTAGAAATAGATTTAAAAAATAAAAGAATTAAAATAAAGAATTAAAAGTATATGGGCCGAAATAAAAACAAAATATGTTAATAATTTAAATGGAAGGATTAAATTTAAAAAATTAAAAGTGCGATAACGAAAAAATAAATAATTATTTTATTTCTTGATTTAGTTTCGATGCCTTTATTTTTTCAGTAATTTTTGTATAATTTTAAATAATTTATTTGTATTTATGTATCTATACTCTTAGTTCTGAATTTTAATTTTTATTAGAATTTTTATTTGTATTAGTAGGCTGATTGTTTTGCTCGGATATATAGCATTATAAAAAAATCTAAGACTATTAATATATTTTTGCATGTTAAAAAATTTGTTTATAGGTACGGTGAAGTGGATGGCAAGTGGCTTGTATATTTTTTCACTGTAGATAAATTGCCCTAATTTTCTACCCGTTTCGTCTACGTATCACTTCGTATATTTTTTTGTTTATGTGATATTAGATATGAAATATCAACTGATGAATTATTTCGATTATAATTGTCATTATTATTATCATGATTGTTAAATTGTCACAATTATTGTAGCTATCATTATAAATAATTCATATTATGACTATTATTGTTCATACTATCGATGACATGAATTTCAGAATATTGATATTAATTATATATTTAAAAAAAAAACTAGGGAATTTATTTATTTATATATATTATATATTTTTTAAGATGTTAATATTAAATAAATATCAAAATACATAATTAGTCTACCATATTTATAAGAAAAAAACTTACAAATAATCATTATCATTATTTTGAATGTCTTATCTATAATAATTAGAATTTTTAACACCTAAAAATATTAAGAAAAAAGCAATTAAAAAACACAATAAATGACAAAAAACAAAAGCATTGTTCACCTCAAAAATACATTTTCGCTTGCATGAAGATTCGAACTCCCGCGCCCCGCTTCGCGGGGGCGCGGTCTTACCACTCGGCCAAGCGACTTCTTTGGTCAGTTATAGGATCCAAATAATAATAATATAATTATAAAATTTAACTACTCCAAAAATTCGTTGTCACAGAGATTCGAACTCCCGCGGCCAGCCTCGCTTGGGCGCGCTCTAACCACCAGGCCAAACGATTTATTCGTTCAGTTCTACCATACAAATAATAATAATAGTATTAAGTAATTTTACTATTGAAATCCACAGTGCATCTGAGTCTAGGTGAACAATGATCAATGCACAGTAAAACCGCGATCTGTTTTAGCTTTATAGA
The DNA here is from genome assembly GCA_964035475.1 of Salix caprea. Lineage (NCBI taxonomy): Eukaryota > Viridiplantae > Streptophyta > Magnoliopsida > Malpighiales > Salicaceae > Salix > Salix caprea. The sequence goes on from OZ037760.1 coordinate 6,032,456, forward strand.
TAATAATATATATATGGTTTTTTTGTTGATGTGTGTTCCAATGATAAAAGTTATTTTGGAGAGCTATTTTTTAATATTATTTTAAATATAATGCAATTATTTTATATGTAGTTTAATTATGCAATTAATCATACAATTAATAGTAATAAGTTATATAAATAAATAATTATTTTTAAAAAAACCCTCCAACAATATAATTATTAAGTTTCTTACTTTCTTGTTGAGGTTTTTTTTAAATAAAAAAAATATTTTTGATATAGTTACATTATTTTATAATATATATATAGATATATATAGATATATATATAGAAGGTGGCCCAAGGTGGCCCCTATAATTTGTCTTTTTTGCATGAGACAAATAACAGCTCATGCACGGGAAGCCAATTTTAGCTTTGCAAATGACACTCCTATTAGAGTGTAACGAGCCGATTTGCCCGCTTCGCTGGGTTTTTTTATCTATATAGAAAATTGATTGATTTTATACATGTTATATTTTATTATTTTCATATTTAATTAGTATAATTGTAATTGATAAAATCTGTTAGAAATGGTTTTTTTGAACTAAAATGTGATTGAATATTGCTATTGCTAAAAAACTTTTGATAAAATTTGTTAGAAAATTTGCTAAGAAGGTGAAATGATTTATTAGAAATTTGTTGTCACGGATATTCTGGTTAAAAAAAAAACAAAAAAAGAAACCCGGTTAAAAAAGAACAATTGACTTGGACACTAAAAAATAAAAAATACATGTGAAAAAAACGGTCACCGTTTTTTAAAAGAAAAAAAAAAGTCTCAAATATAAATTTAAATTCAAAGCCAAAGTTTTTTTTATAAGATTTATTCATCATATTATTATATTAGATATATTTCAGAATACCGATATTATTATTTTTTGCAAGAAATCGTAGGTCACATACTATATAGTGTGATCGAAATGGGAAGTGATTTTTATATTTTTTTAATTGTAGATAGCCTAGGTAAATTTGTAAAAAAAAATATGAGTTACCTTTTTTCCCCAGTAATATTAGATCTGACACATTATAAATAAAAATGTTGCATTTTTTTTAAAAAAGAAATATAAATTTTTTACGTGCTATAATTACTTATTTGCCGTCTAAAAAGAACAGTGTAGTCGAAACGGAAAGTGCCTCGTATATTTTTTAAGTGTAGATAATCTAGGCAAATTTGTTGACTTTTTGTTTTTTTGAGCTGTATTTTTTCCCGGGTAATATTAGATCTTAAATATGAAAAATCCAATTTTTTTTTTTTAAGAAATAAACTTGAACAAAAGAGCACAAAATTAAAATTCAAAGCGAATTTTTTATTTTATTTTATAAGATTTATTCATCATATTATTATATTAAATGTATTTAAGAATGCTGATATTAATTTTTTTCCTGAAAAAAATCCGAGGTCATTTTTTTTATCTCTTTATATATTTTTAGGCGATAATATGCAATAAATATTAAAACATATAATAATTACTTGTTTGCCGTTTAAAAGGAACAGTGTAATCGAGACAAAAGTGACTTGTATCGTTTTTTAATTGTAGATAACCTAGGTAAATTTGTCTATTTTTTATTCTTGAGTTATCTTTTATCCCCAGTAATATTATATACAAAATGACTATTGCTATTATTGCAAAAACAATTAAAATTATCAAATTATCCCGAAAGAAAAAATATTCAAAAACATTAATGAAAGAGCAAGCAAGAAAAAGAATATATTATTATTATTATTATTATTATTATTATTATTATTATTATTATTATTATTATTGTGTTAATGATGCATAAAGAACAAAAATAAATAAAAGAACAAAAAATCTTAATAACTTAAAAAAAAAACATCATAATTATCAGGAAAAAAAATCATTTAACTTGAAAATAATAACAATAAAACCAATAAAAAACAATAAAAGAAAGAGCACATAAAAAATTATAATAGATGACAAAAAAAAAAAAATTATTAGCTGAAAAAATCATTTAATTTGAAAATTTAAAAAAATATATGTTCTACGTTGCGAGCTGAGTAAAAAAATTTTATAGGATTTGCTGGATCCAAATAACAATATAATATTTATTTATGTGAAATTTAATATAATAAAATAGCTCAACACCCCCTAGTATAACAATAGCAATAGCAAAATCAAAGTTTGAAAATCTAAAATTATCATTGCTCTTACTATTAAAATAATAAAAATGATCAAATTATCTACTCAAAAACATTAACCAAAGAGTAAGTAAGAGAAACAATTAAATTATTATTATTATTATGATTATTATTATGAAAGAAACAAAAATAAATGAAAGACTAAAAAAATGCTAGAAACTTGAATAAAAGATAAAACAAAGACATAAAATAAAAATAAAAATAAAAATTATCATTGTTATTACTGCCAAAAAAATTAAAATTATCAAATTATCCGAAGAAAAAAAAATAAAAAACATTATCAAAGAAGCAAGTAAGAAAAACAATTAAATTATTATTATTATTATTGTGTTAAACAAACTTATAAATATTTAATTGATGTTTGATTTTGTAAATATTTATTTCAAGATTAATTAAACATTAAGATAAATGAAAAATAAATTTTATTTTAATATATTAAAAAAAAAAATTCAAATCAATAATTATAGTAGTTCCAAACACATCATTGTCTACGTTTTATGTCAACCAATAAAAACAGTTGATTATATATATTTTTTATTCCATTAAATACTGTTTAAAATTTGTTTTCAACCGGTGCTGTAGGCCGCTGAAAAAATAAATAAATAAAAACCACTTTCTTGTTAGATTTTCAGAAAAGCACGCCACAGTAAAGCCAACATGTTCATCTCTTTATGTCTCAATTGCTGCTGGATTATAGCTGGTGATAAGGACATAAAAAAAAAAAAAAAAAAAAAACGAAATCACAATTTGGTGGCCGAGCGTCTCGAACTCGCGCGCGCCTGTGTTGGCAGCGCGCGCGAGAACCGCTCGGTCAAAGCTTCTTATCTGTCATTTTCACCATAAAAAATACAAAAAGAGTACCAGTGTATAAAAAAAAAAAAAAAAAAGGAGTACAAACTCGCGCGAAGCAGGGAGACAAATATCCACTCCACAGTATTTTCAGTCTGTGTGAACAGTGAGAATTACTGTTTAAACTACCCACCTCTTTTAGATATATAGTAATAAATTAAATAAATATATTAAATAATTAAATTTTTATTTTTAATTCTAGAAATAATACTCCAGTTGAATTGCCCTACCACAGCCAGCCACCAACAATCGGAGCCGAAGGCCAGCCAGCTTCCTTTATGAATTCATTGTGAAGTTATCATTTAATAACTTGGATCCAAAATGTAAACGGCGACAAATCCCTTATGAATCCAATCTTCAAAGTGAGCTCCTTTTTATACGAGAGTGTAGTCAATGTTTGATCATTTCGTAAAGGGTATTTTTTTTATTTAAAAATATATTAAAATATTTTTTTTTTATTTTTAAAAAAATTATTTTTTATTAGTATATAAAATAAATAAATAAAATATTTTTATTTTTATTCAAAAATATCTTAGAAATACAATGACAAATAAAGTCCATTTAAATAGCAATTGAGGTTTTCTAGTACGGGGTGTTTCGGAATTGCATCAAGAATGTTTTTTTGAAAAAGAATGAATTTTATTTTTGTTTTTAATGATTTTTTAAAATTATTTTGATGTTGTAATATAAAAATAATTTAAAAAATAGAAAAATATTATTTTAATATATTTTAAAATTAAAAAAAAGTTAATCAAATATCTCAAACCCCATCTCGATATGTGTGGGAAAGTAGAATGCTGGAGTCATTGAAGGGGGACCGGAAGGAGGTAATCCGTAATCCATCAAGATGTCATTATCCTTGACATGGGTCCATTGAAATGGGAGCGTGACGCCGAGGCAGGTAATATTTAGAAATCTTGGGACCTTTTTGACAATATATTTGCATTTTTGCACTCCACTATAATAAATTTTGCATTTTTACCCTTGAAAAGCCATCAATTGACAATAACAATGACATAACGTAGCAATAAAAAAACAAAATAAATGACTCCTTAAGGTCAAGTTGACAGCGCCAAATATTATAGTTTTAGACTAGTGACATTGTGAACAGAATTATACAGCATATCCTTATACTAAAGATTCTACTTTTTTCAATCATATGATTTTATTTCATCTGAAAAGATAAAAACACTCCACCTTAAGCCTTTAAAAAATATAAATTTACAATTTTACAATATCTTAAGTGCCGTTTGGGAGTTTAGTTGCAGTTGATATTAAAGAACCATCTCACCTCAAAATTTAAGTTTATAAGTAAGGTCCCAGAATATGATTTATATTATTCCCTAACATATCCCCTCAAGTTAAAACCCTTTGGGCTTGAAACTTGCACAGACCCATATTATCTTATGCTTGATTTTTATCAAATAGAAAGGGGTAGTACTCGTGTTTGACTGATTGATCATAAGTTTATAAAATTAACAATAATAATAATAATAATAATAATAATAATAATAATAATTTTACCACTTAATTACACGTTTTTATATTAAAATGCAACTTAAAAGTTGGTCCAGGTTCATTAATTTGATGCCATTAATACTGGCAACATTTTTCCAACACGGCAACCCCTAATTAACTCTACAATCATCGGTGCTGATACCGGGCCACAAGACAAATGCTTGTGGAATTAAGGTGCAGGGACGCGTATGATGCAAACATTTCTTGGGGTGGCAGCACAGATAATTTAATTTGTCCATATCATATACATTCTCTTTTGAAAAAAAAAACAGAAAATAATGGTAGTTTACTGGTGAGATGATAAAGACGTTGGAATTTGTATGCATCCCGAGGCTATCGATCCGGCTTCGTATCACAACCGTGCCTGTTTCACAATAAATTTTAAAAGTTTTTTTAAAAAACAAATATTTATTTCTCTATTTTAAATTAAAAAAAATTAGTGTTTTTAAATTATTTAGATGAGTTATATAAAAAAAAATTAAAGAAATAATAATTTTTTATTTTAATATATTTTTAAATAAAAAATATTATAAAAAATAATTTTAACCTCGATAACTTTGAGGTGCTATAACTTATTGTTTCTAGCTGTATAGGAAGGGAAATGTGATTTAAAATAGTCAAATTAGTAATAATTTTTTTATTAGCTATGTAAATATATCATTTTTTGTTATATGTATTTTAATAAAAAAAATTATTTATAAAAAACAATTATATTTAATATTAATAAAACTATTTACTAGTTATAACATTTAATTTTTTGCTATATGTCTTGTTTGTGGATTATAATAGTGTATTATCGATTTTACCCTTCAGTGCGCCTTAGCTATTGCCTTTGTATCAGGGGTATTTTTGATTTTTTCATGAGACCATTTGACAATACCAAATTGTTTGGGGCAATTTTTGTATTTTTCGTGCATTTTTAAACAATCAAAATATTATCTTAACCCTCCCTTTCAGCATGTGAATAGTAACCGAACCGAGGGTAATATTATTTTTTTACCAGTGTATGAACAGTACAATAACAAAAACAACCACAAACAAGACAAAAACTTGCACTTCCATCGGGGGGCCCTTCGAACATTGCACATTTCTAAAAAAAATATGTAAATACCACTTTAGCCCCAGAAAAGACAAAAGCTCAAAAATGGTTGTGGGGTGTGTTGGTAATTATCCCTACTTTTTACTGTTCTTATTTCGGTGCACTATTGGTGCATTGTTGGCGCGTCGTCTCCACCTTCTCCAGGTCCGTTCTTGTCAGGTGGCGCGTGACGCGTCATACGGTGTCAGAAAATGCATCTCCGGCATCTCTCAGGCTTCACCTCCATGTCCTCTACCTACTGAAATGGCGCGTGGCATGAAATTATCGTCGGTGAGCCGACGATGGTCGGTTGAACGTTTTTGCATCATTTTTCTCTCTCCTCAAAGCCATTTTACACTGCAATCCCTGGGTTTATGGTAAATTCATTTCCGTCCCTTCTCTTCTGATTGCTTTGTATGGTTCTAATTTCTGTAATACAAGTTCCAACTGCTTTTAATTTAGTTCTTTAATTGAATTTCATGATATATTTCTTTTGCGTTTCGGTCTTTATTCTTTTAATTTTCAGTTTTGTATTAAATCTCTTTTTTTTTTTGGTTTAACAAGTTGTATGATTTTTAATTTTGTCCTTCAATTGAAATTAATTATATATGATATTTTTATTTTGGTCCCTATTCTTTTAATTTTGATTTTGGTTTTAAAATTTCATTAATATGCGTGATATAGAAATTTGAATTATTGTCAATTGAATTCTTCAATTGAAATCAATTATATATTTTATTTTTATTTCGACCCTTGGATTTTTAATTATAATTTTCAAATTTATTTATTTTATTAGTATTTATATAGTTATGCATTAATCCCTGTTATAGTACATGTTTATGTGTACATGCGTTTTGTTTTACTTTTGAATTTTTTTTATCTTCTCTTTTGTTGGGGTTGTATTTTTTTTATTTAGTTTTTGAATTTTAATTTGTGTCAGTGATCATTTGAAAATTTATATTTCTTTTCTTTTTTAAAAAAAACAAATATTTTTTTCAGGCTAATAATATTTATTTTTGTTTTGTCATTTATTTTATTTGTTTACTTACTCTTTTATTATAATTTTGAACTTTTTTATTCTTTGAAGTTCTTTTTTTATTTATTAATGCAATAATAATCAGAATTTTTTTTTTAATTTTTTGTTTTGTTGGGATTGCTTATTTTTATAACTAGACCTTAAATCTTAATTTGTGTTAGTGATCATTTCATATTTTTTTTCTGTTTTTTTCTTAAGGTCAGATATTTTTTTAAAACTAATAGTTTATTTATTTATTTATTTGATTTCTTTTCTTCCCTTTTTGTCAGAATGTTTAGTTTTTTTAATCTTCGATGTAATTTTTTTTATTAGTTGTGCAATAATGGTAACCATTAATTTATATGTTTTCTTCAAAATATTTTTTAAGGATAATAATATTTATTTTTATTTTGTCATTAATTTATGATTTGCATACTCTTTTATTGTATTTTTATTTTCTTCATTCTTCAAGGTGATTTTTTTCCCATTATTTATGCAACAACAACAACAATAATAATAATTTCAAATGTTTTTTTTCAAATGATTTTGTTAAGGCTAGTAATATTTCTTTTTATTTTGTCATTTATTTCATTTTTTAATACTCTGTTGCTATAATTTTAAGTGCTTTTTATTCTTCGAGGTACATGTGTGTGTGTGTGCACGTGCGCGCTCGCAGTGATAATAATAATTAGAAATGTGTTTTTCTAGCTTACTTTTTTGTTTAAATTTTTAAGTTTTTTTTATTCTTCAGGATAAGTTAATAATTTTTATTTTTTTAACAGTACTACTACTAATAATAATAATTTAAGGTGTTGCAGTCTTGATGACAATGGTGAAATTATAAATTATCATAATAATAATTATTATAATTTATTCTAATAGTTATGGTGCTTATCATGTGGCTAATTATGACTTTTATGGTAATAATAACAGTAGCTCATTAAATAAAATAAAATATCAACAATGATAAAAAAAATTTACTAACGATAATAATACTAATTATAACTGAAATAATATTCATAAAAACAACGATGTTAATTATCATGTTAATTATTGTCGTGATAATTACAATGATCGTAACAATACTGTCAGTGATAATCTAAATATTGTATACTTACAACAATTATTACAATAGCAACTATAATAATTATGACAATTTTAGAAAAATGATGATTAAAATACAATGAAAATGAAAATAATTCACTAGTAAATGTTTTTTTTTTTCAAAATTGACCCGTACTATTTTCTATGTATGGTATGTCATATTTAGTATCATGTAACCAAAAAATATACAAAATTAAATATAGAAAAAAAAATGTAGGAAAATTGAGCCAAATTATTTACAACTGTTTCAATGCACATAGACAATCCACCGATTAAATAATTATCCAAACATTCGAACAATAGCAACATTCAGTAACTTCAATACACAAAATAAATAACTCATTTGAAATGGATTTTATTGATGATGATTTAATTAATTATATTTATATTTAATCAATAAAAACACGCATAACAATCAATCAGTTTGCTACATTAAAAAAGCTCAGCCTAGCGCGTGGGCAGGTCAACTCGTAAAGCATCTAATAGGGGATGAGCAAAATTTATAATAAATTTTTTTGAATAATATAAATATAATATTTTTGTTTATATGAACTTTAATAGTAAAAAGGTTATATGGAGGAGCCAGTTGTCTATTAATGTATTTAATACATGATTATTTTATTAATTTTATATGATCCAGTTAACTTGATAGGTCTAAAAATAACAAAATAATTCTCAATCAATTTCATATTAAAAAATTAAATAAAACAACATGATTTAACTTGATTAAGCTCGTGAAACCCATGATATTGTTTACGACACCGAAATAATTTAATAGAAAAAAATAAATTTAAAAAGATAGATTAAAACAAACTAAAAGAAAAGAAACTGTGATTTTTTTATTGAAATGTATAAAATTTTGTGATTTTTACAAGATGTAAAAAAAAAACATTGTTATAAGAAAAATATTAAGATAATATATTGTTTAGCATCCTCTGCGACATTAGAAATAAGCGAAGAAAAGCCTGTATATATTATTGAAAGATGTTATTATAAAACCAGGAGGTTTCGTCCCAATAAATATAACGAGATAGCAAAAAATTTAATATATGTACAGTAGATTTTGAATTCAAATCAAGATATATATTTTTTATAAAAATTTAGGACAACTAAAATTTATTTATTCAACTGAACCCATAAATTATAATTTTATAAAATTAAAATTTTCTCAAATCTAGAAGAAAAAAAACAACAACTGGGAGGTTTCAATATTACATTCCACTTCAATTCTAACTCGAACTATATATTATAATATTTTACTAATTTATTCTATGTATATTATTATAGAACAAATTCGAAAAAAGCAGACAATTTTCACGTGGCCAATTCATACCCATCCTCTTATATTTTATTTGTGAAGTTTAACGGTAATATTCTTGGAAATTTTTAATTCGAGTCTTATTTTTTTATTTAAAAGCCCAAATTAAAAATTAATTGCATGTTGAATCGAAAGACATGTCTAAAGTCAAAAACAATGATAAAATAGGTAGCGACTATGCAATTGATTTGCAAAGTTTAATTTAATTTCTTGTCTTTTAAGTTACAGGGAATCAATTCCTGTTTTTTTTTAAATAATATATTTTAATACTATTTTTTTTTTTAATCTGACCAATTAAGATGAAATTATCCCAACAAAATGATGGCACATGATTTTACTTTTAAACTCGTCACAAAGTTTTTTTTTCTATGTTAAGAACGGGAAAACATTGTTCCCATCCACTCGTGTATATGTGCGCAGTGTTTTCTTGCTCTACTGTATTTATACGGTAGTTTAGGTGTTGCGCTTTTATCATTATTATTTGTTACCATTATAGTTTGTTATTTACTTCGACCATGAGGCCCTCAACTCCTAAAAGAAACTTAACCAGGCATGGTCGTTGGGTTGAGCATTTGCAAGCCTATTCATTTGTATTGAAACATAAATCTCGATTGAAGAATAAGACATATTATGCCTTTAGTTGTTGAGTTCCGTTGTTCTTTGTAATGATTGTTAGAGTTATTGGATTTGAGAGATTTGAAGTGAAATATGAATTTTGCCTAGAATTTTAAGAAATATGTCACTGAGAGATAAGAATAAATGTGTTGTAGATGGTCACTATCTTCAAGAAAGGTATTTGTTTCGAGATAATAAGCTTTGCATCCCGAAGAAATCAGTGCATGATTTTTTGGTGTGAGAGATTCATGTTGGGGGTCTTTTAGAACACTTTGGGAGAAATAAAATCATTGAAAAGATGAAACGTTAGGTCTTTTAGTCTAGCTTAAAAGGTGTAGTAAACTGATAGGTCAATGTCGAACACTTCAATTGGCTAAACATAGAAAACAAAGCACTAGTTCTTACACCTTGTTGCATGTTCCGAATTGCCATTGGCAAGATGTAAGTGTAGATTTTGTGTTTGAGCTTCCACGTGCTACAAAGAAGCATGATTTTATATTTGAGGTTGTTGACCATTTCTTTAAGATGACTCATTTTACCCCTTTTACTACACCATGAATGCTTCTAGAGTTGCAAGACCCTATTTTGACAACATTATTAAGTTGTATGGTTTTCCCCGAACCATAGTCTTGGATAGAAAATTTAGATTTCTGAGTTGTATTGGCAAACTGTTTGACATATTGTGGAAACTAGGTCGAATTTTTCTGGTGTCTACCACCCGGTCGAATTTTTCTGGTGTCTACCACCCCAAACTGACGATCAAATCAGGGTGATTAGTAGAAGTTTTACCAACACCCACTAGATGGGTGGTTTGATAAACATAAAAACAAGTTTGTCCTTGAGTGTTAAAAGAATAGCAATAAAGAAAAGAAAGAAAACTCTACCTTTACTCCAACAAGCAAAAGAAAAAAGACTGGTCATAGTCCATTTTGTTGAGATGGAGTAAGTGGTGATACAAATGAATAGTCCCGATATAAATTTCTCTCAACTGAGATCACACATTAAAATGAACCTGAAAATTTCGTTTATGTACTTTATGGATACTAAGCATTCCTTAAAAGCAGGGAGAAAGAAGCATGGAAATGGCAGCACCCACCATCTATACCTACAACTTTAAACACCATTTACAGTCGTTTACCAGCAAAAATAACCAAATCTGCAGGCAATCATGACTCCATCCAATATGAGAACATAGCAACACTGATGCATAACTCAAGAAGTCAGCTTCCCTACTAAACTTCAAAAGGGTATCTCTATTTAACATCTCTTAACAGAAATTTATATCAACTCATCGATAATATATTACTCTACTCAGGCAGTATCCAGCCATAAAAGACTTCATATACTCTATGTAAGTACCCATTAGCACAGGCTTTATTCTCCTCCACTCCTCTAGATTCACCAGAAAACAAAACACTTTTCTCCCTCCACTAGGATCGTATGGAAACACGAGCATAATCAAATAACCTTGAACAAAGTGTCACCATCTTTTATGGATTTAAAGACGTGTTTCACATATGAACCATCTATGCTTAAAGACCTTGTCAAGTGATCATATCCTTTAATCATCAAGTATAAAGCACAAATTACAGTAAGAAGTGAAAGGTCCAATCCTCATTTTTCTGTCATCTTCATTTTCTTCAATTAAATTTCTCAACCATGTATTAAATCTCAAACTAAATCAAGCAAGCACTAGTTTTGATTGCATCCAATCCAAAGGGTTGTCTCCAATCAGTATAGCATAAAAAAAGTTACTGAGCGAACCGATTTAATAGAAAAATAAAGAAAATGAAGACAACGATACGAGTGCAGGTACAAAATTTAATTGGTTTGATAAAATCCTGCCAGACTGTACTGAAAGAAGTTGTTTCTTCACTGTTAGGGGTAAATACAGCACAACACAACACAAACACTGTATAGAGTTCCCGAAACCACTGTGTTGGAACAATTCCTTTGCACAGAGGAAAAAATAAGTCCTAGACCATGTCAAGCAAAGAAAAAACAGTAAAAAAAAAAAACTAGAAAACCTCAAACCATGCAGAATTGCGAGATAGACTAGGAAATTGATGCAGAAACCTCAATAAAAAAAATCAATATAAAGTCAGGTAACAATAATCCATCACACAACACACACCAGAAAAGCAAGAAGTTACAAAAACAAATATAATTACTGAAACATGTGTGTGAATCAGGAATGCTAGTTTACCGATAGAAATCAAAGCCACAACAAACCTTGAAACTAACTACTACACTCAAAGTTTCAGCCCATCGAAGTAAGAAAGCAACCTGCAAATACAAAACAAACCGATCACAACCATTCAAACTGAAGAAAGACATGAAATGCAGTAAACACGATGGTCATTGAAGTTCACGCACTTGATCAAGCATATGAGAGAACATGAAGTTGGAGAATGACAGAGGGGGAGGAAGAGGGAGACGCAATCTCTTATCACTGGTTAATTCCGATCAGGTGCTGTAAATGAAGAAAAAACTCCAAACACTGTGCTTTCCCACCCTTTCCACTCTCGAATTAATCTCCCTTGCCTTGTATCGCCTCTCTCCCGTCGAACCCTCTAGGATCGAAAAAGATCTCAGAATTGAAGGGCTCTAGAGATGCCACTGTCCTTATTTTATTGGTCCACGTGGTTGGCTTCGACTCTGTCCTGCCAATCAAATTGCGAGCAAGCTAAAATGACACATTGATTGGAAATTGTAAGAAGATGTTTTCAATTAGTAAAATGGCCCTTTTTCTTGTCTCTGTTTTGACATTGCACTCATGCTTCCATTAATTGCTTATAACTACCGAATAATCTTTAACTTGCATTTAAGTAGTTGCTGGAGACGAGTTCTTCTGAAATAATTGAGAAAGGAATCTCATATATCTCATCTCGTTGGACTGTTGCTAGTAAATCGCTGGATAAGGTTGTTAATGTTCGTCTGGGTCGAGGATAATCAAAACCACTAATTCTGTGAATCTTTTTCTGTGGCTTTTCTACTTTATCTCATTCGAATAGAGCTTCAACAGACTGACGCAGATTCTAAGGGCCATAGTTTCTTCCTCGGTAACATTTTCAGGTCTTGCATGCTTTTGTGCTGCTAGTGTAGGGAGGTGGGGCAGATGGCAATTCTCATTTAAGAAATGAAGAAATCGGCAAGCAACAGAAAAATTATGAAGGTAGTTTTTTTTTCTGGAGTTTGTACGAGGATATTATCTTCTATTGTGGCCCGTTCTTCAAAATATGGAGTAGTATTTCTAATTTTCTATAATGACAGCTTAAACATTAAACATGGACCTGGCTTAATATCTGAAGTATTTTTTGGCTTAATTGGCTGATTAGGGCACACATGCCATGATGTGGCCAACCCAACCCTTTTGTTTTTTCAAGGCAAGGGATGGGGTTGCGGAGGCATGGGTTTTGCAGAGCAAGAGGTCTCTGTAACCACCCAATAATATGACCATCTCAGCCACCTTTTTGTTGGCATGCTGCAGTTTAAAAGTCTTTGAATTTAATATCCCATGGCCCTGATTTCAGTTTTTTTTTTTGGTATCACAGAATCAAATCTTGAAAAAGGTGAATTTCCTTCAGAATTTCTTAAAAGTTTCTATGAGATGTTACGGGTTACTTGTAAAATACAGTTTCAGTCTGTCATTAGGTGGCAAAACTTTGGACTGACAGAAGGAGGTCGCGTTGACTAATAGCTGGTCAAGGGCTGCTGGCCTTGAAATCGGTCATGTCCTCTTCGTAGTTTGAAGTGAAAGTTAGAGAAAAATCTATTTTAAGGGATGGTGAAACTATCACAATCGTGTGCCATCTAGTACCTGGCCCTAATATGGAAATGGTTGGCGGAATTGGGAGTGGAATGTGTCAAAATTTTCAGTGTTGCTCTCGTTACTTAACGACCAAGAAGCAAGAGATTCGGTTCAATTAGCTACACACGTTTTTCATGAAGGATAACTGGATAAGCGCTGCAGATTTTCTTTTGTTTTAGCATAATAACATATTTATATATAATATGTGAATTTATTGCATAAAACATTATTATGAATAGAAGTAAAAGGATGTCATTTAACTTGCCTTTTCTTGATGATGCTGTGACTAGGATACCAACCTAGTGGTGTGCCAAGTTACCACGGGGAAAAGATTTTTCTATTTATTCACGTATTTGCCTGACCTTGTAGAGCTAATTACAATATTACCGTTCATCATCTTATGCTCTAGCAATGATGGTATCAGGCCCATAGAAGCTGCTGTGTACATGCAATGAAATGATCTTAAGATGTGCTTCTGAATATCGTCTAGTTCCTGGATTGACTGTTTTGGGAGATCATTTCAAGCAATTTTTCTTTGACTTTGACTTTCTGAAAATGAACGCATACGGAGGAGGTGGCTCACCAAGTTCCAGCTCGTTTATAATAAGGATGGATAAGTATAATCAGTGGCCTTCAGCTCATGCATCGTGATCACATTCAGTAAAACATGCACCTTTGCTAAAGAACAAACAATATCGTGCCCAGAACATGTGTATTTATTTTTTCGCTTTCTTCTTGTCTATCCTATTTCATTCTCCATACACCATATGCATGTTATTTCATGACAAAAAAAATCAAGCTAAATAGTTGTTGAATATAGGGTAGCACATTGTCAATAAAATATGAAGTGCCATATCATCATACCAGGTTCAAGGGAATGAGTGTACTGTGATAGCAAATGTTTGCCAATTATTATGCCTACTAAGAAACAATCTCATTTAAAAACTTGACTTATTAGGTAAAGTCCTAGAATATGATTTATATTATTCTCTGACGCACCCCTTCAAGTAAAAGCTTTTTGAACTTGAAACTTGTATAGACTCATATTTCTTGTGCTTGATTTTTATCAAATAGAATGAGGTAGTAAGATTCGAACTCGTGATCACCGGATCAACAAGACTTTGATATCATGTTAAAGAACTATTTCACCTAAAAACTTAAACTATTAGATAAAATCCTAAACAATAATTTATATTATTCCAACAATGCGTTACCCATTAACAAATATTTTGTTGCCACTGCAGCCACAACTGCAGCGTGAATTAGCAGCCACAACTCATTGTGAAATGAGAAGGGTTTTGGCCGAAGGTGTTCAGAAGCAAGTCGTTTTCCTTGGAAAGGGTTTTATTTAAATATTTATAGACTTGCATTGAGATATTTCTTGTTCAAAACAATGCACCCATGAAGCTGACTTCACAGACAAACTAACATATGAAACCTTGAGTTGCTACTATAGCTTGATACATGCTGTTCAACACCTGCTAATTCTATCCTGTGTAACCTCTTAAATAGAAACTTGTAACAGAAGGCGACAAAGCTAGGTAACTGGACAGCCATCGACCATTATGCCCTTGGCTGTCGGACAAGTTGCCAATCCACAGTGCTCACCATCTGTACCCCACCAGGTCACATTCCTCTCTTCTATTCCAACAGTGAAGTACAAAAGCACTGCCATGAAAGCCAACCCAGCATCCAATGCAGCTGAAAGAACATAATTGTACCTCTGCCACCACTTCTTTCTGTAACGGAAGATGAAGAAGTTGAAAATTGTTCCAACTATGATCCAGGCATTGTAGTTTACTGGTGTGGCTGGTGGCATCATTGCAGTTGCTCCTAGAAGGACGGGGAGATTAATCAGGGGAATCCAAGATTGCTTGGGGAAAGATTTGTGTAGCAGCCAAACTATAGCTGGTCCCAGTGCACCCCCGAGAAAAAACCAGTTCATAGCTTGATAGTTCCCAAGTGTTCCAAAGATCCGCTTTGGTCCCACCAAACCCCATATGACAGAAGCATCAAAGAAGACTCGGTCGCCGGGGCATGTCCAAGGACTGTTAGTGGGGAGCAGATCATCCTGGCATATGTTTTCAATGGAGGTCAGCAGCCACCAGGCCACTGAAAGGTTGATGGTTCCAGCAAGAATTGTTCCTATGAACTGGACACGCCCACATGGAAATGCAACAGGTAAATAAATATATCACTAGCTCTAAGTGGAAACAATAAACAATGTGTAAAACTAACAACAAATTGTTCATTATAATTGAGGAAATTCTTGGATGATGAATCCTTTTGCATACAACAATTACAGCAATTAAACATGGTATCTGGATTTAATTCATTTATTATGTAGACAGTAGTTCCGAGAAAAATGTACCTGAACCAAGAACATCGATCTTGGAGGGATCTTCATGTAATGCCCTAGCTTGAAATCACTGAGGAAAGAAACAGCCTGAGCCATGCTAATATATCCAAAGGTTTTGAAGCATACATTGGCTATTGGTCGCCCTGGTAATATGACACCCATGACATACTCTGTTATTATGTTCAGCCCTGGTGTCTGTAAATGAAGCGGTGGAGCATTAATAAAGAACAGATTTAGATGATGCAGTGCAAGGGAATGACTATCGAAGCCCAGATGAACAGAGCGGGAGGTTTCAATTTTTTATTTCCCACGTTGATGCTTAATCCCACAACATACTCATCTCTTGCGAGAGCAAAATTCCAATCATTACCTGGTTTGTCGTGGCAGTTATGATGCTGATGGGAAGGGTGAAGGCAAAGGCCATGGCACTTGCGAAGATGAGTCCCCACCATGGCATCTGAACTTGATCGTTCAAGAAGATGCACAGTGCAAGAGCAACTGTTAATGTCACTCCAAGCAACAGGTAGAACCACCAGGAAGGTATGTCCTTGTATCTTTTCATCAATCTTGTATGGATATCCTCCTCGCCCTTCGAAGAAGCACGATATCGCTGGAGAATCTCCCTGTAGATTATGTTTCATATGCTAAGAACCTGCTTGCAGAAACATGGATGGGAAATTAAGGTTGTTGAAAGACTTACCTTCCATAGAAGAAAGCCACGTGCGAAAGGGTGGCGGCAATGGTTGCAAAACCGAAGCCATAAGAGAGAGCAAAAAACATGCTCAAATGAATTCGTCCCTGCTTTTCATAGTTTGGTATATCCAGCTGAAACTTGTTGTTAACAATAGCTGTTATATTGTACTTTTGACCGTCTGCTGTGAACAAGTGTGAGGAGAAAATGGGAAATCTGCGTGCACTGTACAAGTCCAGGCCCCAGTAAGATAAGGGCATCGCGACGTAAATTATCAGTACGTATCCCACAAGGACATTGGCAATGGCAAAGAATGGGCTAATGAGAGGGCTGAATAAGAACGACGCCACAACAGACCAGTCGAGTGTGATGGCTCCGAGCCCGAGCCCCCTCATGCCCGAACCAAGTTGCTGTGCGGTCACCGACTTCGGAAATACCCAGCAGACCCATGAAATGCTCGAGAGAGTTGTAAATAGGTATCCTGGGAATAAATACCAGACAAAACTGCAAGCCAGTGCTATTACAAAGAACTTTGCACGTGACATGCGGTTATCATCATCTTTCTCGTGCAAAACCCTGCATAAATTTTCCCAGGCAGTTTATACGGGCATTTAGTCACGTGTGTTATCTGAAGATATCAAATGCTGGAGAATTTAGCTTTAAGTAAGTGATGCTTTAAGAGTTTTTCTCTCAAATATTTGCGAATTTTTAAATTATATTAAAATATGTTCTTTTCTTTTTTTAAAAAACTGTACAGTGCTTGAAAAAAAAAAGTTCATGCGTTGATTTAGCCTTTCAGGTGTGTTAGGCATCACAGTAGCTATGGGGAAAAAAATTACCCTAAATCAAGGACTCGTAAATTTTAACCCGATGTCTTATAACTTAGATTGTGATTGTTTTTGCAGTCAAATAATGTTTATTGAATATTTATATATTAATTTTTTTATAATTTCATATTTTAAAAAATAAAAAATATATATTATTTTAATATATTTTTAAATTAAAAAAACCGATCTCATCGTGAACAAGTTATTACAGCACCAGCTCACACTTCTAATTAAATATTATGAACAGAAAACCTATCTTAAAACTTTTCCATCCACTCTTCTTGCATTTCATGTTCATGATTCATTGAAAAAAACTCACTCTCATTCTTCCAAATATCATTCATCGCCACGATGCACCAATCACTAAGCACAAGCGTGCGTTCCGCAACCACCGCTCATTATGAGTTTATTTGTGTTTTACCTTTTACAAATATATTTTAATTAAAAATAATATTTTACATTTCAAGTAATTTTTTTGTGTGTTTATAAGTTGATATAAAAAATAAATAATATTCTAATATGTTTTTTTTAAGAAAAAGAAAACACTTTAAAAAAACAAACACCACTACAATATCAAACATTCGTTATCCAACCAATTGAGATTGTTGTTGAGTGTAACCGACATGTACAATTTTACTGATTTTTTCAATTTTTAGTATGTTCTATTAACTTAGAAATTTTGATAATAATAATATATGTTACATTTATTATTTTAAAAGACTTTTACGAATACTGAAAAAGACACACGAACCATATGTGTTGTCACGTCCTTATTCGAGTGTGAATCAATTGTGCCTTCGGCGTATATGAGCTGTCAAGTAGCAAAAATTTCAAGCTCCCACCTGTGCTTTATCCATTGCTTCACATGATTCTATGGAAAGTCAACAGTTTTTTTTTTTTCTTTCTAAAAATAGTTTTATTTTTTATTTTACAATTATTTTAATGTGTTGATATAAAAGCAATTTTTTAAAAAAATAAAATATATATTATTATTATTTTTGAAAAAAAAAATTCAATTGCAAGCCTCAATTGGTCTGAATTGACAGCGCATACATAATTTAATTAAAAGTAATGAACAAATTACTAATTAATCACACCGATTCAGCTAAGCCAGCTTAAGATTCTAGTTGACTTGATGGAATCATGGAAGAAAGGGAGGGGGGGGGGGGGGGGGGGGGTATGTCACGTGTTATCCAGGGAACCGAGGAGCAGGCATTGAAAAAGAAATTATATTATTTACTTTAGCTATCAACAAGGCAATTAATTATATTATTTACTTTAGCTATCAACAAGGCAATTAATTATTGCAACTATATATTATGATAGAAATAATGATCCATCCACGAAACTAATCATCAATCTAAATAACTTTTTTTGCACAAGAAGCATGGACGGAAAAAGTGGTGATGTGAGGAGAAATTGTGTGGTATTTTTTCTTTTTAACTTTGCTACATGTCAGTGAGGTGCCGTGCATCAAAATTGCTCAATAACTTACCCTACCGCGAAAGAAAGAAAAAAAAAGTAAGGTGGTGGTGAGGTGAGGTGAGGGAGGGGGAGATACCTGAAAAGAGAGACCTGAACGAGAGTGCCCGGCCACCACATATGGGCTGGCTCCACCACATACTTCCTCAATAGCCCTGCCCAGCCATATCCTAACACCTATCATTGCCATCCATGCACACCAATGCTTAGCAAAATTCTCAGATCCAAATCTGGACACAATTTTTTTCTTGAAGATAAATGCAAGATTTTCTTAAAAGTCTTATGAAAAATACAGTCATTGAAAAAACCAGCTAGATATACGGCGGCGACAAACCCAAACACCAAGCCAAAAAGGCCAAAATACTAGGGGACAGAGACAAAGATCCAACCAATATTGACAAGGAAACTCACCCCACTTGAAACCAAAACTAAGACCAAATTTTGCTTTCAAAAATATTACAAAAAGAATAAAAGAATACCGAAATTTACCTGGGTAGTGGTAATGAGAAGCCAGCCAGCAAAGAAAGAAATGCTCCTCCCATAAAATGCTTTGATGATGGTGACAATACCAACGGCATAAGCAGATCCACTACCAAATGCACTTCCGGCGTTCGCAAAAATAGAAATAAGCACGTGTTCTTTGATGTTAAACGGACCTGGGTTAAGAGAGAACGTTCTGGACCCGAAACCAGGAATCTTGAACTTGGTTTTCGGTAGCACAGCAGCCATGGAGCGGCCTATTGGGAGTGAAGCTACTTGGACAGTTATTTGGCTGATGATAAGCGGCTCGGTCCTGTAAGCAAAGAACTGGTTGAGGAAAGCCAGAAGACTGCATGAAACTAGGCCTAGGAACCACATCCGGAAGGTCCATACTGGTAAGGTTGGGTCGTCCGTGTTGGCCACGGTCAGTCGGACCTCCTCGACAGGGGATACGCCGTCGTCGACGACGACAGCATCGGCGGTGGGTTTTTCAAGGTCAGTGTGTTTAGAGGAGGTATGTGGTGCTTGTATCTCTAGGCTGCCCATGGTGAGCGGGGTGGTGGAGGGGAAGGGCTGGTGATTTTTTAGTATGAGGGACTAGCGAGGGGCTTGGACCTTTTAAAACAATGGTGTGTGGGGTTGGATGGTTTGGTTCAATAGGGTAGGGCCAGGACAGGTTTGAATGTGAAAATTTTTCTTTGTTTACAATTTTTTGTCTGTTTAAAAAGAAGAAAAAGCTGCTCGTACACGTGGACCATTTTTTAAGCAGATATAAACCATCTTTCCGTTTGAAAATCGTTTGTAAATTTTTTTTCATGTGATTTGATGATATAAAAAATAATTTTAAAAAATAAAATATAAATTTACTTTAATATGTTTTTAAATAAAAAAACACTTTTAAAACACAAACTCAAAAACACTACTAAACATCTAAATAAAAGATATGCATGTAGACGTTTGCAAATTGACCATCAACTCGAGTTGGGTCACAAACTGCGTCTTCGTGCCATTGACCAGTGAATGTTGAAATGTGCATAGTATCAGGCTGGACATGTGCGGGACTTGCAACTTGTGCTAGCTGGGAAGAACGGTGACGTGTTTGAGTTTACGGCGTAGACTTTGGTTTATCTCTCTGCCAGAATTCTTATTTTGAAGGTTAATTAAGGACGCTTTCTAGTGAAGTGAAGTGATGGTTAATTGTGAATTTTTTTTTTTTTTAATATAGATCTCCGAATCAGTTTATGCATATTTCAACTAACCTCATTAACTCTAAAATTAATAATTCAGTAAACTATCAATGATCATGATATTAATAATCATAAAACTCAAATCTAATACTAAAAAGAAAGCAAATGTTTTGATCTCAAGCTTGTATTACTAAGTCAACTATTCAAGCTTGAATTATTGAGTCAACTACTAAATAATTAAATTTAATTGTGAAACTTTCTCCTTAAAACACAAGATCTGCTTTGTATATTATATACGATTCGATGAATATTGTCATTGTAACTCGTGGACTCGAAGCTCAAGGTGTGGAGTCCGGGGAGCTAATTAGGGACAAGGACAACAGCGCTCTTTTTTGTTCCTTTTTTTTTCTCCCAATAATACAACAGTAGCATCTCTATTTATGTTATAGATCTTCGATGGATTAAAGAATATGATAACTTTGAATGGAATAAAGCTCGAAAGGAACCCTTGCACAAATTAAATGTGGGCGGGACAAGTTATCAGCCGTGTATATGCGACCAATGCCTCTTCGTTGACTGGAGTGCGAGGTCAAGCTATAACCGAATAACATTAATTACAATTAAAAATATATTTGAAGTGTAGTGAGATTTATTTTTAAAATGTTTTTTATTTAAAAAACATCAAAATAATATAAAAACAATCTGAAAGATAATTTAAAATTAAAATAAAAAAAATCATTTTAAAAAAAAATCTTCAAAACAGCCCCTGAGTTTTCAAAAAACTTCATGGAATGTGTAATTAACTTGATCTGTAAAGCTATTCGGGATAATTCTAATTTTAATAATAATAAAACAATACCAAGTGTCCATACTCTTTATTTGCATATTTATTTAGAAATGTTTTAAAATGAGTGAAAGCCTTTTTACATAATCAAACCCCCCAGAGAGAAAAAATAATAATCACCATCATCATTGCTCTAATGATTCTCTAACACAGCCAGCCACCAACAATCGGAGCCAGAGGCGAGCTTCCTTTTATGAATTCCATGCGAAGTAATCATTCGATACTGGGATCCAAAATGGAAACGATGACAAATCCCTTATGAATTCAATCTTCAAAGTGAGTTCCTTTTATGCGTAGGTTTAGATTCGAGTCGCGGTTGTTTTTAACTGGGTTGGTGTTTCAAAAGTGTTTGTGAAAAAAAAAATATATATATTTTTAAATTATATTTATGTATTGATATTAAAAATAATTTTAAAAAATAAAATAAAAAATATTATTTTAATATAGTTTTAAACAAAAAATATTTTTAAAAAAAACCTATAATTACACTCTCACCAGCCACTAAAGTATGGGTTGTTTGGGAATTGCATTAAAAATGTTTTATGAAAGAATAAATTTTAATTTTGTTTTTTATTAAACTTTTTTAATAATTTTATATTCATATTAAAAAAATTATTTTCAAAAATAAAAAATATATTATTTTAATAATTTTTAAATAAAAATATATTTTAAAAAACAATTTAATCCATATCTCAATTCTCAACCACTATCTCGATATGTGTGGGAAAGTAAAATGCTGGAGTCATCGAAAGGAGACGGGAAGGAGGTAATAAATCAAGATGTCATTATCCTTGACAGGGGTCCATTGAAATGGGAGCGTGACAATGAGGCAGGTCATATTTAAAAATCTTGGGACCTTTTTGACAATGTATTTGCAGTTTTGCACTCCACTATAACAAATTTTGCATTTTAACCCTTGAACGTAGCAATAAAATAAACAAAATAAATTAAAAGGTTAGGGTCAAGTTGACAGCGCGAAATATTATAGTTTTATACTAGTGCATTGTGAGCAGAATTATATGGTGTATATCCTTACATCAAAGATTCTTTTTTTTTCAATCATGTAACATAATTATGATGAAATATAAAACACTCCACCTCGAGCCTTTTAAAAAATATCTCTTTACAATAGAGGCTATCTTCGAGTCCTCTTTCATATAGATGCGCGTAAAAAGGACGTGCGAGACTTCATTGACAATTGAAGATGCGAATCATGGAAACAGAATCCATCGTATCATCACCATGACTCAGTTTTCAGACAGGATTAACTCATCTACAACGGTTTAGTTACTATTTAAAATTGTGGCTGATATTATTTTTGAAAATATATATTAAAATAACATTTTTTTTATAAATTATTTTTAATATTAATATATGAAAATATGTAAAAACACAAAAAATAAAAATAATTTAAAATCAAAAATAAAAATAAAAATTCAATTTATTTTAAAATCATTTTTGAATTGCAGCGTTGAACAAGACGTTAAGTTTACAACTATGATTTCAATGGTCGCGCTCCGGAACGCCACGTGATACTACGTGCATGCTGAGATTTTCAAAGATTTTGTTTTTTTAATAGTTTAAACATAATATTTTTTTATATTTGTATTGTAATGTACAAATAAATTAAAAGTTAATTTTATTTTAATATATCTAATATTGAAACAATTACTTGTTATTAATAATTAATTAATACAATTCCAATTAGAAAAACATTTTTGCATAAAAATATATTAAATATTTTTTTAGTTTTTTTTTACTAAAACATAAGTATTAAGGAACTATCTCACTTACAAGCTTAATTTGCTAGATGAGAGTCTAGAAAAAATATTTATATTATTCTCTAACAGCTCCTCAAATAAAATTTCTTTTAGCTTGAAACTTGTTGAGACCCATATTACCATGTGTTTAATTTTTATCAAATAGAATGAGGAAGATGAAATTCGAACTTGTGACCGTTGGGTCAACAAAGTTTTGATACCATATCAATGAATCATCTTACCTAAAAACTTAAGTTTTTAGTGAGACTCCATGATATAGTTTATATTAACAATAAGAATAGATTTTCAATTTAAAAATATTATTCTGGTTTTTTAATTTAGCTATTACTCTAAGTTGAGCTGAGCTGAGCTGTAAAAATAAAAGATAAAGGCTAAAAAGTTATATATTTTTTCTTACTTATTTCCTTGAAGATGCACTATGTTTCTGTACATTAAACACTTATACCTCTAGCATTGGCAGATGCTGGTGAGTCTTTGAGCATGAGAACAAGTAACCAATGCATTTGTTATAATAATTAATCCACCCATGATAGGAAAAGGCTGAATTAACAATTCAGTACTCGTGGCTGACTGATTGCTCATAAGTTTTAATAATAATAATAATAATAATAATAATTTTACCACTTAATTACACATTTTTATATTATAATGCAACTGAAAATTTGGTGCAGGTTCATTAATTTGATGCCATTAATATCGGCAACATTTTTCCAACACGGCAACCCTAATTAACTTTACAATCATCGGTGCTGAGACCGGGCCACACGACAAATACTTGTAGAAATTAAGGAACACGGACGCGTATGATGCAGACATTTTTTGCGGTGGCAGCAAAGATAATTTAATTTGTCCATATCATCTACATTCTCTTTTGAAAAATTCAGAAAATAGAATTCATTGCCACGGTCGTCCTTATTGTTTTTGTCAGCATCCTCACACCAGTAATGGTACTTTACTGGTGAGATAATAAAGACTTGGAATTTGTAGGCATTCCGAGGCTATCGATCCACTGCTTCGTATCACAAAGTTCACAACCAGACAACCAGTGACTGTTTCGCAATAAATTTCAAAAGTATTCTTAAAAAAATTGAATTATTTATTTTATTTTATTTTTATTTTTATTTTAAAAAATAAAAAACATATTATTTTAATATATTTTTTAACAAAAAATATTTTGATTGTTAAATTCTCACAATTATTATAAATATTATTATTGTAAATAATTAATATTCTGATTATTATTAACAATATTATCCCTGCTGTCATTATTATTGTCATAATCGTTGTCATTATTATAAAAATAAGCATCACAATAATCATCACCATTATTTTTATTAATATAATTGCAATTATAATTAGTATTATGATCATTATAATATTTTTTGTCATTATTGATATTTTCTATATTATTTCACGAGTTATTGTTACTATTTTCATCAAAACCATAATTATTAACAACATGAACACTACAATCATTATAATAAATTATACTTGTTATTATCATTATGATTAATGATGTCACTACTATTATTATGGTTATAACACCTGAAATTATCATTAGTATTATTGCTAAAATAATAAAAATTATTAAATTATCTTGAAAAATTAATAAAAATAAAAAACTCTAACAAAAGAGAAAACAAGAAAAAAAACTAAAATTATTATCATTATTGTGTAAATAATGGGGGGAAAATTACATCAAAGTACAAAAAAACATAATTAACAATAGTATCCCCGCTGTCATTATTATTGTCATAATTGTTGTCATTATTATAAAAATAAGCATCACAATAATCAGCACCTGTCATTATTATTGTCATAATCATTGTCATTATTATAAAGATAAGCATCACAATAATCAGAACCATTATTTCTATTAATATAATTGCAATTATAATTAGTATTATGATCATTATAATATTTTTTGTCATTATTGATATTTTCTATATTATTTCACGAGCTATTGTTACTATTTTCATCAAAACCATAATTATTAACAACATGAACACTACAATCATTATAATAAATTATACTTGTTATTATCATTATGATTAATGATGTCACTACTATTATTATGGTTATAACACCTGAAATTATCATTAGTATTATTGCTAAAATAATAAAAATTATTAAATTACCTTGAAAAAATAATAAAAAACAAAAACTCTAACAAAAGAGAAAACAAGAAAAAAAAACTAAAATTATTGTCATTATTGTGTAAATAATGGGGAAAACATTACATCAAAGTACATAAAAAAATAAAAAAAACTCTAACAAAAGAGCGTACAAACAAACTAAAATAAATTATAAAACAAAAAGAAAAACTATTAGCTAATTTTTTTTATCTAACTTGGAGATAAAAAAAATAAAAAAGGAAAAAATATCAATTTTCAAATGATTACAAACACAAATTACAATTTAAGAAATAATTTTTTCTGAAAAAATACCACCCCAAAAAAAAAAAGCATAATAGAATTTAAAAACTAAAACTAAGAGTGTATATATTTAAATATGGACAAAATAGGGATTATATAGAAATATATAAAAAAGAAATTAAAATAAAAAATTAAAAGTATAAGTATAAGGTCCGAAATGAAAACAAAATATATAATCAATTTTAATCGTAGGAGAAGATTGAAAAAATCAAAAACTACTGTACCAGAAAAAAACAATTAAAATAAAAAATTAAAAGTATAAGGGCTGAAATGAAAAATAATTATGCAATCACTTTCAATCAAGGGACAAGACTGAAAAATTCAAAACTGCTATATCTAAAATATTAAAGGATTTCACACTAAACAAAAAATTAAAAGAAGAAAGACTGAATTTAAAACGCAATATATAATCACCAATTTTGTCTGTTATGGGGGCATATCTGTATTTAAACATGTTTAAAAAACTTGAAATCTCCCAAACAGCCCTACAGGAAACATTTTCCTTTTGTCTTATTGGGGTAAAATAATTATTTTACTATGCAATGATAATTTGCAATTACTAGGACACCACCACCGACAATTCTTTCTTGGTTCTTATCATATTACGCAAAAAATCGAAATTACTCATAGACCCAAGGCTATTATTATTATACACCGAGAAGTAAAATAATAATTTAACTATTAAAATCTAAAATAATCTATATATAAAAACACAATGAATTTCATTGTACAAAACCTCGACCTCTTTTAGCTTTTTAGTTAATGACACAAGGGGCATGAATATATATACATGCTTCCCAAGGACAAAATAAAAGTTCCAACCCCGTTAAGAAGCGAGGAGAAGGCAGCCCGGAGACAGAAGAGGGAGGCCCCCCCGAAATGAGCCCAAAGAAGAGAGGAGGATAAAGTGAGCTCATCTTCAAAACGGTGGGTTGTTTTTTTGTACAATCAAGCCAATTAATCTGACCCATTAGATAATTTTGTAAATTGCAAAACCTCAACCTTGCCCATTTATAGTTATGGTCTACGGTGGTGTGTGGTTTCTATTATGTTTTTTTTTTTTTTTTAATATATTAAAATATTTATTTTTTATTTCTTAATATAAAACATTAAAAGTATTTAAAAACATTAAAAGTATTTAAAAACATTAAATTTTGTATTTTTTTTAAATAATTAATTTTTGTTTAAAAAGTGATTCCAAATACCGGGTTATTTTTAAAAGTATTTTTATTTAGAAATTTATTAAAAATATTTTTTTATATTTTAAAATTTATTGTTGACATTAATCTATAAAAATAAAATTTTATTTATTTATTTATTTATTTACTTTTTTCAAAAACAATT
This sequence comes from Salix caprea, assembly GCA_964035475.1. NCBI lineage: Eukaryota > Viridiplantae > Streptophyta > Magnoliopsida > Malpighiales > Salicaceae > Salix > Salix caprea. The sequence continues at coordinate 6,059,366 of OZ037760.1, forward strand.
TTAAAATACAATGAATAACAATAACTTCATTTATTTTACGAAAAGCGAACTTGCCAATCCTGATCACTAATTGCCCTTTTTAGTGAGCGGTCATTGTTATCGGCAAATTCCTATAATATATTCAAAGAAAAAACATAGAAAGTGGATAAAACCTTTTTCTTCTCCCAACAACGTGAGAATATTTCATGTCGTTGTATTTTTAGGGAGTCACATAAATTATTACTCAAAATATCCCGATATTTTTTATATTGTTTGAATAATTCAATGCTGCCTGTCTGGTTGTTTATTGTTGAACCATAAACCAAAAGAGGATTGCTGGGTTTTCATTTTCATTATCTTCTCTCTTTTTGCTGATATCTTTGGTAGTTTTTTAGGATTCTTGATCTGTTTCGAGGCCTGCAAAGTTTATTTATTTTCAATGAGGTATATGATTCTTTTTCTGTTTTATTGAGGGTTACATGTTGTAATTTTGATATTCTGGGATTGGGTAGAACGGAGAGATGGAAAATCTCTATTTGTTATCTCAAGGATTGATGAGCGAACGATCTGCAAAGTTGGAGACTTGTAGATGTGAATTATCTCTAGTGCTGGTTCTGGTTTGTATTGAGGCAGTTTAAAGGGAATTTGTTTTGATTCGGTATCACCTTCTTCAGCTCTGTTTTCGGAGCAAATAAGGAGTTTTTATGTCTTCTCTTCTGATTTGACCATCAAAGAAGGATTTTGTTGTTGACCTCGAATTGATACGCTAGCGAAGCTGACTTAGCAACCTTTTGGATTAGATCGAATCGATTTACATGCTCGATACATTGTGGTTTCGCATCATTATTTGATATTCATAGATAGCTGAAAACATATGCACATAGACAGGGAAGAGCCTGTCGGGAACGGTGAGGCCGAGCACATGGACGGAGATATCAAGGAGGATACTCCTCTTGGGGATATCCCTCTCTACCGCCCCCATTTTTTGGGTATGGTGAGACAGAAAGCCTATATATTTGACGGTGATGGAAGTTATTACAATAAAGATTGGGATTTTGCTGAACCTAAAGAAAATGAGTTTTGTTGGTACCATGTAGAGCTTCCAAAAATTAACCAGAAGCTTCCTCTTTTCGCACAAAGCCTCATTGACATTCTTTGCCCTCCTTTGAAGCTCCAAGATATTCTGTCGCTGGTTAGCAATGGGCCCCTTTGTAGTAATGTTAATGGAGCACTTGTGTTCAGAGTTAATTCTCCTGGTCCTCCAACTAGCAATTATACATTTCGATTAGCTGCCAGAGTTACTGAGAATTCGGTGATTACCGTGTCACTAGGACGGGTTCCAAGATTGGGTTTCTCACCAACGAGCAAATCCCTTCTCTCTGAGATTCCTAGTGTGGAGACTCATTCAAGTGGTGGGACACCCTCACATAATGGAGGGGATGAAAAGGAAGGAGGCGGGTTTGTGATTAGAGAGCATGTTCTTGAGTTCTTATTAACAATGAACCACTCAGAGGAGGCTGATAATCCCGTGCCGGAATCTGTCTCAAATCTTGTTGTTCACATCATCGACACGCATGTTGATCACCTTCAAGATGTTACCACCAAACTCGAGATAGAGCTTGACTCTGTGGAGCTTGAATTAGACAAAGGTAAAATTCCTATTTAATGACTATTTATGGTCCCTGTTACAAAATCAAGGCTGCCTTAGATTTTCGCGTTGGTGTACACTTACTGTTTAGATTTCTTTTGGGTGAAACACTTAGTTTTGTTGCCTTTTTTCTGGTCATGAAGATAGTTACAAGTGCTGAGTTCATTCTTCTTTAATGCTAATATAGTTGATCCACATTTCTAGCAACGCCACAGCGGTAACTTTTTTAATTGATCTGGAAGGATTATTGGTATATGCTCTTTCTACCTCATGTTTATTTAGTAGTTTCTCATCCTAATTTGGACATATTAGTTTTGTTATTATAGTTTTGGAAAATTGCAACCTCATACACTCGGTCCTTATTTGCTAACAAGTAGCAAAACAAATTAGAGATGTCAAAACTTGTCAAAAAAACAAATGCTGTAATGAAATTTGATAGGATTAATCCTGTATTTGCAACCTTGATGGCTTTTCACTCCCAGTAGTGAAATAAATTCGATAAGATTTATCATGGTGTGAATCCTGGCATCCACAACTTGCAACTTGGAATATGTTGTGATGTTTTTCTAGTGACAAGCAGAACTGATATTTTATATGATTGGCTAATACCATTTTTGGGAAGAGTCAAGATATCATCAAAGCATTGCCAAAGTGCACTTGTGAAAGGGGCATGGAAGCTTGTTGCTCAATGTGCTAAATATTGTGTAAAAATAAGAAAAAAAATTGCAGTTTGAGGAAAAAATATTGACTGTTCTCCACGTTGATGGGTCTGAATAAGAAGCTACCTCTTGTAAAGTTAGGCATCATGTCCCAAATGATTGTTCCAGGACAGTTATCCTTCTTCATGTGGCATGTTTGTGCCATTCCACCTGCCTTATATTTATGTACCATAAAGTCCTTGCAGTTACATGATGGAATCTCATTGTTACCTTAAAATCTATTTTCACTCGCAATAGATTTGATTTTCAGAATTTCTTCCGCTTGATACCTAAGATGTTATTTTTGCTAAATTAAAGTCTATATGAACTCCCTGGGCAAGAAAATAGGCACACACAAAAGTCTGGATTGTGTGAAAATTATGATAAATCAGCATATCTATGGACCATCAAGGTACTAGAAAACATGGTCAGCAATGGTTACAAGCCTCTATCTTTATCAAAAGTATCCCTTTATTCTATTTTTCCTGAAACTCAAATTTGAGGCGCTTTCTGTTTGGTTCATGATTTCTTTCAACTTTTGAGCGGAAACTGAGCGCTGTTTTTATGGTATACTGCAGGAGGTTTTGCATTAAAGAAACAGATGCTTGATGATCGAAGATTTCCTAAAATGCATCTTAATCTTCAGCGTATATTGCAGGTAGTTTGTCCTGTTTGATTTTTCGTAAACATAAGAACAACTTAAGTTGATTGGTACATTGCCACATAAGTAGGTATTTGCGTAACGCTTGTACAAAATCAGTCTGGATAAGGTGTAAAGACCACTCTACTATAACAGCAGAAGGCGTGGAGATTGAAGTCCTTGATTGCTATGGTTGAATACATTCAGGGGTTCATATTGTGGAGTCAAAGCACTTTAGTTTGGACATTGACCATAAAGGTTTTGAAGTGCTTTAGTTTTTCACCAATAACATTTTCTCTGCATTTATACAGCAATGCATCCTAGACATTGATGTTTTTGGATCTAGGAAGATTGCAGCTTGTTAAATGCGTGTTTGTCTCTTACAAATATCAAATTGAAACACGTTTATTAAACCTTGTGTTTTAACTGAACTCAGGTGATTGCACATGGAGAGCAAGTATTTCCGCGAGTAAAAGAAAAATGTTCTTCAAAAAAATGGTTTTGCAGTGAAGACATCAACTCCCTAGAAGAGTTAATTGGAAGGCTGAGGAGGCTAAAAGAGAGTGTGGGGTTTATAGCAAATCGTGTCACGGCAATTCAGGCCGGTTTGGATAGCTGGCAGGCTGAGCAAATAAACAAGAAACTGTACTATCTCTCGTTCCTTTCAATAATATTCCTCCCATTGTCAATCATCACTGGAGGTAAATGTCTCACCTTTTTTTCCCCATCACAGCTAAACCTTCTTGGATAACTGTTGATAACCATAATTTAACAATGCTGATATTTTTGGAAACTCACAACAGTCTTTGGCATGAATGTGGGAGGAGTTCCATGGACAGAGCAAAAGAACCCTAAGGAGAAATATGGCTTCCGCAATGTGATGTTTGTCTGTGTCGGAACTCTGGCTCTCGTTCTTCTATGCTTCCTTTTCCCAGTTCTTTACACCCATATTGCTGCCTGGCGACGAAGGATGGCTTTGAAAAGAAGCTGGTCTCTCAACAGGAAATCTTTTCTCAAGAGAACCGTTCCCGTCAAAGAAAGAGGTGGTTATATCCGCCTTTGAGAGAGTAAGCCAAAGAAGGAAGAGAGTGATGCTGCAATTGTGGTACGTGCTCTTTTCAGTCTCAATGTTTTTCAAGCTGCGGAAAGTTCTCTCGACAACCCTTGATTGTTTTCTTGAATCTTGAACGACATGGCTGTCTCAGAATTGGAATTCTGGTAGAAAATAACTTGTTCCTTTTCAATCCAGATACGAGGTAGAGTTTTTTCCCTTTGCAACAACGTTGTTAATGACTGCGTTCTTTGTAACACACTGTACAGGTTATAACATTCATCGTTCTGAATATAGAGTTTGTATCATTGTGATTTCACTCAGACAATAATTGTGAATGCTGCTGCTTGACGTCTTTTATTCTCTTGCCTTTTTTTTTTAATCAGTGGCTATCCATTGTCTTTTCTGAACCACCACCTTTCAGACTGTAGAAATTACGGCGAGTAATATATTTAGTCTTACCCCTGTTGATATATCCGGGAGCCAGATTCAAATATGGGATTTTGTCCAGAGATTGAGATTATGTGGTAATAAATGAATGAAGCATCGGTCTGATTCTAATATCATTTCCAGAAAAAAACAAAAACAAAGAACCAATCTTCAGTAATTCCATGAACAACCACCTCGTTTTCTTTTGACATCACTTTGTCGACTCTTTTTTTCAACTCTATATTTATATAATTATTATTTTTCCTTTCTTTTCTTTTACTTTTATAGTTGAAAACAGTTAATGTCGTGCGAGAAAGGAGAGTCAAAAGAAAGCACCTATTCAAATTTCAAACATGGTATGGCCACGCAAATGCTTGGTACAGGAAATGCCAACTTTCCACTGCTACGAGCCACTCAAAAAATGGAAAACCCCCTAAATTTCGTAGCTGAAAGATCAAAGATCGGACTCTTTATTTTAAATTAAAAAAAAAAGATTGTATTGTTTCAAACAATAAAATTAGTCTTAAAGTCGGGTTGCTGTTTTTGGTTTTATCACTTGTGCTACGTGGGCGGCCTGTCAAAATCCAAGATAGTTTTGGATACAATTAAATTAAAGAGTATGTGCTGTTGATGTGCTCTAAAATATCATGTTTTTTAAAATCTACAAATAAAAATATATTGTTCACTTAAAACATGTTTACACATTGCGGATCAGGGTTCATGTCAATCCCAGACGTGAAAAAACATAATTACATTATAAAATTGTTTTCATGTATTATGATTCTTTTAATCAAGAAATGAACAAATATTATTCGTATTTTATAAAATAAACTATGAGATATATGAGATAGAAAATCTAAAAAAATGTTAATCTAATTAAATATAAATGTGAAAATATAATATTTATTGTAAGAACAAAAGATAATTGGGCATACATATATCCTTGTAATTCAAATTTATTTATTTATTATATCTTAGCAGTTAAATATAGTTGTTAATAATAGATGGTTTTGTTTTTATAAAAACTTTATACAAATACAACTAATTTATAAAATATATTAAAAAACAAAAATCGATACTAGTTAAGCTAATATCACATGACTATTAAATATAAAAAGATTAATGTTAAAATAATAATAATAATAATAATAAATGGATAAAAAATTAATCTAATAATTTGACAACTCGTATCCTTTTAACTCGATTCAGGAACTGGATACACACGTTCAGCAACCTTTTCTTTTCTTCCAAGAAAAGAAGGCAGCTTGGCAACTACCCCTCTAGAAGCGTGGACACCTCTTTCCCTCACGTGACAACGCGACCCCAAGCTTCAATTGCCCCGAACGGCAACACCCCAAGGCCCAAACCCCAGAATGACATCCATCTCAAAAGTTACGACCCGACATGTCGTTCAGGGTAGGTTTATTCATCAAGAAACCGCATAACGGTGCTATTTGGTCCCTGCTCGCATCTATATTATATTCTCATCCTTAAAATATCTTCATTGTATCATCCTCTTTCCTTATTCTTTAACTATTTGATCCATCGTTCAATTTTCATAAATTGAAAAGAAACTATTGATTGTTGAACTACAATTCATTAAAAAATAATAGTTGACTATAAAAAGATAAGAAAAATATTGAAATTATTTAATTCCGGAGCCAAAGACTGTATAACATAATACCATAACAGTTTTTCAGAATGATTAACGGAAAGATCGTATCACTATAAAATAAATAGAATAAGAGATTGATGCTGAGATATATACAAACTAAATGAAAAGAGAACCAAAAAGAAATACTTAAGCGATTAAAGGGACCAGAATCAACTTTCAGTGCATTTTGTGTATTTTACAGATAGTGTATATCTAGAACCTTCTACGCTTACCAGAAAAATAGTTTGCGAGTTGCGCCACATCAAAGGCCTTTGCTCCACAAAACCCTAAACCCTTCTTTATAAACCTTCAAAACACTGTCCTCGTGTCTTTCTCCGCTTCCACTCCAATTTAACTCGTAGATCTCTTCACTTATGGCCACAGCTGCTCTCCTCCGCTCTCTACGACGCCGTGACGTCGCCTCCTCCCCCCTTGCAGCCTACAAATGCGTGCGTCTCTCATCATTTCCACTCGTTTTCTTCTCCAGCTGTACTAATTTGGTTGTTTGTTGATGGAGCTCAAACCGAGACTTGAGCTTGATTGAGAGATGGATAAAAGATTTAGACTTTTTGTGATTTAGTTTTTGCTATGATAGTTTAGAAAGTTGGTCCCTTTAAGGGTTCATTTGTTTGGTGTTTTTTCGTTTGATTTATTACATGATCATGCATCGTCGTTTTTTTTTTTTTGGATATTAAATACTTCGTTTTGTTTTTTATTTGTTGTTTATTTCTGAATGATCAGCTGTGGGTTTTGATAAATGTAAGTTTTAAATACTTAGGCTTTTAGGCAGTGATTAGATCGTTTTACTTATTCTTGCGAGGATTAAAAGTTGTAGATGCCTATTGAAAAGTGTTGGGATTTTTCTCACCCCAGTTGTGGTTGGTCTGACTATTAAAAGCTGTTTGCAAATTGAGGGTGAGATTTCTGAAATGGCTGAGTTTTGGTGCTTATCTGTTGTGCAGTTGACTAATAATGTGAAGCCATCATGGGCTCCTTCAAATTTAAGCCAAAATTTGGCTGGTTTGTCCAGAGCTTTCAGGTATTTTGTTTAGTTTTTGGTGGTTTTGATTTGTCTTTGTGTCATTTGAGTTCCTTTTGGTATGTTGAAGGTGATCGTTTCCTCTTCTATGTAGTGCAAAACCTGCAGGCAGTGATGTTATAGGTATTGATTTGGGTACCACAAATTCATGTGTTGCGGTCATGGAAGGGAAGGTAAGCATGGACTGTGTTTGTTCAGATTGTTTATTCTTTTGGTTATGAGGCTTCCTTTTCTGTGTATTCTAATTGATTCCATGATTATATACAGAATCCCAAAGTTATTGAGAATTCCGAAGGATCTAGGACAACCCCTTCAGTTGTTGCTTTCACTCCAAAGGGAGAGTTACTCATGGGCACACCAGCAAAACGCCAGGCTGTGACTAATCCGAGCAACACGGTTTTTGGAACTAAGCGTTTGATTGGTAGGAAGTTTGATGATCCTCAAACACAGAAGGAGATGAAAATGGTTCCGTATAAGATTGTCAGGGCTCCAAATGGAGATGCATGGGTTGAAGCCAATGGACAGCAATATTCCCCTAGTCAAATCGGGGCCTTTATTCTGACCAAGATGAAAGAAACTGCTGAAGCTTATCTCGGAAAAACAATTTCAAAAGCTGTGATCACAGTGCCAGCTTATTTCAATGATGCTCAAAGACAAGCTACAAAGGATGCTGGAAGAATTTCTGGCCTTGATGTGCAGAGAATCATCAATGAACCTACTGCCGCAGCACTGTCCTATGGTATGAACAACAAGGAGGGTCTCATTGCAGTGTTTGACCTTGGAGGTGGGACATTCGATGTTTCTATCTTGGAGATCTCTAATGGTGTTTTTGAGGTATGCAATGTTTTATTTATTTATTTAGGCTAACTCTGGTTTTCATCTAGTTTGGTAAATTGAACCAAGTGAATGGTCCTTGTTCAGGTCAAAGCTACTAACGGTGACACATTTTTGGGAGGAGAGGACTTTGACAACACCCTTTTAGAGTACTTGGTCAATGAGTTTAAGAGAACTGAGGGAATTGATCTTTCAAAAGATAGGCTAGCTCTGCAGCGGCTCCGTGAAGCAGCAGAAAAGGCCAAGATAGAGCTCTCCTCAACCACTCAGACTGATATCAATTTACCATTTATTACAGCCGATTCATCAGGTGCTAAACATTTGAATATAACACTGACCAGATCCAAATTTGAAAGCTTGGTAAATCACTTGATTGAGAGGACAAGGATCCCGTGCAAGAACTGTTTGAAGGATGGTGGCATTTCAACCAAGGAAGTTGACGAGGTTCTTCTTGTTGGAGGAATGAGTCGTGTTCCCAGGGTTCAAGAGATAGTATCGGAGATCTTTGGAAAGAGCCCTAGCAAGGGAGTAAACCCTGATGAGGCAGTGGCTATGGGAGCTGCAATTCAGGGTGGAATTTTACGCGGAGATGTCAAAGAATTGCTTCTCCTTGATGTCACTCCCTTATCACTTGGTATAGAGACACTCGGAGGTATCTTCACCAGGCTGATCAGCAGGAACACAACAATTCCTACAAAGAAGAGTCAGGTGAGTTTATTTATTTCAAAATAATTCTGTTTTGCGCCCAGGCAGCCCTCCGATAATTGTCTGCTCTGTGTTTCTGGTCCCATTAATATATTTCTCTGACCTTTCTTTGTGAAATCCCAGGTCTTCTCTACAGCAGCTGACAACCAGACGCAGGTTGGTATCAAGGTGCTGCAGGGTGAGCGTGAAATGGCATCTGACAACAAGTTGTTGGGAGAGTTTGAACTCATGGGAATTCCACCAGCTCCCAGGGGCATGCCTCAAATTGAGGTAACCTTTGACATTGATGCCAATGGTATTGTCACTGTCTCTGCCAAGGACAAAGCCACTGCTAAAGAACAACAAATCACCATTCGCTCATCTGGAGGTCTTTCAGAAGATGAGATTGAGAAGATGGTGAAGGAGGCTGAACTGTTTGCGCAGAAGGATCAAGATAGAAAGGCCTTGATTGATACTAGAAATAGTGCTGACACCACTATCTACAGCATTGAAAAGAGCCTAGATGAGTACAGGGAAAAGATCCCTTCTGAAGTTGCCAAGGAGATTGAGGATGCTGTTGCAGATTTGAGGAAGGCAATGGATGGAGACAATGTTGATGATATCAAATCCAAACTAGATGCCGCAAACAAAGCAGTTTCAAAGATTGGAGAGCACATGTCTAAGAGCAGCAGTGGTGGAGGTGACAGTGCTTCTGGTGGTTCACAGGGTGGCGACCAGGCTCCTGAAGCAGAATACGAGGAGGTGAAGAAGTGAGCGGTTAATTTTGGTAGCTGTCTTTTTTGACATGATTTTGAATCACATTCGAAGAAAGATCCTTAATTTTATTTGCTCTTGGGTTGTGCGTTTCTTGGCGGTTTTGTATCTAAATGGCGGAGGTTATAACAGTTGAACGTATTAGTCTTTTTGTTCATTTGAAAACACTGCCATTGGATGCTGTGGCTGAGACCCTCTTTATTATATCAATAACCATTTTTTTCTCAAGGAAATTGTCGTTTAATTTGAAATTTCCATTCTAGATAGAGTTCTAATAAGTTTTTTTTGTTTTTCTTCAAATTCTATATATATTATTTTTTAAAAATATTTTTTCGCATGTAATGGTTATGAAATGTTTGAAGGTGAAATATACGCATTGATGTGCTCACTAGAGTAGTCCCGACAAATGGCCGTCGCGTTTATGATGCTATCTTCGTTCGTCTAGTTTTTTAAACAAGTATCCAGTTTGGTTTGAATAGATTTTCTAAATTTTTTTCCCAGACCAATACTCTGCATTTCTGCAATCATATCCAGCTTCCTCTCGATTTTGTAATGTTTAGAAAATATCTAGCGATATTATAAAAGTTATTTTTTATGACATGAAAGAGAGAGATACTAGAGCAAAAAAAAAAAAAAAACTTACATGAAGACATAATTATTATTAATGATGAATTTATTTTTTGTTTTTTTAGAGCATGGTTGATAAAACAAAATCATACAATTTTATGAATCAACTCATCAAACCTTGTTAATTCAAATAAAAAAATTATTTTAGATTAAACTTAGTTAAAATCATATGGAATTATAAAATCAGACTAGATCTATCGAGATCTATCCGATTGCAGGAAACCACAATTTTACCCAAAAACCTACCCCTGCACACCTAACCTTGTCCCGGCTAGCACCCCCCTCTCCCCACTCCCCAGGCTACCAACTCCCTTTTAAAATAAAAAAATCAAAAAAATCAGAATCAATATTTTTTAAAAGATAATATGTATTTTTAATTTCTTTTAAATAATATATAAACCTTAACTAATAAAATTTTATAACCATAATTATATTACATTTTATTTAAAAATATTTTACTTATAATTTTATGATTTTTCTACCTATACGATTTTAATTATAATTTTACAATTTTTATACTATAAATTTTAAGTATGATTTTACAATTCCAATTTTACTATACATGAAATAGAGTAATTAATAAACACATATTATTACTAAATTAAAAAAATGAATTTTATTTTATTAGGTGCATCAATATAGAGATGGGAAGGAATTTAGTATTTATTGACAAGATTTAAAAATATTTTTAATTATCCGAAGTGAAAATAGACTGGGTTATACTATGAAAAATTCTACTGGGATCGAAATGCAACTAAATCCCATGAATGTAAATGGGAAATGAGAAATCACCCAATCGCAACTCAGATTTTGCATTTCCAGGCTCAAAGTATATATATCGAGGAAGACTTTAGCACATCCATACATTTAAGATTAAAATTCTAAAGCACTTATCCATTCATTCACCAGCTCCAACCACACTTTCATCTGTAACCATACCTCAAATCCTTTTGGAAACTTGTTTTCATGGCGGAAAATCAGTCCAATCATCAACTACTTCCTACCTTCTAGACACGCCCGATAGAAAACTCAACACATAGCACTAGCACATCTCTAATTAACGAAAACAAATTACTCAATTAATAGCCACAATTAACAAAACAAGCCTTTGGTACCACTAAGACCATGACCGGCAGTAAAATATTCTAATTCACAAGTTTTATGACAGCATAAATATTTTAATTGAAAGAAAAAAAGAAGAGCAAAATCAAGTTGATTGCTCGGACTTGATTGGAAGTCAAATTGATTAGGCCTCCATGACGCTCTTGATTGTGGGGGCGTAGAGAGAGTAAACAATGGCCTGTCTGTTGGCGACATCAAGTTGGCTCTTACCGTCGGAATAGGCAGCGGAGATGGCCGACGAGTCGGTTAGGTTTTGGTTGTGACGGAAGGCGTCGATAGTGCGTCGTTTAGTGTACTCTCTGATGTTGTAATCGCAGAACTGACGGGCTGTGCGTAGAAGAGATCGATACAGATGAAGGATTTCGCCTCTTGAGATAGCAGCTGACGCCATATCAAAACTAGTCAATCTAAGGATTCGTTAGGGTGCAGAGACGAACAGGTTTCTTTTTTTACGTTTTCTTATCCCTTTCTGGGCTGCGAACTCTCCTTCTGTAGTGCTCAGAATAGAGGAAGAAGGAGACCGCCTTTTGTTCCAGAGAGAGGGAGAGGCGAAGAGGGTTTGTCCAGGAAAGCAAACGCAGAGGGAGGGAGAGGCCAAAAGGGGGGACGGCGGCTAGGGTTTTATAAATTAGCCAACGGAAGTTTATAATTATAGCAATCGTTCCTATTTATTAGATGGGCCTCTAGCCCGGCCCATTAAGGATCTCTAATCGGGCTATTCACAGCTGTTCGATAACAAGAGCCAAGAAATAACGGTTCAGAAAATTAAACGGCGAGTCGGTGGCCTCCTCTCCTCTCTTAAACACTATCAGCAATAAAGAGTCAAAGACACTAGGGTTTATGATTTTCCCCTTGTACCCTACCCCACGTAGAAGAAAAGGAGACTCTCTGTACTCTATAGGTAAAACTTGCATAGCCTCTCTCGATGTGCCTTGATTAGGGTTTCTTTCTATTCATTCCTTTTACCTTTCTTACTGAAGCTTACTTAACCTCAAAACTCTTTTCTTCTTCTTCTTCTTCTTCTTCTTCCAGAAAGTGTATCAATTTGGTTGCCTTTTTGTAATTAAATTATAAATACAATCCAGTGGTTTGTACTGGAGCTTGAGCTGCAGTCTCAGTACTTTCTCTTAATTTTGAAGTCGATTGTTTTTCCTGGATTTTACTTATTTTTTCTTTGGTGTATACAGTTTTAGCAAAGAAATCTGATTTTTTTTGGCTTAAATGGGAAGCAAGAAAAGAAGCCCCAATTCATTTGAGGAAGTTGAAGATTTAGATAATACGAACACAAATACCGAGGATGCAAACATAGAGGATACGAATAATGACAATACAAGTTCAAATTTAAGTAGAAAGAAAATGAAGAAAGATAAGAATAAAGAGACCGAAGCCCCGGACGGGGATGCTTCTAAAGCAGGCCTTTCGAGCATTTGTAGTTCAATGAAACCCATGGAAAGACGGAAGAAAAGAAAAGCATTGGATAAAGAGCGGCAACATGCTGCTTTAGAGAATAAGGAAGTGAAGACTAAAAAAATGGATGTTGATTCAAAGGTTACCGAAAATAAAGAGCACACGGGAGCTTCCTCGAGGGGGACGTTGCCAAAGTTTCATATTGGTGTCTTTAAGGACCTTGCATCGGTGGATGTATCTGTGAGGGAAGGTGCAGTGGAGAGATTGGTCACGGAGTTGCAAGAGGTTCAGAAGGCATATGAAGTTACAGAGAATAAGGAGGTGGTTGAAGGTGAATTGAAACTGGAAGCGGAGAAGGATGATGGGTTGAATGATTGTGCACCTTCTGTGAGATATGCTGTTCGTAGGCTTGTTCGTGGTGCTTCTTCATCAAGAGAGGTATGATTGGTTAAATTGCACACTGTGCTCTTGTTCCTTCTTTTTGTAATCTACGTATCATGTACACGCTCGCACCTTTTGAACCAACGTTATGGTTCTTTGTATACGCTGTCAGGGAATGGAAATTTGATTCATGATATCCAACAATAAATTTTACACAGTTTTTGAAGTTCAATTTCGTTGTTTGATTAAGTGCGCAATCATGTCTTATGCCTGTTGGGTTTTGATTCTCATGAATGATTCCATAAAACATGCACTCTTGGTGTATCTGTTGCATTGGCTTATTTCTCAGTACCTGCTCATCTCAATGTTAATACTCGATTTATACTTTCGACTCTGCATTTTATACAACTGCACCCATGATCTGATTCTTGTTTCTCAAGGCATTGTATCCTGCTGGACATTATGTGAAAACTCTTTGTTTGGGCATTTGGATCTCACACGAGCTGGATAAGATTGTTAACCTGTAAAACATTACTGTAAACTGCACATGGTCAAATGGCAACCTTTTCAAGCATTGGATGATTTCTTCTGTAGACTGTAGTATCTATTGTGTGGCTATAAACTTGGGCTATCTATAATGTGAGGTTTTTGGCTAACTTGTATGCTTCACATTATCTGGTTTCGCTTTTGCAGTGTGCAAGGCAAGGATTTGCACTGGGCTTGACAGTGTTAGTTGATACAATTCCTAGCATCAAAGTGGGTTCAGTGCTGAAACTAATAGTTGATTTGTTAGAAGTTTCTTCATCAATGAAGGGTCAGGTGGGTGAGGGTTGCCTTTTTGTATTCTGTTGCTATCTTCTCTGCATACTATTCCTGAAGTTGCTTCTTTGTGGCACTGCAGGATATAAGGGATTGCCTTTTAGGACGTTTATTTGCTTATGGTGCTCTTGCCCTATCAGGAAGACTGGCTGAAGACAACCTCCTCATCAAAGAATTCACTGATGTGCTTATCTCTCTAGCAGCCAAAAAACGATATCTGCAAGAGCCTGCTGTTGCAATTATATTAGAATTGGTTGGAAAGGTGCCTTACTCTGACAAATGAAGAAAATTGGTTTTCTTGGACAGCTGAATCTTTTTTATTTCCTTGGGGCTTCAGTTTTTTTTTTGGGGGGGTGGTGGTGCTGTCTTTTTATCGTATGCGCATTTGGGATGTGTGTCTTGCAATTCCTTCACTGTTTCTTGGTTTTTGATCTTTGCTCCCTCCACTGCCTTTTGTTGTGATTGCAGCTGCCAACTGAGGCTGTGCTGAATCACATTCTTGAAGCTCCAAGACTGCGTGAGTGGTTCGAAGGTGGTATTGATGCCGGAAATCCTGATGCTTTGCTTTTAGCTTTGAGAATTCAGGAGAAAATTTCCATTGATAGTGAAATGTTTGGAAACTTTTTGCCATGTCCGTTCAGTCCTAGTAGACTTTTTATGCCTGGTCATTTGTCCTCTATTATTAACTGCTTGAAGGTGATTCTTTAATTATTTGTGCAGGAGAGTAATATTTCATGGTCTCAAAAGGTTTTATTATTTACTCCTGATGTTATTGTTTTTTGAAAATGGCAGGAATCGACTTTCTGTCAGCCTAGAGTTCATGGTGTATGGCCCGTTCTGGTGAATATTCTTTTACCTGATATTGTTGTGCAAGCAGAAGATGTGGTGTCAGCTTCTAATTCTCTAAAAAAGCACAAAAAAAGTCGCAAGTCTAGCTCATCTGAAGAAGAAATTACCAGGAGCATTCAGAGTTTCTGTGAAGTTATTATCGAAGGATCCCTTCTTCTTTCTTCGCATGATCGCAAGCACTTGGCATTTGATATTCTGCTTCTCCTTCTCCCAAGGCTCCCCGCATCTTTTATTCCATATGTTCTCTCTCACAAAATTGTGCAATGCATGGTGGATATACTTTCAACAAAGGACTCTTGGCTGTATAAAGTTGCTCAGCATTTTCTTAAGGAATTATCAGATTGGGTTGGAAACGATGATGTCAGAAGAGTTGCTGTTATTGTGGCTTTACAGAAACACAGCAATGCAAGATTTGATGGCATCACAAAAACAAAAACAGTTAAAGCTTTGGTGACAGAGTTTAAAACAGAAGTTGGTTGCATGTTGTTTATTCAGAATTTAATGAGCATGTTTGTTGATGAAGGAAATGCTTCAGAAGAACCGTCAGACCAGAGCCAGACTACTGATGACAATTCAGAGATGGGTTCAGTCGAGGATAAGGATTCAAATGATTTTTTGAAGAGTTGGGTGGTGGAATCCCTCCCAAGTATTTTGAAACATTTAAAGCTGGAACCAGAAGCAAAGTTTCGGGTGCAGAAGGAAATTTTGAAGTTTCTAGCTGTTCAAGGTCTGTTCTCCGCGTCTCTTGGCTCTGAAGTGACATCTTTTGAATTACAGGAGAAATTTAAATGGCCAAAGGCAGCCACCTCAAGTGCTATTTGCAGAATGTGCATTGAGCAGATCCAATCACTGCTTGCAAATGCTCAAAAGATAGAGGGTTTGCATTCTTTATCTAGTGGCCTGGAGCACGGTGACCTTGGGTCTTACTTCATGCGTTTTCTCAGTACACTACGAAATATTCCTTCAGTTTCTCTTTTTCGATCTTTGAGTGATGATGATGAAAAGGCGTTTGAAAAATTGCAAGAAATGGAAATTAGGCTTTCTAGAGAGGTTAGCTTTGTGTTCTTGCTTTCAGCAACTCCAATTATTCTTACATTTGAATATGGACCTCAAATTGGTTCTGATTTTAGAGTTGGGATGCATGAAAAATTACAAGATAAATTTCTTGATTAAACTTTAAAATCGAATGACTGCAGGGCACCTTTGGATGTGATTCAGAATGTTTTTACCTGTAGTTTTTTCAGCATGGGCTTTGCCTTCTTTAGGATTGTTCCTTATTGAATCCGCGAATAACTGCTTTCCCTTACAATATTATGGGCACTTTGAGTGCTAGTATTTTTGCTCGAGTGTCAAATGCCAGCAAACCATATTTACTTTTGTTATCAAGCATCCCAGCTTTTACTTTACCGGCTTTTTAATGCTGTGCAGGAAAAAAATTGTGTGATTAGTGTTGAAGCAAATAAATTGCATGCAATGAGGTTCTTGCTGATCCAGTTGCTGCTTCAAGTACTCCTTCGACCTGGGGAATTCTCAGAAGCTGCATCTGAACTTGTTATATGCTGTAAGAAAGCTTTTGCAGCTTCTGATCTTCTTGATTCCTCAGGAGAAGAGGGGTTGGATGATGATGCAGATCCTAAGTTAATGGACGTCCTGGTGGATACATTCCTTTCATTGTTACCGCAGTCATCAGCTCCCTTGCGCTCTGCTATTGAGCAGGTGTGTGCAGTAATGGAAGGTTAATTTGCATTTGTATCTGCACATGTATGTTGCATGTCTATATGTTCCCAACCTTAATTTGGCTTTACAGTGCACATTCTATTATAAAGTTTTATATTACTTTCATGATAGCTCATGAGTAATCATACGTGGTTTCTAAATGTTAATACATTATTTATTTGTGAATTTTCGTTGAGAATTTCAGAAATTCAACTTGTTACTCAATGATTCAGTTTGCTGAGTCCAGATTGAATAGCTGAACTGTTAGTCAAGCATGAGTTGCTTTCTGCAATCATTGTGCATGGCATGCTTAATGTTTGTTTCTCAACTTATGTACGGAAGAAGTCAATTGGTTTGGAGTGAAGGGTTGCTAACAATGGCTCTTTTTATACATGGATTCCCATCAATACCATGATATTAACTCTGGTAACAATTTGTGTTTTTTAGGTTTTCAAGTACTTCTGTAATGATGTGACCAATGATGGACTTCTTCGGATGTTGCGTGTCATTAAGAAAGATTTGAAGCCACCTAGACATCGGGAAGAAGGTAGAGATGATGACGACGATGACGATGAAGATTTTCTTGGTATTGAAGAAGAGGGAGAGGGAGAGGGAGAGGGAGAGGGAGAGGGAGAAGGAGAAGGAGAGGAAGAAATGGATGAAGCTGAGACAGGCGAAACAGGTGAGGATGAAGAACAGACTGATGATTCTGAGGCAGTAGCGGAGGTCGAAGAAGCTGGCAAAGAGCTGTCTGATGATTCTGATGGAGGAATGGATGATGATGCAATGTTCCGGATGGATGCTTATCTTGCCCAGATTTTCAAAGATAGAAAGAATCAGGCTGGAGGTGAAACCGCCCAATCCCAGCTTGTTCTGTTCAAACTCCGTGTTCTTTCATTGCTGGAGGTTTACCTACATGAAAATCCAGGCAAGGGTTTGTTTCTTGTGTTAAATTATCTGGGATATGCGAATTATCCTTTTGTTTGTTTTAGCATAATTCATAAATTCCTAATTCTTTCCTGTCTGGATTTAGTGGTGGCTTTGGATCAATGAGAAAGGAATCATTCATTTACATATAACATTAGTTGTGTTAATGACTAATCAGAACTGCTAAATGATATTTCTTGCCGGGGGCTGGGGTTTGACAAGCTTCTCTTTTGGCTGTGTTGGCAGAATCTAAGTCTCAGTTACAAGAATTATTTATTTCTACATTGTGTTGCAATTTTAGAATGCCTGTTCCTTATTTTCTCTGGAAGACCTTCTATTAAAAAACTGCATGCTCATTTTTGTTTTCTTGCTGTCTTCATTTTTCAGCCAAGCCTGAGGTTCTGATGGTGTACTTGAACTTGGCTCGGGCATTCGTTAACCCTCAGACTGCAGAAATCAGCGAGCAGTTTGGACAGCGAATATGGGGAATTCTGCAAAAGAAGATATTAAAAGCAAAGGACTTCCCAAGGGGTGGTGCTGTGCAACTTCCTACTCTTGAATCTTTGTTGGAAAAGAACTTAAAGTTGGCATCAAAGCCATTAAAGAGAAAGAAATCTGCCGGTAACCTATCCAAGAAAAAACAGTCAGCCATGTGGAAGCGACACAAAATGATAGTTTCCCTTGCTCAGGATTCAACCTTTTGGATTCTGAAAATTATTGGTGCCAGAAATTTTTCAGAGTGTGAACTGCAGGGGGTTATTGATATTTTCAAGGGGGAACTGGCACGATATTTTGAGAGCAAAACATCTCAAATAAAATCTGATTTTTTGACAGAAATATATCGAAGAAAGCCATGGATCGGCCACCATCTCTTTGGCTTCCTTTTGGAGAAATGTAGCAGTGCAAAGTTAGAGTTTCGTCGAGTTGAAGCACTTGATCTAGTAATAGAAATATTGAAGTCAATGGTTTCTTCTGGTAACGATGAAAGTAATCGCATTGCATCAAAGAAAACCTTGAAAAATCATCTGCAAAAACTCAGTCATCTGGTAAAGGAATTGGCAACAAATATGCCAGAAAAGTCATCAAGGCGGGCTGAAGTACGCAAGTTTTGTGGCAAGGTCTTCCGGTATGTGTCAACATATGACCTGACCAAATCATTTGTTAAATATCTAACCCCAGAGGCTGAAGCTGCCTGTGAATCTCAACTTGGAGAGCTGTATCTCAATTTCAAGAAGGTTGAGAGATAACCACAATAATTGATCGGGCTTCATAGTGCTGAAGCCCGCAATTGTACTTCCAGCTCCTGCTCTGCTCGAACATGCCCATGTATTATTCAGGATTGTTTGCTTGAAATAGTTTGGAGAAGGAACTTCACCTGCAGAATTTGCTTTGTGATGGCTGCTTGGTGCCCAGCTCCATAACCTAGCAAGCTTTATGTTCTCTCATCAAGTTATCTATTGGTATGACTATTTAAAGCTTCCGTTAGCTGCTTTGTTCTAGATGTTCTTTTTAAATGAAGGCGCAGTATTAATTAGTTTTCGTATAGGAAGTTCAATCATAGTAAAAAAAAAAACTTCAAACCTACTTGTTCGCCTAACGATCTGCTTACATAATGAAACTTAGAGGGTGAAAATCCTTAGCCATTTTTGCGAACATAAACGTGCTATCTAATTGTCATTTGAGTTTATTTACTGCCTGCAATGGAAACTTGCTAAAATTTTGTTGTGAGATGTTGAAGGTTCAATCTTGCTGATGGGTTTGGATATTCAAAATAACTGTTTGACCTGTTTGTGAAGTTGTCAAATAACAAGTTGCGATGATATGGCGAGCACGGGAATTGACAAAAAGGTCACGAGGATCCTCTCTGTCAGTACATGAATTGACTTGAATTAGTTACTTGAATCAGCAGACAGCCCTCGAATTTATTGATGGTAGTTTGGAGAAGAGTAATGCCACTGGTTTATTATTGATGTAGTTGTGCGCATGACAACATTAACATGTTTGGTTCAACTTCAATTATGGGAGAGGGAGCAATCAATCATTGGCTCTAAGGTGCCAAGGTCCCGAGTAAAATAAATCCTCTCAACTGCGTTAGATGCATTTAACTGACCAAGCTGGAGATATGGTTAAAGCACTGTCCAAGATTCGTTGTTAGGGAATGCTGCTTGCATGAAAATCACCATCCATGCATGGTTTGGCTTGACAAAAATCACCTTGGTTTTATTAGAGGGCGTGTCCTTTCCCTAAAAAAAATTAAAAAATTGCAGGATGACATCAACTGAAAACAGCGTTTTGAGAGTGTCGTCGTGTTGGTGAGGTCATTTTCAAACTAGGTTTTACTAGGAAATATCTCGATAGTGGCTTGCGTAATCTTGAAAGCCACGCGCTAGAGTTCATAGAAACTTCCTCGTGAAAAGTCTACTGGCGAGTTATTAGTGGGAGGAAACTTCATTTATGAAAAAAAAATGCGATTTGTGTGAATAATCTTTTAACGTAATCACATTAAACAACTACTGCTGCTACTTACTTAAATCGACGGTTCAACTAATCTCCTTATATTAGTAAAACATTGCGAACTTCAATCTGAATCGCCCAATTATTTCGTCCCTTCTCTCTCTCCCCCCAATCTATTCTCGTGGAATTAATTTGGGCCCTTGATCATTTCAGAGAGACTGGTGTGTCTTACGAATCACTTGCATGCTGCGAAACAAGAAATCTCAAGTTTTGCTTGGGAAAATTAAGCTTTGACCTCATTAAAAGATGACGATTGAAGTGAACTGTTAAAAGTAAGTCTTATATAAAATGGCGTGGAAATTCAATTTATCAGTTTGATGAGTTCAAATCTAAGTCAAGTCTCTGAGATGTATGATTAAATTTGATATAATTTAATTCAATTAGTGTGTAATTTTAATTCAATTAATAAATAAAATTCAATTCATTTTACTTTTTATATTATCCTTGTTACATTTTATTTATTATTTTTTGAAGGTCACTCAAAAAAGATGATAGACTATATCATTTTTATATAAAAAAAAACAACTTTTAACATCAATTTCTGTTTTATGGTGTACTAAATTAAAAGGGCTGACCTCTATTTTTCCATTATATTATTTTTTAAAAATTAAATTTATTTTTTTACACTAAGAAAAACATGCTGCTTACAGAATGAATCCTATCTCGTTCTGACAAGGGTTTGCAAGGCCAGCAACTCCTCAGTTATCTTTAATTAAGGCAATTGGGGGCTTCGAATAGGGTATGCTTAATTGGTTGGCACAGTAAATGCACTTTGTCACGTTCAATCCACCGGACGGCTGCATTTTACAAAAAACCTTTTTCCTTTAGGCGGCGTGACAATTGATTAATTAAAGCCACCCCCGCTTGGCTGACACTTTTTCCCCATCCAACCCTACTATTCATATCTAAATTTCTCATGCTTACACTTGTTTTCATCTCCCTCTCTTTATATTTGCATGGCGTACACTTCCATTGAACAAATATCTATATAGATTTCCTATCTTTTCCGTCAAGGAAAGAATGTACTTACCATGCACTTTTGGAGAGAGATCCCTAGTACATCATTACTTAATAGAGGGAGCAGGCCAATCTTCTTTTTTCTTTGCTTCCGCTAACCAAACGATAGAGATACCCTTTTTGCATGCAAGTAGATATGCTTAATAATCTTGGGAAAGGAGTGTGTGCTTATTATTATTATTCATGGTTTCATCAGTTGTCCCGAGAGAAGAGCATTTACTGAAGATGCTAAAAATCATGTATTAGGTGTTGTAATGTGTACAAAAGTGATTCAACCACCTCTTTAACAATCTATTCTACTTCTCCACTGCTTTTCCTACCCTCCTAACCTACGACCCTGATTCCTACTATTTCCTTCATCTTTTTACACAAACTGCAAACGCTCCACAATTGTTCCCTGTACAAAAACAAAGTCCATGGAACCCCATCACTCGACTACTGAAATGAAGTTTGGATTTTCAACGGCAACTACAGGCATCGAGTGAATTGCTACATACCTCATCCACGACCCATTTCAAGCTACTTCAAAAACCCTCCTGAAAAGCTTTGAAGCAATCCAGAATTCATTCGGCTCCGATAAGATCTCATCATGAATGGGCATCCTCTGAATCACTCCCTGAAGAGCTCCCTGAATCAGAATCTGCAATTTAATTCAAGATGAGCATTTCTGCAACAACAAAACAAACTCTTAAATTAGAGTCCAGACATCATAATTGAGTTATACCACTTGAAGATGAAGAATCATCACTCGAACTACTGGAGCTACTGGAACTGCTACTTGCATGTCCGTTATCTTTCTCGATCTCCACTGGTGGAAAACTACTCATTGGCATCTCATCGCCTATGTCTACATCTTCATCCCCAACATCCCCTTTCTTTGGCTTCTTCGCCTCATTTACCACATCCATTCTATCACTCCCAGGCACATCCTACTCAATTGAACAACCGATAATCAGTCATCCAAACACTACAAATACAAAACAGACATGAAAACAATGCCACAATAGAAACCAGGACAAATCGTGTACCTTGTTATTGCCTTCACTGGAACCAGCGGCACCCACATTGCTGTTGATGCCCATCAAAGCTTGCCGCTTAATCTTGCTAACCATCTTCTTGTAATTAGTCACGAACCGATCCAACTCCCATAATGTCTCTGTATCAACAGCCTCGATATCAAGTTCAATCTCATCACCCTCTTGCCTCAAATGCCCATTCCTCTTCCTGATAATCTGCACAACCTGCTCCATTTTCTCTTGCGGCAAACTCTGCAAACCAACACCTAGCTTGTGCTTCTCTTCAAGGCTCATCTCTCGCTTGTTTGGATCCTTTGCTTTCGGCTTCGGTTGCTTCAATGGTTTCACTTGCGGCACCCTCATTGGTGAAGGCGTCCTCACCGAGTTAGGGTTTTGATTCATCCCATTTGGCTGCTGTTGCTGCTGCCCAATTGAATCAGACTTCGCTGTTACTGGAATAAAATCACCATCTGTTTTACTAACCCTCTCTGGCTCTCTTCTAATATGATCCCAAGAACTCGCTTGCACTTCCTGAACTAGATCATTCTCCTCCTCATCAACATCGTCACCCGCCTTCTCTTTAATCGGCCTATACAAATCCTCAAATCTTGTAAAAAACTGCTCGGCAAGAATATAAACTTCATGACCCTTGGGGTTATACTTCATGGCATTGTTAAATGTCAATCTAACATCAGCAGCAAAATCCCTTGGCGATTCATATAAATTCTTGCTCAATTTTGACTTCACCGTGCCCAAATCCATCGGATTCTTGATTATATCATTATAATCATG
The DNA here is from genome assembly GCA_964035475.1 of Salix caprea. Classification (NCBI taxonomy): domain Eukaryota; kingdom Viridiplantae; phylum Streptophyta; class Magnoliopsida; order Malpighiales; family Salicaceae; genus Salix; species Salix caprea. The sequence goes on from OZ037760.1 coordinate 6,081,983, forward strand.
CAATTGCAAACCCACAACATCAACTGGAGTATTGAAAATATACCCTAATTTTTGCTTCATCAATTTCGAAAGAATTTGACTGCAACTCTTCATCAATTGCGCATTTTCTGGATCTGATCGCTTAAAATTGTTAATATTTGAAGGGGCCGGAAATGGCCGCTTGTTTCCGGATACTTTCTTGTTTGTAGAGGCTTGCTTTTTGCTGCTCAAGTTGGAGCTGGGTTGTCCGATCTGGAGATCAGAGGACTCGATTCTGTTTTTCAACTCTCGGATCTTTTCAAGCTCGTAAGCTAATCGACGTTTTAGCTCGATTAGTTCCTTCTTAGAGCACGAGCTAACATTGAACGACACGTATCCTCCGGTGTTGAAATCGTGGTGATTGTTCTGTGGACGGCGGTTGATAGACGAAGCGTCATCTGATGCGGCAGAGGGAGATTCATCAACGTCAGGGATTTGTGGCGGTTGAGGTTGCTGAAATTGGCGTTTTTTGGAAAACTTGGGGTTAGGGTTAGAGAAAGGGATTTTGCCCATGAATTTAGCTCCACCACCACGTGGCTGTGGCTGCGTCCAATTCGGTTCGTTCCGGTTCGCTAACACAGCTGACGCCATGAATCCGGTTCGGTTCCGGTAGATCTCAGGCGAGAAATTAACATGAATCTAGTGGTGCGTGAGTTACACGCGTTGCCGGAATTTCGACCTCCACGCGCTAGAAAAATATAATTGGAAACAAAAAAAAAAATCTAATAAACGTGAAGGGTTAGGGTTTGTGAGGGATTTGATTTAGAGCGAGGAAGATAGGAAGGGAGGGTGGCTTCTTAAAGGCGATGAGATCTGCCCGAAGATGTCACGGGCAAGATCTGGGCCATTGACTTCAGTTTTATTTCTTGATTTGCTGCCTAGGAAACTGACCGACTAACCTGCCATTGATGGTGAGGATTTGATATGAAGAACACGTGGGGGTGTTTAGATGCGTCGGATTGTGATTGTGATTTGGGGTGAATTTGAATTGAATTTGTCGTGAATTTAGGGTTTTCTATGTGGGGGCCAGACTCTGCGATGACGTGGAGGAAAGCCGACGGGGTGGTCTGGCCCAAGGGAGACGCTGACGCGAATGTGATAATACCGTGTGCTTGTGAGGGTAATTGGGTAATAATCGGTTTGCAGAGGAGTGGAAAATGATTGGAGTAGCTGCGGTGAGGTTTTTGTTTAGGTCCTGTTTGTCACCGTAATTCATCCATCTTTTCTTTAAAATATTTTTTTCTATATTTTAAATTTATTTTGATATATTAATATTAAAAATATATTATTTTAATAAAATTTTAATTTAAAAATATATTAAAAGTAATCTCTGTCATATTTTTAAATATATCTTTAATAGTTATTTAGAAATGAGAGATGAGTTGTCCCGCCCCCCCACCCACCCACATTGTTTTTAAATTATTTTAAAAAAATGAATTCAAACAAATAAAAATATTTTATAATGAACAATTTAAAAAAACTATAAACTATGTCGCGCTAAATGTTAAAAATATATGTTTTTTTTATCTTATTAAAAAACTCACCACATCTCAATTCCAACCCCTCTTACAAATATACTGAATTACACAATCACCCTTGCTCGTCAGAAGTCGGATTTTTTTCCCTTTTGTTTTCGCAAGTAATAATCAATGAGGAAACTGTTAGAAATAAGAATTGATGTATGAATTCAGGCAAATGGGAACAGCATCTCCTTAAAGTGGATAGTCAAATAATAAAGTAGTGATAAGAATCTCGCAAGATCCAATTGTGTTTTGGAGGGAGAGTGAAAATTTAGAAATGCCTCTTCCTTGCCATTTCATTTGTTTTTGGAGGGAACTTGGAATTTTCTGTACATTACATTGGAACCCATCACACTTCACGTTTGTCTTTATATAAAACATGTTGTGTGTAATGTTTTTTTTATTAACATGGGTATACAGATCTACTTATATCTACCTTAATTAATCTCATAATTTTTTAATTTAACGATTATTTTATAAACAAATGTTAAAAAATGATGCGTGTAATGTTATAAAAACAGGAGGGATTTGAATTATCCAATACCCAAACAACCGACCAAAATCACCGCCGGCAGCAGGAACAAGAACGTTTAAATACTATCATTATTTGAAGATAAGAGTGCCGCCACTTAAACCAGACTAAAAAGGTGTTTGGCAACAAAAAAAAAAGTAAAAAATATTAAAAAATAATAATTTCAACCACAAAACAATAACAACAAGAGTGAGAGAGAGAGAGTGCATGGTTATGGCATAAGAATCAGCAACAACAAAATTACAGCAAGGCATGGTAGCAATAGCAAATTCAGTGGTGAATAAGTAGCAAGATCATCGTACGAGGAAGATGGAACCTAGAATGGAGTTGCAAACTCGGTATACAAGCTTATTGTCGAGGATAATTTTGTTTAAAAAGGTTATAAAAGCTTATTAAAAACATCTCATGTCAAACCTACTTTTACGATGCATGAAGAAACACAACACGAAGCAACTGTCTAATTTAAAATCCACACAACAACCGCAATCTAATAACATTTATGGCAAGTCAGATAATACAAGATCGTTGATGACCATTTATAGGACCGGAAAAAATCTAATATAAAAACGGCCGAGGGAGTAGACTCGAGGATATCAAAGAGCATTTTGATTTAGGCCGCCGCCTACGTTGGAGACTAGTAGGTGTTTGGCGCTGTTTTAAATTTTTTATTTTATTTTAAATTAATTGTTTTGGTATTATCATATTATTTTTAAATGAGAATATATTGATGTTAAAAATATTTTTTTAAAAAAAAAATTATTTTGATATATTTTTGAACAAAAAATATTTTTAAAAATAACCACAAATATATTCTTAAACAGGTGAAAATACTTGAGATTAGCATAGCTGAAGCATGATACAAGTTTTGGGTGCTTGTGAGTATAATTAAAATTATTTTTTAAAATATTTTTGTTCAGAAAAAATATCAAAATAATATTTTTTATTTTTTAAAAATTATTTTTGATATTAACGTATTAAAATATCTAAAAAACTATTTATTTAATTTAAAATGAAAAATAAAAAAAATCAATTATTTCAAAAATATTTTTAAAACATAATTGCAAATAGTCACACAAAAACTAAAAGCCCGTTTCTCTATGGAGGCATTCTTCGTTTATTTCTCTCCTGGAACCAAAACTCTTACTTATATAGCTAATGATATAATTTATTGACTCAATGGATATAAATAAATTTCAGGCCGGGTCTGGTTTGATAGAGCACTGCCCGTCACACGTCTCAAAATCCACTTCTGTCATTGCTATCCATGCCTGAATATTAAAAAAAATATTTTAAAAGACCTCGTAGAATATTGTACCGCGTGGATTATCAAAGAAAATACTTTAAAGGACCTCGGCCAGTTTTGTCATTGCATCCATGCCACGGTGGAACATCAAATTGATTTGTATTCTTTTTTGTCTTTTTAATTTCGCTATTATAGAACCAAATTAATGACCAGATAATATATATTACAAGATTAAAATGGAAATTGTGAAAAATGCGGGAAAATATATGATTTTTCTAAAACTAGGACTAAATAATATTTTGATACTTCAACTTTTATAATTATAAGCTTTCAATACTTAACCATTTATAAATTTTAATAAACCTCCTTTTTTTGGACATTGTTTGAGGATGAGGGAGAAAATCATCAAATTCTCATGATGGAAATCTCAGTAGAAAATCATCAAACGGATGGTTTTGGTGATAATGAGTTTTTTTTTTTATGAAAAACATTTATACAGGATATTTTCACCTTAATCTATATATAAAAGAAAAAGAAGATTCGAGCGTGTGGGATGGTACAAGCTCATGTGCCCAAGCCTTTTTCTACAATCTTGATATCTTTGGGCTTTTCTAACCCAAAATACTGGTATTTTTTGTTTTTTTTATTAATCCTTTAAATTGTTTTTTTTTATCTTGTTTATTTTTTTCAATTTTATCTTTTAATATTCAATTGATTATTAAATGGATAACATTAATTTTTTTTATTTGATTTTTTTCTAATAACTTTGATATTTTATTAATTCTTAATTTCACAAGTGTCTATTTTAAAATGTATTTTAAAAAATTAAGAAAATAAATTGTTGAACTTGATTGGATTCATGATCCGAATCACAATTTTGACTAATTAACTTTGGATGGTCTGGGATCGCTCTTGATAAATATTTTTGCTGGATAAATAATTTTTGATTTATTTAATTAACTTTTAAATTTTTGTTTAAGATTTGTTTTAAAAAAAATTAAAACCACTACATAAAAATATATTTATATATCTTTTTAAATAAAAAAGATATTCAACCTGCAGTGAATCATATAGCTTAGAATTCTACTAATTCAAGTAAATTCCCACCAAATTGGAATCAAATCTACCATTTATAATCCAGAGAGACTAAACACAAACCATGTAAAAGGTTTCAAGTTTTAGGATATTTTTGAAAGTATGATTGAAATTGTTTTTATGTTTAGAAAAGTATTAAAATGATTTTTTTAAAAAAATATTTTTGACATTAGCACATCGAAATGATTTAAAAATAAAATAAATAAAAATATTTTTGACATTAGCACATCGAAATGATTTAAAAATAAAAAAAATAAAAATATTTTTGAAACAAGGCTATAAAAAGTCAATTAATATGTCTGAAAGTGGAATAATAAAACAAAGCAACATAAACATATTATGATGTAAAATGTAACCAGCATCAGAAGAGAACAGGAGGAAGGTGACAGTGTAGTGATCATTCATGGAGCTGGCATTCAATGATGAAGTTGAAAAACATATCATTACTTCAAGTGCTGGTCATACGATGTTAGTTTGGTGCGAAAATCATGTCTCGATAATCCACACATTCATAAGCGTTTAAGTTGTACAAATATACAATCACTCGTTAATGGCTTATCAAATAATTAAATTATGAAAAAACCCACATTAAACATTGTTTCCATTATTAAATTATATATATCTCACCGAGAAAATAAAAAATGGTAAAAAAAAACAATTATTAATTCTCAAATTAAACGGTGTCTATGCTAATTTGATTACAAAATCAAAACTTTATTGAGATGATAAATTGATAAAACATTTAGCACCGTCCCTATCCTCCTATCTTTCCTAATATTGTATTGTTTATGCTAAGGTCGCACCTCTCTTTTATTTATTTTTATAATTATTTTTGGTTTTATTTATTTCAAATAAAATTATTAAAATAATATTTACAATATTGCCCATCTGTGTTATAACTTATAAATTAAACTATACCTTTTACTGTGATAGTAGAAATTGACTCAAGAATAATTAATAATGAATCTAATACGTATATTTTTTAATTAATATTCAATGAGAATAAAATATCTATTTCATAATTTTTACTGTCAATTTGTTTTTATAAAACTCTCAAATCATTCTATAAAAATTTAGAAGCATGTTTATTTTTATTGAAAATATGACAAATTTTAATTTAAAAAACTCTGTTTATGATATAAAAAAATATGTTTCGTCAAAAAAGAAAAGCAAAACATGAATAAAAAACAAAATCTTGACTGAAAAATATATGTTTTACTCAAGAATATAAATTATTATCAATATCTATTTGGATTACCAAATAAAATTAGATGAATTTGTCTAAGCCGGAGAAAAAGGGTCCATTCTTGTAGTGGCTTTGTTTCGCTGTTTCTTCAATTAGAAGAGTCGTATGTGCAATGGCAAATTGGCAATGGTGATTTAACAGCGAAATGGCCCCGTGACATTTGGCTCCTTTTCCATGACCCTAATGATTACATGTTATACACAGGTCTAAAGCATAGACGAAACTGTCACAAGTTCGTTGCTCCAAACTTCATGGTAGTTGAATTGTCTCTGTTTCTTTTTTATTCGATAAACCTTAATCTTGAAAAGTGCATTTTACGTCCAATTAAGCGAGTAAAATCTCGGTTGTTCTAATTTTTTAGCGTGTTCTGACTTGAACTCGAGATTTACTATACAGATTTCAAGTTATTTATCATCACGACAAGAGTTGTCTCTATGATAAAGAAGATAACCCACTTTCTTTAACAATTCTCTTTCTTTTCCTCTCTCCCAGGAAAGGAGGTTTTTGAATCACATTCACATATTCAGTGCCGTGTTTGAGCTGTTTAGTTTCACATCAACGAGGTGCTATGCGCAATTCATTCGGCTCAACGAAATTCCTGCGCAACCACAAGCATTGAAGGCATCCTTTTGTTGTCTGGAAACAATGATGTCTGCTTGATTTAGGTGTTTAATCTCAAGAAATGGCCAAGGAAGCCGTGTTTCTATTTTGGAGGACGGTGGTTAGAGTCAACACCACTCCTGGATGCACATCACATCTTCTTGTTGATGAACTCGACAGAAAGATCTTGAGTTTTCAGCATGCTTACTGACAGGCAATAGATTTTCAAGGTATCTGACAGTTTTCAAACTCAGACGCCTCAACATTTTTTAAAGATATTTCGAGACTACTGATTCCATGAAACACCGTAGTTGTTGCAGGACAAACTGATTTGAAAAGCCGCAACCTATGGAAACTTCACCGCCAAATCTGCTCAAACCATTGCTGCAGAATCTTTGTTCTGGCAAGACATAAAGAGATTGCTGATGATCTTATTAATTTCTTATGATGTTAAGTTTGGAGAAAAAAAAGATGGAGACCCTATGTAAGGATCGAAAGCAAGGCAGGTGGGGCTTTTTTTGACAAATCAGAATCCCCCTAAAGCATTTCGAGATTTTTAATGTTTGTCACCCAGAAATTCTGCTGTCATTTGCAGGAATCCTCAAGAAGTTGCTAAAATCTGAGAAGTGAATTGGATAGTGCTCTGGCACCCTACCCGGATGGGTTCAGAAAGCGAGTGTTGGTTTTCTTCGCACTGCAGATCTTATTTACATCAGTTTATTTTCTTAAAGCATACTGGATCACTTGAGTTACATCTCATTTCTACCACTCCTGCTGCTAATCTATGTGCAAAAGAGTACCATCTGATATTAATTACAATGCTTAGAAGTGAACGAAAAAAACATCTTATATGCACCAGATCTCTAATTCTTAAGAACAAACATGTACTAGAAAGATCCATCATGATCAATACAAGATAAATTTCATCCGAAAAGATAAAACAAGATACTAAAAAGACTCAGTAGCATGGACGTGACATTCATTTGCCGAGCTTGCACCAAGATGCTGACAGCCCCAGCACGCCCGATAGCGCGGGCATCCAGCCGCAGTGGCTGCTGCGAAAAATATCGCATACTCATGAATCAATAGTTTATATAATCAACCAAGACCCTTACGTTTGTCGTAATATAAACCACACAGACTCTTTGTGCCGTATAATCACGGGCGTCATTAGGTGACAAATACAACTGAAGGATCACAGCAACACTCATCCAAGAGGCAGCAGCAACAAAAAGCTGCAAGACTGCAACGCATACACCATAAGAAGAAAAATCTTTAGATCATCAACGTGACAAACTACAGAGTCCACGTGTATGCAGCAAATATTCATAGAGAAGATAAATGTAGAAAGCATACCATCCCTCCAGAAAGCCTACTTGCCGTAGCGGCGGCGGCGGCGGCGGCGCATAATATTGAGGAGGCGCCATCACGGGAGGCGGTCCTTGATAAACTTCTGCATCATTACGATTCTGGTCAATAAAAAACTAAAATTGCAAAAAGAAATGGTGGGCAGAACTTGAATAGGATCCATTTGGTTCTGCAGCTTTAATCTGCTCATCTGTAAAAATAATTTGCTAGCAAGGAAGCCATCATCTAACCCTCGAAACTAAGATTAGATGATCATTACTAGCCTGATGACAGAAGGAAAAAAGTATTCAATCCATGACCTGAGACTAAATGGTGACAACGATATATCTGAATGTGACGCAACATGGAAGTACCTTAAATGATGACACTAACATCATATAACTGACTGTAATTGATGACAGAGAACTCTCTTTCAAAGAGGAATAGAAAAGAAAAACAAGTGATACCTTGAGGGGGGTACGGATAACCATACTTGGGTTCATTCATATCGGCAAAGCCAAAACACAACACCAGAAAGAGTTGATGGGAGATTGGATTTGTGGGCTTAGACGTTCGGTTTATTAATACATCCAAAAAAGTAGAAAGGAATATATTGTGTGGAAAGGAACACAGAGCTCCCAAAACAAATGTCTCAAGTCTTGTACTTCCAGAGTATAAACTATGCGTTTGGATGACCTGGAATATGTTCTTTTACAGACAGTTATTCTCTTTTTGTGATGATTAACGACGTTAATGAACCAGGTGAATGTATTTTTTAAAGGATAACCAGCTAGGCATTTAGTTAGTTCAACTCTGTTAATCGATGGATTCTGGGGTAGGATAGAATTGCAGTACAATTGGGCATGGAGAACTGGAAAGCAATAGTTCTAGTTTACAAATTTCCTTAAACAGGTCTAAACGCTTGTTAAGATTCTGTTCCGGTCTGTATCCACTCTGCTAAATAATAGGTGCTAAATATTCCTTGCATGAATGAAAAGCTTTCACATTACCTTTCGGCTTGCAAGATCTTATTAATGGTCTTCCTCAAGAATATCGAGTCTCTAAAGCATTGGTTCCGTGCAGACAGCAAGACTTGTCTAGTTATATATATATTTTTTGTGACGTGGGTATCCCGGAAGCTTGCGTGTATCTCGATAAATCCCAAGAGTCCTGAAATTAATGACCATTTAATTCTATAGTGGTCATCATATTAGTAACCACATGACTCGAATTTGAGATTACAGAAAAAACAAACCTCTTAGAACAACTACTAATGGCTTTTAGCTTTGCTGGAAGCATAAATAATTTACTTTGACAAAAAGGTTAGTGCCTCCTTTGATTCTTTAGAGCCACTGCATTTTAATTAACTGGCAAGGTTTCTGATTTAAACCTGGCAAGCACAAAAACCAAAATAATCAAAAGAAATTCCCTTTTTCCTCCTCCTTTCAGTACAAGCAATTGAATTCAATTCGTTCCCAGATTAAGAAAAGATACCCATGTTCATGTTCATGGTAGTGCTGGCTGGAGTATTATTTATTCACCATGCACGGTGCTTTGTGTTCATATAAGATTTCTTTCTCTAGATCGACTGCTATTTTATTAAGAGATGATTCTCTTAGTTTATGCTCTCATCACTTCACAAGCAATTCCACATGATCACTTTATTCGTTTTTCCTCTCACTTTCTTTTACACACCTCATGTTCGTTCACCAGTAATTTCCTCTTCTGCTTCCTTTTTCAAATTTGATAAATCTGGTGTGAAATGAATGCTCTACTGGAAGTTTTCAGCATGCCTTTCGGCTCTATTATACAACTCTATTTGGGTCAATTGCCATTTTTTATTTTAAAATATATTTAAATAATATTTCTTATTTTTAATATTATTTTAAAAAAATTCAAGGGCCGAGCCATAGAATCAAACGGGCCGAATTAGATTGACAAGGATGGGTGCAAAACCCATCCCGTGACATGTTAGATTGGGCAAATAATAGGCAGTGCACAGTCGTGGTTTGCAATTATTTAAGGAACATTGTTACTGAGTTTAGAGTACAGGTGACTTCATTTTTTCATATTTTTTTTCAACATATAAGTTGAATAAGCAAAAAAAACTATTTAGATTTCTTGTTGGCCTTCAAACAACCTTGTCACACACACCAAAACAAAGTTTTAAACTCTGAATTTTTCCGAGAGAGAGATATAAAGATGTGGGTTATAGTTTATTAATTTTAGAGAATTATTTAAATTGGACTTTTTTATAAATATTTTGTTTCTCACTTTATAATCTCGAGTTTTGATGGTCAATCATCAAAACCGAAGAAATTTCATTGAAATCGGTGTCTGATGACAAAATGTGTATGCTTTCTGCTCAACATGAGCCAGCAAGCAGAGACATAAAACCCCACGCAGATGAACTGTACGTGCTTGTGCATATGGGCCGGGATGACCCTGTAGTTTTTCCTGCTAGCTTTTCATTTTTTCTGCAGTCAACGTCGAGCAAAAACAATCCCCACATAAACTGGCGCCACGCCATCTCAAGAAAAGGTCGCCAGATAGTGACCGGACCACCATTAGAGTGGAAGCTGGTGATCGAGTTTGCAGGAAAATATATTCTACAAAGTAATATAAAATATCAGTATTAGATAAAGACTCTGCCTTCTCTTGTACTCCAATTCAAAGAAACAACAAGGAAGGATGGAGTGATGATTGGGGGGGGGGGGGGGGGGTGTCATCGTTCAGTGGGGTTTTGATTATCACTCGGAAAAATCCGCACCCTTGTCTGTGGATTTTCCCAACTGCAATGAATAAATATCACGCGTCGTTTTCTCTTAGTACTATTACTACTATTATTTTTGTATTTTAAATTTGAATTTCTTTGGATGAGAACAAAAACATCTGGCTACCCCCTCGCATCTGTCAACAAACTTACACCAATGGTGGTCGAGGAAGATGACATGTCATATCAGGACTAGATAATCTATCAAACTTCTGGTTTTATTTTTTATTTTTTCGAGGGGGGTAAAACCTGGAGGTTAAGAGATTAGAAACCTTGTGAAATAAAAGGGGACAGATATCCTGGTTTGCAAACAGCTGAAGACTTTTCGCTCGGGCAGAAATTGGATCTATGCCAATTTTGTAATCAATAATGACAATGAAAGATCCTAGGATCTCATGTTCTATATTAATCAGCAATTATCAATCCAAAGTTCTAGCCCCTCCCTCTTGATGCACTAGGTTCCCATTGTTACATTGCAATAATGGAATGAAGACAGGCTTGGAATTAAATATCCACACGCTTTATCATCCATATGAATGATGAAGAAGTTATCATAATCAAAGGATATTTAAATAATAATGTCAAGATCAATCCAGTGTAAAGCTCCTAGAAAATGGACAGCAATATAAATTATAAGAACCAACTCGATGCATTTTTCTTTCTGTTCTTGTGGTGCTGTGTAAGAAATTCATTTGCAGATCGAAAATCCAATAAAAATGGCGACAGCATTGACAATAGAGTACTAGGTGTCAATTTCCTATAGAGTGCAAGTTTTAAAACTTGTACAAGTTACTTTCGAGGATGGCTTAAATTTCTTTGCATTATTGAAGCCGCTCAATTATAAGACTTGTAACTTTTGACATTATTGGCCTGTCAATGCCTACAACTGCTCTCGACCGCAAAGCAAATGTCAAGATTATGATACCACCCACTACCCACCCCAGATTTACCACCTGCGTAAAAGAAATTTTTTAGGCCGAATTCAAGGTTCCGTCATAAAATTAAGACGAGGATCAGATTGGTTGTCGAGAAAACGGGGTTAATGACTTTCAGCAGCCAAGAAAATCTTTAGGAAAAGGAGGCAATTAGCAAATTTAGTAAAAAAAATTTACCTGGGGCCGGTAACAAAATGATATTAGAGGGATCAGGAAAGCTATTGAAACCCACAATCACTTCTCTTCTTGCCAGCACATTTAGAACGCTAAACATTCCGAACTTCTAATGGTCACACATGAATCATAACTACGAAGAATTGTCAAAAACTAGAAGGAAAGGCTTTTATAACCAAGTTCAGATTGGAGGACAGAAGGAAGAAAAGTCCGCAAGGACCACTGGCATCTCGTTGAAAAAGTTGGCAGAGCTTCTAACAAGTGAGAGTGACACCAAACTTGCTTAAACCTAAACTAGACCTGTACCCAGAAAACTAGATTTGTAGAAACAAACTGGTACTCAAACAAGCGTTCTCCTTCATAAGAAGATAAAAAAAAATCGCCCTAAAGTGGTGTTTTTTTTTATTCTGGTCCTTGAATTACGGTCGAGGGAAAGAAATCTAACCAGATCCTAACCCTCCATGCATGGAGTGTAAGCTATTAAGAGATGTTCACTAATCACAAGATAATAGCATTCAGGGCAACTAATCAGGAAAGAAAAGCACAGTTAACAAAGGCCAAACAAACTACTAATGATATAGCGATAAGAACTCATTTCATTTCCACCACCAAGTGTACAAAACCCCAACATTTATCCTGACATAAAAAAAACAACATTTACTGTAACCAGAAGGACATTTCTATAATATAAATATTATATATAATCATAATTTAACATTTTTAATTTACCCATGATCACACAGAAGCCTGCGGAACCTTTCCTGTAGCAACCTTAGCTTCTGGACCCAATGGCCCACCACCACCACCATGTCGCATTTCACCACTTACTGCCACACCGCCAACAACCCCTTGATACTGTAGTGGTGGTTGCTGCTGCTGCTGCTGCTGCTGCTGCTGCTGTTGCTGCTGCTGGTGAACTACACCACCCGCCGCAGCATAGTAAACCTGTCTACCAACCGAACTATCATAAGCCATCTGTGCATATCCGGCATCCGTCATGGCTACCCCAGGCCCACTAGGCCTCATAACTCCCATTGGGCCCATTTGTGGTGGGGGCTGTTGATGTTGCGGGACCATATTATATACCGCCTGCTCTCGGTAAACATCCTGTCCATGACCTGGACCACCCATTCTCTGCATGTAATAACCCTGACCAGTTTGTCCGGTGACCTGTCGCATTACGGGAGGTGCGTGATGATAAACAGTCCCTGGACTTGGACCCTGAATCACATAAACGGGTTGCTCCATTTGACTTGGTGAGGTGGTCATAGTCATCCCAGCCGGAAAACCGCCTCCGGCGGCCTGTTTCTCGGGCCAATAACCTGGTGGAGCGGACACCTGTTGTGGCATTGTCACAGGCAAATTAGCAGGAGGTGCTTTTTCAGGCAATTTTTGCATGTAATAATCACTGCCAGCAGCAGCATAGCCAGCAGCCAGATTTTCATCGCTGTTTTTTCTATTATACCCAACTTGCTGCTCAGGTTCTCTAATTTGCATTCTCTGCAGCTGGGCCTGCAAATTCAGAGGATCCGGCCCAATAACCCGATCATCATGGCCCGACCCAACATGGATTTCAGGCAAATCTGGCACTTTCACAGGCGGCGGCGGCGGCGGGGCTCCTTTATCTAACCCAAATAAGAAATCAACGTTACTCGCTGCCGTTTTGGTTGATTCGGAAACCTGAGTCGGAACCGAATTCAAAGCCTCAACAAAGCGCTCCCGATCCGATTTGCCACCATCGGAGCCGAAACTTGCAGGTGACGGGTTGACCGGGAAAAGAAACAGCCTCATACGGGCAGGTTTAGCAGAGGCACGATAGAGACGATCATACTCATGCATCATGTGTTCAAGATCGTCATCATTTGTAACAGATATTAAAGCGTCAAGATCTTCACCTGGGAGCTGGTACTTGAAGGCTACGTCTGTGTCACCACAAAGCGCAGAGAGTTTGCTTATCATGGAAGGGAATTTAATGTTTCGTTCAGCAGCGAGGATTTTGGTCTCTCCACCCATGTAAGTAAGCTGGTTGTCGTGCGGACGTGGGTGGATCTTGCCTCCATAACTACACATGAACTTTGCTTTGTAGCTTTGAGATTGCTGTGATTGATCTTCCCATGGTGTCGGGTTGTCAAAGTCGATTTCACGAGATCTAGGCGACGAGTCGCCTGAATCTGGGTATGAATTAAAATAGGTGTTTTCCATGAAGAAAATTTGATAAGAGGAGAGTTTGGATAGAAACTATAGAGTTATGGTTTTTGTACTTGTGGAATTATTAGCAAGCCATGAGACTAGAGGAAGAGAAGAGGGGAGAGAAACAGAGGTGCAGACTAAACAAATCTTTTATAGAGAAATAATGATAGAGTTGATTGTGGTTTGATGGATTTCTCGTGCTACTTTGTGCTCTTACGGCTTGTTTGCGACAGGTGGTGCTGTAGGAATTGGGGAGGTAGGGAATTAAGGTGATACGAAATCCTGGAGGTAGAGTTGAGTTTATAAGGGCTGGATGGACTTTTCGTGGTAAAGTGGTGGGTCCCTAAGAGCATTGATTGAGAACGTGAAGGAGAGGAGATAAGAGAGTGATGTGTTGACTGGAGGGGGTCGGGCGCCGTAGTTTTGTTTGCGTGGGTTATATTTATTTCTTAAAGTTTTTTATTAATAAAAATATATATAATTGATTTTCTAAATGTTTTTTCAATAATTTTGATGTATACGTATAAAATATATTATTTTAATTACAAATATTTTGAAAATATCATGCCTGCATTCTATTACTAAATAAACAGGTAGCTTGTTTGAAGTGTAATTTAGATTATTTTTTAAAATATTTTTTTATTTAAAAATATATTAAAATAATAATTTTTTATTTTTAATATCAACTCATAAAAAATAATTACAATAACAACAGCAGCAAGAAAAAACAATACCAACAATTTAATACGGTTAGGGAAAAAGTGGAGAAATTGTTAGATGTTTTAAATGTTTTTATATATATATAAGATGGCACCTAATTATAAAAGGACGAATTAGTCCTTTTATGTAAAGGCGTAGTGATGGGCAATGATGGGATAACGGGGAGTAGAAGCCAAAACTCCTGTTTCCGAGCCTGTTTGTGGTAAAGAAAGTGGCGTAAAAGCAGCGTGATTTTCGCGTGATTAGTGACCCAGCGTATATTACATTGAAAAAGCAAAAGCAGTAACAGATTTTTTAATTTTATTTTTGGTGGATGCCTTTTTTATGATTTTTCGGAACGCATCTTTCCTAGTATTCTCGAAACAATTTAGATTTTCGTCGAGGAATAACTTTTCCATCCACCGTTAACAAATTATAGTTTTAAAACACAGTTTTAATGGTAGATTAAGGCAGTGTTTGGCTGGATGATGGAGCCAGCTTTTCATAAAGTTTTGATTTTAATTAATATATTTTATTACAATACATTTTAATTAAGAACTGAAGACGAGAAGTAGATTTTGTGCCATGCTTCTAATCATAAATCAAGTTTCCATTCCGAGAGGTTCGGTGAAGTCGAAGCTGCGTATAAAATACAGCGGTTGTGGAGAAAAAGTAAAAGACAAGTGAGAGCAGGCGGGACAGCGGTGCTGTTAATGAACTGGAACTAGCATGGAGACGACTCGATCCACTCCTCGTGGTACGTGCCATGTACAGTTCTTAAAAACCATCACTTGAAGAAATATTTGACTATGATTTTCCTCCCAACAATGAAGGGTTAGCAGATAAAAAGAATTGTTTGACCTGCTAGCTAGGGTTTCTGCGAGGCGCCCCAGTGGAACATGCGAGGTTGAAAATTCACTCGGAGATTAAAGAAGGGTGACCCCATTATACATTCCAATCATTGGGTTAAATTATTATATTACTATATACTAAAAGAGAACAATGTTCGGTTACTGTAGCATGTGAAGAGAATAACTATGGATTACAATAGTATTGCTCAGTGTTCGGGCCGGGCTAGTTGCCTTTCTGAGGAGGGCAGTGTTTCGATTCCTTCCTGCTGTGGATTACTTATATTTGTTTTTTCATTTTTTGTTTGTTTTTTTTTTTTTTTTTTTTCACTTATGATTTTTTCTTTCATTTTTCTTTCTTTTGATTGTTTCTTATTATTTTTATTTATTTATTCTGACGTCAAAGCTTTTTTTCTTATAATTTTTTTTTTTCATTTTTTTCTTAAAAAGTAAAGCCGAAACTATGCATCAGTTCACGGAGATCGAGCGTGCAATGTAGCAGCATGCCTGGTATTTAACGGTGATGATAGGATATTATGGCTAATAAATAACACTGTGAAGTTCTTGAACAGATTGCCTATTTCTTTCGATTAATTAGTCATTTCCTATTAAAATGCCCAAGGACCCTGCCGGCCGGTTGCCACCCACCCCCTTGTCTCCGAGGAAAAAACCAACGTGTCATGTTTTGGAAGGAAACCTGCGTGCCATGCTGGGCAGGGCAGTTTCTGATGCACTTACTCTGACGTGACTAATATATCCATAAATCTTTTTTTTATTTTTAATTGACACTTCAAGACGGAGAAAAATGGAGATGGTGTCGACTAGCTGGTTTTGGATATATTAGACTAAGGAGGGTTTAAACTGTATTTCAAAAATATTTTTAAAATAAAATAAATTTTATTTTATTTTTAGATTAAAAAAAGTTTATGTTCTTACATCATTAACTAAATGCACCTATATTACAATCGGTATTATAAGTAAATAACTGTGTTTTTTTTTACTTTTGTTGATCAAATGTAGGGCCAATATATGGCCAGCTAGTTCCCACCGTCAATGATATTAATTGGCCTCACGTATGCTCTGTGCATCGATTTTTGTATCCGATAACTTTCCTGGTGTATTTTTGTTGCTGTAATGCAGGATATTTTTTTTAAAAGGTTTTATATTTAAAAATATTATTTTTTATTTTTTATATTAGCCCTTAAAATCATAAAAAAAAAAATTATCTTAAAGCAATTTAATGAGAAATCAAGGAAGCAGACAAACTCACCGAGAATCGGCAATAGGGCAAGACTTATACGCATGGTAGTCAAGACTTGTACGAGTTTGCAAGTTGGCTTAGCAAACCTGGTTGAACCGGAAGAAAAAACGAAATCGGTCAAAATCGGGTTGACTCGTAAAATCGGACCGGATCGGTCCGATTTTACGAGTTCATGATATTCTACTGTGCGCAACACGGGGCGAAGGGCTTTCTTCAATTTCAATTTTGCATTTGAGAAATCTCAATTTTCACAAAACCGTAAACTGGAATCCTCATAATCGTTAAAGAATTTGTAGAGCAAGCATAGCAAAGAAACAAGAACAAAAGAAAGAACTTAGGCAAGAGAAGGAGATGATAGATTTGCCGCTTCTATTTTGTCTTGGGAATGCGAGGAGAACTGAAGCAGCTTAGGCTTAGAAATGGATGAGGGCCGAGGGAGATGATGGATGAGGTGGGCGGCGGCGTGAAGAAGAAGAGATTTAACCATTTAGGGTTAGTAAAAGTTTTACTTTTATACTAACTTTACGGGGGGATTCACTTGTTATAAATTAATAATAATAATAATATATACGGGGGAGGGGTTATAATAATAATAATAATAATAATAATAATAATAATAATAATTAGCATAAAAAATAATTTAAAAAAAATCTATTAATTTAAGATAATAAATAACATTAATTAATTTCAAATACAACAATCATAAAAAAATATACAATTACTTGTACGCCAGCTGAAGATTTGTTTTAAATTAATAGTTTTTAACTTATGAACTTTCAGGGACATAATTATTTTGTAATGTGTTTTGAAGTTATTTTACATCATGTATGAACCTAAACTAATTAAGTTTATGTCCATAATTATGTTATTTTGTATTCAGAAATATTTTACATACGATTTTACGATTTTTCTTCTCACACGATTTTAGCTGTGATTTTACGATTTTTGTACGGATAAATTCGGGTACGATTTTACGATCCGATCTTACGATCCGATTTTTCAGAACCCTTTCCGATTTGTGTTAAAATCTCGATTTTGACTACCTTACTTATACGGGAAAGAATGAACAGGCGAAGATGATCCACCAGCAAGCCGACTTGCCAATAAATATCGAATAATCAAAGAGATGGTTCCTTTGGAAATTCTGTGTTTATCGGGGGAATAAGTGCCAGCTTGATCGTAGTTAAAGTATATAATCTTATTCTCGGCGATAATATCTCGAGGAAAACATGACAAGTCAAACGTGTATCCATGTTCTCCATTCATTTATTTACTCCCACTCCAGTCTTGCCTGGGATTTTTCTATTGATTTTTGTGTTTTCCCTTCTATTTTCAACAGTAAGGATTTTCGTGCTTGGTTTGCAAGAAATTTTAATCTTCTTAATTTAATTGCTGTTTTTTAAAATACATTTTTGCTCGGAAATATGTTGAATTTTTTTTAATATTAATATATCTAAAACAATATTAATTTGAATGGCATAAAAAAAACGAGTGGTAAAATCAAATATGCTTGCTAGTGTTACCGTCATCAATGCGATGTGATGTGATCCGCACATGTGAAACACCATCGCACGTGGATGCATTGCATTTCTGTTCCTGTCATAAAAAAGCTATATTCAGATTTCAGATGCGTTTTTGTGATGGCAACGACTGACTCGCCCATTGCTAACCGGATGTTTATTCTTCGGAGATTGAACGGTTGAGGTTTATCTCTCATCATGGACCGAATTAAGATCATGGGCAATCGTATGCGGGTTGATGTGTGAAACAGAGACGGAATGCTCGTGTATCTACGCGGGGATACCAGACCTATAAATTTGAGCTCTTTTGATTCCTAATCCATGATACACCTCACCAATCAGTTCTTTATTGTAATTAAATTTTAATTTGAAAAATAAATTGGATGTGTACATGTTTGGACCGAATTAAAATTCAATTCATTTTATTTTTTATATTAACTTAATTACTTTCATCTTAATTCTTCAAATATTCCTAAAAAATCAGGTAGATATTTATTTGTAAAAAGTTACTTTTTACATTAAAATCAGGTAGATATTTAAGATTTTATCTAAAAGTTTAAATAATCAGATTGAGATAATGTTTTAACAAGATAACACATGATTTACTTTTACAATATTTTTAGATATTAATGTTTTTTTGAAATTCAGTTCTTATCAAATTAAAAAAAATCTAAACATGAGATTTGATTAAAATCTCTCAATTGACAAATATTTTGTAAATAAATTCATATTGTGTTAAAGTTGAACTAGAGTAATTTAAAATGTAAAGAAACGAGGCAATAAAGTTATCATCATTAAGCATGCGCTTGAAAAATTAACAAAATACATAGACAAGATAGATTAAATCAACTTTTCTTTTTAAAAAAACGAGAGCAAGCTAGTGGTTCATTTTCAAATTAAAAATCCATCCCAGTAAACACTCGAATGCATACTTATTCCTAGTTTTCAATTAGGTTTTTGTTAGGAGATGATTTGGTCCTTTAATATAGCAACTCAAAATTTGGTTGTGGTGCTTTGTCAATTCATTTTTCAATGAACCACTAAATTCATTCTGGCTGCGAATGCATCCCAGTTACCAGTACAAGGTGTGAACACTGGAGTGGAGTGGCCACAGTACTCCAAGAACGCCAAACATTTCATTTTCAATGCTCTAATCAATTTCAACCTGTTCATCCGCTAGATTGGATTGGATACTTCTTCATCGGCGTCATCACTAGAGAGATCCGGCCCAGGAGGAACCTTTCCAGGATAGTTAGTTGTTGAAACATCTGGTCCAATCATACTGGAGAAAGAATACAAACTCGTGTAAGTGGTTGTCTAGATAGCACGATCATTATACTTTATTATAGATTACCAGCTCACCTTCTGTCAACAATGACCATAGATCGAAGCTCACAGTTAGCAAAGCTGCAAGAAAAATAAGTAATTTATTATTTTAGGAAAGTATTATGCATTAAAAGAGAGTTAATTTGACGCGAAGTGCAATCCAATTAGATACTGCAAGAAAGTGTGCCCTAAAATGCAGAGCATTTCATATTAGTAATATTAGTGAAAAAGCATGCATGACAAGAACATGAGATGCCTTGGGGAAAACATCAGAATAAGGCAGCAAGGGAAAAGTAGGGCAGGTAAAGGTTTGACTCAAATTTCATTGGCCAATGATTTCCTTTCGGTTCAAATTCAAGCAGAAAGTAAAGGTAACCCATAACTTCTAATGAGAGGAGCGCAGGAAAATTTTTGGAAAATAAATTGTTGTTATAATAACGCAAGAACAATAGCAGAAGGCTCCAGAAGTTCAGGAGAGCAGCCATTGCTTGGTGCTATGGTAGAAGCCTTGGCATGCGACCACGTGGGTGCAGCTTCAAATTTTGGGCAGCCACATCATGGGAAAATGTTAAAAGGTGACTGCAACTTCTCCAAAGGGGCATGTGCACATAGCGGGCTAAGAATTTTGCAATTAAAGGATCCCATCTATATGCAAAAGCTAAAATAGCAGGCAGCTTACCGTGTGCACATTTCTTTCTTCACTGATGGATGGCAGTCATTTCCAAATGCACGTAATGTATGAACCAAAAACCCGCTATGGGTAACAATTGCTATCTCCTTCTCTTTCCTAGTCCACAACCTGCCAAGTGAATGGTTGAGGCCTAAGGTGCAACATGTAAGAAAACTTTACAGCAAATTCAAGACATAGCAACACATGAGTTTCTTGATTAAATATTTTAGTAAAGATTATACTGCAAGTCCAAAGCTATGATATCTAAATTTAGGAGCTCAAAATCGCACATGACAGCGCAAATTGAGCAGATAGTGATGACAAATACTATCAAGAAAAACAGGGAATGTCTGATGAAAAGCAACCCCAAATTCTAGTCACTGAGATGGTGAGGCATAATAGATAAATCACACCTCTTGTGTGTTTACGCGATTCTAACAGAATATACAGAAAAACAGTGCCCTGTCAATGGAGAGAAAGGATTCACCAGTTATAAAACTTCAGTCCCCTTGCAGCAAGTTCTTCAGTTGTCTCTCTCACATCGGCCTTCCAAAGTACATCCTCATCTGTTTCTATCTGAAACAGAACATCGGATGGTTATTTGGTTTGACATTAATGAAAATAACAGAGAAATTAGGCTTAACCAATATAACAACTGACGATAACAGGGACTTTTAATTGTATCACTTTTATCTTAGATATCCAAGCACTTGCCAGAGAAAAGTCAACTGCAGGAAAGAGAAATTGATAGTCACTGACATTGTGTCTCTTGTCACAAGGATGTACACCCTGCAACCAATAGGACACATAAGAGAACTGTGTAAGACTGTTATGCTTCTGCGTGAGAAATACAAAATCATTAAGAAGTAAGAACGAGTTCTTGTAATGCATGAAAGTGAATGAAGTTAAAAATGAAAGTCAATGTCCAGTTTTTCTCTAAGAAAGCAGTAATTATTCTCTTCAGATTCCCAGCAGAACTTAGAAATGTGGAATTTGTCCAATTAGAAGTAAATGTTATTGCAAGAAAAGCAAATAGTATACTGGACGTACAAAATGTTCTCGACAATCTTCTACTGCAAGGAATGGCGGGGAATTGTGACTTGAAATTGCTGCTCGACCACTGCTTCCAACATTTGCCACCATAAGTGGCAGTGCAGTCATCCGATCTTTGTAGCCCTCCCCACCAAAAACTCCAACAGCTGTTTGCAATGTCCTGCAAGTCACAGTGATCAAAACTTACTAACAGAACATTTCAAAAAAGAAGAACAGGGGGATGAGAAAGCATCCAATGATCTAAAGCAAAACATACAGTGAATTGAGAATATATTTTCTCCCTTCAGAAGACTTAGTTGCATGCTTAAAGGAGAAATTTCATCTCTCGCTACTAGTTAGAAACTTGATGAATCTAGAACTTGATATAAGATCAATTTTAACAAGAAAAGAATTAAATTTATCAACAAAATGAATGCTATCCATCTGTACTAAAATGGCTGAATATATATCCATAAAATTGGTACCTGAGCAATGGGGATGTAACAACTAATCCAACCCTCTTGGAGAGCCCAGATGCATGGACATGCTTGCGCAAATTATCAACCTATAACAAAAGCAGTAACTTCTTTTATGAGATATCTTAACGATACAGAATTATGTTCAGCGCTAGCTTAAGAACACGAATCGAATGATTTTCCTCGCATTGAAAAATGTGATTGTTTGGTTTGTTACCTGTTGCCAGCCTAGTTGAGTGAGGGGGGCATCCAAATATTCAGGATTCATGTATGCTTTGTAGTTCTTCTCTCCCTCAACATTATGCACTCCTTGAGCATGTCTCACCTGGATGCATGGTTTTGTAAGACCACAATGCCTTGATTTCAGCGCAAAAGCCAAGAAAGAAGGCAATCTTGGACATCCTTCATTCATTCATATATGTAGCAGATTCATATCCATAATTGACACAGTAACATCATTTATGAAACAAAAAATTCAATACCAACCAGATGAATAGTTTTGCAGCGGTGCAATGGATACAAACTTGGACCTGGACCGCTATCCATAATCTGCAACCGAACCTGGTAAAAATATTCATTAGCTTTTAAAAACAAGAGAAAATAATACCATTAATGGAGAAAAACAATGATACGGTCAAAGATACAGTTTAATAATGAAAAGGTTTCGGTTTCAGTTTCAGTTTCAGGGGAAGGATAACACAAGCTAGTTTACCAAGCAACATCAGCTAAATCGGTAATCATTTCATAAATGAACTAAAGTAGAGTCAGCTGACAAAATGAAAATATACAATCAGAAAAATAAGTTAGAAAGCAAGCAGCATTAAGACAACAAAATTCGCTCACCCAACTTTACTATTACATATCATTATTGAGAAGAAGTAGATGAAATCACCAGGCACTTTCGAATTTATCAACATCCATCATGCTAAGAAGCAGATGTGCATTGAAAACATAAGAGCAAGTAGAGTTGAATTTTCTCTTAGCAGATTCAACATCCAAACATAAATTAAATGTAAATTCATCAACGTTGCCTCATAAAGAGCAAAAAAATAAGAAAAAAAGTAATCATATCGAGTGAAAGGAATACAGAATCTATCTAAGAAACTAACAAAAAGAACGCCCGCATTTCTACATAAAAACAAAGAAAGAAAGAAAACACCACACACGATTACCAAATCGACAAATAAAAAACTGAAGTCGATGAGATGAGATTCTAATGGCTGGAAAAAAAGAAATAGAAAGGAACAGAGACAGAGACAGAGACAGAGAGCTAATTCATAGATGTTCGATGAATTATGTAAGCTCGTAATAAGGTTTTAGGTATGGTATCGTGTTCTAAGTTCTAACCTGAGAGAGGAGGAGGAGGAGGAGGAGGAGAGGAGAGGAGGCTTCCTTCTTTGTTGGTATTATTTAATTTATAATTGCACGTCTGGCTCTACTTATTGTAAAAATATCTCTCGTCAGAGTCAATTATTCATTTATGCGTCTTTTGATTCGCTGTTAGTATTTTATTTTATTTACAATACCAGGCGCAGACTAGCATTGTCTGTGTGCATGGAATCGGATGGTGTCTTTTTCTTTGACTGTCACGCGAATAAAAACAATACAAGCACACAATTCTTTTTGATATTATAAATTTTATTATTATTATTATTTTTACAATTCTTAAATAAATTAAAAAAACTTAACCTAAGCAGAGTATCAAATTATGATTCTTAAAGAAAAACTACACAAACTCAAAAGAAGAAAAAATAAAATTAGGCAAAACAATACAGTGATATTGGAAGGTGTTTGAGAATATGCGGAAACAATTGTTTTTCAAAATATTTCTCACTTAAAAATATATTAAAATAATATATATTTAATTTTAAAAAAATATATTTGATAATAATATATAAAATGATCTAAAAACATTAAAAAATAATAATTTAAAACAAATAAAAAAATAAAGTAAAATTCAAATTTTATCATTAACATTTTTGAAATACAAAACAGACATACTTTTATTAGCAAAAAAAAAAGAGGCAAAAATCAGACTATGTTTCATATGTTTCATTTGTCTTAGTAGAAGACATGTCCTCTAATTTTTTATATATATAAAAAATAATGAAAAACATGTCATCCACCCCCCTAAGGCAATAAAAAAAAGCTCAAGCGCCATGGATTTTAACAAAATAAGTCAATTAGGCTAACCTGGTTTGTCATGTCCACCAATGTCTAGCATTTTACTTTTTTTTCTCTATATTTTTAGATTAATACATTTTTTATATGTTTTTTTAATATTTTTTAATTTAAATTTAAATTAATATCACTTATATTAAATTAAAATTTTATTTTTTATATATATTTAACTTTTAAAGGGATTTTTT
This sequence comes from Salix caprea, assembly GCA_964035475.1. Lineage (NCBI taxonomy): Eukaryota > Viridiplantae > Streptophyta > Magnoliopsida > Malpighiales > Salicaceae > Salix > Salix caprea. The sequence continues at coordinate 6,105,857 of OZ037760.1, forward strand.
TTATTCGTTTATAATTCTTTTTCATTCTTTTGCGTAGGTAGATTTATTTTCAAATACATATATATATAATATCTCTATTATGTTTAGTCATGCATGGTATTATTTTTCCCCCTTTTTATTTTACCCAATCAATTTAATATGGGTGTATATGTATATTATTGCTTGATTGAATAAAAGATTATTTTAATTAGAAAACTAGAAACTCAACTCATTTTATCTTAAAAAACAAAATATTTTGATCTATACATATCTCTCGACTTTTTAATTTTATTTTTAATTATTATTTATATTTAAAAAAAATATATTAATACATGCAGTTATCAATTCATTTGACCGGATATATATATACGATTTTAATTTTTGACAGGAAGTATAATTTGTTTTTAAAATAATAATATATGACCCACATCAAAGAAAGCTAAAAGAAGTAGAACGAGTGGAATGCCCCTTCCTGGCCTTTCATCTCGGAAGAGGATGGGTTCTTAGTACGTGGCAATTGAATGACGTGGCAGGGAAAATTGTAATAAAGAAATTTCTTTTTATCATCTCATATTCGGTTGGATGATATCGATTCCAGTTTTGACCTTTAAAAGAAAAGAAGTGAAGCTGAGAGAAGAAAAAAAGAAGTGCATCTGTTTAAGATTATAGTTAAGATTATTTTTAAAACTATTTTTTTATAAATATATTTTTTATTCTATAAAAAATAATAATTTCTTTAAGAGATACTTTTAAAAGAATGCATGCAAATAATATCTTTTTGTTTAAAAATACACATATATTTGTGCAAAGGGGTCTAAAAATCTTCCCGAACACCCATGCTGGGCTGCAATGGCCCTGATCAAGAACATGTATGTAAAATCAATGATCAAGACTAGATAAAAGATTTCACTAAAATCCACTCGTATTCCTCTTAAAGAGATTGAAAAATATAAATTGGACATGACGAGGAATATTCTTGGAAAAATTAAGGAGGTTCTATCAAGTTATCAGATCCATTATATTCTTTGATGAATTTTTTTCTATACGTATACGATTTGACCAAAGCATAGCAATAAACTAGCACGGTACCCTTGTGTGTACTAAATTTTTATTTTTTCTTTCTTTAATTTTTTTTATGAAAATATTATTTTTTAAAATAATAAAAAAAAATTAATATATTTATGAGTGAATAACATTGTAAGACCTAACCATCCATTTTTAACTCAGTACATAGAGTTTTTAATTTAAAGCTGATTTGATTTGATAGTCTAAATAAAATAACCTAGTCAAAACTTCGGTAAAATCCCATTAATTTTCTTTTAAAATCATGGTTTGGATTTATTTTTTAAATTATCGATCCAGTTTAGCCAGACATGTGATTGGAACTTGCACTGCTCCATCAACAGGAAGGGTGTTATAACTAAGTGAATAAACGATATTATATTTCAAAAATATTTTTTTAGATTTATTTTTTTATTTTTTGTTTTAAATTATTTTTTTATAATATTTTTAGATTATTTAAATATAATTATATTAAAAATATTTTTTTAAAAACAAATAAATATATTATTATGATACTTTTCAAGAAAGAAAAGCAATATGAACCGTAATCTCAAACATATATTAATTTACGTTGCATCTATACAATAGACGACGTCGTATAATGTCCCCGTCAAAACTTTGATAATATCTTTCCAAATTCCAAACACTGCACAGCACCACACAGTGAGTCCTCTGTTTCCCACAAAATCTTCCTTAAACATAAACCCTAAAACCTCAATCTCTTCAAATCCCACCCAAACTGTTAATTAAGAACCTAAAAAATGGCACTCAGAACGCATCTGTTTTTCCCAAACACCCTTATCCGACCTCCAAAGTCTCGCTCTTGTCCCTTCCCGACTACAACCCATTTTAGAACTCAAGTCCCATGCACCAACAAAAACAGCTCAACTGATGCGGATCTTGCATCAGGTTTGGCCACAGAAGTTGCAAAAATAAATACCCATTTGCTGCAAAGAGAAGAGGCCATGAATAAAAGCAGAGAATTACTTTTCACTGAGCTTTGCAACTATTTGGCATTGGATAAAGAGGAAGTGAAGAGGAAATGGAGCAAAATAGATGAAGAGGAGAGAAGGGCTTTGATTGAAGGCTTTGTTAATGAATGGGGTGCCAGTTTTCACCCTTTATCAGCCAGGTCTGTTAAAGAAATGATTGAAGAGTATTTACATGAAGAGAAGCCATCACCACACTCTTCTCGTTCAACGCGGTTTCCTGGTTTGAAGAGTATAATGGGGTTTTCTGAATAGATTCAAATGTTCAAGATAGCATGTGGGCTTATCTTGCAGTAATATAATATTTTTTGGAATGGATGGTTCTTTGTTTTCTGTTAACTCCTGGATGTTCTTAATAATCATATCTGGCTTCTTTTTGGCTAGAAAGTTTGATAAATTCACAGAAATAGAAGATTGATTGGCAAATACTTGTGTGCATGATGTTTCCCCCCCCCTGAAAGGAACCCCCCTATTCTTTTTCCCGTCATTTGTGGAAAAGCAAATTGGAACACCATCATAGACCAGGATATTAGAATGGAATGAGGTCTTAAACATCGGTTATGCAATTTCTCTGGAATTCCGCTCTGACCAGATAGCTTAGCCCCTCCGAATCTTGTTAAGCCGGATACATTTATACAAACATACACTAACTCAAGATTTCGGTACCTACGTTCTGCTGTCATGAATTCCACCTCCCAATCTATTTTCGCCGCTCTAATCAGTTCGGTTTTTCCCACCTCTATAATAAGCTGTGATTGTGAAAGAACTAATAAGATCCTGCAGTAGGCATACATACAATTCTCGGTGACCATAAAGGGCAACTTGGTTTTTCGGGTGGCTATGATGGACAACGTCTTTCCGATTTCTGGATGGATATTCGAATTGAACAAATTTAAATTTGGATGGCAGCAAGCGCCACTTTCCTAGGTCATTTCTGTAGCCCCATTCTCAATTCACTGTACATGGACAATGATTGCAAACACAAATTTCACCTGAACGATGACGCCCAGGTTCGTGAAACAACGAGGTTACATGTTCGTGATGTTTTGTTTTTTAATTTTTATGTATTTACATCCATATACTTGGGATTTTGGCAACTGACGTCTGAAAATCATAACATAAATCTGAAAAGAATGTTTATATACAGCAACCCTCAAGCAAATAACATATTCTCATCACCACCCCCCGCAAAATCTCCAGAGTTTTGCTACACAGGACTGCTAATTTTGTCAGAAATATAGCTGCCTGCACTGCACAGCTGAAGCCTCAGCTGGACAGTAAGGGCACTTGAATGCCCGGGAGCTGCCTTTTGATAGCTTCATGATAGACTGCTTGCAGAGAACATGGAGGCATGGCAGGAGCATCGGCGGGTTTTCCTCGCTGCCTTGATCCCTGCTTACAGGGCAGACAAAAATAGAATGGAATTGAAATTCCTTTCCCAGCTCTACTGGCACTGGTAACTGTTTCAAAGCCTGCCACTCTTGCTTCTTCGCAGCCATTACATTTGCCAGCTTCAACAGAGTCGGCAAACCTTCAATCCCAGCTACTATTTGTAAAGAATAAGAAAAGCAAGTATACTGTATTGAATTGAAATGAATTTCTTTTACTGAATGAGATGGCTAATAAATAGCCTTACAGGAATACAAGAATAACAATAAAGCAAGTAAATAGCTCACGTTCAAACAATAACGTGGCACATGAATTACCGAAATAAAAGCAACTAAACCCTGAAGACTAGATAAAACAAAGACTGAATCAAATACTAAAAATAGACCCTTTCATTCCTTCCCTTAAACTTACTGCAGTATGCAGTTAGTTTATATCAGTAATTTCTTGGACTCCCAGCAGTGTTCTTAGTTTGAGAAATGCGTCAAGCTTCAAAGGCTTGGTCATTAAATCTGCCACCTGATCATGACTTCCGCAATGAACTAATGCAATTGTACCTTCTTTAGTGAGATTTCTCAGAAAATGATATCTCACATCAATATGCTTACTGCGTCCATGCATCACCGGATTTTTAGACAACTTAATAGTTGAGCTGTTATCACATTTCACTTCTGTGCACTCATTATTAGAGTGTCCCAATTCCTTCAAGACTCTTTTTATCCAAAGAGCTTGACATACACAAAATGCGGCTGCTACAAATTCTGCTTCGGTTGTAGAAAGAGTCACTATTGGTTGCTTCTTTGAACTCCATGAAACTGCTCCTGAACTTAACAAAAAAACATATCCACTGGTGCTCTTTCTATCTTCCACATCTCCAGCATAATCACTATCCGTAAATGAGAGTAGTTCATTACTTCCCCCTTTCCTGTAATAAATTCCAAAATTTATTGTCCCTCTCAGATATCGAAGTGCCCGTTTTGCTATTTGAAGGTGAAGCTCCGTAGGTTTGGCCATGTACCTGCTGATAAGACAAGTAACAAACATCATGTCTGGTCTTGTTGCTGTGAGATACATTAGACTTCCCACTAACTGCTTATAATATGTTTCGTCGACTTTAGCTTCGCCTTCCATGCTGTGCGCCGTTGGATTCGAGGCACCTGTCATCGTCCCACTTGCTCCGCCTGGCATCATCTGTGCCGTGCGATCAATGCCACATGTCAACTGTCCACTTCCCCCATCTGATGTTAAAATGACCGTTGGATCAAGAGCATTTGTCAGCTGGTCATGTCTTCTGGCAGACTGAATGCTTGCCGTCGGATGAGCATCTTCTAATCCACCGATCATCATCCTCCTTCCATCTGGTCGCGTCCCAACCGTTGGATGAGATAGCACACCAACTCTTCCAACTGGCAGCATACTCCCCGTTGGATTATTTCTTATCTCAGCCATCTCAGCATCTCCTTCTTCAATCTCGGCATTTTCAAAAGCTTCACAGACAAGCTTTTCTTCTCTTCCTTCATCGTCGTCCCCGTGTTCCCCATGAATTTCGTCACCACATTCATCTCCTAGATCATTATCATCACCAGCTAGGTCATCTTCATCACCTTCTTCATCTCTTTCTTCGTTGTCACCCCAAACCAATTCGGTCAAAATTTGGTCTTCATATTCCACATCCCAATCCCACTGTTTGTCCTCCTCAAAGATCACATCTTTGCTAACCACAATTTTTTTGTTCAAAGGGTCAAACAATCGGTACCCTTTGGACTCTTCACTCATACCTAACAGTATGCACACAAAGCTCTTGCTATCAAGCTTTGTTCTTTTCACGTCTGGAACGTGAACATGGGCTAAACACCCAAAGACCCTGAAATGGTCTACTGAGGGTTTGGTACCAGTCCATGCCTCATGAGGGGTGATGCCTGTCAAAGCATAGGTTGGACACCTATTGAGCACGTAGAAGGCCCAGTTGACTGCCTCCGGCCAGAAAGATTTGGGAAGCCCTTTGCCAGAGAGGATTGATCGGACCATGTTCATTACGGTTCGATTTTTCCTCTCTGCAACTCCATTTTGCTGTGGAGTGTATGCCGTGGTGAGCTGTCGCTTGATTCCTTGCTGGCTGCAGAATTCGGTGAATTCACTTGAGGTAAATTCTCCCCCCCTGTCAGTTCTTAGACATCTCACATGTAGCATTGTTTCTTTTTCAACCAGTGCTTTGAACTTCTTGAAGTAAATGAATGCCTCTGACTTAGTTGTTAAAAGAAATGCCCATGAGTTTCGGCTGAAGTCATCAATGAAACATAAAATATACCTTTTGCCACTGTTTGATTCTGGGGAAATTGGACCGCATATGTCTGCATGAATTAGCTCTAATTTCTGTTTTGCTCTCCAATTACTGTGTTTTGGCATAACCTCCCTGTGTTGTTTGCCATTGAGGCAATCTGTGCAGGTGATAGTGGGAGCCGAGAAGGATGGCAGTCCATGCACCATATGTCTCCACTGCAAAGTCCTTAAGCCTTTGTAGCTTAAGTGTCCAAACCTTCTGTGCCACAGCACTGGAGGATTTGGGGAACTGGTGAGAAGGCACTTCTCTTGGCTTGGAGTCTCTGTGTGCACTGGGGCTTGAGTCTGTGCAAGTAGGATAAACATCCTATTTGCACTCATTTTGGTTTGAATGATCAAACCCTTCTCAGAATGATAAATCTTACAAACCCCATCTTTAATTAGAATAGCTAAGCCTCTTTCTTGTAGTTGTCCTATACTTAGCAAATTATTTTTGAGCTCCGGCACATAATAAACATCATTCACAGCATGCTTAACACCATTGATTAATAATTTAACACTGCCTTTGCCAACTACTGCCATTCTGCTATTGTTTCCAAGCTTAACTGAATGCTGAAAATTTTCATCCAAATAGGAGAACATACCTTTATAACCACACATGTGATTAGAACAGCCTGAATCAAGAAACCATGCATCATTCCTTGTTGTCTTATGTAATGTAACATAAGCCATTAACAGCATCTCATCCTTTGCATTTAGCTCCACAGTGGACATTAATAGCATTTCATCCTCACCATCTATTTCCACATAGTTTGCTGACTTGTTCATACTTGGACACTCATATTGGTAGTGTCCAAGTTTATGGCACCTGAAACATTCCACCATGTCTCTGTTGAATGTTTGTGTTCTGCCCCCACGACCTCTGCCTCTGTAATTGCTCCTGCCACGTCCTCTGCCACTGAATCTGTCATCATAGATTCTTAGAGCATGATCATCTGTGTCATGTTTTTTGAACTTCTGTTCATGAACAAGTAAAGAACTCTGCAGCTCATCAACTGAAAGATTGTTAATATCTTTCGACTCCTCAATAGAACACACTATGTAGTTGTACTTTTCTGTAAGTGTGCGTAAGATTTTTTCGACAATCTTCTCATCAGGTATGCTTTCTCCTAGATTACGCATGTCATTTGCCACCAGCATCACTCTCCCAAAATAACTTGTGACAGTTTCCCCTTGTTTCATTTCCAGCACTTCAAAATTTCTCCGAAGGATTTGAAGTTGAGCACGCCGAACCCTTGTATTGCCCTGATATTTGATCTTCATGGAATCCCACAGTTGCTTTGCTGTGTCCTTCTGAGTGATAGTCTTCAGAATGGATTTGTCAATGGAGTGAAAAAGGTAATTTTTCACCTTTAAATCCTTCAGCTTTAGTTCGTCCAGTGTCTTCTTCTCTGCATTATTCAGAATTTCTCCTGGTGCAGGTTCAACATATCCTGTCTCGATTACATTCCAATATTCTTTGGAACGTAAGAGATTCTCCATCAGCATGTTCCAATGCTCGTAGTCTCCATCAAATTTGGGGATGCACGGTGTCGCAAAATTGCTGGACTCTGCTGCCATTTTTGAATGACTTCAAGAACACTCTTTCTCACTGTGTTTAATAATTCTCACACTCACTTCACTCTTTTCTCACTGTGTTTAAGAACACTCACTTTCTTCACTCTGTGTTTAAAAGCACTCTATTTTTCACTCAATCTGCGTTGAAGTCATTCAATAATATGTAACACTCTTATTTTTCTTTTCTTCGTCACAGGCCAGATATTGGCTCTGATACCAAATGTAAAGAATAAGAAAAGCAAGTATACTGTATTGAATTGAAATGAATTTCTTTTACTGAATGAGATGGCTAATAAATAGCCTTACAGGAATACAAGAATAACAATAAAGCAAGTAAATAGCTCACGTTCAAACAATAACGTGGCACATGAATTACCGAAATAAAAGCAACTAAACCCTGAAGACTAGATAAAACAAAGACTGAATCAAATACTAAAAATAGACCATTTCACTATTGCCACACTTAATGGGCTCTGAAGGGACTGACAGATGAAGTTGCAGAAATCCCGAGTAAGCTCCTCAGTCAACTTCTCCCAATGGATTGGAGTAAACAGTTCAGAGTGAGGACAAATTTCAAGTTTGCCTATCCATATTATGCAAACTATCAGCTTTTGAATCTCTTTCAAGTGACTAGAAGCAAAAAAAGCTAGGTGAGTTTTGGCATAGGTGAGGGCATCGGCACGATTTCCTCTCTTTAGGATCTCCACAAACTGCAGCTGGTGAAGTTTCAGCTCAAGATTTGAACCATTCTGCACTAGCTTTTCACGGTTGGTAGAGACCCACTTCAGAGCTGGCTCAATATTTTTAATCCTCATCGCCTCAAGTATTTGATGCAGTTGCAGGAAATGAGATCTTTGAGCAGCAGCTTCTGGCTCTCCAGCTTCATTTATTACACAATCTCCAAGATCAAACAATCCCTGGTGGTAAAAATGACTTGCTATTATCTGATTCACTATATGAAAGTCAAAGTCAACATCCCTGTATGCCTTGGATATGTCAGGAAATGATTTTTCAAGGAGCTTAGGGAACTTGCTAAGGTTTAAATTCAATTCCTTTTGTGACCCTTCTAATAGCTTGAGAGGATTAATTGCACTAAGCTTGTGCTTCAGCTCTGTGAGGATGGATTTCTGATTAGCAGGAGACATAGGATCTTCCACTGACTGGATTTTTACCAATGCCTGCTCAATTTCCTGGCTCACTTGATCGATTACTTCCCGACATTTAGAAAACGATAATTTTTGCTTCTTAGCAACGCGATCAAATGCATCTTTGGCAGCAGTTAGTTCCATTTCTGTAGAAAAAGAAAAGGTCAATAATCTCACAACTGATCTCACTCAAAATAGTCGAATAACATGAAAATTCTAAATCACTAGCTAATCAATAACAGATAACCCATCAAAGCTATCACCAATAAATTGTTGTACACCACCTAGATATGAACAACACTTTAAACTGCAGTATTCGATATCTATGAGAACAAAAATTTTAAAAAGAAGGAAAAGAAACTGTCATTCATCTTTTCATGCTAGCCATTCATCTTTCTAGCTTTTGGGTTGGTTAAGGACACATATCCTCCTAGAGAGAGAGAGAGAGAGAGAAGAAGGGATACAAATAATAGACAAGAATTAGGAGCTTATCCCAGCAAACAAACACCCGGTTTAAAGGAAAGAGAGAGAGAAGAGAGAGAAAAAAAAGGCCAAAATCAGTTCTGCTGCCTGAGCATCTCGAACCCTCGCGCGCCTTACATGCCAACGCAGAGACCACGACTCAGCCACTGCTACTTATTTGTCATTTCTGCCACACAAATTAGAAAAAGAAGCCATGTTAAAAAAAAAGAAAAAAAAATGCACATGCGCGCGCGAAGCATTGGAACAAATTGTCAATAGCAATGAGTCTTGATGAACAGTTGGTGGGCGAGCTCCGAGCTCTTTTAGCTCTTTTACTAATTACTAATTACTAATACTAACACTAATGGCGAGGAGGGTAATAAACCATCTCTCTAGATAGGATGCGACTTCCTCGCCCTTTCACTGTCTAGCGAATTCCTCGCCCTTTCACATGATTTCGTTCTACATCCTAGGTCCAGTACTCCCATCTTAATTTAAATTTCATAAGCCTTTGTCTATATATAATGAAGGACTGGATTTTCCATTCATTGAATTCTAAGAAAGAGCACCGCCCTCTTCAGGAACCTGCATAGCTCATCAAAGTTTGGGTGCATCCTCTGCTCTTTCATAATCAAGCTCTGTTAGTTGTTCTTCTTAATTTCCATCACCTATTTTTCTGTAAGAAATATCTACTACTGCTTGATCAGAAAAACCTGTTCTCCCTCACCATAAATGTTGTGCTATCATTTAGAAATTTTGTCAACTTGATCCCCAGTTTTGCTCAATGCTTTCTGCAGATCTTAATCAAAAAGGGTATCTTAATCATGTCCTGCTCTGACCCTGGAGGTAAGTTTTTCATTTTTTAAATCTTCTTGTACAGTAAAAGAGAGAGAGAGATGACCAATCTTCATTGTTCAACAATTTTATTGATTGTTATATGAAAGGGTTACCTACGAATAGCAAAAATGACTGGTCATGTTCGTCTGCCAGTACTAGCTAGTTCTTATTCTCTTCCTTGGAATTTCGACTCTATCTCTTGAGCACAGAAACAGAGTTTTCTTATGCTTCTGTTAGATTTATGTGAAAAGGCCAGCCAGATCAGATATGGATTACCACTCTCTATATCATCGATCATCAGTACTCTCTCTATCATCATTAATTAACACACATGCATTTCTCTTTAGGAAACTTCTTCAAATCTTCTGCAGGGTTTAACATGTTCTTACACCGAACGTTGCTGCAGGAAGCTTATTGGACGGGTATGGTGCTGAAGAAGGACTGGACAACGAAGATGATATCCTAAAGCAGTTTTGGAATCAGCCATTAGGTGTTCGCGCGCCTTTTTGGATTTTACCATGTTATAATTAATATAAGACCATTCTAGGGTTTCAATCATAAATTTAAGCTTTTGTATTCACATGTTATATTTTATGCACTCCTGACATGTAAAATGAACATAAAAGCTGCTAGTGTTTCAGGAAAATAGGATTTAGAGTTTGATTTTTTTTTTCATTTTCATCAAGTTTTTCTATGTTCTGCTCATTTTATTTGTTAAATTAAGATTTAAATCCACATGTAGCGGAAACAGCACAATTTGGGACTTCTCCTGAATATGCAATATCGATGCATCTTCAACCCCCTCATCAAGGTATAAATTTGGATTGCTCTTGTTATTTGAAAAATGAGCGAGCTCATCACATAGGTTTCGAATAATCTTAATAAAATTGACTGTTAGTTGTATTTCATGAAAGTCTTAAGGACATTGAGTTTAAAAATTTGGCTACGAGTCTACTGCTTCATGGTTGTTCTTGTATATAATAGCCGTGCATTTTTCATTTGTTCAATAAAATTTATACCTTCTTTTAACCGATATATAATATTATATCAGGTATATTAACATGTATTTAAACTTGGTTAAAAGTTGTTCGGAAACATTTATTTTGGGAGGAAGGAAACATGGAAGCTTTTATTATATAGCTAGTCCATGTTTTGTTGATTTTAGTTTTCTAATTAAGATTTTGATCCACCTGTAGCGGGCGCATTGCAATTTGGGACACCTCCTAATCATGCAGTATTGAACCCTGAATCAATGAATGTTCAACCCCCTCAGTTGGCTCAAGGAATGCCGCACTTCCAAACACTTTCACATCCAAACACTTTCAATCCTTCCATAAGTACTCAGATGAACTCTTTCCCGTTGACTGAACCAGGAACTTCTCAGTCTTCAAACATAACCAATGCTGATGCTGCAGCAAGGATACGAGAGAGTAAAAGGAAAAGTTGGGAAAAAAAGGAGGTGATATAATATTACCTCTCTCAATCCATAATTTTGTATCGTTATTGTCCATTATAATTAGTTTGTACCCTTATGTTCTATATACCGCACAGACAGAGAGAAAAGAAAACGTGAAAAGGTTGGGTGAGGTTACTGAAGAAAACATTTATATAAAGGAAGTCAATGCAATGCTAGAAATGGAAGGAGTTGAGGCGAAAATAAAACAGAAGAGTACCGATCAAGAACTTAGCTACTTCAAGGGAGAATATAGCCGCTTGAACAACAAGCTTAAAGGCCAGACCATGCAGATGGACGTGCTTTCTGAGAAACTAGTAAGTATGCTCTACTCGTTGCAATCATCTAACTGATATGTTATTTGACGAATAACTGGATCAAACTCTTTGACAAAACTAATACTTTCAACGACGGAGCAATATATATGGCGAAATAAAAAAATCTTTAAAGGAAATCGCAAAACAGATAACTAGTCCAAGCTTTTCTGTTAAGATGGGTGTTAATTATAATATTAATTTTATTTTAAAATCAGACCCAACATCTAAAGTTTTTTTATTAACAATTCTCTTCATATGATGAATTTATTCTAACTTTTTTACAGGTTGATTGCCTTGAAGCTACTGATGTCGCAGAAGAAAACAAACAGCTTAAGCTCAAAATTGAGCTGCTAACGACTGCTACGAATAATCCAGGCATCATAAAAACAGTCGAGCTTCAGGAAGAGAATGAAAAGTTGAAACGTGAAAACAAGAAACTCCGTATTCTAAACGACGCTTTGTGTGAGAAGATGAATAAGGACGAACAATGAAAGGAGGTGGAGCACACCTGCATGACAAGGTACCCTCGTTAATGTTGTTTAAATTTAAGACAATCCGACTCTTTTTTCAGACATAAAAAAACAAACCTGCGAAGTAGAGGTAAGAGGGAGAGTTAGCCCATCTCATTTTCTAATCAGCTTGGATATCTCAGAAATTCACTCAATTAGTATCTGGATTGGCTATATTCTCGGTTATTGCTAGCAATTGTAGACTTCAAAGGTATCACTGGTAGGAATTGTTTTAGAAATGTGGTCATCAATTACATTAATTTTTTGCGGTTTTACAAGAAATAATAACTGAACTTGAGATGTTTTAAAGACAAAACAGATACTAATATGATGGCTTGCAACTTTGTCCAATATTATTTCCCTTAGAAAGATTTAAAACCAAAAAGAAAAGGAAACCTTTTGGCTTCAAATTAAAAAGATGCATCAATAATTAATGAAAGTTTTTCATTTGAATTTGCAGGGTTTTCTCCAGCCAGTTCAACATAGTGTGTCTATGGATCGGGGTGTAGATGATAAGAAGATGTTCTGGCTGTTTCTATCTATCCGGCTTTTTTTCTTGCAAGTTCTGTTAAGTTATGGTTGATATGCTCAGATAGCACCTTAACTTGAACAAGTCAGATGTTTGTGGAGATGTTTCATTTTGTTGTTTGATAAGTTTGCATGTGTGTCTTTTGTTACAATAACTATTTTGTTATCTATGGCATGGCAAGTTTAAGTATTTTCTCTTATGATGGAATATAGTAAATTCATATAGTATAACTTAAATAAAGAAAACTATAATCATATATATATATATCGGGGCATTACCTAAATTTGATTCTATTTTTTAAGCCTAGTTTTCAGAATATCCCTAAAAACCTAATTGTTCTGATTATTGTAATATATTTTAAAAATAGAAAATGTTTTCAAAAAACACCTTCAGCAGAGTACCAAATCACTGTTACCAAGCAAGGCATTTTTTTTTTAATCCAGGTCCTGCCCGATGCATGCCCACACAAAACTATGACTACCTATTTGTCTTATTGTATAACACGTCTTCGTCAACTCTTCTTTTACCATAATTTGTCCCCAATCATAATTAACACTAACTCTACAAGAATTCAAATATAAAATCTTCATTTTCAAATCTAATAATTGAGCCATGAGATACTACTAATTACGCATCTCATATTACTATTATTATTACTATTACTATAAAAGGCGTGGGTGTTTCACTATACACCCACGCACTGTGCACATAGACTCAGTGCACTGTGGATTGCAACAATAGTTTTTTTTTTTTTTTTGCTTTTTTGCTTTTTTTTTTTCTGATTACGTTTTTTTCCTTTTTTTTTCTGCTTTTTTTTTTGTTTTTATTTTATTATTACGCTTCTCTTTTTCTTTTTTTTTTCGTTTCTTCTTCTTTTTTTTTTTGCTTTTTTTTCCTAATTATTCTTCTTCTTCTTTTTTTTCCTTTGTTTTTTGCTTCTTCTTTTTTTGCTTTTGTTTTTTTGTATTTTTTCCTTATTATATTTTTTTTTCATTTTTTTCTTATTATATTTTTTTTTCTACTTATATTGGTTTTTTGTTTTTTAATAATCGGGGTGTCCGAGCTCGCTTAAATGCACCATAATTAATCTTCATATCCAAATTTTTTTTATAACCAGGGTGTCCAGGCCAACTTATGCATACCACGACAATCCCCGGACCCACTTTTTTTTCTAAAGTGCTTTCCTGCTGGTACATTTTTTTCCTTTTTTTTATACTTTTGTTTTATTCACTTATACATTTTTTTTTATAACTGGGATCTCCGACCAGCTTAAGCACACCACGACTAATTCTTGGGCTGAATTTTTTAAAAAACAATATGGATTGCTACAGTGCTTTCACGATTATACTTTTTTTTTGTTTTCTTTCGCTTATATATTTTTTTGTAACCATGGTCTCTCAGCCAGCTTAAGCTCTTTTTTTCACTTATACATTTTTTTCAATTATATATTTTTTTTCCAATTATATACAGATTTATTATTTTGTCTAAATTTATGCTATGATAAAAAAAATCATACATAATAAATATTTTTTTAAGTTGAAAAAAATATGATTTCGCTCGCGACGAGGCGCGGGTGCCATGGCTAGATGTTTTCTTTTATTTTCATTTGTTCTTTGGATTAGATGATTTTTATAATTTTATTATTTGCGCAATAATAATGATAATTTTAGTGATTATTTTACTATAAAAATCTTTTGATTTTTTTTTAAAAGATTTTCCTTAAATTTTAATTTATATCGGTGATCATCTTAAAAGTAATATCACTCTTTTTTTCCCTTTATGCATTTTTTTTTTGTTTTCTGTTTCTTTATTTGTTCTTTAGATTATATGATTTTTATGATTTTATTATTTATGCAATAATAATGATAATTTTAGTTATTATTTTTTTATTGTTGTTTTATAAAAATATTTTGCTTTTTTTTTATTTTTCATGACAATTTAATTATTCTAATTGTTTTGGCAGTAATGTTAGTAATAATTTTAGCTTTTATAGCAATGATAATGACAATAACATCAGGATGAATTTTCAATCTATGTTTTCGTCTTTTTGTTGATAGAAAATTAACAACTTATTTTTTTTATTTTATTATTGTAGGTATTTTCACAATTTATATTTTATTTTTGTTTGATTTAAATTGAATTATAAAATGAACTAATCTTAATACAGTGAACTTAATATTTCAGATATCCGAGTTTTTTTGCTTTTTTAATGATGATGATAAATTTATACTGGTTATTTCGTTTGAAACTACTAAACAAATAAATTTATATTGATTTTAAATTCATATATTTTATAGAAAACTTGCACTTGACATGAATTCTGTACAGATTTATTATTTTAACTAAATTTATATTATAATAAAAAAAATATACAGAATTAATATTTTTTATATTAAAAAAAATATTGTGTCGCCCGCGGCGAATCGCGGGGGCATTGTCTAGTCAGTACGATGCCTTGCTGCATTTCTGATGTGCCTTTCTTCCTCTTTAAACAGCACCACAGACTCACTGTGCTGCGTCTTGCTATCTTCGTTAAAATTGAGTCCACAGGGCAGATGGCACGTGGCCCATCCAGGAAGCCTTTGAGCATATCTGTAAGCAGTGCATTTCCTGTCCACAGTTAAACCACAAATCTCTTTCTTTTTGTTTAACTTTCTCTGTTAATTACTCTAGCTTCTCCCACGTGGAGGGAGGATAGGTAGGGAAATCAAAAAACCAAGACGCAGCATGATGCATGATTTACTTTGCCACGTAGCTACAAGTTTCGAGAGCTCAAAAACTCGGGGATGGAATTGCTGCGGGTGGGAGAAACGTCAGCTGGGATGACAAGCAAAATTTGAGATTACCCGCTTAATCTAAAATTTGTCCTCCCTTTAAGCGGGTAATCTCAAACCCCCACCGTGATCGGCAATAATACATGTATATAAACATACACCGACTCAATATTTCGGTGCCTACGTTCTGCTGTCATGAAATCCACCTCCCAATCTATCAGTTCGGTTTTTCCCACCTCTATAATAAGCTGTGATTGTGAAAGAACTAATAAGATCCTGCAGTAGGCACATACAATTCTCGGTGACCATAAAGGGCAATTTGGTTTTTCGGGTGGCCATGATGGGCAACATCTTTCTGATTTCTGGATGGATATTCGAATTGAACAAATTTAAATTTGGATGGCAGCAAGCGCCACTTTCCTAGGTCATTTCTGTAGCCCCATTCTAAATTCACTGTATATGGACAATGATTGCAAACACAAATTTCACATGAACTTCACATGAACGATGACGCCCAGGTTCGTGAAACAACGAGGTTACATGTCCGTGATGTTATGTTTTATTTTTATTTTTATGTATTTACATCCATATACTTGGGATTTTGGCAACTGACGTCTGAAAATCATAACATAAATCTGAAAAGAATGTTTATATACAGCAACCCTCAAGCAAAGAACATATTCTCATCACCACCCCCCGCAAAATCTCCAGACTTTTGCTCCAAAGGACTGCTAATTTTGTCAGAAATATAGCTGCCTGCACTGCACAGCTGAAGCCTCAGCTGGACAGTAAGGGCACTTGAATGCCCGGGAGCTGCCTTTTGATAGCTTCATGATAGACTGCTTGCAGAGAACATGGAGGCATGGCAGGAGCATCGGCGGGTTTTCCTCGCTGCCTTGATCCCTGCTTACAGGGCAGACAAAAATAGAATGGAATTGAAATTCCTTTCCCAGCTCTACTGGCACTGGTAACTGTTTCAAAGCCTGCCACTCTTGCTTCTTTGCTGCCATTACATTTGCCAGCTTCAAGAGAGTCGGCAAACCTTCAATCCCAGCTACTATTGCCACACTTAATGGGCTCTGAAGGGACTGACAGATGAAGTTGCAGAAATCCCGAGTAAGCTCCTCAGTTAACTTCTCCCAATGGATTGGAGTAAACAGTTCAGAGTGAGGACAACTTTCAAGTTTGCCTATCCATATTATGCAAACTATTAGCTTTTGAAACTCTTTCAAGTGACTTGAAGCAAAAAAAACTAGATGAGTTTTGGCATAGCTGAGGGCATCGGCACGATTTCCTCTCTTTAGAATCTCCACAAACTGCAGCTGGTGAAGTTTCAGCTCAAGATTTGAACCATTCTGCACTAGCTTTTCACGGTTGGTAGAGACCCACTTCAGAGCTGGCTCAATATTTTTAATCCTCATCGCCTCAAGTATTTGATGCAGTTCCAGGAAATGAGATCTTTGAGCAGCAGCTTCTGGCTCTCCAGCTTCATTTATTAGACAATCTCCAAGATCAAACAATCCCTGGTGGTAAAAATGACTTGCTACTATCTGATTCACTATATGAAAGTCAAAGTCAACATCCCTGTATGCCTTGGATATGTCAGGAAATGATTTTTCAAGGAGCTTAGGGAACTTGCTAAGGTTTAAATTCAATTCCTTTTGTGACCCTTCTAATAGCTTGAGAGGATTAATTGCAATAAGCTTGTGCTTCAGTTCTGTGAGGATGGATTTCTGATTAGCAGGAGACATAGGATCTTCCACTGACTGGATTTTTACCAATGCCTGCTCAATTTCCTGGCTCACTTGATCGATTACTTCCCGACATTTAGAAAACGATAATTTTTGCTTCTTAGCAACGCGATCAAATGCATCTTTGGCAGCAGTTAGTTCCATTTCTGTAGAAAAAGAAAAAGTCAATAACCTCACAACTGATCTCACTCAAAATAGTCGAATAACATGAAAATTCTAAATCACTAGCTAATCAATAACAGATAACCCATCAAAGCTATCACCAATAAATTGTTGTACACCACCTAGATATGAACAACACACTTTAAACTGCAGTATTCGATATCTATGAGAACAAAAATTTAAAAAAGAAGGAAAAGAAACTGTCATTCATCTTTTCATGCTAGCCATTTATCTTTCTAGCTTTTGGGTTGGTTCAGGACACATATCCTCCTAGAGAGAGAGAGAGAGAGAGAGAAGGGATACAAATAATAGACAAGAATTAGGAGATTATCCCAGCTAATACCATCCTTTAAATGTTGTTAGGGAACAAATCATAGATGGACATTACAAGATCACCCAAGTAGCCAAACTCGCATAATAACAATACATACAGAGCAGGAGATACACTGACGAGTAATAAAAGTTGACAATTCTGGGTAGAGGCATTAACTGGGAAACATGGCTGAAATAACACTGTAAAAAAACCCTTCTTTTCCCGTTTCTTTTCGATTATTTTCCTCTTACAATTTGTAAAGCTCAAGCGTACAATGAAATGCCTGGTGTAGGAGGCACACTGGAAGACGAATAGGAAGAAGAAGAGGGGATTGTTTGGCGCGGGGCCGGGCAATGGAGTGTCATAGTCGGTTACAAGAAGATGGATGACGATACACTCTTCATGAACTTGCTAAATAAACGAAGATACAATAAGCAACTTCAATTTTGTCAACTACAATGATTTAAGTGATAACGAAAGATAGGGATAGGAACCATCCACCCTCATACACCAAAAACTAATAAAACAAACCATGAGAGAGAGATTTACCTTCCGCAATCCTCCTCGAAAAACCCAAAATATACCATAAACAGTAATAAACACAATCACAGCAAAAAAAAAAAAAAAACACGTATTAACACCAAAAAAAAATCATTCCTGTGAATAACACCATAACATAACCTGAGTTACATACTCAATCGAGCCTGTCTCTCTCCCTCCTGTCAATTTTTCTTTCCTTTTCTTTTGTGTTTTGGGACATGTAGTTTTAAGAAATTCAAAAGTAGAAACGAATACGAAAAGGCAAACTAACTACCTATTGAAATAAAATCAAGCAAGAAAGGAAGAAGCAAAAACAAATTGTACCAGCTACGAGAGTACGATGGATACAAATGATAGCAGATCACAGTACGTTAGTGAGGGAATCTTTGCAGATGAAATGATTAAATTTTGTAACTGCCCGATATCAAGATCACAATCACAAACAAATTTGAATTTCAATAAAAAAAAAAATCCAAAAGGAAAACGCGGTGGCGGTACCTGAGCAATGTTATTATGGAAAGGAGATTGCGAGCGAGAGCGACTCGAGAAAGAGAGAATTGGTGAGCGTGCGAATCGAGAAAGAAACCAGGTAGTAAACTCCGTTGGAGAAGCACGTGTCAGTTTATATTTCTTTCGGACGATATTGCCCATATTTAACTTCTTATTTACAATTTACACACTCTCCCGGGTTGTCAACATGTTACTGCAGCTTTTTTCAAGCTGCTAATTTTGATTGATTTTGCATGACCCACCGCAAATAAAAAAATCTTTTTTTTCCCTCTCTACTTGTAAATAACTAATAAAATACATTACTAAAAACATAACAGGTTTTTGAACAGTTACTATAAAAAAATACAACGTAGTAAAAAGAAGGTGGTCCTGTGATCTAATAAAAAAAATTATATTATATTTTGAAAAAAAAAAACACAAAACAAAGTTGTTAATAAATAGAAATGGATATTCCCAGAAACATAGAGGCCTATAACACATTTGAGCAATTTGTTATCAGATTCAAGAATGATCAACAGCTAGAACTTCGGAAGAGAATTACTCCAAGGAATAAAATCTGTGAAATAATTACAAAAATAAAGAATCACGCTTCTCATTCCTCAACAATTAGAACAATCTGTGGCTACAAAATTTTCAATTGAATCCTTTCTATCCTGACTCTGTACTACAATTGAGCACAGAAAAATATGACAAGCCACCATTGAGGAATGGATAACAGCCATTGTTTCTCTCTCTAAAAATGGGTCTCCAAAGAATCGATTATTTTGTTTCAGTGTTATAATATTACAACAAGAACACCCGAGGAACATCCTTTGATGGAGTAAAATGGAACGGTACCGTTTATGAAGAGCTCACTTCTTGATTCTTTCCATTTTCGTTCGAACTGTCTCCAAAATTATCTCCGTCTCCAGGTCAAACATTCTGTTGACAGCATGCATAATCTCAAGCATCTCCTCTGGTTTTTGGCAGTCACTCCTCCCGTCGCATCGTAGGTGCTGCATTGGACCATGAAGAAACTTCTTCATCATGCCCATGCTAAGATCATAAATAGCTTTCTTCTCTTTATCTGAAACATCACCCATCTTCGAGAGACACTTGTCCATTTCAGAAGCTCTAATCCTTTCAAGATATGCCCGTAGCTTTTTAATGGTGGGAACGGCTTCAAGGGAATCCTTCCAAGCTTCAAAGTGCTGCAATTCCTCGGAAATAATTGTTTGTGCTTCCATAGCCTTCCGGAGCCGATCCTCCTTATTAGCCGCCACAATATCCTTGAGATCATCGACGTTGTAGACTTCCGCTGTCTCAAGATCCGACACACATGGTCCGATATTCCTGGGAACTGAAATATCGATGAAAAGCCGCCTTCCCATTTCTGTGTCCACAGGGAGTGTCTTCACATGCTCTTTCAAGAACAGTGGGGAGTCTGATGCAGTGCTTGTGAAAATTACATCTGCTGAAGCAGCACATGCCATCATTTCTGAAAGGGGCTTGTAGATGATTTGAATATCCTTAAGCTCTTCACGGATTACAGCAACTTTCTCCTCAGTTCTGTTCACAACTACCATTTCTTTGCACCCTTTAGCAGCCAAGTGTTTGATCACAAGCTTCCCCATTTTGCCAGCTCCAATTACTAATACCCTACTAGTAGCATATGAGGACTCCGGAAGCTTCATTAATGCAAGCTCCACAGCAGCTGAACTAACAGAAACTGACCCGGAAGAGATGTTGGTTTCAGTTCTAACCCGTTTCCCAGTAATGATCGCGTGCTCAAACAACCCACCAATTTTCTTATTGAAGCCATCAACTCCTTGTCCAAGTTTTTTAACTTGCTTCACCTGAGCAAGGATTTGACCTTCTCCTAGAACAATTGAGTCGAGCCCAGAAGCTACTTCAAATAGGTGTCTTGTGGCATCTTTATTGTACAGCATAAATCGGTGTTGGCAAAGCTCTGAAACAGAAACCCCGCTAATCTGTCAAAAGAAAAACATGTTAATTATGGATCATGGCTGACTTTGATTTCACCATTACATCTGAATATGAACAATTTAATTTGATATCTTCCTAAAGATGCATCCTTATTCAATAGATGTCTTGACCAAATATGTCGAGAACAACATTCCCGGTTGATGGATGTAGAAATATATCAAATATATCTGCAATGAATTTTGAAAAGTCTATACACAGTAAGAAATGGCAGGAATAGTCAAATATAAGTAGGACAGGTGGATTTGAGCAGGGTGAGCCGGGTCAAGTCAAAAGCACCCTCCAAACAGACGCCACACCAACATGCAATTTAAAGGCATTTCATCTCTCTTTCATGCTCGATTTGAAAATTCTTAAGAAGCGCAAAAAAAGGCAAACAAGTACCTTAGACATCCATTCAGTAACTTCTTTGACTCCACGATGTTGAGAAAGAGCCACAACATATACTTCTATCCTGTTACAAGTGCTAAGAACAGCAGCTTCTTCTATATGATTTAAAGCACAGAGCTCACTAATGGCTTGAGGCCACTGGGCTTCTTGGATGGCCAGCTTCTCACGCACGTCAACTGGTGCTGTGTGTACATTAAGTCCGATGACAACGATGCTGCTCTTCTCCTTCGTATATCCTGATAAAAAAAATAGCATTTCAGCAATTAGCATTGATGAACAATTTCAGGAAGGTTTAGCAAGGAGGCGTATAAGAACAAGAAGAAAACAAAATTAATACAAAATGTGTCGATTTCGAAGTGACAAACATGATATTATAAATTCACACTTGTAAGTCGCAAATGAAAATACAAACAGAGAAAACCTGAAACTAAGGATACAGATAAAGGAAATTTGAGATTTAGTTACGACCATTAATGCACAACAGTAAATGGGTGTCAGTACAACCAGGAAGGAAGGTATCAACAAATTCAGCGATTGGGTATCACAGGCCCACTGCTTCGATTTTTTTTTATGTTTTTGCTAGTTAATGACATCACGGACATAAAAACCCACACAAGCAAATTTTGATTGAATTCGCACAGAATTAACCAATCATTTTAAGTAAATTCTTGAACCCATAAATATGGCTGCAAAACAACTTCCATGCTATATAGATTCTAGAATACTAAAACACTCTCGTGTCGTCAAAATCAGATTAAAAACCCTTCGACTTGATTATCATCGCCACAGGCATCCCTGTCTCTTTCATAGCTAAAGAAAGCTAAATCCCACTGCCTTTTTTACAAGGTTTTCAATTCCGTGCTTCTAAATAGAACATAAAAAAATTTAATCGTAAAAATAAAATAATTTGAGCAAGATAAGAAACAGCCTTTTTGTACCACATAATAAAACGAAGCGCACACATTATCCAATTTCAAATAATCGAAATAAAGAGGAGCAAACTCACTGTCCATTGCAGAAGCCTTGAGTTGCGCAAGCGCCATAACACTCGATCTCTTCAATTCTTCCTTGTCGATTGAATTCAATTTCTGACTCCCACTTTCACATCTAACACAGAGCCTTTTATTTAAAGCCCGTGATATTCTATTGTTCAAGGGTTTGTAGAAGGTTTGCAATTGAGGACGAGACACAGCCAATGGACGGGGGTTAGGATTTGATCGTGTAGAGGAGGCAATAGAGGTGGCGAAACCGCATGCCGCCGCCATCGGTGAGGAAATGATCGAGGCGGCGACAAGAGAGTTAGTGAAACTTGATCCCCGAGTAATGAGAGGATGATTTGGAGGTGGATCAGAGAGGTGAGGAAGAAAGGGATTATTTGAAGTTCTGCTGTTGGGTTAGAGAGGGGAGGTTTGGTGGTCAAAAAAATAATAATTTGACTATGGAATTGCGTTGCGTTGGTCTTTGTTTGGGTTATATATATATATTGACCTGCAACAACTACTCCCATTACTTCTGACCTTTTCCAGCAAAGAAAATGAAGAAGGGAAAAGCAGGTTGGGATCGGAAAAGGGATGTTACGCGTTTTGTCCACACGCCCGCCATGGACGGCGCCACGAATTAGGAATTTGGAAAGGTCAGATGTCTGATTCTTTTTATAACTAACCATGTGTTTTTTTTTCTTCTAATTTGCCACCTCCATTATTTGTCAACTATGGAGGTCAGGAAGAGCCAGTAGCAGATTGGTGTGGTGGTGAGCTAACTTTATATATAGCGGTCATTTATAACGTTGATAATTTGAATTATCCCTGCAACCGTAGTTATTTTAAACCAGGCCCGGGTAGAATGTAAAAAAAAAAAATCAATTTAAAATTTAATTAATTTCATCCAGTCAACTTTAAAAAATCAGCTTATAATTTGGTATGAAAATAGTCTACATTTTATTTAAAAAAAAAAAAACTTGCTAACTCTGGTCTAGTTAAGCTACCCAACTCATAATTAAATTTTAATATTAATTAATACAGTGACTTATAATTAGCTGAATATCTCCATTTTTATCTGTTTTTGTAGCAGTTTCAGAAAATTATAATATTATAGTCTTGAGATAGGTTGTGACGGGGATTTTTGTGGATAAAATGAGGGTGTGATGTGAGCATATTATTCATGGTCATAGAGCATATGATAATCTACCAAAATTTCCATGTTTATTAAAAAACAAATAAAAAACAAAATTCTTTCTAATTAATTACGCCCGGTCATGTTTCAGCAAACAACAACGTTGAATGTTTGAATGGCCCTTTAGAGTATTAAGTTTCTGTTTTGTAGTTATTTTTTAAAATATTTTTTTGTTTAAAATAATATTATATTTTTTTAAAAATATATATTTTTATTATCAATACATGAAAATAATTTTTTTTTTTTAAAAATCTAATAAAAATTAATTTAAAAATTATTTTTAAAATACAGTACAAAACATCTCCGAAATCCCGGCATGACTGGTATACAAGAATGATAATGGTGACCGAGACGAATAATTAATTTATTTTATTTTATCTCGGTTCTCCCACCTCCCAGAGACCGATTTCAGGTATAGATTGATCGTTGCCTAACTCAATTTTGGACGGGACCTGGCCTGGTTTGAGATTGGCTGGGATTTTTTTTAAAATAGCTGTATAGTATTTTAATATAATAATAATTATTTAGCAGTTATATTATGAGTCTTATATCACGTGATGGAATGTTAATTTTTCAATAGATCTAGCGACGCATGTAGAAAAAAACGAGAGAGAAACCGTACCGTTTAGCTACGGGATCGGGGGTGAGGAAGTTAGCAACAAGTAAGACAATGTAAATAGAGATGAAGCTCAATAACTCCATTTACAATCCAAAACACCGTTTATCAATTTAAAAATTCAAAAAACAATTCAAAAAAAATAATCTCATGACATAATTTTTCCAACAAGGTTAAACTTCCAAACCATATTCACAGAACTCCCTTCTTCGAGATTAACTCATTGTCATAAAAATCAATTTTTTTTGTGACTCGGACATGGTTGACCGTTTGGGAATGTGATTAGGATTATTTTTTAAAATATTTTTTTAAAAAAAATATTTTTTTTTTAAATTAGCATATCAAATGATTGAGAAACACTAAAAAATAATCTAATTAAAAACCAAACCAACGAAGTTAAACTTCAAAAAAATCTAATTAAATTAAAAAAAATCTCATGACCTATTTCTTCCAACAAAGTTAAACCTCCAAACCATATTCATATAACTCCCTTCTTCGAGATTAACTCATTGTCACAAAAATCAATTTTTTTCGTGGCTCAAACGTTATTGATTGTTTAGAAATATGATTGAGATTATTTTTTAAAGTGTTTTTCATTTAAAAATACATTAAAATAATATATTTTTTTATTTTTAAAAAATTATTTTTTACATCAACATATCAAATAACCGAGAAACAACTAAAAACAATCTAATTTAAAACCAAACAAATAATAAAATAAAATTCATTTTTTTCAGAAATATTTTTAAAATATAGTATCAAATGACTCGATCCTCTCTCTTTTACTATCTCTTTTTTTCATGACAATCATCTCTCTCGCAACATTCAAACACTGAAATACACACACACACACACACACAAAAAAAACATAAGACCGAGTAAATAAATAAAAAAAGCTTCAAGGACTTATACACAGTTTTCCACGCCTAACATTTGCATGGTGGATTGAATAGTACAATTCACATTGCTAGAAGGAACAATCACACATCAATTTTGGAGTGCGATATAAATTATTGTTTAGAATGTTTATTATTTATAAAGGTATTGAGATAATTTTTTAAAAGAAATATTTTTTTACATTAGTATATTAAAATAATTCGGGAGACATTGAATAAAAATCTTAGATTTTTGTTGTTTATCGAATATTTTTCATATGTGTTCAGGAGACATTGACAGGAAATCTCGTGTTTGTCATGCTATCCAAGGAAATTTTAAAGCTTCTAAGCTATGATTGGTAAGTTTTTTGCTTACAAATTCTTAGGGATTTCATGCGCGAACTGATTATCGCAAGAATCACTGAATTTTCGTATTCGGATGCCAAGTGGGGTAATTGTTTTCCTACTCTCAAGTTTCCCTGTACTTAATGGATATCTGTATATTGATTTTTTTAATATATATATATATATATATTATATAACAAATTTATATATATTTATAAATTATAAAGTCAAATATTTATATTAATGCGTGTATATATATAATAACTGCTAAAATAATATGTGTGTGTGTGTGTTTAAAGATATGTATATATTATATTGTATTAGAAAATTTAATTATTTTGTAAATATATTAATATAATACAATAGATGAAAATGAGTTTCAATCAGATCAATATGCATAGATTTGAATTAAATTATGATCGGGAGCCATATCAATCAATCTAGATATGATGATTGTAATTATGATGATGGCAAAATGCCATATCAATTAATCTAGATACGGGGAAAGGGGTGTCCGTAGAAACTATGAGCCCATTAACCCTAACCTGATCCGGCCCGACGGCCCATTACCCAACACCCCACTCTTTCCCCTTTTTTGTCGATAAGATTACCAAACACTGGAACTGGTTTGAACTAAGAAAGGCATTAATAAAAGTAATATCCAAACAAAACCCCCGTCACTGTGTCTGAGCCTCTCAAATGGGCTTCAACATCCTGAAACCTCCACCACTCTCCTCCACCAAAACAATTCTCTCCTCCACACCGACCAAGCACACTTTCTCCAAACTTCTCTCTCCACTTCCCTCCATATCCAATTCCTTCACCAAAACCCATTTCAGATTTTTATCTCCAAAACCAACTGCCCACTCCATTTCTGCGACTGCTTCTATTGGGTCCATCTATCAAATCAAGCGTCAGTTTCGTGGGGGCGGGGTCATAGCCATGGCCGCTCCTGGGCCCGTCCAGAAGTCCGAGGAGGAATGGCGTGTTGTTTTGTCCCCAGAGCAGTTTCGTATTTTGAGACAAAAAGGCACAGAGTAAGATTAATTTTGATTTTTTTTTTTCCGTTTTCATGTTGTTTTGTGGCTTGATGCCCTGCTTGACTTTTTGGGGAATTCTTGGTTTGTTTTATTCTGCGTCTGGTTTTTACTCTTTTTTTTGGCAGCTTAACATCAAGAATCTTATCTGTAACAAAACTTTGATTCATTTTCTATGATGTTTTGTGGCTTGATATTCTGGAGATGAATTATTGGTTTATTTTTTCATTTTGTTGTTTTATCCTGCTTCTGGGTTTGGTTAACTTATCAACAATCGAAATCCAAGTAGTTCTTCTGAATTCTGGTCTTTGTTCAAGCGATTCAATTGAATTCTGTTGGATGGGACATGCTCGAAATAATCTCTATCAGTGTCCTTTTGAATGTTATCCTTATTGAAATGCATGTAAAATCCAGCGTGCATGAAAAACTTCTAAGAATATGATTGCAAGAGGAGCATTTGGTTCTTACATTATTTTGTGGCCTAATGGTTTATTGAATGTGTTCGAGTTTTGTTTTGTTGATTCATGGCCCACGCTTTTCAGTTTTAAGAGTTTACGAATCATTTTTTCTACTCCTGGAGCTGATTGGCATTGATGTAATACGGGATTCAGGAGTTTGCAGGGAAAAGAATTGTGATAAAAATAGGAAAAACGGACACCAGTGTTTGTTTAGCAGGTGAGAGATTGTGAGCGTGCTAGATTTCAAGAAGTCCACAAAAAAAGTTTCATCTCAAACGCTAAGCAGGTTTAGATTTCCTTTACAATTTCACAACAACAGAGTCCAGGAGGAATAGAAGTATAGCCTACGTGTTAGGACTTGGTGACCTGGGCAGGTTTCTTTTTGAACTAATTTGGAGGTTGACCCGGTCAAATCGGCCAACCTGGATGAGACCCGACCTAGTTAACTTCGAGGATTTTTTTTCTTTTTTAACTTTTGTCCAAAGTGACAACGTGTAATTTAATTTAATTTTTTATTTTTTGTCCCAAACAATGTTGTTTCATTATAAAAAAACCAAAATGATGTTGTTTTCAAGTTGACTCGGCAAACCTGCAACCCTGGCCAGGTCTGATAACTTAGGATTGGTTTTTAGACAATAAGGTACATTATAGAACACCGAGCCAACTTTGGTGTTGCTAACTCGGCTGAATGTCATGCTGATTGCCTAGACTGCCAGAGGCAAGAAGATGAGAAGCAGAAGATGGGTGGTAGTCAGGATAATATTAGAATTCTAGAACTTGGAATTTTATTGCTGGATGGGATTGAACTGGCTGCTAGGAAGATCTCAGATTTTCCTTTCTTCTGCCTTGGTTCCTCAAAAATTAAATGAAGGACTACAGATATGCATTAGAACCAAGCCTTAATTCCAAAATAGTTGGGTGGGTTCTGCTACATGAATCCTTTTGTGCCATCACATACAATCTGCCTAGTCTATTAGTTTGAAATTTCTATTGCTAGATGAAGTGCATAATGGTCAGGTGCTCCTGAACGAATCCTGCCGATGTTTCTCGAGAAAGCCAGCAAGGTTTTATGAATTATTCGCTGTGATTTTTCACGTTGTCTAGGTGCTTTGCAGGTATCCTGGCACAGGGGAATATGACAAATTTTTTGAAGAGGGTGTCTACAATTGTGCAGGATGTGAAACACCTCTGTACAGGTCGACAACCAAATTTAACTCCGGTTGCGGCTGGCCGGCTTTCTACGACGGTCTTCCCGGAGCCATAAATCGCAATGTGAGCTCTTCTGCCCTTCTAGTTTCCCCTTCTTCGCTGACCATTTTATAGCAATTTATTTCATGAAATATTAACAAGGTTGGCGATTGTTATCAGCCGGATCCAGATGGTATGAGGATTGAGATTACATGTGCAGCCTGTGGTGGACATCTGGGACACGTGTTTAAAGGCGAAGGGTTTCGAACTCCCACCAACGAACGCCATTGTGTCAACAGTATATCGCTTAAGTTTGCTCCTGCAAATTCTTCCCAGTGAAACCTAATGGCGTGTTTATTTCATGGTTAAACCATTTGTTCTGTATAAAACATTTGTAATAATGTCGAGTTAAGCCAAATAAAAAAATGACGCCATCGTGCTTATTTTAACGTTTTGGAGTACAAGGAGAATGCTATCATTTTGCCTCTGTTATGGAGATGATAGAGACACCGTATAGGCTTTTTAGGATTTAAATTGATGTTATTTTTAAAAATATATTAAATGGTTTTTTTTTAATTTTTTAAAAATTATTTTTGATATCAATATATAAAAATAATTTAAAAATACTAAAAAAAATTAATCTAAAATAAAAAAAAAAAATTACAGTGACAGACTCTTATTCTCGCGTGGAAGATGAATAGAGGTTGCTAGGGAAGAAGAAAAACTAAAACAAAGGAAACACCCACTAATCTCCGTCGCAATAAATTCTTTTAAGGAAATCGAAAATTTCTTTTAATTTTGGAAATAAAAAAATAAAACAAAAATAAGTTTATGGCGCGGATAATCACAGTCAGCATTAGCAATCTACCGATCTGCCACATGGACAGATAATTTAATTTTCAGTTTGGAAAAAACATCCACTTGAGAAGATGACAAACCAGGAATTCTTCTTGGCCACTCGACTTAACGTTTCCATTTCCTCTGACCACAAGCCAATTTCACTTTCCAAATTCTGCCCTTTGAAGTTCGAAAATCAGAGGGATTTGATTAATAAACGTGTGGCCATTTATGGCCTCTCGTTTTAGCTCCTGCCTGTAAATTATAAACACAAACACAGGATTACTAGATAACTGGAGCTAACAAACAAATGCAATCCAGTTCTCTAGCTAGCTGAGCTTCTCCGGCACTTGTGTTCTTAATTAACCTTTGATTCTTATTACTAATATGCTGGAGTCAATCACTTGTTGTCAGAGTCCCAAGGTAAAAATCCTTTCAATCCTCCCTTCCCCTCCTTTTTAAGCTGTTTCCCATGTTTCTGATTCGTGTTCTTTATTAAGGTTGTTATGTTTAGTAATTGTTATGCCTGAGAACTTTGCTACTTCATCTTCTACATTCGGACTCAATCAGCCTGTTCATTTCGATCTTTTTATCCATGTTTTGCATAATCGGGTTAGTGCCCTCTTTAATAATTTCTGATTTTAGCCCACATTTTGGAGTCGCATACTTGTTTCTAATCGATTTCTCTTTGTTTATACTACTAAACTTTTTGGTTGCAGTGGGAACTCAACATTCTAACTTGGTTCTATGTTGAAAGTTTTTAAGTATATACTGTGCATTTATTCAGTATTTTGTAGTATTTGAAGTAAGATAGTTTTTCTGATTGTAATCCATTTCATTTGTTTGCTGTTTTGCAGGGGCACAATATTAGCAACAAATCAAACCCAATCAGACCATGCTCTCTTCATATATCACATTTTCATGTACATTCTCTTAATGCTAGATGTTTCACAAAGCAACGAACGCGCATGCCATCATGTGGCTTAAATTACTGGACTGGTCAATTCTCCTTTGTTTCGGGAAATATATTTGAAGGCAAATCTTTGTCAACTTCCAGACTGTCTGGTTCAAGAGGAATGTATATGTCCAGACATAGATTGGGCCATTGGGAAAGATCTCGAATATGTGCAGCTGTTGATGTTGCTGGTGCAATAGACGTTATCAATGATTTAGGATTGGATACTTTGACATTCTTAGGTGTGACTGTCGTGGTCGTTCCTGTGTTCAAGCTAATTAGAGCTAGTCCTGTAAGATTTAATATAAGCTACAGTTGTCATTACTTTCCTTTTCTTTTGATTTACCATTCGACTATTATTGCATCTACATGCTTTGGATGTATATAAAAAGGGTGACTAAACCTGTATTGACCATAAGATTAATGCTTGTGTTCCTTGAAAGCGTTAATGGTTGCCTAACGTGTGGAGTCATGCATATAGATAATAATGCAGCATGCTTGACGGTATTTTTTTTTTCCTGCTTAAATCCTGCAAGATAATGGGGATTGCTGGCTGTTTCAGATACTCGGTTTCTTCTTTGCTGGGATTGTACTCAATCAGTTTGGACTCATTAGAAATCTTACAGATGTTAAAGTACTATCTGAATGGGGGATACTTTTCCTGGTAAGATCCGTCACTTAGTTAGCTTCATGTACTGTGTTGCTGCTATTTTTCTCCTTCATATGCACTGCTATTTCTGCTGCTGGTATTCTGTTTGGAGCTTTTAATCATGGTGTTCTATAATCTGTAACGTTTTTGTCTTTATTTTTTCTGCTATATGTTGATAATAATTGGGGGGGGGGGGGGGGGGGTATTACGATGAAGTTAAGCACAGTTACTATAAATCACTGAAAACTAGCATTGTGTTTGCCAAAACCTCATATATTTCCATGGACTTTCTGGTCTTTTTAGGGGATTTTAGATGACTTCAATAGTTAAAAATAGCTTGTTCCTTTTTAGCTTTTTGAAGGGAGAAACAAATTCATACATATAATATTGTTTAGTTCTTATCATAGTTGTCCAGACAAGAGTGACAGTAAAGACAGGAAAGGAATGACAAGTTGTGACAGCAAAAAGGAAGACAGTAGACAGTTAACACAAAAAAGGAAAAGCATGCTATGTTGATTTTATTCATTATTATATACTGTATAGATGATACTTGTTCCATTTGGAATACATGTTCTCTTTTTCAGCTGTTTGAGATGGGTTTAGAGCTTTCACTTGCACGTCTAAAGGCACTTGCAAAATATGCCTTTGGCATGGGATTGACTCAGGTATAACATTCCTTGCACAACTATGGAAAGTAAACTTGTTAGCGAGGTTAACTTATGTATTAAGGAGATAAACATGATTTTAACTTGTTGGGAAATTATATCTGACAAGATTTCTCAGAACTTTTCAATATGCAATGCTTTATGTTTTTTTTCCATATTGGTATGTGTTTCTTTATTCAATCATCTGAAGTATATGGTTATTTATGTTCTGGAGGCAAATAGACATGTAAAGATTTGAGTAAGAACCAGGATAATTGTGGAAAAAAGGGGCGGTACATTTTCACTTCTGGCAATGGAACCAAGTCCTTTTCACTTCTGGCAAAAATGCATTGCAAGGCTTTGAGCTTCTGGGTGGGTCAAGAGACATTGGGTTTCTCAGTCGTGGTTCTGGAGTTTTATTTAGCCAGGATAAAACTTATGTCTTGAATTTGAACATAGATATCAGGCTCAAACCATTTTCTGAATATGTTTTTCTATACTTTAACATTACAATTAGAAATTTCCCTTCAGAATACTGTATCATTCATCTTAATGTATGATGATGTATGCCCATTTTAAAATAGCTGGTTCTTTTTTGGCGGTGTTTGCTCTTTCTTTGAGGATTAAGTTTACAAATTTCATGAAAAATGAATTAGGATGTCCCCATAAAATCTTAAGAAACCGTAGGAATGCTTTATTGTGCTGGACAGTTGTCTGCTGAATTTCTTGTCAAGGTGTCAAATAACCCTCTTAGCTCCTTTAGAATTAATCTCAGCAATATTTTCTTTATGGCATTTTACAAGTTCAGTTTAATTGCTTTTTTTCCAACTATTGTTTAGTTTGCATTGCCCTCTATAACTATACACTTTTGAGGAATGAGAAGGCAAAAATTACATTATAACTGCTGTGTGAACCTTTGAATTTATTGCCTTATATTTTTTTTCACTTGCCCCCCCGCTTTGAAGGTTGTGCTATCAACTCTTGCTTTCACTGCATTTGAACTCCCACCAAATGATGCTATTGGAACGAGAATTTTGGAGTTCCTTTTTCATTCCAGACCTGATTTGGTGAGTGGCTCCTATCTACAAATTCTCAATCCACGTTGCATATGATCACCAAGCAGTGTTTTAGGCTAGCCCAAAGCTAAAATCTAGCACTTCTATGGTTTGTTGTGTTTCCTCTACTGTTTTTTATTGAAAGCCTTGTGACTGAAGTTATCTTGCATATATTCTCTACGGAAAGAAATATAATTTTTGTTTTTATGGTACTGGTTTGGATGACTTCCAGGTGAACATCAGAAGCATTGATGAGGCTGTTGTTATTGGTGCTGCTCTCTCTCTCTCTTCTTCAGCTTTTGTTCTGCAGGTACTCAAGTTGTAAATATCTAACTAAGAGTCCCGGATCATCTGTATAGTCGTTTCTATTTCTAACCGTGGAATTTAGGATAACTTTAAATCCTGAAATTATTCATATCCAACCCAAAATGATGGTCTACTTGTGTTCTATATTTCGGGCCGTTTTAGGGTTTCCAGCATGAAGGCTTTTCATTGAAAGAGAATTAGAGTTATGAGATGCAGGGTTCTGGTTTTGAAAAATTATTAACATGATGGATTCATGAACTTTGGAATGATCACACTAACAGAACAAGTGATAACAAATTGAAGAAGAAAAAGAAGAGAAGGAAATGGGAATATTCGTAAGTCTTTGCAGGGCAATATAGATGATTGATAGATTGCAAGCAAGAGCTATAGGATGGCTCTCGATAGGTTCAAAAAGTGATTAGAGTTTGAGAATAGAAAGTATGAAAGGAGATGATTTGATTGTCATGGTTTTCCTAAACAACCAAATCAGACTGGAAAAGTGAATAAAATTCAAGAAGCTTAGAAGAAGAATGAGAGAAGAATGCATAAGAAAAAAAAGAGTGAAGAGAGATGGAGGAGCAAGGAATTCCACATCTTGCAAAGCTTTCAAAGGAGGAGTTTGTTACTTGGTCACCTGGGTTCCTACAGAACCTGTAACTGGATACATGGATGGGGGTAGAAATGCTTGAGTCTGATGATGAAGAAGATTAGTAGGACCATTCGGTAATAAGTATATCAATTCTATGAATTCCAAATCTCCCTAATATGTTCTTTGAAGTAAAGTATCCCATGGTTTCTTTGAATTATGTTGAGGTCCTCTAAAGTCCTTTTCTAAGAAAAATTCTGAAGAAAAATCAAAATAGAAGATTTCCACTTGATTTCGGTTGTTTTTCAATCATATCAACATACATAATATTTATATTAAATAAGATATATTGGATCTCATCCTAGAACTTATCAGATATATAAATAGCTTCTTGCAGAAAAGGGTGAGCTTCCTACAAGATTTGGCTCTGCAACTTTGGGAATACTTCTTTTACAGGTACTTTAATTACTCACCCTGGGCTTGTATGCATTTATACTTAATATTTCTGTTATGTTTTGAATTGATTACGTACATGTATCTTGCCAAGATTTTCATGCAAGTAGAGACTAAAATTTTGATATTAAAATGATGTTGGAACCTCATTGCTCTCTATTTGCAGGACATAGCAGTTGTTCCTCTCTTGGTCATACTTCCTGTGCTAGAGAGCCAGGTATGTATAGACTTTATTTTTTCTGTCCTGAAGACCACTAAATAAATTTCATTTTTTGTTACCAGTATTAATAATTTAGGTTGCGTACATTAATCTAATGGTATGTCATTGAAGATACCTACCTCAAACTCAAAAGGCTTTCTTCTCCTTTAGCTGCATTTGTCTGGACAGGATAACGCAGAGCGGATTAGCCAAAGACCAAGACTGTCTAGATCAAAGAGTTCAGTGAAATAATGCTTTTAACTTATGGTGATCTGGTTGAGATCTGCTAATACTTAATCTAACTTTTCATTGCGGGGACAATTGTTCAGAATCTTTATATTTTATCCTCAACTACAGTAAAACATCTTGATTTCAATTTTCCTTTCCCATGTATATTTAATCAGCGATGATTCCTGAGATATTATTACTCCAGATGCTTCAAGTTTTTCTTTGACCTCGTGTTCCTTCAATTGTAATATATATATATATATATATATATATATATATATATATATATATATATATATATTTTGCAGAATCTGGTGGAGGAAAGTATTTGGCCAATGCTTGCTCAAGAAAGTTTAAAAGCTTTAGGTGGTCTTGGGTTGCTTTCTCTTGGGGGGAAATACCTTCTACGGCGAGTGTTTGAGGTATGTACCATACTCATTTTATACATCAGGTCCAGACATACAGATGGATACGTAAAATGTTGCTGCCGACACTAAACTAAATTATTCAGGTTGTTGCAGAAGCTAGGAGCTCAGAAGCATTTGTTGCTCTCTGCCTGCTAACAGTTGCTGGGACTTCGCTTCTCACCCAGAAGTTGGGCTTCAGTGACACGGTTTCAACCCTTCTTATTGGTGATAGAAAATGGTTGATATTGAGTTTTTGAGTCCATGCAGTTTGATTGAATTTGACTTGATCATGCAGCTTGGAGCATTTTTAGCTGGGGCATTGCTGGCAGAAACAAATTTCCGAACACAGATTGAAGCTGACATAAGGCCATTTAGAGGCTTACTTCTTGGGTTATTTTTTGTGACAACAGGGACTTCAGTTGACACGCAGGTTCATTTATTTCTTACCTATTAATTTCATAAGTAGTTCTCTTATGCAGTATGTTTGAAGCATTGAATACAGAAAACTGTATGGCATGCTTTTCTTTTTATGGGCTTGATAACTAAATTCATCGATAATGCCAGAGCATTCTGTTCACTGATTGCTTCTTTCATTTCCTCTCTGACAAGTCAATTTGTCTTCTTGTGCAGCTCCTTCTCCGAGAATGGCCAAATGTACTCTCTCTCTTGGCAGGTTTAATTGCCATCAAGACAATGATTATAACAGCAATAGGTCCTCGAGTTGGACTCACCTTGCAAGAAAGTGTAAGGATTGGATTGCTTCTATCTCAAGGAGGTGAATTTGCATTTGTTGTATTCTCTCTAGCTAACAGGTCAGTCAATATTTTATCAATGTGCTACCATGTTATAATAGCATTCTAGATCACTTTCTTCTTTAAAATTTGTATCTTCTTGAAAGCAGTCTAGGAGTGCTACCGCTTGAGCTTAACAAGCTGCTCATAATTGTCGTTGTGATGTCAATGGCATTAACCCCATTGCTTAATGATGTTGGAAGAAGAGCTGCTGAGTTCATTGAAGACAAGTTTGACACAGAAGATGTAAGTTCAATCTATTATGAGTATGGTTACACTGAGTTCTCATATTTTGAGCATCTGCTAGCACACATCAGATGTAAATTTACCAACTATATGCTTAGATGCTCCAGAATCTTTAAAATCATCTGAACTATTTTCTTCATTTTTGACCCTAACTCTATGTAATGTTTTTAGTTTCTTCAATGCATATTGTTACATTGTATTGATTAATTAATTGATTTTTTATTACTTCTGCTAATGTGCCTAAAGTTAAATCTGAAATATGCCAGAAAGTTGCTGAGGTGAACTTCAATATTAGTGAACCTGTTGTGATTGTTGGATTCGGACAAATGGGTCAGGTACTCAAGTTATTTAGAAGAAAAACAACAGGGTTTTTTCCCCGGATTCAAAGACATGTATCATTTTGACTGCTGCAACTGTTCTAATGTTGCCATTTTTGTACATGCAGGTCTTGGCCAATTTCTTGTCCGCCCCATTGGCTTCTGGGATAGATGGCAACTTTGTAGGGTGGCCTTATGTAGCTTTTGATTTGAACGTTTCTGTTGTCAAGGTCAGGAATTTTTGAGTGATTCAAATAATTTGCTTCTACAATCAATCTGAAGTTAATTCTCGAAAAATATTCATAAATTGTTCAGCATAACTTTGTTTTCACAAACGTGGTTATGAATTAATTTCAAAATCAATTTGAGCTTTGAGATCTATGTTAAACTTACACAATCAAGTAAATTGTTGTTGCTTTCATACACCCTGACCCTTAAAGATTTCCAGGTACATAATTATTAAGAACTAGAACATGAGTTACACTTAGATCTTTCTTTGAAAAAGGTAAACTGTGTGGAGAACTGTTTGGTAGTTTGTTGAGTTTTCCCATTTCCAATAGTGAGAAAATGAAAGTACCTCTTAAACTGTGATTGTAAGGAGGATAGAAACTTTTTATCTGCTGATAATGCCTGATCATCCACAGACTTTTTTGGCATTAAATCTTTGCAACTTCTCAAGTCATTCTTCTCTGGCTCATAGTTTGTGCTAGGTTATAATGCTCGGTCCTTTAGTTTTTAACCATCATATTCACAGGCATCCAGGAAACTTGGTTTTCCAATCCTCTATGGGGATGGTTCACTTCCAGCGGTGTTGCAATCTGCCGGTATCTCTTCCCCAAAGGCTTTCATGATCATGTTTACAGGGAGGAGGAGGACAACTGAGGCTGTTCAAAGGCTTCGGCTTGCATTCCCTGGGGTAGTGCTCTTACTCTGAGTGTGTGCATCAAGTGCAATAAGTCAATTGATATTGCTCCCTTATAAAAATGAAAGGAGAAGAAAACAAATGGAAAATGAATACAGTCTAATATGAGTTACCGTAATCTTTCCCTCTTTACTGCCATCACAGGCTGCAAATTCTGTAAGAAGCCGGGTGAAGCTTTAATTTTTGTTTTGGTCCTTTTTTCCTTGTTTAGAAATATGACGTCTTAATTTTGTTATTTGCATAAGATTTCTGTGTGCCAAAAACATTTTCAACCACATTGCCCAATTTATCCTCAATGGAGCTAGGAGGCACTAAGGTTCGTTTGGCATGACTTTGTGGAAAATGACTTTTGATTTTGAGTCATGATTCAGAAGTTATCTTGCATAGATAACTTACGACAACTATGAGTTAAGTTAGAAGTATGTTTCACAAAAATTGACTCAAAAATAAAATTTTGACTCATTTTTGTAACAGCTTTCTGATTAAAGTCAAAAGTTAATTTCTTATCATATATCTGTATGACTTTCCTTTGTTCATTTTCTTTGTTGAATTGCTATATTTGGTGCATACTTGGCAGACACCAATTTATGGCAGAGCTCAAGATCTCACCCATCTTTTAGAGCTAAAGAAAGAAGGTGCGACAGATGCTATATTGGAAAATGCGGAGGTAAGAATAAATCAGTTCCCTTTTGGTGTTTGCTTTCATTTCTGAAGGGGTTTGAATAACTTTCACCATTCACCCTAACTATATCTACCATATATTGATCAGATGAGCTTACAACTTGGCTCTAAGCTTTTGAAAGACTTTGGCGTCATGTCTGATGATGTGAACTTTTTGAGCCAACTTGTTCGAAACTCCATGGAGTTACAAGCTCAAGAAGCACTCAGCAAAAATGATGCTCAAGAATTTGATACTGCGAAACCATTGCAGGTAAATACATAGACTAGGAAACCTTACAATTTGACTTGCTTGTCACAAGAAAGGCAGGGTATGAGATTTTCTATAACATGCAATAACAAATATTCATTAAACCTGCATTGCAATCTGTTTATTTCCATCTAGTGGCCTTTAATCTAGCCCAAACATTGTGACACTTCACTCTTTGTTTTGGACCTCATACTTTGCTTCTCTTTCCCTGACTGCCTGTGCACCTGATCTTTCTATTCCATTGGAGATCTTTCTATTTTCTTGATCTTCAAAGTTTGTGCCATATTTTCTATATAAATTGTTAAGGAACCATCTCACCTAAAAGCTTAAGCTTGTAGGTGAGACCCTAGAATATGATTTATATTATCCTCTAACACATCCCCTCAAGTGAAAACCATTTGGGCTTGAAACTTGCACAAGCCCATACTACCTTGTGCTGATTTTTATCAAATAGAATGGGGGTGGTGAGATTCGAACTTGTGACCGCTGGGTCAACAAGGCTTTGATACCATGTTATGGAACCATCTCACCTAAAAGTTTAAGCTTGTAGGTGAGGCCCCAGAATATGATTTATATTATCCTCTAACATAAATCCCATGCTTGAATATTTCCTAGAAGTTATTCTTTAGTTATTGAGTTGCATTACATCTTACATGCATTAATCCTGTCGTTGGAATTGCTTTTGAATACCATTTTCTTGATGCACTTCATGGAACAAATAAAACTAACTCTTGATACTCCGAAGGTAAGAGTCCGTGACTTAATCGGTGCCCAAGCACCTATTGCACCAACCTCATCTGGAGCCAAATCGTCAAGCATAAATCAGACAGATGATCATGTCTTGAGGTTACAAGGGGAAGCAGATCAAGCAACACATGATAACGAGCCCCAAGAACCAGAAGATTTGCAGGGAAAGGGTGTTTTATACTGTGAACTAGATGGAGAAAATGGCTTTCCAGTTAGAACTAATATCTTAGATCCATCAGCACCTTGCATGACAACTACTGAGGATCCTTAAAACTGTCGGAGATTTTCACTCCTTAAGAGTATTTTATTGGTTCTCGTGGCCTCATTATAGCTCTTCTCAATTTTTTTTGAAAGTGATTGTTTTTATTGCTGAGACTAAAGTTAGAGACAGAACAATCTAAACGTAGTCAAAAGGGTAGCTGGAGTGGCTTTTTAAATATAATTCTACAAGGATTCAATTCCTGTAAAACACCATGTATATAATTGACATTGATAAACTGATTACCAATGAAAAATGTACTTTGTTTAGATATATGAACATGTTGATTTCTTGTATTTCTACCCCTGAAGTTTTTTTCGTTAAATTTGGGCCTCAATGAAACAGATTGTAATGCTCTGGGATTTTGATCATACCTAGGATTCATGGCCTCAGTATTTGAGCTATTACCATTTAGCGAAAACAATCACCAAAGTGTTCTGGATACTGTCGAACGATGTTTTCAATTACCCATGCTGGATAAAATCTCAAAACCTTCATATTCCATTGAAGATGTTTCTATTTAAACTCCATAGTCTATACTGTATTCATCATTATTATAATTGAAAATAAAAAAGGAGTGTAGATGAGCACCATTCCGTTGTAGTCTAGTTGGTCAGGATACTCGGCTCTCACCCGAGAGACCCGGGTTCAAGTCCCGGCAACGGAATACTTTTCATTTTTTATCAATTAGATTTAGAGATACAATTTTCAATTGGATTCTCGTTCTATTAAAGTTTCTCAATTGTAATACAATATTTATTTTTATTTATTTATTTTAAATTAACTCTAAAATAGTTTATCAACAAAATCAACTACCAAATACTTTTTAAAATAAAAATAAATAAATAACCATGACTTGACAGGTCCAAGAAAACAAAGGCTTTCAAATAAACTTTTGTGAGTGTATGCAATAATTAGTTCCAGCAATTAATCAATCTCTTTTGTTTCAAAAACTAATTATTGAGGTCTTTGATAGCATCCATTGACCATGCTTATGCTTAATCTTAATATTATTTATTTATTTATTTAAAAAAAGTCTTTTTCCTTGCAAATCTTTCTATAACATCCATTAATTTTCTATTAAAAAAACATAAAAACTAAATAAATTTTAAAACAAAAAATAGAACAAATGAAAACGACTAAATAGTTAGTCTATTAAATAAAAAATACTAATTAAAACCACAGAGATTAAATTATAATTTAACTCATATATATATATTTTTTTTTTTCTTTTCAAGTAATGGAGAAGCTGCGACCATATAATAGAAAGCCCATTAAATGATTGGCTCACCAAACCACCGAAAACCTCACGTTTTGGAGAGCTACCAGCCAGATTTCCTCTTTTTTTTTTCTTTTTTTTTCCCGGGGTAGCGTCGACAAGATCTTAACTTCCGTACCCAAAAAAACAATTATATTTTTGAGTCTCTATTTAATTCCCAT
Organism: Salix caprea; assembly: GCA_964035475.1. Taxonomy (NCBI): domain Eukaryota; kingdom Viridiplantae; phylum Streptophyta; class Magnoliopsida; order Malpighiales; family Salicaceae; genus Salix; species Salix caprea. Next base: position 6,145,505 of record OZ037760.1, read on the forward strand.
CGTCTAAATGCGGCCACACCATAACTATCATAAGAAAATTACGAAATCATCATCATTCTACACAATTTATTATTTGTCAACATCTTTCGCAACGAAAAAACCATGGTACATGAAAAAGAATAACAGAAGATCCCATCCCAAACTCGATAAAACCGAGAGATAATTAACAGATTCCGGATTTGTTTTCGGTTTTACAGGGGAAAAATTATCGTATTTTCTCATCATTTGAAGCCATAGCATTATCATTTACCAAAAATCCGATAAGAGAAAGAAAACACAGCCTGTATCGAGCTTTGACAGGTAGAATTTTAGAGTGAGAGAGGGACACAGGGATTAAGTAAACTCTCTCTCTCTCTCTCTATCTTTACTCTTTTTTCCCCTTAGGATTTCTTAACACGAAAAAAGGAATTCGTGTTAAGGAATAAAAACGTTGGCAGCCTGGCAGGGGAGGTAATTTCGTTGAACTCTTAGGTCAATATCATCTGAGGGTGTTCGTGTCCTGGTCATCGTCAGAAAAAAAGACTTGCGTTGCGTGACATTCAGCTTCACCTTGTTATATTAGAATTAGTCTTATGGCACAAGAAGAAGTCAAAGAAGCAAAAGTGTCATCCGAGGAAAACCTCAACCCATCAACAGTGGTCATAGAGATGGCAAGAAGTTCTACTGCATTATCACCTCCTTCTCCTTCATGGTTCACTCCAAAGAGGTACCTTTTATGGGTTTTGAACGTTGAGGCCTGAACAGGCATTTTTAGTTTCGGTTTTTGGTTCTGGGTTTTCTTGGTTATTTAGAATAAGATTGATAAAACCTTCTTTTTAGGTACAAATATATGCATGCATATTTTGGATGCATGAATCAATGATGGAATATTTTGGGCTTTAAAAACTGATTTTGAGGTTTTTGTGTTATAATTGTTTTTCTGGTTATTCAATTGAATTAAGGTTTTTCTGGCTGTTAAGGAGATGTCTATTTCTGTTTTTCATTCATCACGAGGAAATTTCTGGCAAATTATGCTATTCAATTTCAACATTCTTTCTTTCCTTTTTTTCCCCGGGAAAAAGTCTTGCTAAAAATCCGTGGCAGCTATTGATTTCCCCCCTTTTGTTTTAGCTATTCATATGTTAATGTCCCATGGGTATTTCTTTTTCCGTCCCATCCTTCCCCTGACAGGTTACTGGTTTGAGGGCATTGCTATTTGATTGTGTTTTTAACCTAATTTGGTGGGATCGCCCAAGATTGAGGGAAACTTGATCCAGTATATATTGCGAATATTGTTACCCATATCTGAAGTTTTGTGCTTTCTAATTGCTACTCTAGACCTGGTAAACTCTGCAACCTTGTGCTTACAGGCTGCTAGTTATCTTTTGTGTGATCAACTTGATCAATTATGTGGATAGAGGAGCCATTGCAAGCAATGGTGTCAACGGGAGTCGTAGAACCTGCTCAAAAAGTGGTACATGCACATCCGGCAGTGGAATACAGTAAGATTTACTTGGACACTTTCATTTGAGCCCGATATAAGTGTTTTTTTTTATGGAGGAATATGGTAATGGGCCAGCGGCCACTATTTCCTTCATTGTTCTTAGTGGATGAAATGTTAATTTTACATATCTGCTAATTTTCAATTTTAATCTGATTTCTAATAGAAACAGATTGGACATTGTAGGTTTATTTAAAATTATTAGCATTCCATTATTATTTGCTTCGATAAAGAAAGTGATTGTCCTCCCCCACAAATTAGAGAGCCTTTAAGGTAACACATGTGTAAGCATCTTATAGTATATTTTCATTTTTTATCGAACTAAAAGTATTAGTAACGGGACAAGTATGGCTAAATTTGTCCTTGTTAACCTGCAAGATGAAAATTTTAGAGACTGAGAAACCAGATTCTAAATTGTATCCTTTCACTTCTGCTGTTAAGTGGCTGAGGTGTCAAACTACAATACATTCTGCATTTTTACCTAATTACAATGTATATGTTCTTACCTAACCCGGAGCTTGCATTTGATAAAATATAGCAAGCACAGCTACTATTTTGCAGGAAAAAAATACGTTCTGAATAATTCTGGTTCCCTGGTTTTCATAGGGGGGATTTTAACCTGAACAATTTTGAAGATGGAGTTTTGTCCTCAGCTTTCATGGTTGGACTTCTCGTGGCTTGCCCAATATTTGCATCCTTAGCAAATAGGTAATGAGATTCCAATTCTTTCATCCTAATTTATGATGAATTGCTATTTTTGGAAGTAAAATTTGAAAGACATAATGTTTAGGGAGATGGATGGGGCAGAAAAGAAATAGCCAATAAAGGTTGCTAAATTTTAAACAAAAATGTGATCAATTATTGAAGAGAGTAACATTTGATTCAAATGGTAACCATAAAAATCATGTGTGTGAGTAAAATGCACATAAGGATACACTTTTGGTATTAAAATGCTGATGATAGGTTTTAAAATGGCAGTTAGGAAAATCAATACCTTGGGACATACAAGTTAGGAATAGTATCCCTATTGTTCAATGTTCATAAGCACCAATGCCTAGGAGGAAGCAATTATCCAATGTTTAAGCTTTCTCATTTAATGAAGGTGTCTTCCCTGGTAGTTTTGTGTGCAAGTCCAGAAAGTTAGGTAGATTTCATGAAAGAGTTGAATCAAGAAGTATTGCAACAAAGGTTGTTTGTCAGGTTGTAAGTAGTGCATGTTTCATTTAAGTATTTTATTACTAATGTGTGGGTTTGGTAAATTTTGTCGTGCCAAAAATATTGTTTTCATAAATCAAAGGATCTCCCAAAAGTCGTCTCCTTAAGAACTAGATATGCATAAAACACGCAAAAATATGTTCCTCTAGGGCTTCAATGGGTCTGGAACTATCATTTGTGGCACCAAAGTACCAGTTTAGCCTTTTGCTGTCAAGTAGGTAGTGTGTGTAGTTCAGTTGTCTTGTTTCTTGATAAGATATAATGGAGAAATTTCCGTGCATCTATGCAGTGTTGTTTTAAATGACGATCACACAGAACTAAAGTAAATAATATTTGACTTCTTTTTCTCTCTTAATTTTTGGCACAGAAGTTAGATTATGATTTAATTCTCATGGATTTACTTTTTGATCAAGCCCTTATGCATGTATGAAAATTTGCAGTGTCAATCCATTTAGACTTATTGGAGTTGGATTATCAGTTTGGACAGTTGCAGTAGTAGGGTGTGGTTTTTCATTTAATTTCTGGACCATTACAATCTGCCGCATGTAAGTACAATATCTATCTTTTTTCTGTCTTTTGGTAAGGAAATAAGGGTTTTTGCATGTGTCAATAATAAGCTGTTTTATGATGCACACTAGTTCTTTTTTTCTTTTTTTCAAGGCTAGTCGGTGTCGGAGAGGCTTCATTTATTAGTCTTGCAGCCCCATTTATCGATGATAATGCCCCTGTTGCTAAGGTTTTGTTTCTTTTCATTTGATTATGCCAAATTAGTTTGATTGGTGTCTATGTTTTATTTGTATTAATTTCTTCTGCAGAATTGTTATCTAAAATGTCTGATCTCGATCTGTTATACATATATGCTGAAAAACTATGTGACTTTGCTAGTGTTGACATATCTTCTAATTTGGTTACGCACCAGCAAGGCGTTGGTACATTGTCTTGGGTCCACTTGTAAAATATGTTTTAATTTATCTTTATTTTTATTTTTTGCCCATAATAATTGAAATTAACTAAAATTAAGTTCAACAAGAACTGATTATGTGATTGAGATGTAAATAGAATACCTTAATTTTATTGAACATGAGGCTGTGAAGTTAGGTCACTTGTGGCAAAGGACATGTCAAAAGCATAGTATTTCTTTATTTGTTTTTACATGGGCACAAAATAATTTGTTAAACCATGTATTCTATGTTGATAGATTATTGGTTTTTCAATCCTTAATAATAATGCCTTTTAAAAAAATATTGGTGCATATTTTGTGGACATTAAATAATTTTTAAATCATATACATTAAATTTATTAGGTTAGGCTTTTTTACATTCTGCTGAGGAAGTTGAGTGGGGAAAAGTTTATGGTAATAAGGAAGAAACTAATGGTACTCTATTAATCACTTCATGGGTTCATCTTGAAGAAATAGACAAACACAAAGACGAGAGAGAAAATGAAACTCATGACCCATAATAAATAACAAGAATATCTCTCTTCTACTTGCAACTATTTTTTTTTAAGTGGGCTAAAAAAGTAACTAATAGGATTTTACTAGTTACTTTCAACACCATAAAATCTCTTGTTGAGCAGTGAATTTGTGATACAAGTGTTTTTAGTACAAAATTAAAATGAATTGAAATTAAGTTTGACAAATATTGATTTTGTACAAAAGGATTAAATGGATAACACATCAGATTGATAAATCATCAATTACAAAATTGATGGCAGTAAAAGGTTTTTTCTCTTTCATTCTTTGGTCACTTGTGTTTTTGGAGAACTATCTTTAAAAAAAATATACTGTCTTAATATCTTATCCAATTTGTACTCATATTTTTTCACTAAAAAGATATTTTATTGAATATTTATTATTATTAATAGGCTTCATTTTACTTGTAATTGTGGCATATTTATATCTCTTTCAATATTTTATTGTATCAAGTTTAAACCCAAACTCAAAATAAGTAGTTCATTATATTGGGATTGTAAAATAGAATTTCAATATAATTACTTGTGAGTGAAAAGGGAAAAAACTGAAATAAATATTTTTTAAAAAGGTATTATTAGGAAAATTATGAATAAAAATAATTTTGGAAAAATGTATAAAACAAAAAAAGGACTGGCCAGGACACCAAATCCTTGCACTTAGGCCTGGTCTGTCAAACCCAATTTTCTCGCTGTTTTTGCCCTCAAAATTTTTTTCTAGTATTCTATACGATTTCATTTTCACCCTAAAAGAAGCATATTTTAGCTCGCAGAAAACCCATAAAAGAAAACCAGATCACATTAAAAGCATAATTATCTATACAGATTCCAATCATTTCTTTCCGGACCATTTTGGGATGTAACACTACCTTCAGAAAATACCCTCATCGTTGTTTCTCTTGTCAGATCCCATTTCCAAAATTGTTTCTCTTGTCTATCTCATTTCTCTCTCTCTTTCAACCAATGGAGCTAGGGAGCAAAACGTGATGCAAATAAATTATAGAACATAAAAGGCTCAAAAAATATTGGGACTGGAATGAAAATAATACCAAAAAATAACATTTAAATGCCCTCATAAGGTTGAAAAATTACAAAAAGCCCACTTAGCTACAAGATTGCAATAGTGGAAACAGGTTTTGTTTTACTGTTATGTATAATGTCTAATATACTTCTTTTTGTTCTCTTATATTTCATCAACTTACATCTCCTCTAACCCTGTTGTTTGTGTCAGAAAACATTATGGCTTGGAATATTTTACATGTGTATACCAACTGGATATGCTCTTGGCTATGTATATGGTGGATTGGTAAGCTTATTATACGATTGTCAAGGTCCTTTTTGTCAAAGAAAATCTTACTTACATATGTAGAATAATATTGTAATTACTGTCTGAGATGGGACCGGCTCTAAGTAGTTTATATTTAAAAAATTACTCCTTTAGTGTCAACACTTGCAGTTACTAAATAACAGTTGTCTTTTTATTCTTAAATAGATTGGTGGTCATTTCAATTGGCGCTTCGCTTTCTATGGAGAGGCAATTTTGATGCTTCCATTTGCTGTCTTAGGTTTTGTTATGAAACCTTTGCAGTTGAGAGGTGAAAGCTTGTTACATTTTGATATTTTGAGCTGAAGACAATTCCAGCTGTTCCTAAACAATTACTGATACAGGTTTTGCTCCTGCTGAATCTAAAAAAGCGCTGACATCCATAGAGACTGCTGCCTTGGAAGTTCAAGGTGCTGTGTGTAATGATAATATGGAATCACATTATTTAGTATAATCTATATGTTCTTCAATTATGAATAGATGAATAAATAAGTCAAAATTTGAAGAGAAGCCATCTCATCTTCTCACTTCTACTTGATTCCTTAAAATCTCACATGAAAATAATGAACTCTAATGAAATGCAATTGAATGAGGTTTCTGAATACTTGCTCGAGATCGTGTGGCTAGACAACCATGGATTCAGAAAGGACAACAGAATAGATGAAAAGGCCCTTTGTTTGGAATTCTTTAACTACAGTCAACTTACTGTTAAATGAAGTTGGCTACATCAGCAAATGTGCCTGTATTCTGTTATTTAGTTTCCTATAAATAAAAGATTTTTTTCTCATTTTTTATTGACTGGGTTTCCATCCTGAACACAGATGCAGACGTTTCTGTTGTCAAAGGCTCGATGAAATCTTCCAAGTGAGCTTAATTGTCCTTGGCTAATGACGTGTTGTATAAATAGCATGCTGTAATAGATATATTGCTTATGTTTTCTATTTAAATTTGGTTATACATCATTAGGCGTGTGCATACACACACTCAGAGCTGGGATATGTTGGTGATTTAATGGATTTGAATTTGTTGCAGGTCAAAATGTGCATTCATTGATTTGAATCAATTCTCTAGATTTATGAGAGACATCAAAGAGCTTTTGCATGAGAAGGTTTATGTAGTGAATGTTTTAGGTATTCTTTCTCACTCTACCTTATGTTAACCACCAACATTTCAGCTTGTCTTTTCTTTACGCGGACCACAATATCAAGGTTAAAACTAATTTCATGTGCTCTTAATTGTTGTTTCTGGTCTTATTTAGCTCAATCCTTTCCTTGATAATCCAACTCTCGCCTATTTTCTTGAATGTTCTCATTATGAGTTTTTTCGCTGACATCTGCAATTTTACCATTTCTGAAATCATGCTGCTTTGCTACATCTCTGTAAACTGATTTCCTGAACTGTACCTGGCTTTTTTTTGTTAGGTTACATTGCATACAATTTCGTCATTGGTGCATATTCATATTGGGGGCCTAAAGCGGGTTATAACATTTATAATATGGTAAGCTTCAGTTTTGGTGTGGCTATGAAACCAAGTATAAAAGCAATGATAGCACTTACCAATGCCTTAAATTCTTTTTTTTCCTTCAATCTTGCATTACCTTCATAGTAAAGGCTTTTGAAACTAAACTATCAGAAAAGGTTGAGAGTGAGAGTTTGTGGTGTTTCTTCTCTATTTGAAATCATGGTCTTTTTGCAGAGCAATGCAGATATGATATTTGGAGGGGTTACCATAGTCTGTGGTATAGTTGGCACTATAGCAGGGGGGTATGTTCTGGATTTCATCAATTCCACAATTTCCAATGCTTTTAAGGTATGCACAGTCTTGCATATAAAAGGAATATTCTGAGATTAGAGCCTTGAGCAATTTGTTTTACTACTTGAGCTGCTATGATGACAACTTGAACTCATTGCAGCTTCTTTCAGCAGTTACGTTTGTTGGGGCAATATTTTGCTTCAGTGCCTTCTGTTTTAAGAGCATGTATGCCTTCCTTGCTTTTTTCGCTATTGGTGAACTACTTGTCTTTGCAACTCAGGTATTAAAATTTGCTATTAGCATCTGTTACCCTTTTCGTATTTATAGAGCACATGTTTTTTTCTTTTTCTCTCTACTAAATATTTAATGCTTATTTTCAGGCTCCTGTAAATTATGTATGTCTTCATTGTGTTAAACCAAGTTTGAGACCAATATCTATGGCTATGTCCACCGTTGCAATTCACATCTTTGGAGATGTGCCTTCCTCACCACTTGTTGGTGTTCTCCAGGTTTGCCTTCATCGCTTTAATAGCATGCCTTTGCTGAAATGTTGTTTTTTGTTAAAAAAAATAACATACATCTGTTTTTTCTCCAAAAAAGAGGCATGAATCTTAAAGAAAAAGGGAAGCATAATCTTATTTCTTTCCTGTGCATATTTTCAAAGTACAGAATAATTCAATAACAGAAGAATGGCAATGAAGATAACGTAAGTGAATTGAGTTTTGTATCATCTGCAGCATTCTGAATATGTTTGGCAGAATGTCATGCAGACATAAAAAGGTCACAGATGGATTTTGTGTGGAGTGGATCTTCCTTTCAAAGAATGAATTCTGAAGAGTATGTTGCCTTCATAAATTTGGATCGATGGGGCTGTTTTATTTTAGAACTAAACAGAGAGAGAATTCTTTTGATTTTTTTGGTTATCGAACTATCACATTAACCTGATGATTACAGTAGATGTCATCCCCACTTCAACTGATAAAGTTTACACGTCCACATTTTTAAGATTAGATTGATAGTTTTCTCTAAAGCGTGCATGGGCAAAATGTTTCAAGTTCCTCAACTGTGGATATATGTTTCAGGATCATATTGACAACTGGAGGAAGACTGCCCTTATTCTGACGTCCATTTTGTTTCCAGCAGCTGTGATATGGTTTATAGGTAATTTCTCGTAGTTATTCCTCAGCTGTGTAGCAGAATTATATTTGATTCATCATTTGCTCCATGGCAGGTATATTTCTACACGGTGTGGATAGATTTGAAGAAGAAAGTGAGCATCCTCAAGTGACTACAATTGACAGGTCTAACACAACCCCTTTGCTTGATGGGAAGGCAGCAGGAACAGCAGGAACTCTGGCCGAACCATGAAGCTTTCACCGGAATTGTATATAGCATTCTTTTGTTTTCTGCTGAATTTTAGGGCATGCCCACGCACAAGCCCAAGTTTTTCTGGTGTATAAAATCTTCCTACAGCGGATTGGAATTATCAGCTACATTTTGTCATGTCTTTTGCCTTCAATAAATTTACCCAAGTTATTCCATAATTTTTCTCCCAAACAATCCTGTTGACATGAATCCAAGGAATAAGATCATTATATACACGCCAAAATTCTTACAAAATCAAGTTTAATGTAGGAATCATGAACGTCATGTCCCGATGGGTAATCTCCACGGCTGAACGATGTGAGATTCTTTAAAAAAAATTAACTATTTTACTACTACTGATATGTTAGTCGATGATACATATTATACAATCCAGTAATTTAAAATTTTAAGCCTTACGTGGCTGCTGTGTTTTTATTATTGTTCTTTTTTGAAAAATTATTAAAATAATTATTTTTTATTAAAAAAAAATATTTTTAGCATTAATATATTAAAATAACCCAAATATATATATAATCCATGCCACAATCCCAAACGTAGAACAATTTTTCCATCATTTGAAAAAAAAATTGAAATGATTGCAAATGCAGGAGTACTTGTATCTTTATTTACTTTTTGTTTAGTTAAAATTATTTTTATTTTTTGTTTAGAAATGAATTAAGATAATATTATTTTATTTTTAAAAAATTATTTTTAACATCATCATATCACATAAAAATAATTTTAAAAAAATAAAAAAAATATTTTTAAAATACAAAGCAAAAAAGCCTATGCTTTCCTCGTTACTCTTCAAGAAGGCATGCCTTTGCCGAGGGAAAATCCTCGTCCATCGTCAACATCCACGTGCTTTTTCATGCTCGACCACTTTCTCCATGTGATAAGAGAATCCTTTGGATAAGCCCAGCTGACCTCACCCTCCTTGTAATACTTTTTGCTGTTGTTAATTTGAAAAATAAAAGCATATTTAAAAATATGTATAAATTATAGTTTTTTTAAACCAAAAATACTTTTGAAAAATACTTAAAAGCGAAAATAGAAGTTATCCTAAATACCCCATAAGTGATTAATCTAAAACATAGCTCCAATCATGATATCAACTGAGCCTAATTATGTAATAGTGTAGTGAAAAAAAATTAAAAAAAAAAAATATTTTTAATATGATTATAATAAGATTATTAAAAAAACATATATATATATATATATATATCGATATATATAACGATTCAATTGAAATGGCGTCTAAAAAAGGGATCACCACAGCAAAATTTATTACCAAAAGAAAAATCTCAGCAACCTCGGTCATCCTGCTCAGCAAAGTGGAAAGTAGAGTTGTCGTTTTTTCTATGTATATATTTCTGGTTCATCGTTTTCATTTGAAGGCCCACAGTTTTTCTTTGCCTGTTTTAGGCAAGCCAACCATGTGCTATTCTCTATAAAAGCCTAGTGCTATTCTCCATGAAAGTCTTTCAATTTGTCTGCATTTTCTTTTCATCATGGCTCCTACAGCTTCGATGCTCCGCCTTCCCTACCAGAACAAGTCCACGCCTCCGTCATCTCTTCCTACTTCAGCACCCTCAACGACTTCGTTTTCTGTGGCTGAGTTCTCTGCAATGAAATGGGTTCGACAAGACAATCCAATCTTCTTCAAAGGGAGATCTCCGGGGAAAGAGTCGTTCATGGATGGCTGGTCCTTCTTCACCTGCTAATGATTCTGACGAGGAAAAGAGGTTTGAAGAAGCACTTGAACGCAGCTGCTGGTGCTAGGATGGCTGCATGATTTGCACTTCTTTCCTTTCCAGTTTCCTTCGTCGTTTTCAGCAATTGTAATTAACTCTGGTTTGGGGTGGTTATGTGGCCGGAGGGGTACAATTTGTGCATATGCCGTGCCACGGATCATCTAATGACTACAACTTGTATATGCAAGGTCTTCAATGGATTCTACTTTGATCAAATGGGGGGATCAAAAAGAACTTGTTGCTTTGGTTATATAGTTTCTATCGATTCTGGATAAATTACATCAAAACTTAACAGCCATGCAAATCCACTGAGGTTACCATCACTGATCAATCAATAGCCAGTGTAACGACATTATTTATGATAGATGGAGGCTTAATGAATCTCCAATCCCCTTGACTCCTTTTGCCATTCATTCATCAACATAAAAATGAAAGGAAATGTCTAATTATATGGTGCAGGAAAGGTTATGTTTGGCGTTTGCTATTTCAAAATTGAAGGGTGGTGAAATGAGGACTGTATTATTCCAACCACAATCTCGTACAAGCATAGTAACAGGAATGTTAGAAGTTTTTGCTTGCTAATAAAGGCTAAATCTTACGATGAGAACACGAAAAAGTTGCATAGGAACAAAGGATTATTCAATCTCATTAACGAGGAAAAAATGTTTTTGATATCATCCATGTATTCAGACAATGCGAGGCTTGCTTGCCAGAAGGTCAAATTTCTGGCAAGTAAAGCCAAAAACAATTCTACTTCCAGCTCCATGTCAACAATAATAATACCTTAAGCTCCGACTCTAGTCTGCCAGTGGCTTCTAAACAAGAGAAAGCTCTCCAGCTGGAATCGATCTCTTGACGAGTTTAGCCCAAGATTCATTGGCCTCGGTGATGACCTTGAGAGCATAGTCCTATCCATCGCACGGAAACCATTAATCAGAGAAGATATGGAAGATTACGGAATGGAACATGAAGCACTAAACATAAAAGGAAAAAAAGAAAAATCTAAGGCATCTTGTACTATATTATTATACCAAATTTAAATTGGCTATCAGAGGATCAGAACAGAACAAGGATAGTTCTCAATTTATTCAATCATCAATCAATGACAAAGCTGTCCATGGTGTTCTGCCCCATGACATGAAGGCAATGACTACGATAATTGCAATCGAGGGTAAAATCGATATCTGAATATTGTTAAAGAGTTATGGTATTCAATTCATTTATGAGCTTGTGTGGGTCAATGTGGTCAAAATCAAATGTCTTCGATAATTGCATATCTAGATAATGCAATCCTTTTCTGCTTAATCCAGCGCGGTTAGCTATAACCACAGCATAGAATAGCAAAAAAACAAAATAATAATAATTAGGAAAAAGGGAGGGAAATGAGGCAATATTAGAACTCCAAAAGGCTGTGACATACAGGCAAGGTTCTATTTGAAAAATAAATTAATAAATTACCTTGTTTGCTGCCTCGTTGCCAAGACCAAACTTGTTGGCAGGTTTCCCATCAGGGATCTTATAGTCTCTGAACCAGTCCCTGATTGCAGTGATAGTGCCCTGGAGATAACCACCAGATACTTAGTCCTTCTATATCTAGTTGTAACACATTCTCTCATTTCCAGATTCAATGAAAGTCCTTGCTTGTTCTAGGATAATGATTTTACAGTTAATTCAAAGTCGAAGAAGAAATTCTATCAAAAAAAAGTATCTACATAACAATCTTAACTTCCAAAACCATACCACTAATCGTCTAATGCCATGTCAGCAAAATTGGATGGTGATACATAACCCACACCTTTGATGAAATTCACGTCCCCAAATTAGCATTCCAGATATTTTCACACATTTGTCCACTTATTTCAATAGCTTAGTATATCAATGCTTACAACTCTTTAATCATTTACTTTCATCAAGCTGATAAATAAAAGGCATGAAATATACCCTTTTCCTTTTTGAATACAATTTAACCAATTAAGTAGAAAATGCTTTGAAATTATGAACTCTTAAGCAAAATACCATCTTAAATCCAACATGTATTCATTTGGAGAAATCATTAGCTAATCAGAGATATTTCTAGTAGCTGGTAAAAGAACAATTCCTTTTCATGTAACTGATTTTACAAAATTGACAAGTGGCTGTGGTAAGGTATTGCAAGGCTGCTTGATAATAGAAGATGACTTACAGGGAAATGCTTCTCTACATCATCAACATCATTTACGAGAGATGCTCGTGGATCATCCAAAGAGATAGCAACAATTTTCCAGTCAAGCTCCCCTTCATCAATCATGGCCAAAGCAGCCAAGGGCTTGACCTTGAGTATTTCACCAATCTTTCCCCTTCTTTCACCAATCTCAACAACATCAACTACAAGAAGAGATGAAAGTTTTACACTACTTAATTATAACAGGAAAATGCTAGAATCTGCGATGAAGGGCAAATATCAAAATAGAACATATGTTGAATACCAGGATCATTATCTCCGAATGCTCCTTCAACTTCGGCATTCGCAAAAGATGGGTCTTCCCATGTTTGTGGAAGCAATCCATAGTTCCAGTTTATGTTGTAGCTGAAAACAAGGCAGAAACAAGAATTCAAAACCAGTAAAATATCCTCAAGCAATGAAGTAAGCAGAGGAGACGCAACCTATTCTATTTAATTAATAGATTACATCTAATCCATACAGTTAATTTATATAATATATTTAATATATTTATATTGATACAATGGGCTAACACTAAAAACACAAGTGCTGAGAACAAATTTTAATATCTGTACAAAACCAGTGAATGATTTATAAAGGAAGCAACAAGAAAATCTTACGGATAGTATCTTAGTTTCCCCTTTTTGGTATCTTGCTTAATAGGAGTGAATTGCTCATCAGTAGCAATCTCCATCTTTGCGCTTGATTCCTTTGGTATTTCAACAACATAGTTGAAAATCCCATCTCCTAAGTGCAACGGTAGGTCATGCCAGGGCGAAACCTGTAATACCAAACAACCCTTGCATTACCGATAAGCAGACCCAAAAAAACCTAAAGAACACTGTTTTAAATTAAAAAAGACCCAAATCATAGGTGCTCTCTACTGGAGTGGCATGCCCGTTTGCTTTATGGACTAACAGGTGACCCAATATCCGGGATTTGGACAAGTCGTCTTCAATGCAAAATGGAATATTCAGAATCTCATCTTTACTATTACAACCTTTCATTTCAATTTTCAAATTCAGGTTGCCATGGATAAAATAAAAAAAATCAACTCAAACTGAAACATAAAAGCACCAAAATCTCACATTGATTAACACGAGCAAAACTCGACTATCTAAAGAACAATGCATTGTTATTTTCGTAAATAAATATAATTTAAGCACAAATATACACTGAAATCATTACCATCGGAGACAGGGATTGGTTTTCTAAAGATTTTCGTTCTGGGTTTGGCAAATTACATTCATTCCTCGCGTATTATCACTAACCAATACAGATATTTATATAAATATATATAAAAAACTTCAGAGAAGTGAAAGATATAACCTTTTTTCCAGAATTGTCAAGAAAGTAGACACGGTAATCAAGGGTCTCAGGCTGGCCTTCTTCCTTGATTTGAACATTAGGGTTGTAAATAGACTTGCAAGAAAACGACCTCTTTGAAACCCCTTTGGTGGTGGTGGTGAAACGAAGGTTGTTGTTGAAGTTGGGAACTTTTTTAGTTAAACTGAAGAACGGTCTTTTAAGGAGCGAGCATGATCCAGTTGTGTTGGTTGCAGCTGACATCACTCTCGCAGTCGCCATTTTTGCAGCTAGATTCACTGATAGTACCCTTTTCTTGGTTAGATTCACTCAGAGAGTGCTTCTTGTGAACTAAGGCTCCGTAAAAAAAGAGGGTTTTTTATTAGTTTTTGAGCTACAGAGAAGAGAACAAGTTGTTTGGTCGGTCCTGATTGGCTGCCAGCGTCCCAACTCCCACACTCATGTCCCATTTTTTTTCTTTTTTATTCTTGGGTATAAGATTTTTTATTTGGACAACCTTTGACGGGTTAATATAATGGTAAACATTGATCTCTTGCGTCTAGCCTATAGTATTGCCAGAATCTCAGCTACAGAAATATGTTCATTCATTCATTTACTTGATGGGACTAATTCGTATAATTAAAAACCACGAATTATAAGTGCTTTCTTTAAATAGTATGGTGGCGATTATTTTTAAGATAACATAGCTTGAAATTTATTATGAAAATTGCATGTTTCGCTGAGAAACGCAGGTTTTTATGCACTCGTATGCTGATGTCTATGGTTTTTTTTCTTTTTATATAGCATGAGTGAACGTGCCGCTTGTGTGACTCTAACAATAGTTTTAAATTTTATTTTTTAATTTTAATTTTTTACAAACTATACCCTTAAAGTTAAAAAAATTATTTAACAGTGAGGTATTTTTCAATAAATTTAAAATATATAATATTATTTTATCTAAAGATTATCCCCAGGTTTTTCATGACACCCCAACTTTTAAAATCCTAGTTACTTTGACATTCCATTTTTTATCTGCTAACAACGTGTGAATTTTTATGTATTTGTGTACAAAATATTAAAATATAACTAGGAATTGGTAAAGGAAAAACTTAAAGAGACAACTCTCTCAATACAATGATACATACATCCTTTTTATAATAATAATAATAAACCTTGACAATTTTGTGACTTTTTGGCTTAAAAAAATATAGACTTGGATATAGTATTTAGTGGCTAAATTTCGTAGAAACAACTCAAGTATCCTTTCCAAGGAAAGTTCTAACAATCAAGACAATATAGCTTGTGCGATTGTCCAGATCATAATTATTTCCTCATAATTATTTATTTATTTATTTCAAATAATCAAGTACCCACGGCTAAGCAGATTTATGGAGTAAGGCACTGCATCAAATCACATGCATCAAAGAGCACTCGGGAGATGCAAAAACCGAAGCATCGACTTGAAGACTTCATACAACTTCGAAATGCAAGGGGTGGGGAAGCTCCGTTTTTATGTCAATAATTTAATTACACCCTTAAAACAAGTTTGAAACTGCATTTCAAAACTGTTTTTAAAAAGAATTAATTTTCTTTTTTGATATTTTTAAATCATTTTAATATATTAATACGTATCCAAGATATTTAAGATGAGATGGATGGTACAGCAGCCACTAGATGCAGCCCATAAATATCTTATTCATATTATCTGATCAGGATATGTTATACGAGGAACTGGAAATTTGCCTGAACCAAAATGCCCTATTAGATCCATATCGAACAGCACAATCTCGAAGCTTGCCACTTCACAAGGCATTACAGATCCCATCACATGGCATTACAGATCCCATCACATGGCATGAGTGCTACTTATGTCATGTCATGTCATGTCATGTTATGTGATCCTCAATAATCCAGTTAATGCATTCATATGTTAGGTTACAATTGGTTCTTCATCACATGATTTGCGACTACGCAATCCTGACAAGATTTCAAGTTTGATCGTAGCTCCTAGAGATAAATCCAGGTTTTTGACACAACTGACGAAACTATCTCAATGCGGTGGTGTGCGAGCACAGATGCCACACCGGAGGGCCATTCTCTGTCAGTAACCCCATTGCTAGCGGAGGCGCACTAATTACAAGATTTGAAGAAAAAATTAAGAAAAAAGAAGGTGTTGCAAACCCAGGTAGGGAAGTAAAATAAAATTAAGAACCTGATCAGGAGACCTAATTAAATTCACTATCTGGCATTGGAGTGTATCAACCTAATCCAACTGCAATCTTGCCAAGCTTTCGTCAACCCTCCACACTTTGTGGACACAATATTTTCATTTCGTGATCAAGAGCAAAATAAGTAATTGGTAAATAAATAGTGATAGTGGCAAATCAACAGAATAGTTCATTGAGAAGGAGGAGACGCACGTGTCGAAGAAATTGATGCAGAGGCGAAAGGCTTCGCGGACAGAGGAGACGGCGTCGTGTTCGGAGACAGGGCCGAAGACTCTCCCGACCGGGGAAGCTCCAAAGCCGGCGCCATCTGATTGATCTGGAAAAGTTTCGGAGATTGGTTCTCGAAATGAGGAAATGTCGTGGTGAGAAAGAAGGGGAAGCGTCGAAGGCAGGGTGGATGGTACAGATTCTCTACAGTCGAGGGAGTGCATTGCAGTTAATTGTTTTAAAGTGTTTTTTTTTAAAACAAAAATATTAGATTAATATTTCTCTTTTTTTTAATTCATTTTTAATACTATCATGTTAAAATATTTTTCAAAAACTAAAACGAATATATAAAACAAAGAAAAAATCAAGACTTTTTAAAAATAATTTATATCATGTTTGAAATTGCGTTTCAAAATATTTTTTTAATATATTTTTAAACAAAAAATATTTTCAAAAACAAGTTCAATCATACTCTTACTCTTGGACATGAATTAGATTCCCTTATGACCTAACTATTGGATTATGTTATGGTTTTGTTTTTAATTTTTTTTATTTTACATGAATTGAGCGAGGTTGAGTTTGAGTTTGGCGGTATCTCATTTCACTTCTATGCTGTTTTATAACACACTGCATTAATTGCTTCCAAAGTTTGAATTAGGAAATAAAATTTCATGCTGGAGGTTAATGATTTTTGTGCTTAGACAGGATAGCGTGGTTTTAGATGCCTGGATTTATATTTTTATAATTTAATGTTTAGTCTTTAATTTGATATTTTAATCTCTGCACAATAAAATATTTAAATAGTTACATGTTGGTTGAATTAATATTGAGGTGCTCGTTAAATGAGAGAATTAACATTTAAGATAATATTTAGAGATGACGCTATGTCAGCAAGCAAATGAAGAAAAAATGAAAATTTATTAAAAAAGTGACAAAAAAAAATACATACATACATACATATATATATATATATATATATATATATATATATATATATATTATTTTTAATTTACTTTGACGAAATAAAAAAACTAAAGTTTTCTATAGGATTTTTTCCATAGTTGACATAATATTGCATTGGCATGTCAGCTTTAAATATTATAATGGGTGTTGATATTCATGTTATAGTTAAAGGGAAAAAATAATTTGGATTCGACGAATTTTATCCTATGAAAAATGTATTTTGTAGGTCTAGGTGAGCGAAAAAAATCTTGTTTGTCTCAGACTCTTACAAGAGATACATGTCCTGACTCGAACTCAAGACTTCTTGTACAAATCTCAAACCCTTTGTTATCACGCCACACACTTTAGAAACATCGTTAAAGGAACATGTCAACATTTGACTAACATGTATCCATTTACACATTTTATTGTGCAAAATTAACAAAAAGTCTTATACTTATTTGAATAGAATTAAAACTCAGATACTTAATTGAGGAGATCATATAAGTTCATGCACTTAAAATCACTTTATCCCTGGTTAGACAAACTTAAATTCAATACATATTCAATTTATTTTTAGATTTTTATACAAGTTCATGTTTGGTTCATATTTGTTTAGTCAAAACTTTATTTTTATTATATTTTAATTTTTAAATGTTAAGAAATGAGAGAGAAATTCGATAGAAAACAATAATAAAAGAGAGCATAGTTAGTCTTCAGTATTCTAGCCACCATGCGATCAAACTTGGT
Source organism: Salix caprea (assembly GCA_964035475.1). NCBI lineage: Eukaryota > Viridiplantae > Streptophyta > Magnoliopsida > Malpighiales > Salicaceae > Salix > Salix caprea. The sequence goes on from OZ037760.1 coordinate 6,163,498, forward strand.
ATTAATTAGTTGATTTTGAAAAAAAAAATCAATTGAGATGATTTTGTTTTTTTAAAACATGTTAAAAAATATAGATCAAGATTCATTAAATTATTTTTTATTCAATTTATTTTTAGATTGTTAAACTAACTGGAGGGTGTTCCAGGCTTTGAAATATATTTATTAAATATATATATATATATATATATATATATATATATATATATATATATATATATTAAATGTAATTTTAAACAAAATAAAATAAAATATAACTTTTCGGAGTCCAAATATTTAGACCCGGATTTTCATATCATTTTAGTCTTCTGTTGTATGTATATATATATATAAAAAAAAGTAGGTGAATATTCATTTGTCTTTTAATATAAAACAAAAGGTTAGGTGTGATAGCCTGGCTTTCTAGGTTCGTCCGCACCTAAGTATTTTTTTAAAGACCAAGTATATGTGTCCATAACATTTTTTTAATGTTAGAAAAATATATTCTGTCAATTTTTATCGAATAAAATTCTGGTTATTTTAAGTTCTTACAAGTAATATATATCTTAACTCAAATTTAAAATTTATTATATAAATCACAAGTTTTTTATCATTACATCATGCCCCCTGAGAATTGTGTCTATAACATGCTTAACCTCTTATTGTTGTTGTTTTTTCCTCTAATTATATTTTTTTTCTTATTTTCTCTTTTAACTATCACCCCATTTTTATTTTAAATTGTTTAGTTTAACGTTTTTTAAATATTAACTAGTTTCTTGAATTATTTATATAATTGCATGATACCAGGAGCAACCATGTAAGAACATTTTTTTAAAAAAAATCAATTTTTATTTTATTTTTTATTTTAAATTAAAAAAATTAATGTTTTAATGTCAGATATGATTTTTTTAAAAAAAATATTATTTTAATATATTTATAAATAAAAAATATTTTAAAAACAATATTAATTACGTTATCGAATAGTCGCGCACAGTAGTTTTTTTAACGTAAGACATCCCGTCGAAGGAGACCATTGATTTCAGCAAGAGACAAACAGAAGGATAAGCGCGAGGTGCGGTAAGAAATAGGAGCCTACTAAAAACAGCCTGGGTCTAAGCATGGTGGTTAAGGAAATGGATGGGATATATATAAAATTGGATAAGGACTCAAACTTATGCTTTCAATAATAATTAATTGAAAAATAAATAAGTTCAATATAATATTAAAAAATAATATAATTTATATTTTACAAAAAAACAGAATTAGATTTAGATGTTTTTGAATATGACATCAGATTTGCTAATTAAATTATTACGAGTTTAAGATTTCACCAAATTAATTAATGATACAGGATAATAATATAGATTCATGCGAGTTTTGAATTTAAATAATATTTATTTTAGAAGATATGTTATAAAATAGTATAAATTATATTTATCACAAAAAAATATAAATTATAATTTATAAACTCAGACTCACGATTTATTGTTTTACACAATAAAACATTTCCTATTAGGACTGAGCGGTGAAATCATTTTACCAAATTTTAATTTATTATATTTATCGCAAAATATTTTTCATGTGCTGTATTAATAGTAAATTTTAAGAAATAAAAATATTTTTAATAAATTTATAAATAAAAAAACATTTTTAAAAATGATTATTATCCATGTACCAAACAAATCTGACTCGTACTTGTTAAGACGAAATGAATATTACATTCAAATTTCAAAACCAGTAAGATCGGTGGCCGACAGGGTGACAAGATATTGGGATGAAACTGCGAGGAAACCGCCCAGGTCCTATCCCGACAAGACAATACCGGCTTCACTTTGTGGCCCATCTTATCTGCTGTCCCTCTCCGGTTAGATAGATTTTAATGCAAATTCTACGTCGAGATCGCCATCCAATATGAACAGATAAATATTAACTCCAATCCAACTCAATATGGAATACTTCTAATTTTTCGATTTGATGTAGTCCATAGTTATATTTTTTAAAATATTAAAAAAACAATCAAAAGTGTGAAGTTTTTTTAATGCTGTAAAACTAGGTAAGATCATAAATTTTTATTTTTTTGCTCTGCATGAGTTTTTGATAAAATATATAAAATCTAACTCGATATAAATTTATTTGTTTAATAAGTTTGAACAAAACATGAATTATAACATTTTAGATCTCAAATAATATATACTGATAAATTATAAAATTTAATTCCTAATAAATATAATATCGAAGTTGGTTCTTTCATTGTTCATGAAATTTTAAACACTTAAAATACTATTGCCCGACAATTCTTATTTTTGTATTCTCTAAGGATATGTTTGTTATCTCATTGTTTATAAAAAATGAAACACTTGAAAGTTGAAATACCTTTGTCCATCAATTTAATATATTTTTTTATCACAAAGGCAAAATCATATTTTCGCTGTTAAAAAATATATGAAAAATACTCGTACATCCCCAAACAATCATTTAATAATAAATTGCCAATGAAAAACACCATAAAACCCCCAAACCAAGGACTTAATTTTTATAAACCAAAGAATAAAGTAATAATTATATTACAACAATCCACAATAAACTATGCGTATAGCTACGATCAATCCTTAATATGATACAATTTTTTGTTTAATGGAGTATAGATACTGTTAATTTTGACTTAAAACTTGTTTGACGCTAACATAGAATATATATTTATATTATCTATATATGTATATCTATAATATTTTATTTTTAATAAGACGTTATATATAATATATACATACATTATACACTAATATTAATATAAAACACACACATATACATATGATATTTATTATTTTGAAGACCCCAAATAACAATCATGAAACTTTTCTCATCTCATGAAATTCATTGACATCAAGAAAGCTCATTATTACGAAAAAACAATAAACTCATAATATTACGTGTGTGAACAGTGGCAATCCACAGTAATTAAGCCACCCACCCCTTCCGATACTGTATTTTTTTTTAATCGTTGCTGTCCGTTTTTTTTTTAATATGGTTATTCAAGTCTCTGTTTATTTCAATTAAATTTTATGATTTTTAATTAAGCCACCCACCCCTTCTAGCATATTCTATCTACAATCTATAATAATAATAATATAATAAAGTGCTTTTTTTGTTCTCTCTTCAAAAAGACTTTTTTAATCTTAATAGAAAGGACAGAAGAGACGGGTTTGTCACCATAAGAAGATACGAGAAGGTTTTCAGTCATCTTCACAGGCTGGCAATTATAGCAAGCAGAAAATTAAAACCCTACTAAACTCCATGGCTAATATTTGTTGCCAGCATTTCAAGGCATGGACTCAACCACTGATCCAACGGGAATCGGGAATAATGATTTATGCAGATCCATTTCAAGATCATCAACGTTCAATTATTCATTTATTATACTATCTTGCACTTAATTAACGCTCAAGTTCTATTTTAATCATGTAATTAATCTGTTTTTTTAGCCTGTGATCTAAACAGCAAGCCTCGATTTGACATATATAATTTGTTAAACCCTAAAACAATTAAGATTTTACTTACTTAACTAGATCTAAAAAACACACTTTTTAATGATACAATAAATATAATTTCCTCTCATCCAAAAAAATATTAATAATTAACCAGTCAAGATTTTCCATTACTTTCTGGCACATCGTCACGGCGCTCAATTTGTAATCATAAGCCAACCTCTTTATGGGTCGGTTTTTGACGGGCCGTACCCACCCACCAACAAAAAGGATGTGAAGTCTAGTAAACGGGTGTCGCCACCTTACTGGCTCATGAAATCAGAAAAGTCAAAGGAAGGTTCAAAATTGAACCAACCATCCGTACCATTCAATCACGCGTTTCATTCACATGGGCTTAAAACTGTTTGCATGATTACTCAGTAGAACTACTCTTAACTCTTTTTTTTTTTGAATTTAATGTTACTTCCGCACAAGCAATGTTTTTTGAACAAACATGCTTTCAAGGACTTAGACAATGAATAACTACGGTTTAATAGCATTAAAATAAATTACTTCCATGAAATGCAACAAAATTAACGTGAGCTTTATATATAAAAAAACAATTTGGATCATGATGTACAGGTAGGAGATATAAAGTACTAATTGTTTTTTAAATAATTTTTGCTTGAGAATTTATTAAATAATATATATATAGTTAAAAAAATTGATCTGATTTTTTTTAACCATCATAGCACATCTAGGGGCGGCATCCTTCAAGATCAATGGTTTCCCATCAGAAAACCTTGAATGTGAATTTTCAACGGCCTAGCTGGTAATCAATCTCATAAAGTCTGCAAAAAACAAAAAAGAAAAACGATTTGTTAATTGGTTTGTCAGCAAAAACGACCCACTAAGTTAAATATTCCAATTTGCTATCGAAATATTAAATAAATACAGCCTATAATCATCAAAATTCCATGGTCTTATTCCCACCTGTTATTAAGAGGTGGACAAGCTATAAAAGTTGAATTATGAGGGCAGGGGACTCTCCTGCTTTAGTGGAAGCTTGACATAGAAAGTTTGGTAAGCTCTTGTTACTGTAGGTGGCCGTTCATGCTAATTCCTGTGAATTCAAGCTATAAAGTCTTCATCTTTATCTGATAATATCTCCAGGTTCTCAATTACAATGTTGATATAATTATAGTTTTGAGCTACTCGTATCTTACAAGTATTGGCTAGACTTGATTATACAAAGCTAGAGATTATTGTTCTTAATTTCCTTGTTTTACTTGTGTGAGCCTGATTTATGTTGGTTAACTTCATATTTGTTTTTGGATCTGTGTAAATTCACTGGTAAGCACTAGCTTATTCCTGTTCTGGTGATCTCCCACCGTTATTAATTCTCCACCATTCTTTCACCCCCTCATCAGAAAGCAGGTTCTGCCATGGAGACTTCATCAATTACAGCTTTATGTGAACTAGTAAGAGCACTTGTGATTGTTATTGCACTTTGATTATCAGATACAGGAATCTGGAAGCTTTTTGTTAGTGATTCAGGATTTGTTAGATACTGAACTGTAAATATTACTGGTGCACAGGGAATGGAGGATCCGAGCTTCATCAACCAGTGGTACATGAACTCTCTTGATGATATCAGCTTACTACCATTAGCTGCTGCATTTGGAGAGAACGCACACCATCCTTTCTCTCACCAAAATTTCAACCTCAAAACCTCCATGGATGCTGCTCCTACTAGCATTAATGTTAGACCAACAAAACAGATGAAAACTTATCATCTGTCAGACCCACAATCTGCCTTTTCTCCTAACATTCTTTCATTTGTCAATCCCAATCACGCAAATCAAATGGGATTGGTGAAGCCTAAAGAGGAAGCAGTACGTTCTAAAAGCATCAATAATCTCCCTTCTGACATGGTAGTTTCTCAAGATATCTTTGGGAACCAAAACTATGTATTCAAGGCCTGCCAAGGACCTGAGAGGATTAGCACAAACAGTACCAGACTTTCTCAAAGTCAAGATCACATTATTGCAGAAAGGAAGCGGCGAGAGAAGCTTAGTCAACGATTCATAGCTTTATCTGCCGTAGTTCCTGGCCTGAAGAAGGTATCAAGCTTAATCTAGATTCTTCTTTATTATCATTCCTGATATATAGCTTTTCATTTCCAATCATGGCATCTGGGATATCTTATATATGTGAGCCTGTCGAGTTTTAGATGGACAAAGCTTCTGTTCTAGGAGATGCTATCAAGTACTTGAAACAACTGCAGGAGAAAGTTAAGACACTTGAGGAACAAACAAGAAGGAAAACCATGGAATCAGTGGTCATTGTGAAGAAATCTCATATATATGTCGATGAGGGTGATGGCAACTCTTCCTCAGATGAGTCTAAAGGCCCTATTCATGAAACCTTGCCAGAAATTGAAGCAAGATTCTGCGACAAACACGTCCTCATAAGAATCCACTGTGAGAAAAGGAAAGGAGTTTTGGAGAAAACAATAGCTGAAATCGAGAAACTCCACCTATCAGTAATCAATAGCAGTGTTCTCGCGTTTGGGACTTCTGCTCTTCATGTTACTATTATTGCACAGGTAAGTTCTGCCCTCAACATTCCTTTCAAACATCTTGTTCATGTATGTGCCTTCTCCTTTCTCGAACACTAATAAAGGACTTGTATATTCACTTTTTTGCAGATGGATATCGACTTCGGCATGTCAGTTAAGGATCTAGTGAAGAATTTACGCTCAACTTTCGAGATTTTCATGTGAAAAAGAAGCTTCTCCAAGCTTAGTTCGTATGATGGTCTAATTAGTTTCTCTGATGCTGATGGAAACTTAGAGGACACCATATAATAAGCATATATCTATACATATACAGCTCAAAAAGCTATCTTTCTAAAAGTAGACCAGGCCTGTAATGCTCCACCTTACCCATAAGCTTGTTTGCTGCGAGGTTCATTTTGCAGGAGGGTTTTTGTTTTCTAATCAGTTTTTGCATGGTCAAACTCTTAGCCATGTTCAGGATCCATCTGTTTCGAAAGAGTGATCTCGCAGCTTGTTTAGGCTTTTTTTTTTTTAGTGGGAAGTTGATTATTCAACTGAACATGTTAAGTCCCTTTCCTGCCTAAGATGGTTGAACTGGGAAGATGGTTTTTTAGGTGGAGACAAAAGGCCTTTTATTGCAGTAATTTCGTTTGGTCGATGTTTGAAGAGGCAGTCTGTTGCCTTTTTTCTTTTTCTCTGTAATGTTCTAATAATGATTTGTAACAGTTTGGTTCAGACTACTGGGATGATATATTATAATAACTTCCATCCGCCAATGAAGATGATTTCACTCAATTTTCTTATGTTTTTTTAAATTACTGTGTGGATTTTCAGCTGCCCATGGGGATTCATGATCTACTGGCTGAGCTCCTCCTATTGCATGGAAAACCACCTCAATTCCCACACCTGACTTTGAACAAACAGGAAAACAGTCTATTTTTGAGATTTTAGAACATTATATCAAAGCTCAAAAAACTATATGTATAAACAGGATAATAGTCCAGTGTTTATTTTTAGGCTCAATTCACACTCCGAAAAAAGGCATCAAACATGAATCCATGATTACAGAATGCCCCAACTTGGACATTGATATTACTTTATCTTATCTTTAAGTTTCTTAAAAAATCAGAATCAGAATCAGAATCACAGGATTAAATACTAGCCATATTTGCCTTGTTGCTGCCTAGCCTAGGAGGTAGGTTAGGGACGATGAGTTGACATTGTGGCATTTGGCTCGCTGTCAAGTTCTTCAGGATCGTGTTCGTTAAGCTAATTAAAAACAGCAATTTGGTGCGTGATTGATACAGCTCTAAGAAAAATGAGCTTGTTTCGGTGCTCGATGATGACCTCAGGAATTGACAGTCCGCAAAAGTTTTTGCATCATAGTCGCAGAAAGTAGATAATTATAATCTCCAGTCCCCACAAAAGATTGAGATCTTGCTATGACTTCCATATCTCCCTCTCTCTCTCTCCAAAAGTTTTTTTCTTTTGGATTTGAGAAAACCAAACTCTATTACAAATTTTTACGATAAATACATGTTGATTTAAACTCGAAATCTATTATACAAATTTCAAGTTTTTTTCCATTATATTACATCTATCTTGTATTCCAAAAATGACAAACCTGTAAATATCATGTCCTTGCCGTCCCTCTGAATGGATTATCATTTGATAGCCAAGAATACAGATGAAAAGAAGACAAGGATTCCTTTCTAATCACTAGCCAATTGTGTCGAGCCAGGGTCCATGGCCACTCACTACACCAATGGTACTTCAGCATTATTTCAACTTTTCTTCATGATTTGTAACGAAAACAAAGCTATACTACAAAACAGGCTTTGAAAATTGAAACCAGGAAAGTTTCCTCTGAGAAAGGCGTTCGATCTTGAACTGACAGCCATGTTCTTGGCTGCATAGTCAGCTAGTTATTTCATATTATTAAATCCCATTTTCCCCCACATATTTATCTCCGATTTTAAACCATGATGTCCTGTTGATTGCTGCTGTCTTAAACCGATGAAGGTCACGTGCCTCGAGGGCTGAAAACTGGAGTCTGAAATCTCCCGGAGAAGTGATTTGTTGGCTGCAGGTTGCCCGATCTTCAAATCATTCTGTTTTCGGAATCGTACTGGGGAAATACGAGTTCTTAAAGAAAAGCTAACGTGACGTAAAGATGTGATTGATTAGTTGAATTTTGTGATTCCATTATTATAATCAGTAAGAGCCCACCATCTTTCTTAATCCAACAATTTTAATTAAATGATGGATGCTGTTTGATGCATTTAATATAAAAAAAACATAAATAAAAGAAGATAAACTTGAAAAGATATTTACCATCGTTCAGATATTGTAATTTTAGTTCAAGGATAGTCAGTAATAAATTAATGTTAAAACAAAAATATTAGAAATTAAAGATGTTGTGTCGTATACAGGAGGTCAATCAGAAGTTTTTTTTATTGTCCGACTCAATTTTATACGAGCGAACGTACTTTATATTTATGTTGATTATTATTTCATCTTAAATTTTATTATATAAATGTTTCCGATATGAAATAAATATTTTTAAAATATTTTTTTACAGCCTATCATTCTATAAAAAGGATATATGATGAAAAAACATGCGAAGCACAGGTGGGTGTACCAAATAAAAAAAATAACTCATCTCTTGAATCTTTGGATTACTAATCAGTTTCATATTTCAGAGTTTTGGAATAGTTTTCTAGAGAATTTGGTAAAGGGATTTAATGGTATTGTTTTTTTTAAAAATAACTTCAATTTTTTTATACATGATTTTAGATATTTTTTATATATTGAATTTAAAAATGATTTTAAAAAAATATAATAATATATTTTTAATTAAAAAATATTTTATAATTCAAGTTCTATCAAACTTCTAAACATGCAGGGACAAACTGGGCCAACTATACCTAAACTTACTCACTGAGCCCAGCCCAGCCAGCAAATTTAGATATTCAATTTTTGTTATAGCAAATTTTCACTTGGATATTTTTCGTCGTCAACATATATCCTCGTCAAAAGTCATTTGCGGTTTAGAAAAAAAAACATGTGTTTTAAGTTGTAAGAGCCCCGTAGACTTTGATTAACCAGTCGTGTTCTACGTTCCATAATTGTTGGAAGTGAGGGTGCGCATGATACTCCAATATTTACGCACAAGAGACCTGGGTAACAAGAAATTGAAATGCAGCCATGTAGAGTTAGTGACAAATATTGGCACCGACAATTAGGTGGCGTTCCAGAATGTTTGACCGACGCGTGGACGCGATACTGTAATTTTTTTTTTTTTATCGTTGCTGTCCGTTTTTATTAATATGGTTATTCTAGTCTGTGATTATTTCAAATAATTTTACGATTTTAAAATTAATAAAAATATAAATTTTCAATAATTATTATATTCTTAATCTCATAATTCAAACAAAAAATATATGTACTCCCTTTGATTGTGGTCGTGGTGGTCTAGATATCAAAAGGCCATTGAATCAATAGGAACAAATTAGGAAAATTGCATTTGTGCTTGGGAAGAGGAGGTGAGATTGTATTTTTAAAGCTATTTTTATCTAGAAATATATTACAATTATTAAAAAATACTATTTTTTAATTTAAAATAAAAATAAAAAATGTTTTTAATTTTTTTTTCAAGAATGCTTTTCAAATACAATATCAAACTATCAAAAAATTGGGAAATTAATAGTATTTGTTTTTCGCGTTAAACTATATATATTTTATAATTAATATTTTAGTTTTTTTTTTATTTTAATATATTGATGTTAATAATAATAATAATAATTTTAATATATTGATGTTATTATTATTATTATTTTGATGTATTTATTTTTAAAAAATACTTTAAAAATCAACGAATACATATATGTTCTTCAATAGTATAACAATTAGTATTGTTAGCGAATTAGGTGACTAGAATTGCCAATTACTTGTCCAGTAGACTGTAGATTTGTAACTATATCTAAAGGAGCTTTAAATAGAGTTTTTTGTGGTTCAAAAAGAATATATATCTTCGCTCCTTCAAGCTTCACTTGAAATCTCTCCTTAAATTCACCTGTTCTATTGCTTCATATCAGAATTATATCTATTTATTGAATTTTATAAAATTACAGAATCAATAGAAATCTAATAAAATAATTATATATATATATATATATATATATATATATATTAAAAAATCAATCCAACAATATTTTTTATTTTATTTTCTGCACACCATTTTCTCTTTATTTTAAAATACAAACCAAACACAAATTTAATGATAGAGAACAAAACACGGTGTCATTCTTCACACGTCTCTCAAAATTCCTGGGCAGTGGGTGCTTCGTCTTCTTTACCTTTCTTCTACTAGCAATTTAGGGTTTCGAAATCACCAGTTATGAAGCCATAAAATTCGAACCCAAATCAAATAAATTGACGCAGACCCGATGAAATCCAATCAATTAAATTAACGCCCAGGACAAGAACTGACTGGTTGTTTATTGCTGACGGCAAATGGTGCTCGGATTCACAGTTTGAAATGCACAACAATGCACAGGATTATGGCCTCAAAACTGGAGCAATTTCTTCTCTTTTTTGTTCCTTTTTGCCATCTCTTCAAGCCTCTCCACACGTATCCTCTACTCCATAATCTCAATTATCAAAAGATTATCATTCACAGTAAAAGTTCCTGAATCGATGCGTATTTTTGGTGCCTGTTTGGTAGTTAAATTGCATTTGTTTTTTGTATCAAAATAATTTAAAAATATCAATTTTTTTAATTTAAAATAAAAATAAAAAATTTCCAGCAGTGTCAAATACCCACTTGATCCCTTTCCTGATGTGCCAACAGTTGTGCCAGTACAACAAGCTATGCTTATAATTGCAGAGAAGATGATAGGCATGCTTGCCAGTTAGCTGGTTGGTGTTTTCTTGCAATTGAGATAGATATTCAAATTCCGGTGATTAGAAAAGGAAAAGGACGAGGGTGTGTAGTTTTTTTTTTTAATTTGATAATAAAATTATAGTGTGCAATATAAAAACATTTTTATTATTAAATAATATATAATTGTGCAATTTTTTTTTTAATTTTTAGATAAGTAATGTGAACATACATATAAAATTCAAGTAAATCATAATTATTCAAAACACGATAGAATCTCCACTATAATATAAAATGCAGGGGTGATTTTCAGTGTAGGTGGTTATCAGTCCACCGCTTGAAGGTTTAAACGACAAGTCAATTCTCCAACTTCAACCGACACATCATTCAGCGTTAAAACAGCCACAAATATCTCCTGACCCCACGCCACCCCACCCTTCTCCGTGTCTTCCACGCCAGCATCCAAACTCGCTCTCTCTTCTCTCTCTCAGAGCACCAACAAATCACAACCAATCATCTCTCACCTCCACATCATTTACTCTCTTCTTACTGGTCCATTCCTACCACGTCACCATTCCATAAATCCTCTTAGACTAATCTAGAACCTTCACGCTTTTAAAGCCCCGCAATAATACTAAAAAAGAATTCGCACCCAAATCAATTTCCCCTCCAGAACCATCAACTTCCCAATTCTATTGATCTCCCCTCTCCTTCTAACGTCTTCCGGTTCCGATTCAATGGCAATCAAATCATCATACCGCTACCTAACCCTAATTTCCCTCGTATTCACAACTCTGTCCTCAACCGCAGCTCTGCTCTCCACACCGGACATCAATTCGCCTCCCCATCCAAAAGCAATCTCCGTGAGTAGTTAACTTCACAAACTGCAAATTTCTTTAACTGCTCCTTCCCATATCTTTACTCTAACGACAATTTTTTATTTTTGCTGTTGTAGGATTTGAAGGAAGCGATTGTGAAGAGCTTAGGGTTTCAAGCGGATGATTTCAAGATTTCTGGTTTTGATCTGAGAGACGCGCTTGTGGGCCATTCGGTGGCTTATGAATTTGATGTGGAAGTTGATAATAAGGTGTTTCCGTTCAAGTTATTGGAGGATGTGAACCGGTGGGAGTTTGTTGATTTACCTGTTTTTAGAGTTGAAGACCCAATTAGACCCGGTGATGAGAACGGCTTGGTAGAGCAGAAAAAGGACGACAATGGATCTCCTGTTTTAGCTCCGTTTCAGCTTGCTGGACCCATGGAGATATGGATTCAAGATGCCAAAGATATGCGCATTTCATTGCCGGTATGTGATTGATTTCGATTTTACTCTAGTTCATTCGGGCTATTTTCGACAGCAAGAATCTGTTAGTTTTTATTTATCTGTTTTTAAAGGAGTTTGTGAAGGGCCTGTTTCAGGTTAGGCAGGTTTTTGTTGCAATGATTTTGGGTCATTTTATTTGTCCGATATTTTCACCCCGAGTTTTCCATTAGAAATTGCTTAGAATTTCAGTTCAGAAGCTGAAAAAATTAATGTTCTTTATCTGCAGCATGATGTGGATGCTGGTGTTTTGAAAAAAGTAATTTTAGCAGATGGCGCTGTGGTTACGGTGAAGGGCGCGAGATCAGTCAGTCTGCGTCACCCTATTGATCTTCCATTGCCTCTAAATCGAACTCACTCTGGTTTTGCTTCTGGTCTTCTTGCCTTAGCTGAACAGCTACGTCGTGCTACTCGCTCTGAAGAGGCTCCACCGCTCTCCCTGCGCATTGTTGGGCCCACATCACTCACTTCTCCTTCCTCATCATCACAATCTTCCAATAACAGGCTTAAGCTGAAGCGCCTTGCTCCTGGACTAGTGGAGCTATCCTTGCCCGCAAAATCCCAACCTGTTGATTCCATCCCCGCTGTTGATTTGGAACATGCAACTACTGTCCTTACTCCTAAACATTTCACTACAATGTGGCCATTTGCTTCTGTGAACGGCTCAAACTCAAATTTGGTTGGTTTCGAGAAATTGCTTGCCTCTGTGTTGGGGCCCAAGGCTGATAAGAAAGGTTCCTTCAAGTTGTTAAAAGCAGACGTGTCAGCTCAGACATTTGTTAAGATAGGTTTTGGTGTTGAGAAGTTGTTGAAAGAAGGAGACGGAGTTGATTTGGAGGCTGTTCCTTGGTGGAGGACAAAACCTGAGAGTGTGAGGATGCATTTTGAGGTATTGGCTAAGGTTGATGGCCAAAAGGTTGTACCAGAGAGAGTGGTGCAGGTTAATCCCGTGATTATAGAGGATACTGTGGCTCCTCATCTGCTTACAGGAAATGTGAGCATGTCCGGAACTCCTGTCGTTCATCCTCCTTCCAATCCTTTCACCTTGTAAACCATTGGCGGGGGGCTTAATTTGGCAAATTTGCTGGAGAAACTGTAAATTCCCCCCATTTTCCAGTTATACACAATGAGATATTAGGGATGCACATTGTAAAAAGATTAAAACAAAGATCTGAAGAGGTCCGTATTGTTTGTTCTACGAGTGATGATATGAGAGCCTTCATCTTGTGGTCTTACTTATTAATCGTGTTGTCATCAACCTTTTCCCGGTAGTATAAGCCACGCCATTGGAACTCTCACTTTTTCAGTAGCTATGGTTATTTCCAAATTTCAATAGCTCCCCGTTAATAATGGTTGTAAAATCAATTGGAAGTGCTGGTAATAGATAGCTCAACAAAGAACAGGCTGATCAAGCTTTAGCCTGCAAAATCCATCACAGCGGGGGCATTATCAAGTTGGCTTCCATTGGAGTGGCCAATAATCTACATCTATGGAATGGAGGTTCCATATGGGGAAACAAGGCTAATTGTTGCAACTCGTAAGCCAGTGAGAGAAGGATGTGTTATTCTGAGCATGTCATTTATCATTTGACTTTCCTCGGGTGGGGAGAATGGCATGTTTCCATAGTAAAAGATCGATTTTAGGATTTCAGAGATGCTGGAGGCGTACCTGCAAATACATACTCCAGTGATATTACATCAGTTCAAGCCATAAAAGATGATCAAGAATGACAACCTCTTGGTGGGTTTCAAATTGGCTAAATATCATATATCACTAAGGATGGTTTCAAACCGGTCCAGATACAAGGAACCACTCATTAACTTCACATAATTTGCTTCACTTGGACTGAAACTATTTCCTGATGAAGGAAATCCCCTTCTGAATGCTTTCCGCCAACTCATTTTTCGCCTTTTGCAGTCCCACCCTGTTAAATATAGTTACAGGATTAATATTTTTTTTTCCTACCAACAAAGGAAAGACAGTTGAGTAATTAAATGTTTCTTCATACCTCTCATATTCATTTAGTGGACCAAGTTGATAGACTTCCTCAGCTCCTCTACGGCCAAGCCGTACCTTGGTCGCGAAGAATGGAAGTTCTGTCACCTGTTATAATCAGGGTGCTTAATTATTAAAAAGCTAAAATTGAAAGTATAAATGCCCAGACAAAAGTAAGGGTTTCAAAAGAATACCTCAGAAGCTACAAATGCACATTCCACAACACCAGCATCTCCCCTCAAGCCACGGAGGCAGGCATCTGCAAATTTAACAGCTGCATATGCCTGCACAATTATGTAACCTTGTCTTCATTTTGGTCCAATTTGTCCACTAGGTTTGAAGTTTTATCATTCATTTTTGCAATCAGAGTTGGAGAATGAACAAAAGAAGGAATAGATTGGCTAACCATTGACAATGTTGCAGAGCCAGCCCCAGCTTTTGCCTGCCAATTATGCAAACATTGTTTAATGTAGTTTAACCAGTCTACTAAAATTCAAATGGAAAGGGCGCGGCAACTAGTACAAGCATTTTGAGGAGCTCATATTTTGGGAACCATCAACTTAAGAACAATTGCATTAAGAATTCATGCAGTAGCAGCGTGGCACTTTCCATCGAGCTTGCAATCAGGATTTAGCGAACATCATAACAAAACACATGTGGTGCCATATAAGCAATCAAAATTCTACAATAACAGGTGAAAATGATTTTCTGAACTAAAATTAGAGCAAGAACAATTCAAATAGTGTTGAACCGTGAGATTGAGCTCCATCTAGGAATGTACTGTAAAATGTTTAAGGATCAACAGAAGAATTAAAAGGTAAAGTTTGGAAGCTTCGGACTTTATGATAAACAAAGATGCAGTAGATGAAATTATCAAAACCTTTCTTTTATAAAAATATTGATTTTAGCTGGTCCAATCAGCGATACCACCATCCTTGTCCATGTGCACTTGGAATTTTATGTTCGATTTACAATAACAAGTTGTTATAGCGCATGCTAATCTATATCAGACCACTGAAAATTACCAGAGAGGTGGTAACATATTGTACGTTAAACACTGGCTGGTTCTCTCTATCTCTTTCTTTGCCCAAGCAGATGACACTCAACATAACACTTGGAAGGATCTAATAACATCCAGTGTTGAAATACAACGTGCTCCAAAAAACAATTACCTGAACAACCTCTGTTCCACCATCTTGAATTCGTTTTGTCAGGTATTCAGTTTCTTCCGGGGTGAAGGAGGAAGGGGGCTTAGCCTGCAAATAGTGCATCAAGTCGTTGCATTAAAACCATTCACTTCATAATGTGCCAAATATTTTTTGATAGCAGCTTTAAACATCTAAATTGGTGTTGACATTTTCTCAAAGCAACCTACACTACCTGCGACAAAAGGGGCAAAATTGTAACTCCAGCATGGCCTCCTACAACTGGAACATCAACTTCCCTGGGATCAAGTCCCAGAACTTCTGCCTGCAAAGAAATCAGGGAGCATAATGTAGAAAGTTCATACAAGTTAAAAAAAAAAAAAAACAAGAGCAAAAAACATAAAAGGTCCATTCGATGCTCCAGTAACAAGTATTCTACTTGGCCTGGCAGATTTTAGCTGCCTTAAATGTCAGAGCATAAGCAATTTACACAGGCAGAAAATTATTAGTTAGTCTGATTTTCTTATACATACCACGAAAGTGTTTGCTCTCACAACATCAAGCATTGTAACTCCTAGAAGTCGCTTGGGATCATAAGTTCCAGCTTTCTTGAAAACCTCTGCTGCAATTGGAACTGTAGAATTAACTGGATTGCTGATCAAGTTGACAATCGCATTGGGGCAGCACTTTGCTACTCCCTCGCAGAGAGTTCTGACGATCCCAGCATTGATTTTGAAAAGATCATCTCTGGTCATTCCAGGCTTCCTTGGCACACCAGCAGGTATGACCACAAGGTCCATCCCTGTAAGAGCACTCTCAAGCTGTGGCTGCCCTAGGAAACCCCGAACCTCGAAAACCAAAATGCATAAACATTGCTATCAAATGCTTTCAAGACTACATGGTAAAGTTTGAAATCATGAATACAACTGCTGTTACTTGGATAAATGATTCTTATCTTTAGGAAAACATTTAAAAAATTGCCAGTTAGAAGAACATAAAACAAGTCATAATTTTCCCCAAACCAGGAACATTACAATTCCAAGATAAAAGGATTACCTTCCATTACAGTGAGACATGACCACATATATTTAAGATATTAACAAGAAAAAACATAATTAATAAATTACCACGGCACCAGTGTCCATGTGACTAATATCTGCAGTGACACCTGGAGCATTCACAACATCATAGAGGTGAAGAACTGAGACCAAAGGATTCATCTTCATCAGCATTGCAAGGGGTTGCCCAATCCCTCCAGCAGCACCCAAGATAGCCACTTTGAACCCAGGCGCTCCTCCTTTTGCTCTGCAATCAGTTCTCTTCAAAACACAGCTTTCCTCCATCTATTGAAACATAACCCACAAATCGTTTTCAAGAAAAAGTCCCAACTTTCTTTAACATCACATAGATTGGCATGCGCATATATTAACTGTAAAACAAGTCAAGACAAAACAAATAGAAGACCTGGGAATTTGGAGGTTGGAGATGAGCTGATATCCTTGCGATCCTTTGGCTAGCCATTGACTCAATCTCTGTGTGTTTTGCTAGACTGAGAAAATTGTACTGGTATCACAGCACTTCCAACCACATGAAATAAATATGGTGTGGATTTATAACTCAAGAATTTTTTTTCTTGGAGATAATGGGCAGCTATAATTTTTGGGGAGTTGGAAGCAAGAAGTTGACATATTTGTCTGAATGCAAATATTTTTGTGGAAACAAGCTTACGATCCCTTATCTCATCTGAATTTCTCGAATTGTATGCGGCTATAATATTTTTCTTTTTTCCCTTCAAACATTTGTTTGTTTTCTCCTGAATTTTGATAGAGCAATAATAATTTTTTTATAACAATATATAAAATAAATATGTTTTATGATATTTTTAGATGAATTTATATTATTCGATACAAGAGACATTTTCTCTATTTATTATCTAAAACTCTTCAATTTCCAAAAATTAATTAAATAAATTCTATCTAATTTATCACGGAATACAAAGAGATAAGCACCAGTGCAATCGTAATTGTACAATTTAAAACAAATATATAAAATACGTTGGGATTTACTATATTTCTAAAGACTATAATTTCAACAGTAGAATTATCATTTATATATATATCCCATCTTATCAAATGAAATATAAAGCACATATTCGTTTGATAGTCCTCGTCATAAGCCCTCCAACCCAAACCCTATCTCGCTCATCTCGCTTAATTGGGCTGGTCGGGCCCAAACAATCAAGGCTCAGAGCCCGACAAGCTAGGCCTGACGTAGTTTCGGTGGTACAGTATTTACGTTTCTTGGTTGGTCCCACTGTCCCAGCCCAGGCCCATAAGATAGGGTTCGGTTTGACAATTTGACCACGGGCGCATTGGTTTTGTCATGTTCATGAATCCATCTGAAAGGTCCAGAGTTACTCCAAAGTTAGGCATCAGTCTCTGACTTCAAGGCACTCCCTCACATTTCTCTTGCATTGGTCAACATGCTACTTGGTAGTAGTTTATTAGACCGCAGGCGAGCCTTTTTCAAAATTTCTCTATCAGATAGACTTCCTGTCACGGAAATCACCGCTCTATGATTTGTAAGGTTGCTGAGGAACAAATACAAACCCTAATTAATTAATTAAATAAATAAATAAATATAACTGATCAAGCAATTATTTGCCGATGAGTGGCTATCATCGTGCTCTACTTTGATGTTTGAATATTAATATGAATGATTGCATCAAAGGCCGTAGCTCGTGGCGGTGCAGGTGTTTCTTTCCATGGGTTAATCTACCTTGAAAACTATTTTTCTCTTACAAGGTGTTTTTTTTTATTGAGAATACATTTCTCAAAAAAATCTAAAGGGAAATAAAATTAAGAAAAATCCAAGTCAATAAATTATTTTAGTAAAATAAATAAAAGAATGGAGAAGTGTTTACTAATTTCACCTTGTTTTTTTTAAAAGTGCTGGAAAATATTTTTTAGAGAAAATAAAAAGAAAATACTTTATTTTATTTTTAAAGCCAAAACATTTTATATTTATTGATCAAGGTTACCAAACATTAAAAAAGATGGATTTATTATTTATTGATTTTGTTTTTAAGAAAAGTAAAAGACAGGTATACTTAAAATACATGGACAGACTTTCTCGAATCTAAATCAATCGATTCACAAGATAGAAAAATCATTCGTCTGGTGGTGGTTGTCTCGTGGCTTTTATAATCTCTTGGCAGTTCTTCCACCAAAAAATTATTTGCAAGGAGGGGCTAAAATCCGTTTACCTACTATAAATGATCCTGTTCGTTGATTTTAGTGTCTGTTTAATGCTCAACGATCATTTAGATTTATCATCAACCCTTGGACTTTATTGTTATTAAAATTTCAGATCCTCAAATTATTTGAGTAGACTTATATTATTTATGTAGATATTCTTTTTCCTTAGAATCATGGGAAAGAAATTCAAGAGCTTGTGGGGCACGGGGGAAAAAGAAAAAAGAAAAGAAAATGTTGCAACAATTAATCAATTTGCTTCTACCAACCACACACAAAAAAAGTATGTAATTTGTAATCACAAAATAAAAATAAAAATAGAGAGGTTGAGGCTTTTGGTTGGACGAAAAGTGTGGGGAAGTGGAAGAGATTTGAGAGAGAAAATGGTGAGTTGGGTTTTTATAAAAGTTAAAGAGAGAAAGGATGAAATTATTATTTTTTTCTTTTTTTAGTTTTTTTTTATCAATTTGATAAGGCGTTTCAGTTTATCTATAATTACATCCAAAGGACCACATTACAAATTTATTGAAGATAAAAAAAAAAGCAAGAAGATTACATCAAGAAAATATGACAAAATATAAAATAAAATAAAATATAAGAGTAAAAAGGAAAACTCAATAAGATCGTGTTTGGCGGGGCTCGTGAGACTAGCCACTTCAATCTTCCAATCGTCTCTTCTTTCTGATAACTCCAAGTCGGTGTTAATAAAGAGATGTTGCATCGACAAAAGGTAGAGAGACGAGGCCACATTATGTCGGTTTATCAGTTTTGTTGAAATTATTTTTTATTTATAAATATATTAAAATGATATTTTTTATTAATACATGAAAATGATCTCATAAAAATGATCTAGAAATATATATATATAAATTAAATAATAATAAAAAATTTACTTTAATGATAAAAATATCTAAAACGTGGGTAAATACAAAAAAGCTAGTTGTAGTCATTAAGACCAAATTTTTTCCAAGCGGCAGCGATATAGTCCGCCTCCATGCAGAAGTCAGACTCGGCGGCCATAAGGTTCCATCGCTTGCTCCACGTCCTATTCCTTGCCCAGGACTAAAAAGTGAAAAAGAGGTGCACATTTTGGATCTAGTTGGACTAAAGAGATCCCAAAATTGAGTTTCTATTGCTTTTTCTTTAACAGACAAATAATAATTTTATGGTCAAATCTTCACTGTTGGATTTGTGACGTGGCATGTCATCGTCTCTGCAACTAAATTATGCTCCTTGTCTCTCATGTGAACAGGCCTCAAAATTCAAGCCCACCTCGTGCCAAACTATGTGACAGTTCAGTATACTCTGCATCGCATTTCCACGCTTCTCTTCCTCCATAGATTGACGGAAAGAGCACACTACTCCCTCCTGAACCCCCCAGCCATTCCTAGACCTCATCGGCCGAAATGTCGGTGGTCCAATGTTTCTGGCGATGGTTTACTCTGCTGTCTTTCTTTCTGACATTGATCATGCTCGTTTCTCCGTCAAAATCAGATGATCAGTTTCAAATGCTTTCGAAGCTCAAGTCTGCTGTTCAACATTCGAAAACAAACGTGTTCACCACATGGACACAGGAAAACAGAGTCTGCAGCTTCGCTGGAATTGTTTGTAACAAGAATGGATTTGTCACAGAAATCAATCTTCCTCAACAGCAATTACAGGGTGTTCTTCCTTTTGATGCTATTTGTGGACTACGATCGCTGGAGAAAATCTCAATGGGGTCAAATCTTTTGCATGGTGGCATCACTGAGGACTTGAAACATTGTACAAGCTTGCAGGTCCTGGATTTGGGTAACAATTCGTTTGCTGGGAAGGTGCCTGACTTGTTTACTCTACAAAAGCTGAAGATCCTGAGTTTAAACACCAGTGGATTTTCGGGGCCTTTCCCGTGGAAATCATTGGAAAATCTTACCAATCTTGCTTTTTTAAGCCTCGGTGACAATTCATTTGATGTAACAAGCTCATTTCCTGCTGAGCTTTTAAAGCTCGACAAGTTGTACTGGCTTTATCTGTCAAACTGCAGCATTAAAGGGCAGATACCAGAGGGCATTTCAAATCTTACCCTGCTTGAAAATCTTGAACTCTCGGATAATCAGTTGTTTGGAGAGATCCCGGCTGGAATTGGGAAACTCAGCAAGCTTTGGCAACTTGAGCTATACAATAATTCCTTGACAGGAAAATTTCCTACGGGATTTGGAAATCTTACAAGTCTGGTGAATTTTGATGCTTCACATAATAGGCTTGAAGGTGAGCTCGTGGAGCTAAAACCCTTGAAACTCCTTGCTTCCTTGCAGCTCTTTGAAAACCAATTCACTGGTGATATTCCTGAGGAGTTTGGTGAACTCAAGTACCTTGAAGAGTTCTCTCTTTATACCAACAAGCTCACCGGTCCACTTCCTCAAAAACTAGGCTCGTGGGCAGATTTTGCTTACATTGATGTTTCAGAGAATTTCTTGACAGGTCCTATTCCTCCAGATATGTGCAAAAACGGCAAAATGACTGATCTTCTGATTCTGCAAAACAGTTTCACAGGCCAAGTCCCAGAAAGCTATGCGAATTGTAAGTCTCTTGAACGCTTTCGTGTAAGCAAAAATTCTCTTTCAGGCTCTATTCCTGCTGGGATATGGGGTATGCCAAACCTTTTCATTGTTGATTTTAGTATGAACCAATTTGAAGGTCCCGTGACACCTGATATTGGTAATGCAAAGTCTCTTGCTCTATTAAATTTAGCTAACAATCGATTTTCTGGCACATTGCCTTCTACCATCTCTCAGACTTCTTCATTAGTGTCTGTCCAGTTGAGTTCAAACAGATTTTCTGGTGAAATCCCTTCAACAATTGGTGAATTGAAGAAACTGAGCAGTCTTTATTTGACTGGAAACATGTTCTCTGGTGCCATACCAGATTCATTAGGTTTATGTGCCTCTCTCACTGATATAAATCTCTCTGGCAATTCGTTTTCTGGGAATATCCCAGAGAGTCTTGGATCTTTGCCAACTTTAAACTCCTTGAATTTGTCCAACAACAAACTTTCTGGTGAAATTCCAGTTTCTTTGTCACGTCTAAAACTAAGCAATCTTGACCTGTCAAATAACCAGTTGAGTGGTCCCGTGCCCGACTCTTTCTCTCTCGAGGCTTTTCGTGAAGGTTTTGAAGGAAACCCAGGCTTGTGTAGCCAAAATCTGAAGAGTCTTCAACCCTGTTCACGCAATGCCAGGACATCTAATCAGCTTCGAGTATTTGTATCTTGTATTGTTGCCGGGTTGCTAGTTTTTGTCATCTTTGCCGGTTGTTTCTTGTTCTTGAAATTGAGGCAAAACAATCTTGATCATCCATTGAAGCAGAGTTCTTGGAACATGAAATCTTTTAGGATACTAAGCTTCAATGAAAGTGACGTTATTGATGCCATCAAATCCGAGAATTTGATTGGCAAAGGTGGATCAGGAAACGTGTACAAAGTTGTGCTAGATAATGGCAATGAACTGGCTGTCAAACACATCTGGACAGCAAACTCCATCGACCGGAGAAGTTTCCGGAGCAGCTCGGCCATGCTGACAAAAAAGAATTCGCGGTCGCCGGAGTATGACGCTGAGGTCGCTACATTGAGTAACGTGAGGCATGTGAATGTGGTGAAGCTATTCTGCAGCATCACGAGTGATGATTGCAATCTCTTGGTCTATGAATATCTACCTAATGGCAGCTTGTGGGATCGGCTACACTCTTGTCACAAGGTTAAGATGGGGTGGGAGTTGAGGTATTCAATTGCTGCTGGTGCTGCAAAGGGATTGGAGTACTTGCATCATGGGTTTGATAGGCCAGTGATCCACAGGGATGTGAAGTCGAGTAACATTCTCTTGGATGAAGAGTGGAAGCCTAGGATTGCTGATTTTGGACTGGCAAAGATTGTGCAGGCTGGTGTTCAAGGGGAATGGACTAATGTCATTGCTGGAACTCACGGATACATTGCTCCTGGTAAATTTCTCTCATGTTTTGTGTTTCCTAGTCTGCTTTGTTAGAGCTAGAATTTCATAACATATAGAAATATTCATGTCGAATTATCGAGAACGCATAAACAATAAAGCACAAGCGTATCTCAATTCATATCCAAAAATTATTCTCTGGAGTCGTGCAAATGACCTTCCAGGTTAACATGTTTTTCTTTGAGAGCCTTTTGATTCTCTTTATCTTAACCTTTGTTTTCTCTCTGA
Source organism: Salix caprea (assembly GCA_964035475.1). Lineage (NCBI taxonomy): Eukaryota > Viridiplantae > Streptophyta > Magnoliopsida > Malpighiales > Salicaceae > Salix > Salix caprea. The sequence goes on from OZ037760.1 coordinate 6,186,297, forward strand.
TGATGAGATGTCAGAACGAGAATGAAACCAACACGTGTAATCTGAAGATCATGACCATATATATAGATAACAAGATACCTTTTGGTATTCATGCTTTTTGGTATTCCCACTCTTAGGTATTCCTACTTTTGCTCATCACTAAAATAAAAATAATCTTTTAATCTCCACACATTAAAGGTCTATACCCTATTAGACACACCCAAAACCCAATTGCCTAAAAATACTTAGCAAATCATTTTTAATTAGACTTCATTTTCTTTGACAGGCCACAAACACATAACTATTCTCATACAAGCCCAACGTTGGATTAATGCCTTACTCTGTTCTGTTAACAGATTAATTTGCTAACTTTTTATGCTTCTGCACTGCGATGTACAGAGTACGCATACACATGCAAGGTAAATGAGAAGAGTGATGTGTACAGCTTTGGTGTAGTTCTGATGGAGCTGGTGACAGGGAAAAGGCCAATAGAACCGGAATTCGGAGAAAACAAGGACATAGTGTGCTGGGTTTGCAGCAAACTGGAGAGCAAAGAGAGTGTGATTGAAGTGGTGGACTCAAACATCTCGGAGGTGTTCAAGGGGGATGCTATGAAAATGCTGAGAATTGCTATTCACTGCACATCCAGAATCCCTGCACTTAGACCCTCGATGAGAATGGTAGTTCATATGCTAGAAGAGGTCGAGCCTCTTCAACTCACAGACGTTGTTGTTGTTGATAAAGCAAGTGCAGGTTGTTCAAAAGAGAAGGTGAACACCGGTGGCAAATCTGATCCGAGCAGTTGAAGTAGGAGGGTTTTCTTTTTTGTTGGGAATTTGGCCTCGGAGGTTTTTTTTATGCAATAAACCTGTAATTTCGAGCATTGGATGGTGAGTTTATTTAGACCTCAGCTTGGGAAAGTGCAATAGGCCTAAGTTTCTCTGCTTGTAAGAGCTACATAGTAACTTTTATATATCAAGAATGTAATATAACAATAAATGTTTTTACTGATGATTGCAGAAAATCGAGAACAAGAATTGCCCCTCTAATTTGATTAGATCTTCTGGGGAAAGGGATGAAGTCGAAACTAGGTTCCTGGTGGACAAAGAATTTCTTTTCTTTTGCCATTAAACCACAAACTGGTTTTTATCAGATATTTTTTTGCAGTTCTAGCTACCATCAGCACCTTAGGAATCAATAGCCATTGTTATAAAAGCTCAAGATTAAGAATAAGAACAAAAGAACGGACAGAGAGTATTGAAAAACAAGAATGCAATTGCCAAATGGGCTCAGAATAAAACAAAACTGAAAGGCTTAAAAATAAGAATAAGATAAAAGGTATAGAAATAACGAGATTTGAATTTATGATTCGCTGGAAAACAGAACCCTTTAATGTTAAGGGTGAGAAATCTTTATTACAAGCGTGGATTTAGTGGTTTTAAACGGGAATCTTTATGCAAATATAGAGCCTTATGAGACTGGTTTTTTTTTAAGGTTTCTAATCCTCACAAAATTTACTATGGATTCGCTGTTAAATCTCACCAAAAAAAAAATGAAGTGAAAAGTTTTGAATGTAAATAACGAGATTCGAATTTATGATTCGTTGTTTAATAGTACTCTGATAATATATTTTAAAATTATTTTATTTAAAAGCTTAAACTATAAAGTAATGTTTTAGGTATAAAAAGTTAAGACTATAATTTATAATAGTCATAAATTAATCATAAACATTACTTCTATTTCATTCAAATTAAAATTATCATGAAAACAAATCATCCTTATTAATTCAAAAATAAATAACTTTCATATTAGATTTATTAAATGCAGCAACTTAATATAAAAATAAAATAATTTTAATGATTTACATTGCTAAAAGTACATTTTATATATATAAAAACAAGTAAAAAAATAAGAGGGTTTTTTTTCTCGGAGCTTGTTTTTTCATGTCAGTAGCGCCACGTCATCATACAATACCCATGTCACAGTTTCCATTTCATCTCTTAAATGGCATCTCATTATACAATAAGCTAAAAGAGTTGGGAAAATCACTGTAGCTTCTGAGTGTTTCTACTGTGGACTGCAATAGTAACCGGTCCGGTTCGTTTTTTAGTTTTACCCGGTTCGGTTCCTTTTTTTTCCCAGCTGTTGCCTCGGTTCCGTTTCTCTTTTTTTTTAAGGTTTTCACTCCTTCTTTTCTCCTGGGCGACGCCGTTTCTCTCCTTTTCTCTCCTCTCCTTTCCTTTTCTCTTCTTCTTTTCTTCTGCGCGCTCTGGGCGGCGCCGTTTGCTTCCTTTTCTTTTCTCTACTTTCATTTTCTCTTCTTCAACCAGCATCTGCACCATGGCTGAGGTGGGAGTTCTTCCTGGGTGTTTTCTGAGTTTCTGAAGGAAAGGGGGCCACGAAGAGTTGGGAACAAAGTTTCAGTAGGGAGTTCGGGCCTTCATCTCCAGGAGAAAACCTTCGAACCGAATCGAGGTAGATTTTTTCCCAGCTGTTGCCTCGGTTCCGTTTCTCTTTTTTTTTAGATTGGGAGCAGAAATCACTAATGCAAGGAAGACATTGAGGTGTATCTAAAAAGATGTAGATTTTTTTCCTGAGTTTCTGAATAAAAAAGATGTATCTAAAAAGACTGGGAGCAGCTCTCGGCCGTTTGCTGGCGAGAAGAAATGGGTAAGTTGCAATTAACATCTTTTCATTCCATCTTCATTCCATCTTCAGTTATGTTGAGTGTTTTCTGATGTTGGGCATAGATATCATAAATTGCCGAAAGAGGTGAATAAGTAGATAATAGATTTGTTTTGTGCAGTTAATATGCAATACACACACAGCACCTCAGAGGCACTATGCTTTGGTTTTTTTTAATATTGATGTTTATTTGGGCTGTGATTTTTTTATTTTTTTTCTTTTGCTGCGTTGCCTTTTCTTTTTATTTCTATACATCCCGTAGATTTCATTGTCAGTTTTTTTTATTTTTTTTTATGTTTTGGTTCGCTGTGTTGTCTGCTATCATATTTATTGTTTGTCAGCTTATTAATTATCGATATAGACGTTTATTTGGGCTGTGATTTTTTTATTTTTTTCCTGTTGCTTAGTTGCCTTTTCTTTTTATTTCAAAAGATCCCGTGGTGGATTTTATTGTCAGTTTATTTTATTTTTTCAATGTTTTGGTTCGCTGTGTTGTCTGCTATCACATTTATTGTTTGTCAGCTTATTAATTATCGATATTGATGTTTTATTTGGGCTGTGCTTTTTTTTTTTCCTGTTTTTTCCTGTTGCTTCGTTGCCTTTTCTTTTTATTTCGATAGATCCGTGGATTTCATTGTCAGTTTTTTTATTTTTTCTATGCTTTGGTTCGCTGTGTTGTCTGCTATCACATTTATTGCCTGTCAGCTTATTAATTATCGATATAAACGTTTATTTGGGCTGTGATTTTTTTTTCCGTTTTTTATGTTGCTTCGTCACCACGTATGTCAGTGGTTTCAGTTTTTCTATTTTATTATTTTTGGTTGCCACGTGCTTCAGTTGCTGTGGAGCTGAGTAATTTAGTCGACTAGAAAGTTTGTTCCGTAGGCTTTCATGAATGAGGCTCATGACTTTCAAAGTCGAAATCACCCGAAAGAAATGGATCTAATAGTTGAATTTCTCAAAGGGTGTTTTTTGTTCCCAGGGAGTGAAGCCCCTCTTTCCCGGAGCGACAACTTTCTTTCTAGAAGTAGGAGTTTTGCTTTATTTTATTTCACCTTTGGAGATAACAACCGTTGGCGTAGATCTTCTTTATTATTTTAGGTGTGTTTCGGCCTATGAGCAGTGTTCAACTTTGGTAACTTTCTCATTGCCTGTTAAGCTTGATTCGGTGAGTTTTATGATGGTATATAGAATAGGGTCTGGCACTTCAACTTTGGTTAATAATATTCATTGTTTTTTGTTCACAACTTGCTTGCTATTTCATTGTATTTTCTCTATTTGACATTGTTTTGCCTTCAACTTCATTTGTTAAGCTGATTTTTGGTTTCTGTTTTTTCATTTTCTTTTCTGTTTTTTTTTTTAGTGGGTGGAGTGTTGTGAACCTGGAGTTTGGTTTGCTTTGTTGATTCTCAAGATATATTTGTATGGTATTTTGGTGGTTTTTCATTAGGTTTCATTTCGATGCAATATTACCATTGTCTTTTCTACATTGATTAAGCATTATAATTTCAGTTTGTAAGTGACTGCCTATTGTTTTTATTTTTTGCATATCATTCTTACTGAATTATGACAATGAATTATATAGCTACCAATAATATAATCGTCTTAGGTTTGTAGAAAATTTAAAGACAAGTGATTACCTTTTCTTTTATCGCAGAAACACTATGGTCATGGCAGCGTGAAGGCTGATGTAAAGCAATTATCCATTTTCATATCTTCGGTGATGAGATTTTTGTGTTGATATTATTATCCTTGGATCTGTTAGGTGTGCTCCAGCAGCATTCATTGACACTTTATGTATTTTTTCTATTTATATCGAATCATGCATGTAGATGAATGGCAGCATTTAGGTTGATGCAGCTGTTGGGAAAAAAACTATGTGTTCCTACCCCTTTGTGTTAAAAATATTACGAAGCAATTATCCATTTTTTTATTTTTTCACTCTTTTTGTGCAGAGATAGATTGCTGTTTTTCTACTTTTCTTTGCTGTTTTCGTTTTCAAGGTATGATGGAAGTTATTTTTTGTTGCTTTTTTTTAATGTTATATTGTTTTTTGTAATGATTTTTCGTTTTTGATGTTGATCTGGCATTTGTTGAGGTTTTTAGGGGCAGCGGGTTGTGGTTGCTGCTGTTTTTTGGTTCTCTTTGCAACTCTTTTTGTGAGGTATGTCTTCTTCTTCTTCTATTGATAAATTATTTATGTTCATAATAGATTTCAAAGCTGCGTTTAGATTTTACGTTTTTATTATGCTGGCATTTAGTTTTTCGGATTTCATTGGGCATAATTTAATGGTAATGGGCATTGTGTTGCTTTTGTGAGCTGTTTTAGCAATATTGTTGTTGCTGCAATATTGTTGAGCTGTTTTAGTAAATTTAATGTTTAGTTTTATCAATAATTTGTTTGTGAAGGTTGATGTGTGTGCTTAATGTTGTCGAAGTTTCTTTTTTGTTTATTTCCTAGGGTTTTTCCCCATTCGTTGATGAAGAGCATGGCTGTTTTGTTTTTGTTTTTTCATTTGTCATTATTTTTTGACTGTCTTTTTTTACACTTTAAAATTTATTGTTCCCTCCAATCCATGTCCTCTATAAAATGTTTTTCTTCTATAAATAGTTATGAAATTACATGATTAATGTTTTGGTTAGCTGCTTAGTTTCGTTTGCCTTTGGCGGGCAATTTTTTTCTATGATTTGTTATGGAATTAGAAAATCAATGGCGATGATTGCTTGCTGAGAAATAATACATGGGCTTAATGTTGTGGAAATTTGCCGATTTTATGTCTTTTGATTTGCTGCTGTGTTTCGTTTTTGCCTTCCGCGGACAATTATGTTTTTGATTATTTTTGGAATTAGGAAATTACTGTTTTGTTTTGTCGATGATTTTAAATAAGTTTTTCCACCAAAGAAACCCTTATTTTCTTCTTTGGAACTATAATAGTTGTGGGCAGAAAATGCAAAATTATTAAAAGCATAGAAAGGAGAAAAAGAAAAGGAAAGCAATGCAATGCAAACAATTTGGAATAATGAGTGCATAACACTGAAATTCTATAGATAATACATCAGATAATATAAGACATACATAATAAATAAACTTAATTCTTGCAAGTGTGATCTCCCAGACCAATAAAAAGTATCGAAATCAAAACTTTTTTTTGATGAAAAAATCAAGTGAAAACAATCTATTGATGAACAAAAACTGCTGGTAATAAAATATAATTATTTTAGATTTGATGTATGCTTAAACTATAGAGAATAACATGGTTGTTTTTGATGTTTTTTCCTATCTGTCGATGTTTTTGTGTTCGGTTGATAATTTCTCTCTATAATTAGCTATGAGGTTAATAAATTAATGGGGTGGTTGTTGTTTTTTTTTTTTATTTGCCGTCAATGCGTTGTTTTGCATTGGAGAAAATTTGAGGCAAATTAAGCATTAATATTGTTTGCCTCGGCCAACAATTATATTTTTGATTTGTGATGGAATTAGAAAATTAATGTTTTGTTTTCTCAATGATTTGTTTGCGAAGATTGATATATGTGCTTAATGTTGTCGAAGTTTCATTTTTGTGTATTCCCTAGGTTTTCTCCTCAAAAGGTGTAAATTTTTTTTGCTCTTCTCTATTTCCTTCCTTTCTTTTCCATTGGTTCATGATAACCATGGCTGTTTTTTTTGGTTTTTTTTCGTTTGTCATTATATTTTTCAGGTTCTTTTCTTTATACTACAATTTTTGACAGCTTCTTGCGATGCATGGCCTTTAACCAATCGTTTTATGCTGTTGATAGTTACGAGATTAGAGAATTGGTGTTGTGGTTTTACTCAATAAATTGCAGTTATTGTTGTTTTAACTTAGAATATCATGCGCTGGGAAATGGTTTTTGTGCTATAGATTGTTATGGGATTGATGTTTTGATTCGGTGTTGTGTTTTGTTTGCCTTCGGTTGCTTGATGAAAAAATAATGTATATGCTTAATGCTATTCATGTTTTTTTTTCCTTTATTTCCTTGGCTTCTTTGCCATTGGCTCATGATAAGAATGGTTGTTCTTTACGATTTTTACCTGTTTGTCATTATATTTTTAGGGTTTTTTTTCCTTTATACTACAAATTTTTACAAGTTCTTGCGCTGCATTGCCTTTGATCCATGGTTTTGTGTTGTAAATAGTTATGGGATTAGAGGATTGGTTTTTTGAATCGCTGCTGTGTTTCGTTTGCCTTTGACAACCAATTTCTCTCTTTTGATAGCTATCACATTAGAAAATTATTGCCGATTATTGCTTACTTAGAATTAATGTGTATGCTTAATGGTGTGGAGGTTTTAGTTTTGTTGCCTTTGCTTGCTCTGTCTTTATTTTGAGTTATTTAGTTTTATTTTGAAGTTTTGATTTTAGTTTTGCTGAGAATTATTTAGTTTTTTTGCAAACCACTTTAATGCAGTGAGCATGTCATTCTTTTTCATGTACTAAGCATGTTATGCTGTCTTCTTTTTTATTTACCTTTAATCAATTATGTATATTTACATTGCTTTTTTTTTTTTTTTATGATTAATAGGTTACTAGGTTGGATTTTTCCAACCTTCAAACAAATAGTGCAATGACAAGTCGTCGGCAAAGACTGCAACCAGAGCACCACAATGACACTAATTTGTATACATCTCATGACGTTGATGAAGCTTTTTACAATTCTGTTTCAATGCTAATTAACAATCATGAGATCGTTGAAATGCAAGAAAATATTTCACTTGAACCTTCAAGCCTTTGCTCAGGCAAACAAAACTATCATGAGCTAGAGCTTGGTTGCTATCAACCACAATCAAATGATCCTCAAACTTCATGTCATGCTTCAATTACAACAGCATCATCATCTCACTCCCTTGGTTGTAGCGATGCTTATGTTGCTAATGACCATGGTTTTCTCAATTCAAGCAATCATGACCTTACTTTTCAACCATCATCAGCTATGTCATCTGGTCAAGCTAAATATCAACGAAAAAGAAAAAGTATGTTGTGCCTTTTTTTCTTTTTTTCTTCGTTTTCATCTGTTCCATGTTGTCACTTTTATATTATTTTTAACTGCCACTATTTTTTTAGGATCCTCTCTCTCTTACATCGATTTCGGTGAGAAGAAATTTATGTGTCGACACTGTAAAGCTCTTTTTTGGGTCGAAGAACGTATTGCAAGTTCACCAAAAAGAAATCCATCCTTTTCACTTTGCTGCCTCGATGGTAAAGTTTCATTACCACGTGCACATTCAACACCAGAGCCTCTTAGCTATCTTCTTAATCCATCAAATGGATCTGCATCGAGGAAATTTCGAGATAATATACGGGCATACAACTCTATGTTTGCTTTCACATCAATGGGAGCAAAACTTGATCACTCTGTTAATGAAGGGCATGGTCCATATGTCTTTAAGATCAATGGACATTGTCATCATTTGATGGGTTCTCTTTTGCCAACTGAAGGTGATACACCAAAATTTGCACAACTATATATCTATGATGCATCAGATGAAATTAGCTCGCGAATGAGCGCATTCACAGCAGATGGAGGTTCATCTTCTTTAGATGCATCTATTGTTGGTGATTTAATGCAGATGTTAGATGATATTAATGAACTGGTTAAAGTTTTTAGAAATGCTAAGCAAAGGCTCTCCTGTGATAACCAGTCTAATTACAAATTACGGTTGATTGGTAAAAGAGATGATGACTCGCGGCAATACGATGATCCATCATCAAATGATATTGGCGGTTTGATTGTTGGAGATATTGGTAATTTCCGATCTGAACGTGATATTATTATCGAGCAATGTTCTGGGAGTCTTCAAAGAATTTCTAAGCTGCACCCAAAATTTATGGCATTGCAATATCCATTGCTTTTTCCTTATGGCGATGATGGGTATCGATGCAACATAATGTTGGCTGATCAAGATCATCAGCCGCAAAGAAAACGTTCACGAGTCCCTATGAGAGCATATTATGCTTATCTTATTCATGAGAGGGTAAATTTTGAAAACACCATCATCAAAGGTGGGCGTCTCTATCAGCAATTCTTGGTTGATGCTTTTGCCAATGTAGAGGAAGATCGACTTGATTATATAAGAGCTAATCAGAGTGATTTAAGGTCAGAAATTTATAAAGGAATACATGAGGCGATACTTAGAGGAGATGTTGAGGGTAATGCTGCTGGGAAAATTATTGTTCCATCTTCCTTAACTGGAAGCCCACGTTATATGATAAATAATTATCAGGATGCAATGGCAATTTGTAGAGCTTACGGAAACCCCGATCTTTTTATTACATTTACATGCAATACATGTTGGCCCGAGATTCAAAGAGATATCAGAAAATATAGACCTTACAAACAAGAAGAGAAGCCTGATATTGTTACAAGAATCTTTCGAGCAAAGGTAATTGATATGATTGCCTATATAAAATCAGGCGAACCATTTGGCAGAACAATTGCAGGTGCTTATGCCTTTCTTCTTCTATTTGATGTTTAGTTGATTATAAATTTCTATAATATTTTCCATTATTTTCTAATGTTTTCTCATTTAAAAAAAAAGATGTTTGTGCAGTTGAGTTTCAAAAGAGAGGGCTTCCACACACCCATCTTCTTCTTTGGTTAGATGCAGAATTTAAATGCCGAAGTGCTGAAGATGTCGATTCAATTGTTTCAGCTGAAATTCCTAATAAAAACACTGATCCCGTTTGTTATGATATTGTATCCAAATTTATGATCCATGGGCCATGTGGTCTACCAAACCAAAAATCTAAGTGTATGAAAAAGGGAAAGTGCTCTAAATCTTTTCCAAAGCCATTTAGGACAGCAACAGTTTTTGATGACAATGGCTTTGCCTACTACAAGCGTCGCCAACAACTTGATAATTTTGTGCTTAAAGATGGGATACAGCTACACAACAACTATGTTGTTCCGTATAACAGAGAATTGTTATTGAGATACCATGCACACATCAATGTTGAGATATGTTGTCAGTCCATGCTCATAAAGTATCTTTTCAAATATGTTAGCAAAGGATCAGATAGGTGTCGAATGGTTGTGCAAAAAGAGAATAATGATGAAATTAAAGCTTATCTTAACTGTCGGTTTATATGTCCATATGAAGCTGTTTGGCGACTTTTTCAATTTCCTATCCATTCAAGACATCCTCCAGTTGAGCGTTTACAGGTTCATTTGCCATTAGAGCATAACATTGTCTACTCAGGAAATGAATCGCTGCTAAATATAATGAAAAGACCCGGACTTCAAAGAACAATGCTTACAGAATGGTTTGAATGCAATAAAAATGATTCAACTGCACGAGACATGTATTATATGGATTTTCCAAACAAATTTGTTTGGGATTCCAGGCAGAAACAATGGTCTAAAAGAACAAGAGGTTTTAGCCTTGGTCGCCTGACATATATTCATCCTGCAGCAGGAGAACTATATTTTCTAAGGTTACTTTTAAGTCATGTTAAAGGGGCTCAAAGTTTTGATGATCTCAGAAAAGTTGCGGGGGTTTTGTATCCAACATTCCAACTTGCTTGCAAAAGCTTAGGGCTTTTAGGAGATGATAAAGAATGGGCAGATGCTTTGAGCGAAGCCATTTTAACTGCAACATCTCCGCAAATTAGACAGTTGTTTGTTAGTCTGGTTCTCTTTTGTGAAGTTGCTGACCCAAATGAATTATTCCATCAGTTTTGGAGATCCATGTATGATGATATTATACACCGTTTTAGATCAACTTTGAACATGCCAAATCTGTTGATGTCTGATGATGAGTTGAGAAACTATGTGCTTTACGAACTTGAATTGCTTTTCAACGCTGCGTCGACTTCTCTTGAAAAGTACAAGCTTCCAATGCCTAATGCAAGGTTGCTAGCAGAAATCAGAAATAAGTTACTAAGGGAGGAGCTAAACTATGATATAGTTGATCTTAAATCTCAGCATTCCACAGCTTTCCCAATGCTTAACCAGTGCCAAAGAAATGTCTATGAATATGTTGCTACAACAGTCATGCAAAAAAAACAGGCTTTAATATTTGTTCATGGACATGGAGGGACAGGAAAAACTTTTTTATGGCATACAATAATAAGCAAGATTCGATCTGAAGGTTTGATTGTGCTTGCAGTTGCATCATCTGGGATAGCATCTTTATTGTTGCCAGGAGGTCGTACAGCGCACTCACGCTTCAAAATACCGCTAATGGTTTCTGAAACATCGTCATGCGAGATAAAAAAGAACACAAACCTTTCGCATCTCTTAGAGATGACATCTCTCATTATCTGGGATGAGGCTCCAATGAATCATCAATGTTGCTTTGAAGCATTAGATCGTTCATTACGGGATATCCTTGCTCATGATCAGCCATTTGATGGCAAGACAGTATTGCTGGGTGGAGATTTTAGACAAATCTTGCCCGTGGTTACAGGAGGAACAAGGGAAGATATTATCCACGCTTCTTTAAGTAGCTCACCACTATGGCATGAATTTAAAATTTTCACACTAAATGAGAACATGCGTCTTTCATCAAATGGACTTTCTGATGTTGAGAAGATTGAATTGCAATTATTTGCTGAATGGATCCTTATGATCGGCAATGGAGAAATATCTGACATCCCGTTTGAAGATGATTATGATACATCTCTAATCAAGATACCGCCAGATTTGCTTTTAGATGCAGATTCTAACCCTATTGCATCTATGGTTTCTTCAGTTTATCCCTGTATCAACAATCATTGTCTGGATTCTGTCTATTTTCAAGAGAGGGCAATTGTCACTCCTAAAAATTCTACAGTTTCCATGATCAATGATTTCATCTTTGACATGTTGCCAGAAAACAAGCATGTTTATTTAAGCTGCGACAGTGTTAGCACGTCGTCAACTGATGCAGAAAATGCTAATTTGTTATATCCAGTTGAATTTCTAAATCAACTTGAATTCAATGGAGTCCCTTCACGCAAGCTTTCTTTGCAAGTAGGAACACCAATCATGTTATTGCGGAATTTAAACCCATCAGCAGGTTTATGCAATGGAACAAGGCTTTTGGTGACACAACTAGCCGACAAAGTCATTGAAGCTCAGATAATAACAGGTTCCAGTGTTGGTAGCCATGTATTCATCCCAAGAATTACATTCCCAGTAAATGATGAAAGATGTTCATACACAATAAGAAGAAGACAGTTTCCAGTTCGTCCATGCTATGCCATGACAATAAATAAAAGTCAAGGACAATCTTTGAAGGTTGTCGGAGTTTTTCTTCAAGAACAAGTTTTTACTCATGGCCAGCTTTATGTTGCTCTCTCAAGAGTGACATCGAAAAAAGGGCTTAAAATAATTACACTTGATGATAAAGGCAAACCTCTTGATTATGCAAAGAACATTGTCTACAAAGACATTATTAGCTCGGTCATAAAAAGCTAATATTTTAGCACTTGGAATACTAATGAAAATCTCTTATATGGTGCATTCAGTTTAATCACTCTTTTCAAGGTTCGACATCAAGTCTTAAATTTGTTTTACATTTTGAAACTATGTTTAATTATGACATGTGTTTGTCATTCTTACTTTCCATATTTCATCCATGTTCATGCTCTTTTGTGTGTTGTTATCTATTGCTTTTTTTAGTTTTCCCTTTCTTTCTTATGGATGTTATTTTTCAATCCTCTTTTCTTATTATTAATGTACCAATTTTTTTACAGGAACATGGCTGTGCGAATTAAGGATATAAACAAGTACACCTTTATCCATTGATGCTTAATTAAAAACCTATATTCACCGCCCATAAAAGTGCTTATTTAGCTGCCATTAGTTGACAAAGGTATAGTTTCAATTTCCAAGCGATAACCTACAATTCTTATTTAACTTGCATATAACAACAAATAATTTTGGCAATTAATTATAAACCTACCAATATAATCATATTGGTTTTGTGGAAAATATCAACCCATAAGTAATTGTCTTTTCTTTTGTTGCAGAAGACAATAGACTCAAGGCGACGTTAAAGTTAATGAAGCTGCTGGAAAATTTGCAATAGTTTCCTCACTTTTGTGCTCAAAACTTTTTGCATCAGTTATCAATTTCCATATCTTCAATTATGAGGTTTTTGTGTTGATATTGTTATGCTTTAATATGTTAGTATGATCCAGCAGTTATTTATTTTGTCCTCTATTTCTATGAAACCATGTATATAAAACCAAGTGTTAGGGGAATGATATATTTTCCCCCAACTTTATGCTAAAAATGTTTGGAAGCAATTGTCCAAGATGTGATATTTTATTTTTTAAAGAACAAAATATATTAACTATGATGTTTGTTTGTTTTTGGTGCCCGCAACGAAGTGCGGGCAATCCAGCTAGTTACTAACTAGAAAATATATAGGTGTACTGCATTCTGACTCCTCGTAACTTGAAAAATATTCAGGTGCTTAAAAAAATGGAAGGAGGAGGAAAAAACTAGCCGGGTCAGGCTGGGTATAATTGTTTGGGGCCAGGTCCAAAACGGCATGGTATTGGTGATTACCGTGCCATTGCAAGACTAGCATTTCTAGCCGTTCATTGCTAGAATTTCTATATACCTTTCCCCCCTCATGTTTTGCTTTTAAGATGGACTTTAGGTGCCGTTTGGTTACAAGCAGTGAAAAGGCTAAGATGGGAATGGAAGAATCAAAATAAAAATTAAAAAATCAGAATGACATTTTAATTTTAGTATTATGTTTGAAATAGTAACTGGAATAAAAATCTAGTTTTAAAAATAATAATTAAAAAAATGATTTTATCAATATTAGTATTGATGGTAGTGAAAATAATAAACATAAATATAATGGTGGTGGTGATAGTAATAATAACAACAATTATGGTAGTAATAATAATAATATATTTTAAAAAATAACATCATGAAAATGATGGTAATTTTCTCATTGATATAGTATTAGCAATACTACTAATAATAATAATACTTTTTTTTTAAAAAAAAAAAGGTCAGTGTCACTATTTTTAGAGTGGATTAAAGATGATAATGAATATTTATGGAATGGGTTTTTTTATTATATATATTTAAATATAAATACAAAATTAATATCCAAACCTGACTCGAATATGAATTTCGAGTGTATATTGCATGCCTACAATTCAAACCAAACTTCACCCATAGATACCCATTTGTTTGTTCATGCAAAAGCGGAAAATCCACCTTTAAAATCACAATAATGTATTTTCAGCTCTCTCCTTGTAATATTTCCAGTAATTCATGGAAATCCATCCATGTAGACAATGATGATGAAAATTATGACAGCTGGAAAACTTGAACTGGGGCAAACATGAAGAATATAATGGACATTCCTCATTTGTATCCTTGCTGAATTTCTTTCCCATCGGTGATCCCATTCTTCAGTAGCTACAAGTTGACAAATCAAAAGCACAACGGGAGGAAGATGGGATCTGGAAAATAGAGTGAGAGGAAAAGAGAGGGAAACTCATAAGAAAATGAACTAAAAAAAAATCAGTTAAACTGATTAGAATATTTTAAAAGTTTTCTGATTTGGTTTGGTTTTGATTTTTTAAAGTTAAAACCGGTAAATCAAAACTAAACCGAAACGGATCGGCTGCTTAGTTTTTTTTTTTGATATAAACCACGCAGTGTCCCAAGCGCTAGTCCAGACTAATCTATATTCGCACCGGGTGGGCCTCGAAGGGGTGAAAGTGCTCCCCAAATGGCCGGTTCCATACAAGAGGAGGGTTTGAACTCCTGGCCTCTCTTAAAGGATGAGAATATCCTCACCACTCACACCAGGACCCTGGCTGTTCGGCTGCTTAGTTGAAGAACCACTAAATAGCCTAAACAAAGCCTAGGCTCCTGTCCGAAGTCCGACCAAACCACTAAAAAGGTCAATTAATTTTTGTTCCATAATAGCCTAACCAATTACGAATGTCTTTTCGAGGGAAGTCAGGATTTTTACATAAAAAACCGAATTTGAACTAATCAGTTTAAACCAGTTTTGGTTTTGTTTTTTATTTCAATTTTTTTATAATTTTAATATGGTTATTTTTATAATAAAAATCAAACTGAAAATGATCTCCTAATCCTAGTAACAAAAAAAAGAGAGTGATTATGGTAAGAAAACAATGAATTAAAAAAACAGCAAAAAAACATTTAAATCTAGTGAAGGGCCTGGCAAAAGAAATGACCCAGCAAGTCTAAATGCACTTGTGTGCATGCAACATACACATAAGATCATGATAATTTTCAAACAAACCTGGAAAAAAATACAAAGCATCAAAGGAAAAAAAATTAATATCACTAAAGTCAGCTTTTCAGATTATTACCTTGACCATGAGCCTGGTATAACCTACCAGTGATAACCATGACTTTTGATTTGAAGCTGACATGATATTAGAGTATAAAATTGAAAAATAAAATCCTTGCAAAAAATAGTGATATAAAAGAATAAGGATCAGATTCTAAATTAATAATGATAAAAAAAACAGGGTGAAAAAACATTGATTGATTCGAGGGTGATTTTTATTTTAAGAAAACAAATATTTTACAAAATAAATCAAGTCAAGATCTAAACAAAAAAAAAGTATTTATATATTCATTAGTCTCCAAGTAAAATTATGTCTTGTGTGATTACTAGCTCTGTTAATCTGGAAAGATCTGAGGGGCAATTGCGTACAGTCGGATTTGAATTATATTGATAATTGCATTCAGCTTAGTCGTACCCACGTGCGAAATCTGTTTTGTCTCCTTAGCTCTGGGAAAACATACACCATTAGGTTGGGTCCAGATTAAAAACATGATTGGTGGTAGTGTTGATGAGATTGATTTATATATATATATATATTATTTATTTTTTAAAAATTATTATAAACATAAACATATAAAAATGATTTAAAAACATAAATAAAAAATAATTTTTTTTTTTTTTCAAATTTGCTTTTGAAACATAGTGATAGACAATCTTTAACAGCTAATCATCGCAGACAAGAAGCCATACCCCTGTTGTTCTAATCATTATAAACAACAAGATTTTGACGTGGATAAGCTCACCTAACTTAGATTCCATTTTATATTATGTTTTAAAAATATTTTTGAAATTATTTGAAGAATTTTTTTTTTAAATTAATTTTTTTGGTGTTTTTAGATCATTTTCATGTAATAATGTCAATTTTTTTTAAAAAAAATATCATTTTGATATATTTTTGAATAAAAAACACTTTTAAAAGCATCACAATCACACTTCAAACAAACACTTAATATAGGTCTGGTATTGCGTAAACATTCTTTTTTTATTTGAAAATATATATTTTTAATATTAACATATCAAAATTAATAAAAAAATCTTAAAAACATCAATTTGATATTTTTATAAAACAAATATATTTTAAAATTATATCCAAACACTTAAAATCATGCTAAATAAGATCTTACACGTCAAAGCTGACCCGCAAAACATAGAGGTTCTTCTAATATGCGGAGATTAACGATAATTGTGACTATTTCTATGGAGGTGTGTTTTTATTTATTCGAACGAAGATATACACTCAAGGAATTTTATCTCTAAATAAACGAGGATGGAGACAGGTAAACATACCTTGTTTACTGGGACATGAAAGAAAAGAACATATCTTACGATACTTTATTTTTTTCATTAATTATGTATTTTACTTAATAAAAACAGGCATGAAAATTAAGTATAGCAAGATTTGTATCTAATAAAAGCGGATGTGAAAGATTGAAAATTAAAGATTTGTTTGGCCGTGTGGAAGAATTTATTTTTTAAAATGTTTTTTTTATCTAAAAATGTATTAAAATTATTATTATTATTTAAAAATATTTTTAAAACAATACGAAAACATCAAAAAAATTAATTTAAAATAAAAAAAATATTTCTTTAAAAACACATTTTTTAATAGGTACGCTTTTAAACCTGGCTATGAAACTACTCTAAGTTTAATAGAATTTAATAGACTTTAAACACCTCCAGCTTTAATAGAAATAGAGGTTGTAATGAAGGTCAGGACGGAGATGGAGAACTAGAGATCATCTTCCGCTTCCATGAACCTCGATTGTTACTAGACTCGTGTTTATATTGATTATAATATTGATTTCTTAAACGTTTCATAAACGTTTCCAATCAGACTCCCAAACACCTCCGGAAAAGACAATAAGATACAAGAGTGATGATATTTCAAAAATAATATATAGGAAATCAGTAAACCTCATCGAAACCATGAAAAATCATAAACTACTATCGTTTTACAAGTTTGATGGAATTTTAAATACTCTCCACCCCCCTGCTCTCTCTCAAGCCGCCGGCACTACCCTACTTCTCTCTCAAAACTGATAAACTCTGCTCTGGACCACCGGTGAGTGCAGTGGTTTTACTTCATCGAAGACCGCATAGAACCTTGCTACTATTTTCTGCTGGCTAGTTTCTGCAAGTTCTCCAGCTTCAGAATGTAACTCGGTTTGCTGTACTTTCTGTACTCTGCTGTTTTGCTTTTAATTTGATTTGGTATGTGAAAACTGGCTTCGTGGCATAGAATCTGTACCAAGCTCTAAAAACAGATCGTATTGGGTTAAGGAATCTTCCACTCTGTAACTCCATTGACAGTGCACCATTGCTTCGTTTCATTGCATTATATACATATACATATACATATACATATACATGTATATTTGGAACCCCCTGCATCACTGATGCTACATAACGGATTGCCAACAGAGAAGAGAACGAAGCTAGACCGACTCTTCAATGGAAATTCCAAGAAAGATTGGAGGGCGGAGATCAGATCTCAGTGGAAGCACCAGTGATCATGTGGTCATTGTCGGTGCTGGTGTTGCTGGTTCAGCACTAGCTTATGCTCTTGGCAAGGTGATTAAATACTGCAAAAACGAAACTCAAAACGCACACGCTATCGTTAAGAGTGGCCATTAAACTAGAATCATCAGTTTATAATTCAAAGACTGGAACCAAGAAATCTATTGTTGCTCTGTTTTTTATCTGAAAGCTTGGATGCTCATGCTAATTGCAGGATGGATGGGATGTACATGTAATTGAAAGAGACTTGACTGAACCTAACAGAATTGCCGGTGAGCTCCTGCAACCTGGAGGCTACAATAAATTGATCGAGTTAGGGCTTGAAGGTGAAGATCAGCTTGTTGCAGAAATTAATTTGCCCGAACCTCTTGTTTTTTTTTTAATTATTATTATTGAAATAATCAACGTTTATTCTATTCATGCGTCAATTTGCGTGCCTGCAGATTGTGTAGAAGGGATTGATGCTCAGAAAGTGCTCAGTTTGGCTGCCATTTACAAGGATGAGAAGAAAGCTATAGTTCCATACCCCTCAGGTGTGGGTGCTCGAGGCTTTCACAATGGGCGCTTCATTCAGAAACTGCGCGGAAAAGCTGCGTCTCTTCCCAAGTATGTAATCGTCATTTATTTTCTTTCCCTGGAACATGCAGGAACACAATTTTAATTATTTTAATAAATCACTTCATGATTTGAAGATTTTTTGTTTCTCGTGTTTTCCTCTTCAGCGTAAGACTTGAACAGGGAACAGTAACATCTCTACTAGAAGAAAATGGGACAATTAAAGGGGTGCAATATAAAACCAAGGCCGGCAAGGAGTTGACAGCTTCAGCTCCCCTCACGATCGTGTGTGATGGTTGTTTTTCAAATCTACGACGCTCTCTCTGCAATCCGAAGGTGAAACGTTGCTTCCTTAATTAGCAGCCAATAACAGGATTGGTGTTAGTTTTAAATTTTTCGGAGAAAATATAGACAGTTTTCTTCATTAATTAATTACTTTCACCTTAACGTTGGATAATTAAACTGATTTTGGCAGATTGAAATTCCCTCCTGCTTCATTGGTTTGGTCCTGGAGAATTGTGATCTTCCGCATTCAAATCGAGGGTATTTTATCCTGAAGGACATAACCGCCATAGCTTTCCCTATTGGTACTAATGAGATTCGCTGTTTAGTTGATTTTCCTGGCCAGAAAATACCGTCCATCTCAAACGGTGAAATGACTGAATATTTGAAAACAGTGGTGGCTCCTCAGGTATAAAAATAGTTTCTTGACACATGTACTCTACTTTTTAAGCTTAGTTTCTCAGATTTGAAAACATTATGTTTGATGTTGGGGATATTAAAATTTTATGTTTAAAGCCCTTATCTTATTTGGACATTATTGAAACTTCCTTTATTTTCAACTATATATATGTATATATTCGGCGGATAACAGCAAGTTTTGCATACTTCAGATGCCAGCTGAGCTGTACAATGCCTTCACCTGTGCAATCGATAAGGGAAACATAAGAACAATGCCGAACAGAATCATGTCCGAGTCTCACTATCCAGTCCCCGGTGCATTTCTGATCGGTGATTCATTGAACATGCGGCATCCTTTAACCGGAGGAGGAATGACTGTGGCGCTTTCCGATGTTGTTATACTGCGAGATCTTCTTAGACCTCTGAATGATCTTAGTGATGCAGCTGCCATTTGCAAATATCTCGAAACTTTTCCCATCTTGCGTAAGGTATAGATAGACGCGACATGATAAAACGAGCGTGATTAGGATCTCATCTTCTTTGCTGATCTTCAAATAGGAACGCCGAATGAAATTACTTCATATTCATGCATTAATTAACGTTGAGTGGGAAAATGAAAACAAAAAACTCCATTAATGTCGTCTGTTAATTTTTTGCAGCCTATGGCAGCAGTGATAAACACAGTGGCAGCTGCTCTTCACACAGTCTTCTCTCCATCGGAGGATCCAATAAGGAAGGAAATGAGACAAGCATGTTTCAGCTATTTCTGTCTAGGAGGTGTATTTTCAGATGGATTGATGTCTCTTCTCTCTGGTATGAACCCTAGCCCAGTAAGCTTGGTTTTCCACTGCCTCGCTTTGGCTGTCTATACTGTTGGTCGCTTATTACTTCCATCTCCTAAACCAACACGCATTTGGATGGCATCTAGGCTAGTTCTGGTCAGTATCTCTCATTTCTTACAACTTTTAGTTTAAACTCGCTGTTTCTTTCGAGTTCTGGTGTTTTTCTAATTAGCTAGTTTAAAATTATATTTTTGTTTTCTTTAATCCTCAGGTTGCACTGGGCATCTTCCTCCCTGTAATTAAAGCAGAAGGAATTAGGGCAACATTCTTCCCAGTAACCATGCAAGCTTACTACAGAACTCCTCCTGTTCGTTGATTGTATGGAAATCAAGAAATTTGTGATTTACGGGGAACGAGTAGTATTGCTGCTTTATTTAATTTTACTGTAAGAGAACTTGATTATTCTCGGTGGGGTATTTCTAGCCGTAGCTAGAACAGAGAAACATTGCAATAATACTCCTTGTTGTAGCATTGATGCTCTTCCACCTACTTATTTAAACAAAAAAAAAAGGGATTAGCTAATTCTTTTGATGAATTATTAAAAATAACGGGATATATTATAAAAAAAAAATTATATACTGGTATCTTATTATTGTGGGGGCGGGAAGGGATTACATATGGGATAAATTATAATGCTAATATTATAATTTTAATTTGTGATTCATATATATGGCTATACAGTGACAATAGCAGTTATGCAGCACCACTTTAGGATAAATATCAAATATGCCATCAAATTACACCAAACTATTTTTTAAAATCAATTCTATCATTAAGTTATTTGATTTTTCAGTTTATAATTTTTGTTGGAATATTTAGCATAAAAAAGTTAAGTTTTCTATAAAATGATGTTATTTCTCGAAAAAGAAAATAATGCAATATGAAAGAAAGTAAATATTTTTTTTATAAAAAAAATAGATTAAAAATCGTAATTCAGATTTTTAAGAGTTTAAAATGAAGATTTATATAATGTTAACTTACTATTACCTATATAATTGAATAGTATCTTTAATATTAAAAGCTGAAAAGCTTTGGGGTGTGCAGTGGAATGCAATAAATTAACATGTGTTTCTCAAAAATAAATAAATAAAAAATTTAGCTGTAAATATCCTCCTCTTTGTATTATTTAATTGGTTTTTTAATTTGAATTGTTTTACTAATATTTAAAAAAAAACAATGTTAATTAGCAAAAATAACAGAAGACAAAATGTTTGCGTTGTTCGTACATATGGATTCCTGCTGACTGAGATGTATGGATGTTTGAAATTTTTTTATTTTTATTTTGTATTTTAAATAAAAAAAATGAGATATTTTAAATTATTTTTATATACTGATATAAAAAATATCTTTTAAAAAATAAAATAAAAATAATGGTAATATATTTTTAAATAAAAAATATTTCAAAAAAAAAAAACTATTAAACAGTTGACTGGCATGCCCTCCGGATGTCATGTTTCAGTTAAAATTTATCAGACAAAGCTTTTCATACCTGCTGAGATGAGGTACGATTTGCTTTCTATAAGAGGCAATGGGCCAATGACATTCAATTATTTACTACGATCTGACAAGACTTTTTCGTGGAGAAAAAAACAGGAGCCCCCATCATTTTATAACTGACATATCTGGAAACTGTGCTGAAATTGTCAAGGAGAATAAAGTTTGAGAGTCTCTTTTTCAAGTTAAGGATACAATGGGTATTTCTAGCCAAGGGTCAAGTTTATTTAACTCCCGCTGAAATGATTGCGAGCACCACATCCCTCTTTCAGAGGACGGGCCAACTCAATCTTGATCGAGTTTTTTTTTTTTTTTTTTTTTGAATTTCTCCTCCTTGATTGAGAATGAAAGATAGCTTGTGAAGACTATTATTGATGGAAGGCCAGGCATTGGAGATGCTAGTTGTGAGGTGGAGAGACTAATAGAAAGGATCATCACCGTTCTGTTAGACATCACAATGATGTCAGCAAGATCTTGGCCTGATAGTCAAGAAGGACTTCTCTTTTTCTCTCACTCCAGGTTCAAGCCTCAAGCATGCCTGTCACCCCGCGGTGTTTTACATGCTCATTGGGCTTCCAAGATATTCAATGAGCCTGAAGATTAGTTGTGGTGCGCGCAAGCTAGCCCGAACATCTCGATTATAAAAAAAAGACATCACAATGATGTATGAAGAGAGTTATAATCGTAATTTGGCTTTATTTGATCTTTAGATATTGAGCTTTTTTATTTATTGTTTTGTTTTATAACTATTATTTGTTCTTGGTAAACTTGTATGAGCTCAGCTAGAGGTTTGGAGGAACTCTTTTAGAAAATTCAATATTGTTTTAGGGAGGTTGCAACGTTGACCGAGATGGTTGAGGATAATAACTTTCATTCACATTTTATTTGTATTTTTTCAATCAAACAAGAATACATGAGGAATTTCTAGCTAGAGAACGCAAGCTAAATATCTAAGTCTCCTTTTCTTTTCTTTGCATCTGCTGCTAACCGCTCCTTGCTCCCATTTCCTTCACCAAAACGCATGTGGATTGGAGTTAAATTGATTTTGGTTAGTATGATCTCCAGCTTTCATAACATATATATATATATATATATATATATATATATATATATATATATATATATATATATACTCCAATTTTCCTGTCACTTGATCAGCATTTGGAAGGGGGGAAAAAGAAAAAAGGAAAAGGAAAAAAAAGCAAGCCGTGTTTCTGTTTTCTATCATCTTTTAGGATGCACCAGGTGACGGCAGCCGGAATTACAGCAACTTTCTTCCCGGTAAGCATGCCAGATTTCTACAGAACCACTCATGCCCAATCCATTGATGGTATAAAAACAAGAAAATTGTGAAGAGCGAAGAACGAATAGTTGTTTATTTTACTGGTAACGGATCCAATTCCTCTCAGCTGAATTCCGCCCCTGGTTATTCTTTAATCAGACAGCAAACAAACAGGGATTGTAATATAAACTGTTGTGTTACTAATAAAAAACATTTTACCAGCGTCCATTTATGGAGTGCAAAGCATGCCTCCCCGCTTTACGTGTGTGTGTAATCTTGTGAAACCAATTTAATAGAAAATTTGAAAACTCAAATGAAGCGGTAATCTCATTTAAGCACCATCTTGAAAACCATTTATAAAACCTTCAGTATTTTAGATTCTTGGGAAAAGTTGAAGAAATCGTAGGCAGCATCATATGTATTTATATTATATATTAAAAAGAAGAAGAAGAATGAACTGGACCTGCAGACATTTCATGGTGGGAAAAACAAAAGAAAAAGATCTTGGGCCTGGACTGGGAGTACACTAGATTAAATTTGAAGGGCCTAGATCGTCTGTGTTTATGATCTTGTCTGGGCCGCGGTTGCCGTCTTATGTTCTGACATTATTTAATTGGACGAAAACAGACACGAGAATGGATTGTAATGACAATCGGGTCTGTCAGAATTTGTTTGTACCTTTCACAACGGCTACTTGGAGTGAGGAGGGGATACCAGGCAAGCATGTTTTTTTTAAACGTCGTCTCTCTCTCTCTCTCTCTCTCCCTCTCTCCATAACCAGCGAAGAAAGATTCTTCTACACACAGTTCTACTCCCTCCCTCCCTCTCCCTCCCTGCTTTCTCTCTCTGAATAGAAATGGAAATGGAAGAAGAATCTATGTGTTTGAAAATCAACGGCGAAGAAGACTTCTACGAGAATATCGAGGCGCCGAAGTTCGTGGACCTTAACGCTCCTGATCACTACCATCCTGGCGATGACCGCTACTGGTTCTGCTTGCGTGCTGGTAATTTTGTAAATTACTGTTACATGTTTGACGCTGTTTTCCAATACTACTTTGAAATCCGAAGCTCTATCGATGCCTTGTTGTTTAAAATCTGATGGGTGAGACCTAGAATATAAGACTTTTAAAGATGGAGGAGGTTACAGTCCCCTTCCTTCATAATGGATGGAGGACTTTCCAAGCGATGGCTACATTCTCAATTTTGAGGATTTAACTAGTGTGCCCCGTTCGTCTGTGTTGTTCAATAAAAGGGAAGAAAAGAAACGTCCATTGGAAATATAGTGAAATCATACTAGTTCATTTCCAACTCCTTGCACGCTTGCATACAAGTGAATTTAATTCAGCTCCACTGCAATTATACTCCAGAATCATTCTAAATGAGCTGCATTCTCCATTTTTCTATAGAGTATTTGCTTGTTGAAGGGTTTTTTTTTTCTTTCAATTTTCTCTTTTGTTGAGTGACTTTAAATGCTAAATTTTGAATTTCTCTACCTGTATCCACTGTGATTTTGCCTTAGGATGTGATCAAAAGCATGAAGAAGAAATGGATTCTGAAGCAATCTACAAAAAATTTGTTCTTCGGGTTAGTTATCAGTTTCTTTTATGCAGTATGATGGTTTCTACATTTAGATTTAGGCAGTAAGTTATTGAGTCCTGCAGGTTATGGCTGCAAGGAGTCCCAACATACGGCTTCGGAAAGCATTGTACAGAAAGGATTCAGGGTATATGAATTAAGCTTCTTATAACTAAGATTTAATATATGTCTTCTCTTGTTGATCTAATTAGATCTATACTAAACGATTTAGTAATTATTTGTGTAGTGCCAATATTAAATGTCCCCAGACAGTTCCAGCAAAATCTTCGAAACCTCGAGGATCAAGATTGGCCCTGATTTCCTCAATATCTAAAAGAATGGTCGATCCAAAAATGGAAGCCAAACCTCTTGCTAAGCGAAATGCAACTCCAAATGTGAGGGAAAAACAGTCTTCTGTTGTATCCAAGGCCCTGACTACTCCAAGGAACAAAAAGCGATTGTCAAATCCTGGTGCTTTTCGGAGTGTTAGGAACCCAAAGGCAATGGACATTGCAAATAGTAGAGTGGTAGCGAAGGCATTATTTCATTCACCCAAGAAGTCAGTGAGCACAAAGACTCCATTAGAATTGGATACAACTGTCAAGAAAATATGTGGTGCAGGTACGACGAAGTTCGAGGTCGCTGATGGAAAGAAGCATGCTAATAAGCCATTGCCTTCAAATGCTCTAAGAAAACAACCGCAGGGAAGAGAAGTTAAGAGCAGAGTTTATGATGGGCTGCTTTCCCGAAGTTGTAAGGGAAATTTTTTTAAGCAGTATCATGGTCCTGTGCCTCAAAAAGGGGCTGGAAATAATTTAAGTGACATAGAGATTCAGGAGAAATCAAGAAATACTTCTCAGGGAGTCTGTTCTACTGCTCATTGTGATGAAGGAAATAATGCACATGAAGGGCCTTTAACAACTGCAACAATAAAACCATCAATGGTTGAGAACAAAGCTGAAGCTTTGTCGGGTGCCAACGAAAATACCCAGTCAAATTATGAAGAGAGGGGGTCGGGAGAAAATGACGTTCCCAAACTTCTAGCTTCAAGTGAAGAGGGCCATGTGACCAGTGAAAGACATGGTGAAGAAGTTAAAATGAACTCGAATTTGGATAAGGGCACTCATGGAATCATGGAGAGTAATGATGGAAAACATGTTTCGATATCAGATGACAAGGAAAATGACAGCGAAGCCATGGAGAGCGACAATAAGGAAAATGCTTCAGCCTCTGACGATAACAGGTGAGTAAACTCATATGAGTAATTTTATTAGTCTTTCTAGGATGTTGTTAGATACTTTTGGTCATCAGTTCTCCATGAATTTTGGAGTTGCAGAGACATGGAACTTGATAAAGGCCACTTGAAAAGACGAACCCCTGGCAAGCATGAGAGTGTGAAGAGCACACAAATGGTAAGTTTTTTATTAGGAATCTGAACTTCCCTCTCTGTGTTTTTTTTTTTTTTTTTTTTTTTTTTTTTTCTGTTTTTGATTTCTGTGTGAATATGGAAATGATTCAGATAGCCAAAGCAATGAGGAAGCCATCTAAAGAGAACTTCGTTACTGACGCTACTGGTGTTCAAGGACTGAAACATGGAAAACCTAAGCCTACAAATCCCAAGCCTTTTCGGCTAAGAACTGATGTGTGTAATATATCACCTATCTAAGTCCTGTAAATAGTAATCTTTTAATTATATCTGAGAATATTTAATTTATATATAGGAAAGAGGGATTCTTAAGGAAGCAACCTTGGAGAAGAAGCTCCACGCTGCTCCTCTGAAAGAAATCATGTCCGTTACGAGGATCCCAGGAGGAAGTTTACAGAAGAAAACGAATGCATTGCTAGTAAGTTTTCATTTAATTTACAGGATAAAAACAGTGCATCATTGCACGTTTAGCTGTCCGCACTGGTTCAAGTAGACTGAGAATATGATTCTGATCGCAGAGAAATGACAAGAGCCTTGAACAAACTGAATTGGCTAATGACGCTCAGAAAGCATGTGAAAAGGAAAGAAACACAACACAGAAGAAACAACATGTAAGACTATCTATTTTTGAAGCGCAAAATAAAGTAAAAAAAAGAGGGCTTGGTTTTCCATGGTTGTTTATAGATTACATTGGCTCAAGCCTCCTATTATGATACATTTTTGTAGCAAAATCATTCTTCCAGCTTGAAGAACTCCAAGGAAAGAGTGAGACGAGAGTTATCTTCAGCTCCACAGAGACATACAGTTTCGTCCCAACAGAAGCTTGTGTCTCCACTGAAGAAATATAGTCAGGGTAAGACAACAGGTCAAAATTCGGGGAATACCTTGAAAAGGGTCAAACCACCATGTGTGAGAAATGTCGCAAGGCCACAGGAGTGAGTTTCTGCTATTTTAACAAGTTGTTTCAATACAAGAAGCGTTTTTTCATTAATAAGGTAAGCTATTCTGCTCTTGCAGGACCTCATCGACTACAAAAGAAACATTCACTATTGCATTACCTGGTCAACTGGGTGTGATAAAGGAGGAGTCACCGGAAATCTTGTTGAGACCCAAAGAAGTTTCAAAGCCTAGCAAAAGCAGTGCTTGCCCTGAAACCAAATATTCTGCTGTTCCCAGACAATCACTACAGGGGAGGAGGTCCACAACTATTCCAAAGGACCTGAATTTCCATACCATCCACACGCCAAAGAGCTGCACACGGAGAGTGCCTCAGGTTATTTTCTAGGAAAACACTCCAGTTTGTGCACTCTGTCTTGTTGCTATTCAATTCATCCATTGAATTATTTCTTCTGCTTAAACTGTTCGAGCAATTCTTTGTTGTTGTCTACATGTTCAATTCACTCGCATTGCTTAAACTGTTCGTTGGTTCAAATGTATGTAACATTTGTAGTTTATATATATATAAATAACAAGAGATCTCGTCCCTGTTCCATTCAATCAAAGCAATGCGAGCGTGCCCTTCTAAAGGCCCTATATTTGAGTGTTCTTGCCGAGTTGCTGTGCTGTCTAATTAACCATCAGAGTACAATTTTTACCAACGTTTTGTATTGTCTAATTATCTCTTTCCTGCTCTGGCAATTTTTTCTCATATGGCAAGCAAGCCTCTGCCCCAGTTTGATTAATTGTTGTTTTGACGTTATAGGACGAAAAATGTGTATAATTTCTAGCTTTTCGATTTCCTGGGAGGAAGTGACACTCCATCTCAACAGTTGAAAAGATGCACTGTCCATTCTCGTTGCATCGCATTTGATGGTTAAGGGTAGTGTTGGTATTATGTTTTGTCTAAATGTTACCATTGTGGAAAATACATAATTCACAATAAATATTAAAAAATCCATGTCACTTTTTGTTGTTGCTGTTGAGAGCCATAATTAAAGTAGGTTTGAAAGAGAGAGAGAGAGAGAAATGTTTTTCCCTTGGATTTCGTCTCTATACAAATTTTGAAGGGCTCAAATCAATACTTACTCATAAAACTATTTTAAAAAAAATAATATATATACTTTTAAGTGAGTATATCTCACTTCCCAGAAAGCATATTTAATGAGCTCAAATGAGCGAGTAAAATCTTAATTGTTTCAAATTTTTACAAGAAGTGTATGTCCTAACTCAAACTCAAGACCTAATGAGCAGATCATAAATTCTTTATCATCATGCCCGTTTCTTGAGGACAAAAAAAGGATTTCAATTGTAAAAAAGAATCCAAAACACAAATTAGCAGTTAAAATAATAAGAATCAAAATAAAAGAAAATTTTGTTTTTTTATTAAAGGGTGAAATTTAAAAAAATCAATTTAATAAATTTACCCAAACAAGAAAACAACAACAAAAAGAACAAAGATTAAAATTGAAAAGGAATTTTTTTTAACAAAAACAATATAAAACAAATAAAAAAATGAGGACTAAACTGAAAAACAATAATATATCACAAAGTAGGATTGAATGATAACAAAGTCAAGATTTTACAACAGAATTAAGAACAAAACTTAGAAATAAAAAAAATAAAAAAATAAACTTGACATCCCAAATGAAAAAAGTGGACATTGGGGTGCTTCTATTGAAATAACAAAAGCCAGTATTTGGCTAATGGAAACTTCACATATATAGCACGAAAGGCGCCATTCTTTTTTTTTAATATCATTTTATATTTATTAAAATACTAAATTACCTTTTAACTAATATAATAATAATATAAAAAAACAGCGTTAAAATATTAAAAAGCTCCTGGAAACTATTTTACAAGCTTTTGCCTTAAAGATAATTTGTCGGATGTTTTTAAAATGAAAAAAATAAATTTATTCTCAATTAATATCAATTTAGTAATGGCTAATAGGTGTTAAGGAACCATCTCACCTAAAAGCTTAAGCTTATAGGTGAGATCCCAGAATATGATTATATTATACTCTAACACACCCCCTCAAGTGAAAGCCCTTTGGGCTTGAAACTTGCACAGGCCCACATTACCTTGTGCTTGATTTTTTTATCAAATAGAATGGGGGTGGTGAGATTTGAACTCGTGACCGCTGGGTCAACAAGGCTCTGATACCATGTTAAGGAACCATTTCACCTAAAAGCTTAAGCTAATATAAATCATATTATGGGACCTCATCTACAAGCTTAAGCTTTTAGGTGAGATGGTTCCTTAATAATAGGTATTGTAAGAATAAAAAAGGTCCTCAATAACCAGTTAAATAATTTATGGAAAAAAAATAAAATCATCATTAATAAATTTGCATGAGCATTGCATTTCGAAGCAGTAATACAACGAGGACTATATAGACGACAGTGCTTTAAACTTGGACTACATGTCCTCTGATCAGCGTGTAATTTTATTATTTTTATCCTGGAACATGATATGACGAAAATACCCTGATTGTAGATTCCAAGTGACAGCGGTACCCTCAAATGTGACATATTGAACCCTAACCTTTTCTCAGAATTCCCAAAGTAATTTTCCACATATCCCTCTCTCTCCCAATTCTTATCTTGTCCGTAGAAAGTTCTGATTATGGGACTCTGTTTCTAAATCCAAGGTAAAGTACTTACGTAACCACTCATAACACTTACATATGCTCCATCCATATTTAGGTATATCTTTTCTCTTCCTGCTCTCTTAAGCTCTTATCAAACCTTTGTTCTTGTGGATCTAAATTGAATTTCTTACATGAAGTTTCCTTTTTATACTTATATAACTTTTAATCATTTTGTTTAAGTACTTTGTGTTTCTGGGTTTGTCTTGCAACTGTGCTTTAGATACACTTTTTGTTTGTTTAGTGAAGATGGAGAGGAGTTGCTCTAGTCTAGAATTTTTTTTTGCCTTGGTGGCAAAATAGTAGTGCCCATTTGGGTTTTCCTTTTCGTCTTGCTCCACTAGTTTGAAATTAATTTACAAGTAAAGCTAGTGTTGTGTTATTGAATATCAGTGGCAATGATTTTCTCTTCTTTCCCCCCTCTTTTTGGAAAGGGTTGGAAGTTGGATTATGGTATACAAGCCAAAAATTTATAGTTCCATGGTTGGTTAAGTATCATATTGCATAAGTGCTTTATCAGAAAAGTAGTGTATTTTCCCCGGAGATATTCTTGCTAAATTTACAGTGAAGCGGCAGATGTTTCTAAACTTAATATAAATAGCATTTAAGGTCAGCGTAAATTGCTCCTGTTGGGATGATGAATATAATATTTGGTTGTATTAATCTGCTATTAGGTCCTGAGTTTTCCTTGAAATATAATCCGTATACATTTTTGAGTCATGTTTTTTTATTTCCCTTTGGGATATTCCATGCTGTTTAATGATAACTTTTTGACATTTTTCTTATAGAAGCATTTAAAGATTGATTTATGTTCCAAATAATTGGATAGCTAAAAGTTAGCATAAAAGATGGTAACGTTTAGCAATTGAAACTTGAATGTTCCTTTCGACTTTACATTGGACAATGTCAGTTTTCGTGTATCAGTGAATGATTTTCTTCTTTCAGACCTCCAAATCTGTATATCTAACAGTATTAACCTTTGCACCTATACTTTGGGTTACAATTCATTAGCCTTATGCTCGTTGTTGTTGATTTAAGTTTAAACTTTTCTGTTTTTCCTTGATTTTAAGTAATAGTTTATGCAATAGCATTTTAAATATGATCTTTTGCCTCTTGCAGGCTTTTTCTGGAATGGGCAGTTCTTAATCGAGCTCTATTGGATGTGAATTAGTCAAACTCCCATCCACTGATAATGGTGTTCACAATCACATGTCTAGTGAAGGTTAAAATAATCGATCCTTTTGTCGAAAGGGTGGAGTTCTGAATTTGTCTTAGTTGTCGCATGGAGGACCACACTTTTGTTGTTGGCCAAGAGTTTCCTGATGTCAAGGCTTTTCGGAATGCTATTAAAGAAGCAGCAATTGCACAACACTTTGAACTCCGTATCATCAAAAGTGACCTAATTCGATACTTTGCTAAGTGTGCTTCAGAAGGTTGTCCATGGCGCATTCGTGCAGTTAAGCTTCCTAATGTCTCCACCTTCACAGTAAGAAGCCTTGAAGGTACACATACTTGTGGTAGAAATGCACAAAATTGCCATCATCAGGCTTCTGTAGATTGGATTGTGAGCTTTATAGAGGAACGACTTCGGAATAATACTAATTACAAACCAAAGGATATATTACATGACATCCATCAGCAGTATGGGATAACTATTCCATATAAGCAAGCCTGGCGTGCCAAAGAACGGGGTCTTGCAGCAATTTATGGCTCTTCTGAAGAAGGATACTGCCTGCTTCCTTCATACTGTGAGCAAATAAAGAGAACTAACGCTGGAAGTGTTGCACAAGTGTTCACCACAGGTGCAGATAATCGATTTCAGAGGCTCTTTATTTCTTTTTTTGGATCCATATATGGGTTCCTAAATGGGTGCCTGCCTATTGTTGGGCTTGGTGGAATCCAACTCAAGAGCAAATACCTTGGCACCTTACTTTCAGCCACATCTTTTGATGCTGATGGCGGGTTATTTCCACTTGCATTTGGAGTTGTTGATATGGAAAATGATGAGAGCTGGATGTGGTTCTTGTCAGAATTGCAAAAGGCATTGGAGATGAACACTGAAAATATGCCACAGCTCACGTTTTTGTGTGATGGGCAAAAAGGCATTGTAGATGCAGTAAAGAGAAAATTCCCAAGTTCTTCTCATGCAGTTTGCTTGCGCCACTTGAGTGAAAGCATTGGTAAAGAATTCAAGAACTCAAGGCTTGTCCATCTCTTGTGTAAAGCTGCATACGCTACCACTACCATTCATTTTAAAGAAAAAATGCTTGAAATTTCAGAGGTTTCTTCTGCAGCTGCCAAGTGGTTGCAACAATTTCCTCCCTCTCGCTGGGCTTTGGTTTATTTTGAAGGAACACGGTACGGCCATCTCTCTTCAAATATTGATGAATTTAATAAATGGATTCTGGAAGCCCGGGAGCTGCCTGTTATCCAGGTGATTGAGAGAATTCACAGTAAACTCATGGCTGAGTTTCGGGATCGGCAGATGAAGAGTAATTCATGGTCTTCTGTGCTTGCTCCGTCTGCTGAGAAACGTATGATTGAGGCCATTAATCATGCGTCAGCATTTCAAGTCCTTCGATCTGATGAAGTAGAATTTGAGGTTCTGTCATCAGAGCGCTCAGACATTGTGAATATCGGGACCCATAGTTGTTCCTGCCGTGGCTGGCAGCTTTACGGAATACCATGTTCGCATGCCATGGCAGCCCTTATTTCATGCCGGAAAGATGTATACGCCTTCACAGAGAAGTGTTTTACCGTTGCTGGTTATCACGAAGCATATGCAGAAACTATTAATCCCATCCCTGAAAAAATTGGGTGGAGAAAGTTGGGAGAGGCTCCTCCTATGGATGATGATGACGCCCAAGTTGTCAGGCCGCCCAAGTTTCGCCGGCCACCAGGACGCCCGGAAAAGAAACGAATATGCGTAGAGGAGGAGCTTAATCGTCAAAAACATACTGTGCATTGTAGTAGGTGTAACCAAACTGGTCATTATAAAACAACTTGCAAGGCAGAGACCATGAAGAGTATTGAACAGTTTTAGGTAATCTAATTTTGTACCTTAGAGCTCACCTGAAGTAGTTATGTCGAGTGAAGTAGAGTAGCTTTGATATGCTTAGGGCACAACTGTCATTTAACATGTGTAAATTAGGAAACCTGCCATGTAACTAAAAATGTACGTGTCATCCCAAATATGTAATCTAGGCACCTCACCCGTTCTTCGCTTCCCTTCTAGTTAGATTAAAAAATAAATAAATAAATAAATAAATTTATAATGCACAAAACAACATACAAGCGTTACCTATTTATTTTAACATCAAAAAATATTTTAGCATCCGCGTCCATCTACCGATCTTCATCGGTTGAACAACCAATAGACAGAGAGATATTGTCATTAAAAGTGCACCACCCTTAGCAGTACATGGTGTGTCATTAAAAGTGCACCACCCTTAGCAGTACATGGTGCTAGAAAACACACCTTGACAATGTTTATTTTCACTCCCTTCATCGTCCATTCAAGCTTTAGTTTCATTCTACTGATACACCTCAATATTTTGGCGCCCAAAAATAAGCTTAAGAATTTGTTACAATTTCAAGATGCGGGTCAGCCATGCAAGAGAAAATCTAGACCTCCCTACGAAGTGAAACTGCTACATGGAATTCAACCATAAAGGAGTAATATCACCAGATAAATATGGAGGTAGCTGCATGTATCCTCGTCAAAAGGGAGGCAAGGGGCACAATATGTGTTTGCTTCACTTGTAAAGCTGCTTGAATCTTCTGCAAGCCTCTAAAACATTTTCCCTGTGGCCAAAAGCTCTGACTCTGACAAAACCTTCACCAGCAGGTCCAAAACCACTCCCAGGTGTGGTAACTACATGAGTTTTCTCAAGAATTTCACTGAAAACATCCCACGAGCTTTGGCCAGGGAAGTGAACCCACACGTAGGGGGCATTCTTTCCTCCATATACACTAAAACCGAGCGAGTTAAATGTATCCATAATAATGTTGGTGTTTTCTTTATAGAATCCAATCACCTCGCTCATTGCCTGCAAGGAAATCAAAAGGTTAAGAGTTTTGTTATTGGTTTCATGCAGCATCGCAAAACACAATTCCATGGTAAGAAAACACTGGGATATACTACTCCGCAAAGAACCAAACTGACCTTAAGGCTTTCAGGTGAAAGGCAAGCCAGACCACCAGCTTGGCAAATGTTGGAAGCCCCGTTAAAGCTAGTGCAAATAACACGGTTGAAGTCCTTTGCAACTGGGAACCCATCAGAATATAGAAGCTGTTTAGGAACAACAGTCCACCCTAGACGAACTCCAGTAAACCCAGCATACTTGCTAAAAGATGATGTCTCCAAAGCAACCTGCAATTAGAATGGAAACTACCACATCACATGCATCACTAAAGAGAGTCCAAGGACCAACTCGTAGGAAAATGATTGATAGGCCACATCACAATGTAGGATGCAAGACACTAATGCCAATCAAGAATAATATTTCACGATAAGATTATCAGAGCTTTGAACAGTTCATTGTTTATATCCATGTTATGTAACAAATATACTGTGTCCACAAGAACTGATGTGTTAAATCATGCAGGTTCAGACATGTCAATTCTAACCTTTTGAAATCTTGAAAATATAAATGTCATTTGAAACACGGTTTCTACAAAGGCATTCATACTAATAATGGTTCATGAATACCTCCTTGGTCCAAAAACATTTGAAAGAAACAGGGAATTTCTGGTAATAGAGTACTTCACATACAATGGATTAAAGCCATTTTTACAGTCAATTGAGCATTTACAATTCATGAATAGAAGGAAAATAACAAATTTTACCATAATAGAGTTTCACTAAGAAAAGGCAGGAACTTTTACAAAGAGAACAATAAACAAAACATGATTGATATATTATGGGCTACCTCTTTGGCTCCTGGAATTTCAAATATGGATCGTGGGTTATCATCAGACATGTAAATGGCATACGATGAATCAAAGACGATGATTGATCCATTGTCCTTTGCAAATCGTACTAGTCGGGTCAGTTGCTCCCTTGTTGCAGCAGAGCCAGTAGGATTGTTCGGTGAACAGAAAAATATGATGTCCGTTCGAGTAACTTTGGATAAATCAGGGAAAAAACCATTCTCAGGTGTGCACCTCATGTATTCAATCTTACCATACTTCTCAAAGTCTTTCTGAAACTGCCCAGTCTGGCCCATGATGACACTAGAGTCGACATAAGCCTGCACATAATTAGATGGTAATAAACAGAAAGTTATCCAGGAATGTCCCATGTCTTCTTCTCCCTTTTCTTTGGATATGTGGATGTCAAACACAATTGAGTCATAGAGTAGCCTGCCTCAGTGGAAACATTACTCTCTCTAAGGTTCTGGTAAGTATAAAGCGATGCTTTTCTCTTTTTCACAATCAAACATGTGCAAGGAGAATATGTTGAAAATGAGGGAGAGGGGTGTGAAGGATGTGCTAAAAATTTCAAATTTCATTACCAGTTTATAGAAATATAATTTACCGGGTATGATGGATCTTGCATTGCCATGGTCACATTTGCCCCAAATACCATCTGAAAGAATATTCAATCAGGCAAAAGCAAGTCAATTGTGATGAAGTTTGCATGTAACCAAAAGCCAAGAAAATGCATACACAGGCATATCAAGAAGGACAGAAGCAGGACATGGAACAAAGAAAAAAAATACAAAAGCATAACAATGATAGATAAAATCAAACCTGAAGGCGAGATATATCACATTTGGCACCATCAGAGACAAATATATCATCCTCCTTGATCCCAAGATCTCCATAAAATGTTGAAGCAATTGCAGTTCTCAAAGGCTGCACAGATTAACAATTTGTGTTACTGTTAACTGTCACAGGGTTTGATACCAGAGAACAGAGACCACATAATAAACCTCGTAAAAACTAGAGCAGTGGAGTAGTTTAGCTTTTCTTGTTCAAGACCATGTCAGAAGCAATGCATTCAGAGCAAAACACATGGCACCTAAAAATTGCCATGCAGAGGGGACTGATTATTTCTATACGAAATCTTATTTTCATTCAAAAAGGATTTCTAACATTTCATCTACAAAATAATATAACAATAATAATAATAAGTGGGTGATTATAGTCATAAAAAAATTCAAAACATCTCACCAAAATCCAACAAAAATGCTCAAGACTATCAAACACCCGAAATTTCAGCAAAATGAAAATAATTTGTTTGATTATAATGCTCGACGTACTTTTTCACCTTGTTCATTTCCATAACCACTGTAACCCTCCAAAGTCGACAGTGCTTCCGCTCTCTGCCAAAAATTAGAAAAGAACAGAAAATTTAGATACATGGACAGACAGCAAATGCTTAGAAGAAAAACATTAGCAATACTGTTAAATTAAAAGCTAGACACATACACACATCTATTAGCTCAAGATGGTTCTATTAGTAGATGGTTAATGAAAAAAAAAAGCAGCTAGGTTTTCGATACTGGCCTCATTCACAAACCATAAAATAATCATTGCGTTAAACAAAAAGAAGCCTTGCCTTTGACATTGCAGAAGTTATAACTTCTGGGATAGGTTCTGTAGTGTCACCAATTCCAAGGCTTATCACTTTTGCATCAGGGTATTTTAGCATGTGCGCATTCCTCCTTCGAGCAACCTATTATTATTTTTACAAACACCAGATTAGAAAACACGAAGAAAGATAACATCGTTTTGAATTTTTTTTCCTCTTACATACTAAAAATAAAAGGCATTTATTTCCTCAATTTTCTCTTCTCAGAATTTATCAGTATTTTGAGGAGAATTAATCACAAACCTCTGGAAATAAGTAGCCAGCTTGAAGCTTTGCAATATTTGCATTGCGAGAGACTTGCGTTGTGTAAACTTCACAAAAAGAATTAAATAAAACCATAAAAATAAAATAAAATTCCTGCACATAAAAAAAGAAAGAAAGTTTAGAAAAGAAAAAACACACCGTTTTTCTGTTCTTGAGGAGCAACAACACACGTGCAAATAGAAGGCTTTTTCGACGCCATCGAAACATTTTGGTTTCTGCGGAGAGATTGGGGGGAGTTCGAAGTGAAAAAAGATTAAGAAACCGAAACAAGCGAATACCGAATCAAGATGGTAAGACCAGACGAGTACCTAGCTTTGAAGGCAATAGGCGCGGCTAAAAAAGCAGAGGAAGTAGAAGAAATCGAAGACGATAACAGTTGAGTCGGCGACATTTTTCACTCTCGCCGCAGCTCACAGATTTTGAGAGCAGAGCACGTAGGTGACGGTGTTTTAGCTTTAAAGTACACTGCCCTAAGGGGTTCTCTCTTTCTTTCTTTTATTCGTTTTTCTATTCCTTTATTAAATTAAAATAGATAAATAGAATATTAAATTAAAGAAAAGAAAAATAAAACGAAACGTAAAAGATATATTATAGCGGTCACAATCACAAAAACAAAATTTTCGCGCCACGCCGTAAACATGGGTCGATTTTTTTCTAGCACTAAAAAACTATTTAAATAATGAAAATTTGAGTAGTTAATTTGACTACCATGTGATATGTATATCTTTAGTGAGAGAAAAAGAGAAGAAAAAGAAAATGCAATGTGCAATAACTTAATGTTAAAATATAAAATTAAATAAAAAAATTAAATTAAATTAAGTCAATCTTCGAAACTAAAAACTTTTATCATGGGGCTGCGTTGACCATGCAAAAAACTTGAGCAAAATTATAATCCATCAAAATTTTTAAAAGAAATTAAATAATAATCAAATTAATAAGGATCAAAATTGGTATAAAAACTAATGGAAAAAAACTGAGGGATTTCATCAAAAAAAATTAAAAGAAAAACCCAATTAAAATAATGAGAACCATAATTGGATGAAAAAATAGATAATTTTTAAAAAAAAAAGATAAAAAAAAAAAAGACAGACTAGTAAAATAAATAAATAAATAGTCAGGAGAACAAAAACTGGATTTTGAAAAACAAATATGGAGGGACAAGGTTAAGAGAAAAGAAAAAACAATTAAAACCATAGTATTATATTTGATATAGGAACAGGATACAATAAAATAAAAATGAATCCAAAACAAAATTAAAAGAAAGGTGATCATGATTTGTTTTTCTTCTCCATTATTTTCTGTTGGCAAAGTAATATTATTTTTATCTTCTTACCATTTAATTTTTACTTTGTTGTTCAATAATACTATAAATATTTTTTCACAATAGTACATTTCTATTTTTTTTCTTGTTTCATTAAATTCATGCTACCAATCATAAATGTTATTTTTTTAAAGTAATTTTCACTTATAAATGTATTAAAATAATATTTTTTTATTTTTTATAAAATATTTTTAATATTAACACATTAAAATAATCTAAAAACACTAATTTAAAAAAAATCATTTTTTTTCAAAAAAATAATGTTTAAGACATGTATAAGTTATGATAAATAAGATGTCGTTTATCATGTTGTTTTCAGAAACACGAGCAACCACACTCACTCACTTTTGATTTCATATATGTTTTTTAAATACTATTATATATTTTTATTTGAATTCTAATATTTTCTTAAATAATAATATCAACAATGAATTGTTTTATAAAAAATTGTTTGAAAATAATTTTCTATTTTTTAAATAGATCTTGAACATAATTTTAGTGTATTTATATATTTTTTAGTTTTCAATCACATAAAATTTGGATATAAGACCTGTTGAGGAATTGGGGTAAAGTTTAATATTCAGTTTATTGTGTTTGTCCTTGTAAGGTGAGCTGTCAAGTTGTTATAACAACTTAACGTCAGTACCTCACCATTAGTATTAGGAAAGTTGTTTTTATTGTTTTAACTGTTTTTGTTCTCTTTCCCTGTAAAAGGCTTATATACGAAGCCACTGCTCAATGAATCATTTACCCAGTTTTCCATTCCTCAATACTGTGAGTGTTCAATTTCTGAAACAACAATTGGTATCAGAGCCGGTTGTTCTGGGTGTGGGAAATAGTAGGTTAAAATTGAGAGGAAAAGAGTGAGATATCATCAACGGGGAGTGAAACAAATACTGGGTTTAATTAGAGGGAAAGAGTGAACAAACACTGGGTTTAAGGGAAATAGTGAAACAAATACTGGGTTAGGGTTAAATAGAGGGAAAGAGCGAAACACCATGTCCACAAAGAGCAATAGCTTTGTTCAACCAGCGATTCCAAGGTTCGATGGTCACTACGACCATTGGGCTATGCTCATGGAAATCTTTCTCAAGTCCAAGGAGTATTGGGATCTTGTAGAGAAAGAGTTACCCACAGCAGCAACAGAAGTGCAGCGCAAGGCGATTGCAGACTTAAAGCTCAAGGATTTAAAAGTCAAAAACTATCTATTTCAAGATATAGATAGAAACATTATTGAGACCATTCTCAATAAGGAAACTGCAAAGGGTATCTGGGATTCGATGAGGTTGAAGTATCAAGGCTCCACGAAAGTGAAACGTGCTCAGCTACAGGCTCTGAGAAGGGAATTTGAGCTGCTGGGTATGAGAGAGGGTGAAAAGGTGAATGATTATTTTGCTAGAACACTGATTATAGCAAATAAAATGAGGTCACAAGGGGAGAAATTAGAGCAGAGTGTGATTATTGAAAAAATTCTGAGATCAATGACACTCAAATTCAATTATGTTGTTTGCTCGATCGAAGAATCCAATGATGTATCCATTATGTCTGTTGATGAGCTTCAGAGCAGCTTGTTGGTTCACGAGCAAAGGATGTTGGGCAAAAGGAGGAAGAACATGTATTGAATATCACCAATACAGAGAGGGCTAGGGTAAGGGACGTGTACAGAACAGAAGAAAGAGGAAGGGCACGAGGAACCTTTAGAGGAAGGGGTCGCAGCTGGAATAGGCAGCTCCTCAATAAAGCATTTGTGGAATGCTTTAACTGTCACAAATTGGGTCATTTCCAATTTGAGTGTCCCTAGGTGAGGAATGTTGCAAATTACACTGAATTTGCTGAAGATGAAGAAATGCTCTTAATGTCTTATATTAAGATGGATAAGTCAACAAACGGTGAAAGTGTGTGGTTTTTAGACTCGGGATGCAGTAATCATATGTGTGGCAGTAGAGGTTTTTTCTCAAATTTTGATGGAAATTTCAGACAGTCAGTGAAACTTGGAGATAATTCGAAGATGATGGTAATGGGGAAGGGCAATATCAGACTTCAAGTTGGTGGAATGACTCAGGTAATTACTGAAGTGTATTTTGCACCTGAATTGAAAAATAACTTGTTGAGTGTTGGCCAGTTACTTGAAAAAGGCCTCACCATTTTGATTCAAGATGGAATGTGCAATATTTATCACCCTGAGAAAGGAGTAATTATGCAGTCCAGAATGTC
The DNA here is from genome assembly GCA_964035475.1 of Salix caprea. Lineage (NCBI taxonomy): Eukaryota > Viridiplantae > Streptophyta > Magnoliopsida > Malpighiales > Salicaceae > Salix > Salix caprea. The sequence goes on from OZ037760.1 coordinate 6,225,613, forward strand.
AACAAACAGGATGTTTGTTGTCTCGGCATTGGTAAAGCCTCAACACACAGCATGCTTTCAAACTGTAACCAACAACAATTCACACCTTTGGCACTGTCGATTTGGGCATCTCAGCATGAAGGGGCTGCGAACTTTGTTCTACAAGAAGATGGTGAATGGACTACCAATGATTCAAGCTTCATCACAAGTGTGTCCTGACTGCTTGGTGGGGAAGCAACACCGAGAAGTAATCCCAAAAAGGAGTCTGTGGAGAGCATCTAAACAACTCCAGCTGGTTCATTCCGATATTTGTGGGCCTATCAAACCAGAATCACACAGCCATAAAAGGTATTTAATCAACTTCATTGATGATTATAGTAGGAAAACTTGGGTTTATTTTCTGTCAGAAAAATCTGAGACATTTGATGTGTTTAACTTGCATACTGATAGGGGAGGGGAATTCACTTCAATGGAATTTAATCAATTTTGTAGTACAAATGGCATAACTAGACAGCTTACTGCCTCTTATACACCCCAACAAAATGGGGTGGCTGAGAGGAAAAATCGCACTGTTATGAACATGGTGCGTAGCATGTTATCTGAAAAACAAATCCCTAAGGAATTCTGGCCTGAAGCAGTGAATTGGGCAACACATGTTTTGAATAGATGTCCAACCACATCATTAAAAAAAATAACTCCTGAAGAAGCTTGGAGTGGTAATAAACCTTCGGTGCATTATTTTAGGGTGTTTGGTTGTGTAGCTTATGTCCACATTTCAGATAAAAAAAGATCAAAACTGGATGACAAGAGTGAGAAATGCATTTTATTGGGTGTGAGTGAGGAGTCCAAAGCCTATAGGCTATATAATCTAGTTTCAAAGAAAGTGATAGTTGGTAGAGATGTAGTATTTGTTGAAGATAAAAAATGGGAATGGGGAGAGAATAGTGCTGAGCTTGAAACAAATGTCTTAGAATGGGGTGATGAGGATACTAGGGTCATGACTGACAGGAATCAAGACCATCCTGAGGAAGGTGAGCATGCTGAAGCAGAAGACACATAACAGATGGGTACTGGAAATGCAACAACAGAAGAAGAAGAACAAGAAGTGACAGAATATGTGGGTACTGGAGATCAAAGAGCAGGAGGTTCCCTCGAACCAACAATCCAAGGAAGGAATAGAAAAGAGCCTTCTTGGATGCAGGATTATGTGTCAGGAGAGAACTTGCTAGAAGAAGAAGAAAATTTGATTATGTTTACTGCTGCTGAAGATCCTGCTTCATTTGAAGAAGCTGTCAAGAGTTCAAATTGGAATGAAGCCATGCAACTGGAAATTAAAGCTATCACAGAGAATGAAACTTGGGAGCTTACAACACTACCAGAAGGGGCAAAGAAAATAGGAGTTAAATAGGTATACAAAACTAAGCTCAACGAGAAGGGTGAAATGGATAAATTCAAAGCTCGTCTAGTGGCAAAGGGTTACTCACAACAGCAGGGTGTTGATTACAATGAAGTATTTGCTCCGGTGGCTAGGTGGGATACTATTAGGGTAGTTCTTGCCCTTGCAACACAAAGGAATTGGTATGTCTTTCAATTAGACATAAAGAGTGCATTTCTGCATGGAGAATTGAAAGAAGATGTGTTTATTGATCAACCACAAGGCTTTGTGACAAAAGGGAAAGAACACAAAGTATATAAACTCAAAAGGGCATTATATGGCCTCAAACAAGCTCCTAGAGCTTGGTATAGTAGGATTGAAGGATACTTCATCAAAGAAGGTTTTGAGAAGTGCTACTGTGAACACACATTGTTCATAAAGACTAAAGGAGGAGGTAATATTCTTATTGTAAGTCTTTATATAGATGATTTAATTTTTACTGGAAACAATGAGGGCATGTTTGCAAGGTTTAAGGAGTCAATGAAGAAGGAATTTGCCATGTCTGATCTCGGCAAAATGAAGTATTTTCTTGGTGTAGAAGTCATACAAGATCAGCATGGAATATTCATCACTCAGAAAAAGTATGCACACGAGATACTAGAGAGGTTTGGGATGTTGAATAGCAATTCAGTGAACAACCCCATTGTTCCCGGAAGCAGACTGTCAAGAGATGAAGGAGGGACTGCTGTGAACACAACAACATTCAGACAAATGATAGGAAGCCTCATGTATTTAACAGCTACAAGGCCAGATTTAATGTATTCTATTTGCTTGATTAGTAGGTACATGGAGAGGCCTACTGAAATACACTTGCAGGCTGCGAAGAGGATTCTAAGGTATTTGAAGGGCACGGCTGAGTTGGGAATTGCTTATAAGAAAGGAAAAGAAGGCACATTGATAGGCTTTGCTGACAGTGACTATGCAGGAGACATTGATGATAGGAGAAGCACTTCTGGTCTCATTTTTATGTTTGGAACTGGTGCAGTCTCATGGTCTTCAAAAAAACAATCAGTTGTGAGTTTGTCCACCACAGAAGCTGAGTTTATTGCAGCTGCATTCTGTGCATGCCAAGGAATTTGGCTGAGGAGAATTCTTGAGAAATTGGAATGCATTCAGAACAAGAGTACAATCATCTACTACGATAATAGCTCAGCCATAAAGCTTTCAAAAAATCCAGTTATGCATGGAAGGAGTAAGCACATTGATGTAAAATTCCATTTCTTACGTGACTTGACAAATGAAGGGATTGTTGAATTAGTTCACTGTCATACACAAGATCAACTTGCTGATATCATGACCAAGCCACTCAAATTGGAAGCATTCTTGAAGCTGCGTGATAGACTTGGTGTGTGTTTAAAGATAGACTAAACTGATTGCATTGTTGCAATTCAGTTTAAGGGAGGGTATGTTGAGGAATTGGGGTAAAGTTTAATATTCAGTTTATTGTGTTTGTCCTTGTAAGGTGAGCTGTCAAGTTGTTATAACAACTTAACGTCAGTACCTCACCATTAGTATTAGGAAAGTTGTTTTTATTGTTTTAACTGCTTTTGTTCTCTTTCCCTGTAAAAGGCTTATATACGAAGGCTTATATACGAAGCCACTGCTCAATAAATCATTTACCCAGTTTTCCATTCCTCAATACTGTGAGTGTTCAATTTCTGAAACAACAAGACCTAGCTGTTTAATTCAAAACCCTAGCTGTTTTTGGGCGTCTTGAAACTCAGCGGTGAGTCGCTAAATATAGGCTTTACAATGCCCAATGGAAAACGGGCCATACTTCAAACCAGCCCATACTGTTCGTGAGAAAATTCAAGTAGCAGGCGACGCGTATTTTTTATAATCAACGGAAATATATCAATGAGGGAAATAATAAAATAAAACCCAGAGATGTAAATCCGAAGGCGTGAAAGGAGGGAGAGCAAAAGCGACATTCTTTTTGTTCGATTGAGCTTGGATCTCTATTTTTCTCACAATTGCCTTTTCCTTAAACTGATTTGGTAAGTTGTTGCCTCTTGCTTCAAGATTTGATTTTCCCACTTTTGCTGTTTGTTTGCTGCGAAAATTGAGGGATACAAAAGAAACTTTAATTTTGTTGATTCTCGCTGTGTTAGACAATAACTTGTGCGTTAATGAAAATTGGATCAATTGGGCTAGTCTTCATTGTTAATTGTTTATTTCCTGCTAATAACTATTGTTTTGGACATAACAAAAAACTGAAATATCTTGGCTGAGTTGTTTGAAACTAACGGAATTTAATGGTATTTAAAATTTTAATTATTTCCAAAGCAAAGGAAATACTGCAGTGTCTTTATAGCTCCTGTGGCTCATACTCGGTTTAATTAACTAGCTTTAATTTAAAATTCGGACAAGAAGCATAACAAATTCACCCAGTTTTTCATGGGACTGTATCTACCTTTCAATATTTCACTAACCAGCTTGTTAGCTGATAGCTTAAGTAGAAAAACACGCCACTACTCATAGCTGATTTGGTATTCGTGTGATCCATAATTCTCCAACGGGGAATTCACCAACTTTTCTTTTGTCATGGGCGTGAGTTAGGGCTTGCCCACTATACCAATCCGACCATATCTACGAACCCAATACTGTGTTTGTGCACATACTTTGTCAGTGATCATTCTTTATTCATCAAGCAATCAAAACATGTATACCTGGATGCCAAAAAAGCAACATAATACTAACAAACCCACAGTAACAAAACAAGTATTTGTTGTTAGGAAAAATACTAGAGAACCAGGGATCCACTATGTCACGTGATTTTTAGACTGGAATAGCTTGACAAAGTGCACTGAATTTGAAACTTTACATTCTCAAGCCTCAAAACAGATTAGAGTTGTTTATTTCTCATTAAGACAATTTTCGTTAGAAATCTTGAGTGCCACTTGTACTGTGCTTTGGAAAATATTCAGATTACTGGGAGGAAGACTATTCTTGTTAGCTACAGATGAAATCTTGCCACAGTTAAACCAGGGAAAATGTATTATCTGAAAATTGTGAAAGCTTGTAAATTAGTGTCGAATTAGTTGATTATATTGATTCTGGCAAGGCAATATGCATGCTTGTCTATGTGTTCCTGAACTGGTGTTTTGAAACTTGTTTTGCAGGTTTTAATGGATCTTGAGACTGAGAACAGAATAGCTGCAATTCTCATGAAAGAAGCAGCGGAATTGCGGCAGCGAGCTGAGAGGGAAGGCGTGCATGTTTACCTTGAACGGCCTAAAGTAAGAGCACGACCAAATTCTCGCTTCCTCACTGCAACTGTCCTTGGAGTGCAGCAAAGTCAGTGTTTAATTGCTTTTAGTTTTCAGTTTGTCATCCTTTGTTTTGATGCTTTAGGCTATCATATAAAAATGTTTTTTACTGATAGCATACCCTGCCTAAAGTCATCATCTGGGTTCCATGAAAAGATTTTTCTGTGAGGCGGCTGACATTTTCTAATTGAAGTCTTGCCATGGAGATTAAAGAATGGATATGGAAAAGGCATGAAGTCATACCTAATCATCTAAAAAATACAGCTGTGATTGATCATTTAACATATTTTCCTCAGATAATCTCAAAGCAAACTTTTCTGGGATTCTTAGGTGGAACCCCATGGGATCATGGGATTAAAGGCTAATGATTGGTTGGGTATTTGCCTGCATACTCAACAATCTATGCCTACCATATTTCGACATGTGAAAATTGACTTGCATAGTTAAAGATCCATGCGCCTATTAAGGGATCCTTGAAATTGTGAGCAATGTAATGATATCCCTGTCTTTTACTGGGACTTGAAATGAGACCAATTATCTTTCTTTTCTTTTCTTTTTTCTATTTAAAAATGTCATCCATATATGTATTTCTCCTCTTGATTTCATCATGTTAACAGACTTAGTATTGGCATGATATTATGCAACTGATTTTTGTTTTATCTTCCACTTGTGATTTTTAATTGATCTACTCTTTTCAGCAAATCAAGCTGTTGAACTGAATGAAATGTGGCGGGTCCGGGAAAAGGAGCTTGAGCTGGATGATAGGCTGAGAGGAAGATCAAGGCATGATAGTAACAGCAGCAAGAACCATAGGGATGTTGGTGATGATTTTAGAAGTACAGGCAGAAGGCATTCTTTAAATGACAACGATACTTCTATGGCATCCTTGTCAAGCAAAATAGTAGGGAGCTCTTATTCGAGAGAAAATGAAGGTTTAAGGGATGAAGAAATCGATGAATTTTTGCACTCGAGGTCATTGGAAAACTTCTTTCAACTTTCTGAAACACATTATATCTTCTGTAGACTCGTTTTATTCCTCAAATATCATTTGTAACTTTGTTCAAAATTTCCCAGGAATAAATAAGCAAAATCTCATTGGTTTGACATGAATATTTTTGTTTATTACAGGGTTAAGCGAGGACGAGGTGCTGTAGGTTCAAGGATGGATGATACAGGGCCTTACCTTGCTCCTTGCCCAGACTCTGAGGAAAAGTTGTCCAGAAACTCAGATGCGAAGCGGCAGCGTGTTGTTTTTGGACCAGAGAAGCCTTCTAGACTGAAATCTTGTGAATCATCCGAAGAAGAGCTCGACAAGGATAGGCTTAAAAACGAAATGAAGCCTTGAAGGTACACATACTTGTGGTAGAAATGCACAAAATTGCCAACATCAGGCTTCTGTAGATTGGATTGTGAGCTTTATAGAGGAACGACTTCGGAATAATACTAATTACAAACCAAAGGATATATTACATGACATCCATCAGCAGTATGGGATAACTATTCCATATAAGCAAGCCTGGCGTGCCAAAGAACGGGGTCTTGCAGCAATTTATGGCTCTTCTGAAGAAGGATACTGCCTGCTTCCTTCATACTGTGAGCAAATAAAGAGAACTAACCCTGGAAGTGTTGCACAAGTGTTCACCACAGGTGCAGATAATCGATTTCAGAGGCTCTTTATTTCTTTTTTTGGATCCATATATGGGTTCCTAAATGGGTGCCTGCCTATTGTTGGGCTTGGTGGAATCCAACTCAAGAGCAAATACCTTGGCACCTTACTTTCAGCCACATCTTTTGATGCTGATGGCGGGTTATTTCCACTTGCATTTGGAGTTGTTGATATGGAAAATGATGAGAGCTGGATGTGGTTCTTGTCAGAATTGCAAAAGGCATTGGAGATGAACACTGAAAATATGCCACAGCTCACGTTTTTGTGTGATGGGCAAAAAGGCATTGTAGATGCAGTAAAGAGAAAATTCCCAAGTTCTTCTCATGCAGTTTGCTTGCGCCACTTGAGTGAAAGCATTGGTAAAGAATTCAAGAACTCAAGGCTTGTCCATCTCTTGTGTAAAGCTGCATACGCTACCACTACCATTCATTTTAAAGAAAAAATGCTTGAAATTTCAGAGGTTTCTTCTGCAGCTGCCAAGTGGTTGCAACAATTTCCTCCCTCTCGCTGGGCTTTGGTTTATTTTGAAGGAACACGGTACGGCCATCTCTCTTCAAATATTGATGAATTTAATAAATGGATTCTGGAAGCCCGGGAGCTGCCTGTTATCCAGGTGATTGAGAGAATTCACAGTAAACTCATGGCTGAGTTTCGGGATCGGCAGATGAAGAGTAATTCATGGTCTTCTGTGCTTGCTCCGTCTGCTGAGAAACGTATGATTGAGGCCATTAATCATGCGTCAGCATTTCAAGTCCTTCGATCTGATGAAGTAGAATTTGAGGTTCTGTCATCAGAGCGCTCAGACATTGTGAATATCGGGACCCATAGTTGTTCCTGCCGTGGCTGGCAGCTTTACGGAATACCATGTTCGCATGCCGTGGCGGCCCTTATTTCATGCCGGAAAGATGTATACGCCTTCACAGAGAAGTGTTTTACCGTTGCTGGTTATCACGAAGCATATGCAGAAACTATTAATCCCATCCCTGAAAAAATTGGGTGGAGAAAGTTGGGAGAGGCTCCTCCTATGGATGATGACGACGCTCAAGTTGTCAGGCCGCCCAAGTTTCGCCGGCCACCAGGACGCCCGGAAAAGAAACGAATATGCGTAGAGGAGGAGCTTAATCGTCAAAAACATACTGTGCATTGTAGTAGGTGTAACCAAACTGGTCATTATAAAACAACTTGCAAGGCAGAGACCATGAAGAGTATTGAACAGTTTTAGGTAATCTAATTTTGTACCTTAGAGCTCACCTGAAGTAGTTATGTCGAGTGAAGTAGAGTAGCTTTGATATGCTTAGGGCACAACTGTCATTTAACATGTGTAAATTAGGAACCTGCCATGTAACTAAAAATGTACGTGTCATCCCAAATATGTAATCTAGGCACCTCACCCGTTCTTCGCTTCCCTTCCCTTCTAGTTAGATTAAATGTTAATTTATAATGCACAAAACAACATACAAGCGTTACCTATTTATTTTAACATCAAAAAATATTTCGAAATGTAAACCGCAAATTCAATGTGTTTAATATAATAAAATAAATTAATAGTTATACATATCATTTAACGTTGTTTTATTTTATTACATGCCAAGAAATAATAATCTATCATGTATTGAAACAAAAATTTTCTCTCTCGAATTCAAACTTTGTTTTTAATTGCAAAAACTAAATTTTAAATAAAATCCAACATGATCAAAATAACTCCCACTACAATTCTTTTTTATCCAGCTTGCGAAACACACTACGAGCTTTGAATAGTAGCTTTATGCAACTAGCATAATTCATAAGGTGACGAAAATATATAATGTTGGCAAGGACTTGAGGCATTTATATTTCGTTTTCCAATTCCAGTAAAAAAAAGAACTTAGCTGCAAGGAGGGCGTCACGTACTCATTGTTTGTCTGCTGGCTGTTCAGTACATGCATGCCCTGTTAATGGACAAAATGAATCAGCTTCCATCTACCGATCTTCATCGGATGAACAGCCAAATAGACAGAGAGATATTGATCATAAAAGTGCACCAGCCTTAGCAGTCCATGGTGCTAGAGACACACCTTGATAATGTTTATTTTCACTCCCTTCATCGTCCATTCAAGCTTTTGTTTCATTCTACTGATACACGACAATATTTTGGCGCCCAAAAATAAGCTTAACAATTTGTTACAATTTCAAGATGCGGGTCAGCCATGTAAGAGAGAAAATCTAGACCTCACTAAGAAGTGAAACTGTTACATGGAATTCAACCATAAAGGAGTAATATCACCAGATAAATATGGAGGTAGCTGCATGTATCCTCGTCAAAAGGGAGGCAAGGGGCACAATATGTGTTTGCTTCACTTGTAAAGCTGCTTGAATCTTCTGCAAGCCTCTAAAACATTTTCCCTGTGGCCAAAAGCACTGACTCTGACAAAACCTTCACCAGCAGGTCCAAAACCACTCCCAGGTGTGGTAACTACATGAGTTTTCTCAAGAATTTCACTGAAAACATCCCACGAGCTTTGGCCAGGGAAGTGAACCCACACGTAGGGGGCATTCTTTCCTCCATATACACTAAAACCGAGCGAATTAAATGTATCCATTATAATGTTGGAGTTTTCTTTATAGAATCCAATCACCTCGCTCATTGCCTGCAAGGAAATCAAAAGGTTACGAGTTTGTTCTTGGTTTCATGCAGCATCGCAAACACACAATTCCCTGGTAAGAAAACACTGGGATATACTACTCCGCAAAGAACCAAACTGACCTTAAGGCCTTCAGGTGAAAGGCAAGCCAGACCACCAGCTTGGCAAATGTTGGATGCCCCATTAAAGCTAGTGCAAACAACACGGTTGAAGTCCTTTGCAACTGGGAACCCATCAGAATATAGAAGCTGTTTAGGAACAACAGTCCACCCTAGACGAACTCCAGTAAACCCAGCATACTTGCTAAAAGATGATGTCTCCAAAGCAACCTGCAATTAGAATGGAAACTAACACATCACATGCATCACTAAAGAGAGTCCAAGGACCAGCTCGTAGGAAAATGATTGATAGGCCACATCACAATGTAGGATGCAAGACACTAATGCCAATCAAGAATAATATTTCACGATAAGATTATCAGAGCTTTGGACAGTTCATTGTTTATATCCATGTTATGTAACGAATATACTGTGTGCACAAGAACTGATGTGTTAAATCATGCAGGTTCAGACATGTCAATTCTAACCTTTTGAAATCTTGAAAATATAAATGTCATTTGAAACACGGTTTCTACAAAGGCATTCATACTAATAATGGTTCATGAATGCCTCCCTGGTCCAAAAACATTTGAAAGAAACAGGGAATTTCAGGTAATAGAATACTTCACATACAATGGATTAAAGCCATTTTTACAGTCAATTGAGCATTTACAATTCTTGAATAGAAGGAAAATAACAAATTTTACCATAATAGAGTTTCACTAAGAAAAGGCAGGAACTTTTACAAAGAGAACAATAAACAAAACATGATTGATATATTATGGGCTACCTCTTTGGCTCCTGGAATTTCAAATATGGATCGTGGGTTATCATCAGACATGTACATGGCATACGCGGAATCAAAGACGATGATTGATCCATTGTCCTTTGCAAATCGTACTAGTCGGGTCAGTTGCTCCCTTGTTGCAGTAGAGCCAGTAGGATTGTTTGGTGAACAGAAAAATATGATGTCCGTTCGAGTAACTTTGGATAAATCAGGGAAAAAACCATTCTCAGGTGTGCACCTCATGTATTCAATCTTACCATACTTCTCAAAGTCTTTCTGAAACTGCCCAGTCTGGCCCATGATGACACTAGAGTCGACATAAGCCTGCACATAATTAGATGGTAATAAACAGAAAGTTATCCAGGAATGTCCCATGTCTTCTTCTCCCTTTTCTTTGGATATGTGGATGTCAAACACAATTGAGTCATAGAGTAGCCTGCCTCAGTGGAAACATTACTCTCTCTAAGGTTCTGGTAAGTATAAAGCGATGCTTTTCTCTTTTTCACAATCAAACATGTGCAAGGAGAATATGTTGAAAATGAGGGAGAGGGGTGTGAAGGAAGTGCTAAAATTTCAAATTTCATTACCAGTTTATAGAAATATAATTTACCGGGTATGATGGATCTTGCACTGCCATGGTCACATTTGCCCCAAATACCATCTGAAAGAATATTCAATCAGGCAAAAGCAAGTCAATTGTGATGAAGTTTGCATGTAACCAAAAGCCAAGAAAATGCATACACAGGCATATCAAGAAGGACAGAAGCAGGACATGGAACAAAGAAAAAAAATACAAAAGCATAACAATGATAGATAAAATCAAACCTGGAGGCGAGATATATCACATTTGGCACCATCAGAGACAAATATATCATCCTCCTCGATCCCAAGATCTCCATAAAATGTTGAAGCAATTGCAGTTCTCAAAGGCTGCACAGATTAACAATTTGTGTTACTGTTAACTGTCACAGGGTTTGATACCAGAGAACAGAGACCACATAATAAACCTCGTAAGAACTAGAGCAGTGGAGTAGTTTAGCTTTTCTTGTTCAAGACCATGTCAGAAGCAATGCATTCAGAGCAAAACACATGGCACCTAAAAATTGCCATGCAGAGGGGACTGATTATTTCTATACGAAATCTTATTCTCATTCAAAAAGGATTTCTAACATTTCATCTACAAAATAATATAACAATAATAATAATAAGTGGGTGATTATAGTCATAAAAAAATTCAAAACATCTCACCAAAATCCAACAAAAATGCTCAAGACTATCAAACACCCGAAATTTCAGCAAAATGAAAATAGTTTGTTTGATTATAATGCTCGACGTACTTTTTCACCTTGTTCATTTCCATAACCACTGTAACCCTCCAAAGTCGACAGTGCTTCCGCTCTCTGCCAAAAATTAGAAAAGAACAGAAAATTTAGATACATGGACAGACAGCAAATGCTTAGAAGAAAAACATTAGCAATACTGTTAAATTGAAAGCTAGACACATAAACACATCTATTAGCTCAAGATGGTTCTATTAGTAGATGGTTAATGCAAAAAAAAAAAAAAGCAGCTAGGTTTTCGATACTGGCCTCATTCTCAAACCATAAAATAATCATTGCGTTAAACAAAAAGAAGCCTTGCCTTTGACATTGCAGAAGTTATAACTTCTGGGATAGGTTCTGTAGTGTCACCAATTCCAAGGCTTATCACTTTTGCATCAGGGTATTTTAGCATGTGCGCATTCCTCCTTCGAGCAACCTATTATTATTTTTACAAACACCAGATTAGAAAACACGAAGAAAGAAACATCGTTTTGAATTTTTTTTCCTCTTACATACTAAAAATAAAAAGCATTTATTTCCTCAATTTTCTCTTCTCAGAATTTATCAGTATTTTGAGGAGAATTAATCACAAACCTCTGGAAATAAGTAACCAGCTTGAAGCTTTGCAATATTTGCATTGCGAGAGACTTGCGTTGTGTAAACTTCACAAAAAGAATTAAATAAAACCATAAAAATAAAATAAAAATCCTGCACATAAAAAAAGAAAGAAAGTTTAGAAAAGAAAAAACACACCGTTTTTCTGTTCTTGAGGAGCAGCAACGCACGTGCAGATAGAAGGCTTTTTCGACGCCATCGAAACATTTTGGTTTCTGCGGAGTTCGAAGTGAAAAAAGATTAAGAAACCGAAACAAGCGAATACCGAATCAAGATGGTAAGACCAGACGAGTACCTAGCTTTGAAGGCAATAGGCGCGGCTAAAAAAGCAGAGGAAGTAGAAGAAATCGAAGACGATAACAGTTGAGTCGGCGACATTTTTCACTCTCGCCGCAGCTCACAGATTTTGAGAGCAGAGCACGTAGGTGACGGTGTTTTAGCTTTAAAGTACACTGCCCTAAGGGGTTCTCTCTTTCTTTCTTTTATTCGTTTTTCTATTCCTTTATTAAATTAAAATAGATAAATAGAATATTAAATTAAAGAAAAGAAAAATAAAACGAAACGTAAAAGATATATTATAGCGGTCACAATCACAAAAACAAAATTTTCGCGCCACGCCGTAAACATGGGTCGATTTTTTTCTAGCACTAAAAAACTATTTAAATAATGAAAATTTGAGTAGTTAATTTGACTACCATGTGATATGTATATCTTTAGTGAGAGAAAAAGAGAAGAAAAAGAAAATGCAATGTGCAATAACTTAATGTTAAAATATAAAATTAAATAAAAAAATTAAATTAAATTAAGTCAATCTTCGAAACTAAAAACTTTTATCATGGGGCTGCGTTGACCATGCAAAAAACTTGAGCAAAATTATAATCCATCAAAATTTTTAAAAGAAATTAAATAATAATCAAATTAATAAGGATCAAAATTGGTATAAAAACTAATGGAAAAAAACTGAGGGATTTCATCAAAAAAAATTAAAAGAAAAACCCAATTAAAATAATGAGAACCATAATTGGATGAAAAAATAGATAATTTTTAAAAAAAAAAAGAAAAAAAAAAAAAAGACAGACTAGTAAAATAAATAAATAAATAGTCAGGAGAACAAAAACTGGATTTTGAAAAACAAATATGGAGGGACAAGGTTAAGAGAAAAGAAAAAACAATTAAAACCATAGTATTATATTTGATATAGGAACAGGATACAATAAAATAAAAATGAATCCAAAACAAAATTAAAAGAAAGGTGATCATGATTTGTTTTTCTTCTCCATTATTTTCTGTTGGCAAAGTAATATTATTTTTATCTTCTTACCATTTAATTTTTACTTTGTTGTCCAATAATACTATAAATATTTTTTCACAATAGTACATTTCTATTTTTTTTCTTGTTTCATTAAATTCATGCTACCAATCATAAATGTTATTTTTTTAAAGTAATTTTCACTTATAAATGTATTAAAATAATATTTTTTTATTTTTTATAAAATATTTTTAATATTAACACATTAAAATAATCTAAAAACACTAATTTAAAAAAAAATCATTTTTTTTCAAAAAAATAATGTTTAAGACATGTATATTCGTTAAGTTATGATAAATAAGATGTCGTTTATCATGTTGTTTTCAGAAACACGAGAGTAGCTAAACTCACTCACTTTTTATTTCTGATATGTTTTTTAAATAATATTATATATTTTTATTTGAATTCTAATATTTTCTTAAATAATAATATCAACAATGAATTGTTCTATAAAAAAATTGATTGAAAATAATTTTCTATTTTTTAAATAGATCTTGAACATAATTTTAGTGTATTTATATATTTTTTAGTTTTCAATCACATAAAATTTGGATATAAGACCTAGCTGTTTAATTCAAAACCCTAGCTGTTTTTGGGCGTCTTGAAAGTCAACGGCGAGTCGCTAAATATAGGCTTTACAATGCCCAATGGAAAACGGGCCTTACTTCAAACCAGCCCATACTGCTCGTGAGAAAATTCAAGTAGCAGGCGACGCGTATTTTGATAATTAACGGAAATATATCAATGAGGGAAATAATAAATAAAACCCAGAGATGTAAATCCGAAGGCGTGAAAGGAGGGAGAGCAAAAGCGACATTCTTTTTGGTCGATTGAGCTTGGATCTCTATTTTTCTCACAATTGCCTTTTCTTTAAACCGATTTGGTAAGTTGTTGCCTCTTGCTTCAAGATTTGATTTTCCCACTTTTGCTGTTTGTTTGCTGAGAAAATCGAGGAATACAGAAGAAACTTTAATTTTGTTGATTCTCGCTGTGTTAGACAATAACTTGTGCGTTAATGAAAATCGGATCAATTGGGCTAGTCTTCATTGTTAATTGTTTTGGACATAACAAAAAACTGAAATTTCTTGGCTGAGTTGTTTGAAACTAACGGAATTAGTTGATTATATTGATCTGGCAAGGCAATTTGCATGCTTGTCTATGTGTTGCTGAACTGGTGCTTTGAAGCTTGTTTTGCAGGTTGTAATGGATCTTGAGACTGAGAACAGAATAGCTGCAATTCTCATGAAAGAAGCAGCGGAATTTCGGCAGCGAGCTGAGAGGGAAGGCGTGCATGTTTACCTTGAACGGCCTAAAGTAAGAGCACGACCAAATTCTCGCTTCCTCACTGCAACTGTCCTTGGAGTGCAGCAAAGTCAGTGTTTAATTGCTTTTAGTTTTCAGTTTGTCATCCTTTGTTTTGATGCTTTAGGCTATCATATAAAAATGTCTATTACTGATCATGCCCTGCCTAAAGTCATCATCTGGGTTCCATGAAAAGATTTTTCTGTGAGTCGGCTGACATTTTCTAATTGAAGTCTTGCCATGGAGATTAAAAAATGGATATGGAAAAGGCATGAAGTCATACCTAATCATCTAAAGAATAAAGTTGTGATTGATCATTTAACATATTTTCTTCAGATAACCTCAAAGCAAACCTTCTCTGGGATTCTTAGGTGGAACCCCATGGGATTAAAGGTTAATGATTGGCTGGGTATTTGCCTGCATACTCAACAATCTATGCCTACCATATTTCGACATGTGAAAATTGACTTGCATGGTTCCATGCACCTATTAAGGGATCCTTGAAATTGTGAGCAATGTAATGATATCCCTGTCTTTTACTGGGACTTGAAATGAGACCAATTATCTTTCTTTTCTTTTCTTTTTTCTATTTAAAAATGTCATCCATGTATGTATTTCTCCTCTTGATTTCATCATGTTAACAGACTTAGTATTGGCATGATATTATGCAACTGATTTTTGTTTTATCTTCCACTTGTGATTTTTAATTGATCTACTCTTTTCAGCAAATCGAGCTGTTGAACTGAATGAAATGTGGCGGGTCCGGGAAAAGGAGCTTGAGCTGGATGATAGGCTGAGAGGAAGATCAAGGCATGATGGTAACAGCAGCAAGAACCATAGGGATGTTGGTGATGACTTTAGAAGGACAGGCAGAAGGCATTCTTTAAATGAGAACGATACTACCATGCCATCCTTGTCAAGCAAAATAGTAGGGAGCTCTTATTCGAGAGAAAATGAAGGTTTAAGGGATGAAGATGTCGATGAATTTTTGCACTCGAGGTCATTGGAAAACTTCTATCCACTTTCTGAAACACATTATATCTTCTGCAGACTCGTTTTATTCCTCAAATATCATTTGTAACTTTGTTCAAAATTTCCCAGGAAAAAAGAAGCAAAATCTCATTGGTTTGACATGAATATTTTTGTTTATTACAGGGTTAAGCGAGGACGAGGTGCTGTAGGTTCAAGGATGGATGATACAGGGCCTTACCTTGCTCCTTGCCCAGACTCTGAGGAAAAGTTGTCCAGAAACTCAGATGTGAAGCGGCAGCGTGTTGTTTTTGGACCAGAGAAGCCTTCTAGACTGAAATCCATTGAATCATCCGAAGAAGAGCTTGACAAGGATAGGCTTAAAAAGGAAATGAAGGTTTGTTCAAGGAGTTTGGATAAGAAGCATTCTAGGAAGCACAGATCTAAAGAAAGGTCTAGAGATAAGAAAAGGAAGAGAAAGGGTGAGAACAGAAGTAAACACTAGTAAAGGCCCTGCTTGTGTACCGTACCATTGTTCCCGTGAAAGATTAACAACCTTATTGTGTCGAATATGTATGATAATTCTTGTTCGCACAGTGTTTGGTAACTATATTAGTCTAAGAATATCCTGGATTCAGACATGACTTGGCAATTACATCTTTGGAACTAGAAATCTTGGCCTGGTGAATAGCAGTTTGAATTGTTGGCATAGATTCATTCAGCATTATTGCTGCTACCAACCTCCGAGCAGAGCGGCTTCTGCTGAGGTGTTCTCATCATCCAGATTTTTAGCGCACGTTTATCAAAACACCGAAGAAAAATAATTAACCTTCTCCTATCAGGCTATCACTACCAATCTAAAACAAGGTGATTAATATTGGTGGGGTTGTCGGTGGTCAGCAATGCATATTCCCGACAGTTTTTTCTGCATCCCTTTAATACAGTACACAATCGACACAGGTCTTTAATGGAGAGGAATGGAAATATGGTATCAGCCATGTGATCGGGAAAACTGCTGAATCTTTTTTCAATAATCGGAGGATAGGACTCGTGTGTTTCTGCCAACTAGTGGTTCCAATTGTCATCGTCAGATCAATCCAGGATCGTAAGCGCGGGTACTTCCTATGGGCGTGGACATCCGGTTTTATCTTTACTTTTTTCATTTCTCGATATCTTAAAAAATTCTAGATGCAGATTGGAAGGATAATATTGTTTTCTATAAAACATTTAAAAAATATACTGGCCAAAAAATCATAAAAAAACTTCAATATTAGTTAATAATTAAAATATTATATTGATCTTCAATATAGCAAAAAATAAATACACATTGATATTTGATTTAATAACATAAATATTTTTTTTTAATTTTTATTATAAATTATACAGAAATAAAAATGGTTATTTCTAAAAAAGAGACAATGATTTGAATTCTAAATACGTATTTTTTATTGAAATTTTTATTTTTAAATGATGCTAAAATTTATTCTAATAAAAAAACATTGATCAAGTTTGGCTAAAGAATTTTTTTTCTCATTAACTTAAATCATTGAAAATAATTATCAAAATTATGTTAGGTTTCTATTTAAAAAACCAAGCTACTTGTGAAAAATACATGTTTTCAACAATTACAAATAAAAAACAAATGCAACGTAAAAAAAAATCATTTTATAACAGAAAAAATATATTATCATTTAAACGAATCCAACTCTTAAAAATATTTATTTTTTTGCTAGTTTTATTAACAAATCTATTAGATTCAACCAATATTACCAACTTCAGGATCTAATATCTACAGGAGACTTGTTAAAACACAAACAAAGCTTTTATTGACTTGATATTTCTTATTAGTAACCTATTGGAGAATGCCTCAAATTATTTAGAATTATTGATATCAACTATACTATAGCTCATTTAACTTTGACATCCTTCTTCCATCTCCATCTAAATTATTTCGAGCTCAAACCTTTCACTACTGCAAACAAGATATTTTGATCATTGTACAATCATTTTTTTTAACTGTTTGAGAGTATGATTGCATTTATTTATTGAACTGTTTTTTATTTTGAAATGTATCAAAATCATTTTATTTTATTTTATTTTTTAAATATTATTTTTGACATAACACATAAAAATGATTTAAAAACACCAAAAATTAATTTAAAATAAAAAAATTAAAAACAATTTTGAAACTCAATACCAAAAGTTTATACCCAACAGTTTCTGTGACAACCTTTTCTTCATTGTCCATCCGACAGTAAATACTAGAGCTCACCTAGGCAGTGTCCCTCGGAATGATGATCTGTCTCATCAAAGATCTCCTCCTACATAATTCATTGTGCAAATCAGATCACGACATGAGGTAATCTCTAGAAATTGCTGGGGGGAGATAATGTAATATGAATAGCAAAACGAGATGTTTACCTGTAAAAGCTCTTCAATGACATCTTCCATTGTTATTATGCCAACTGCTTCTTCTTCTTCGGGAAGCTTTGGGAGTGAATTCTCATTTATATGCAAGATGTTTGCGGCCATGCCTTCTGTCCACTTCTTGCTCCTCGAGCCTCTAAATGAATTGTTGGCACTGTCGGGAAAGCTTTTCCACTTTTGAAGTGGTCTCTTGCTCTTCAAAGTCTTGTCCTTGGGAGGCTTTTCACCATCAATATCAACTGTAACTTCTTTCACCGGATCTGTTGCATGCAAAATGATTTACTTATCATAAACAGATATGCTCTCCAAATTAGCTAGATTCTCTAGTACAGCTTGGTACAACAAACAGAAGTGGATACCAGTATGAATTGACACTTACTGTCACCAGCATTGCTTAATGGCTGCTCCTCTGGCTTTTTACACTGCCTGATAACAACTGCCATGTGGCTATGACCTTTCTGAAACTCGTTCAATATATCATATAAAGGCAAAGTTTCTGGAACCCTACGACACAGAGTATATATAACCATCAGTCTATAGGTAACAATGAACAGCATTTTGTTGTCCATGAACAACAAAAAATATAGCATGTATATAAATACAATCCTTGACCTGAAGGATACCTGGGAATCCTGCGTATAGTGACATTCTTCACAGGTACTTTATCTTCCGGGTGAATTGTCAACAGATTATTGGCCTAAAAGATCAGAATATACATACATATTCAAGAAGTAATCAGAAGTTTCAGCAAATTAATTTAGCGATTGAACTCAGATCAGAAGTTATGAAAGTAAAGGCAAGATATGATGGACAAGAGCCAAACAAAATCAATTAGCACAAGAGGTAGTCTTAATGGGTCACCCTTTATTGCAAAAACTTTGCCTCAGTTCTCCTAGTTATGCCTGTTTGCAGTGTGCCATGCTTAAGTTCTCGATGCACTTTCCCCCCTTGTGGTTCATCCTATCTTTTTCTCGTGTCAATGTTATTTTTGGTGATTTCATCAAGAAAGTGAAGTTAGTCTTGTTTCCTCATAAATTGCAACATTATTTTTGGTGATTATATCAAGAAAAAAAATGCAAATCACGGTCAAAACTTATAAATGAACCTGTTAAGAGCTAAAGCTTGATTCTAAAATATTTACTAGAAAGTGAAGTTAGTCTTGGGAAAATACATCAGCTTTAAACAAAAACGATAATAGAACAAGCCTCAATGAACACCTAAAGAAAGCATAAGAAAAGGCAAGCGATACAAAGGAAATGATTACCCCTCAACAAATAAAAGCCTATCACAGAGGCCACGGTCCACGGGTCCTCAAAATGATAATTTGAAGGAAGGAACACTCTTCTTAGAGAATCTGAAAGCTATGTTATAATGAAACAATTTTTTATCTGAAACTGCAGAAAAATCTCATATCTAAAAGGCCACTGACGCAGTTCTCTGTCATATTTGACTTTTTTTTTTTGCACATCATATAAATTTAGCAATTGACAGGGAATAGTGTCTTTCAAAATTAAGGATACACGAATCACTTGGGAGAGAACACAGAGAGTTGGCACAAAAGATAACCAATCAAAGCTAAATGTTGGCAAGCAGAAGAAGATTATTAGTATACCACATTATTCAACCAATGCTAGTTCATAGAGACATCATTCTAAGTATATGAAGAAAAAAAAGATCTCTTTCATTGTCGCTGAATATATTAATATCATCAATTTACCAGAATTAGACCAATTATGTTTGTAGGTTGCTCATAATAAACTGGCACTCTGCTATGCCCTTTCTCCAATATCAAACTCATCAACTCCCTGTACATGAAAAATATACAATGCAGTTAATCACAATAAATGTCATGCAACAGAAGTGATTTTTCAGTATACCGTTTTTGAGCATCACACCTGTCAAGTTTGGCATTAATATCAATAGCAAAAGTTTCAGATATAGGGGTCATGGCATCACTAGCTGTTTTCTCAGTGAGCTCAAGGGCTCCAGCAATAATTGTTGTCTCATCACGAGTTAGTTCTCCACCTTTTCCAGCCTAATAAACATCACTAACAGTGTTACAAAGCTAATGGAAGATATGAGAGAGAGAAAAAGGGTAGCAGGCAACAGAATCTGTACACATATCAATAGCAATAGAAGATAAATTTTAATACAGGTAGAAAATTGAACATATTGATGGCTTTATAGGTAGATTTAATGACTACAAACAAGAACAATGAAAAGAAGCAAGCAGATGAGCTGCATGGCGATAAATATAAAGATATACACATACAAGCAGACAATAAAGCATAATATTCTGTTCTACAATGTGTAGTTCTGAAAGGTACTGAACACACCTCATTACCATGCAAATTTACAAGTGTTTTCAACTCAGCTCTGCGAAAAAGAGCAGCATGACCATGTCCCAGCAGAAAGTCCAGGAGCTGAAAACATCACATAAACATGAATAGTCACTCTACTGTTTAGGAGGGTTCAACTTCGTGCAGGCTTTAACCAACATAAGTGTCACCTTGCTTATCGGATAGGCAACGGGAAAACAGATCCAAACAAGAAGACGGACAAATGGGGCCACTGTTGCACCAATTGCCAAACCATATCGGGAACAAACAGATTGTGGTAAAATCTGCATATCCACATAAAGGAACAATCAGAGGACCCATAAACCATACTGCCATTCATACCATCTTAAAAACGTAATTATAGATGTAACCCAAGAAGATTCAGGCTTATAGAAGTCCATTATTCCCAAGATGCGTCTTAAAACAAAGAGGATCATCACAAAATCCATCGTCAAAAAACATTAATTTTCAAGTAGCATATCGAAAACAAGTCAAACCGGCAAACCTTTGCTTCCTCTGTTAGAGAATAATATAAATCTTATTTTGGAGTCTCACCTAACAGCTTAAGCTTTTAGGTGAGATGGTTCCTTAACATGGTATCAGAGCCTTATTGACCCAGCGGCCACGAATTTGAATCTCACCACCCTCATTCTATTTGATAAAAATCAAGCACAAGGCAATGTGGGCATGTGCAAGTTTCAAACCCAAAAAGGCTTTCATTTGAGGGGGGGGGGGGTTAAGAGAATAATATAAATAATATTTTGGGGTCTCATTTAACAGCTTAAGATTTAAGATGAGATGGTTCCTTAACATCCTTGGTTCTACTGTACATCTACCCACAATTCCCGAGTGCTTTAAAAAACTAATAAAAATGCACAAATCAATATAGATGCCTTACCTCACCAAATAGAAGAATCAGAGTTACTGAAATTAGAATAGCAACCCCAGCTGTAACCAGATTATCAAGAAAAATTGGAAGTGCCTGACAA
This sequence comes from Salix caprea, assembly GCA_964035475.1. Classification (NCBI taxonomy): domain Eukaryota; kingdom Viridiplantae; phylum Streptophyta; class Magnoliopsida; order Malpighiales; family Salicaceae; genus Salix; species Salix caprea. The sequence continues at coordinate 6,246,740 of OZ037760.1, forward strand.
AGTAAAACAAACAAGACATTCGATTTGAAAAATAATAATCAATGCGTATTAATTACATCTCTACAAAACATACCTCCATAGCAGTAGCGTTGCATATAAGGAGTGTGCAAAGCAACAAATGCTGATTTTTAACCACTGGCAATATTTTCCCTGTTTATGGCAAGAAACAAGCAATAACCAAAACCCAGTCATAAAATCTCTTATAAGCTATGATTTCAATTACTCGTTCCGCAACAACCAAAGGCCTACATCTACAAATGAAATATTTTCATTCAATAAAACAATTTAATTCATGAACCTTCTTAAAAAGTTATGGAGGCATGAAAGCCAAATCTACAAGGGAGGCTAGCTAATAACCATTATCAACGACTTAATAAGTCTTGAAACTAATTATCACTTCCCTGAGTCTCGCACGACAAAACTCCATTCTCCTCACTATCCGAACAGATTTTACAAAAAAAAAGTAGCAAAAGTGAAGGATTAAACGCTGTACCTGCGTATTTTCGGTTTTTTGGAGTACCGGATTTAGCCAGAACTTCAAGATCGACGAGACTCATAGACATAAGGCCCAAGGTAAGGCCAGACATCAGTCCAGCGAACATCACGAGCATAATTATTATCACAATGTTTACAAAGAAATCCGTTTCGCAGCACTTATACTCCACCGCCATTCCGAATTTATCTCTTCTAAACTCTCAAAACCCGCGAGCTTCAGTAGTGATTAATTGTTAGAGAAACAACAACCAGCGCAAAATTTCCTCCATATTTTTTTCCATGAACTTTCTCGAATCAGCTCGCAAGCAAAGTTTTTTTTCAAAAAGAGAGAGAGAAACGTGGTGTTTCGAAGTTATGAAGAAACGAAAAGGCAAATCATTCTTAACTACTCAAGGAAATGATTGATGTCTAGAAGAATAATGAAAACACTGAATTAAACAGCTAAAAAGTGTCTATGACCGCGTCAGGATTGCGTGTTATGCTTGGGGGGAGGGGGCTGGAGATTTGCTTCTTAAAGTGATGTAAATGATGGAAGGAGAAAATGGAGAGCCGGAGCTGAAGGATTGTTCTTGGCGCTGTAAGAGGATGACGTGTGGCGTGTGCCGGAGCTATGGTCTGTTTGTTGGATTTATGTTTGGTGGTGTTAAAAAACTGTTTTTTAAAAGTTAAAAATATTTTTTATTTAAAAAATATTAAAATAATATTTTATTTTCAATACCATTAAATTAAACGATAAGAAGTAATTTTTTAATCAAAACCACTTTTAAAATGCAACCGAGTTTGAAATGTGAAAAACAAAAGAAAAAATTCCTCGCGGGCTGCGAATATGCGGTCATGCATATCCTCTTTCACAGACTGCGAAATTTAAAATTACCATGTCTGCCATTGATTTTTATTAGTGATCCGGTGGGAGAATGGAATGCCGATGGATGTCCACTAGCCGATATATATATACATGTGGCTAATGAAATGTAAATATTTATTGGTGTGATGTATTATTATTATTATTATTATTCATCTTAATACTAAGTCTTTGAGTTGAAAAACCAGAAAGAATAAAGTTACTGTGATGAGTAATTGGTTAATATTTTAGTTCAAATAATATATTTAATATCCACAAGGGACATAGAAGTGTTATGGTTAAAACCAATAGAAGTGACGAAAGGGACCTGCTGACTTACAACTGCCAAATTATGTATGTGTGTGCGTGTCTATATATATATATATATTAAAATAAAATAACACACATATTTATTATGTTAAGTTAATATTGAAAAATATATGCATGACTCGTCCATAAACAAAGGTGACCCAGTCCATATTTTTTCTATTAATTAATCTCCTTCACAAACAAATCTCCCAACTATTTTTTTTAATGATATATTATAGTTAGATAATGAATATTCAAAATCTTATAATAATTTATAATTTTTTTTATCAATAAGTCTTTATCAAACAATGTTGACAAGTGATTGGTATCCCTAAATAAAACAAGATTATTATTTTTTTTAAACATGGATGTCCGACTGATTTATATGCACTTCGATTTATCTCACAGACTCTATAATTAACAACTAGTTAAAATATTCAGTGATACTGACTGATATGAAACTCGAACTGATGATCTCTGAGAAGCAAATTTAAATTCTGATCAGTTAAGCCACATCCCAATTAATTATTAACTACAGACTAAATCATAATCTGCATATACAGAGTCTCATCATTTTGGAACATTTTTTCTCTCATCTTAATCCAATCACGTGTAAACATGATCTGAAATGAGATTATAGTATTCCCAAATAATCTTCACGCATAATTTTTTAAATGTCGAGCTTGCTTGATGGCTCTATTTACGGGTATCCTGATAAAAATAATTCCCATGTAGATTTCTATTTTTTTATTTTAATATTGAAAAAAAACCCTAACCAAAACGAGTTTCTCACACGTCCATGATGTTCCATTTTGTAACGACAACTGCTTTGAAATTTCCATTGCATAAGCTGATCATGCATGGTCAAGGACGAGCAAAGTACAAACAAAGCTGTGAGCGTGGGCCATTGCTGGACTAAAAGATATTGGACCGTGTTGTCTTCAGAACAGTCTTGGGCTTTAAGCCCAATATCAAATCCATGTAAGGCTGCACAGAATGGATCCCCGCTCCGGCGCTGGCTGGATTTCACTCGCAAAGCACCGGCAGATAAAAGTAAATGAATTAATTAATCAAAAAATAAAATAAAAAATAAAAGGAAGTTGGATTTGGATCAATCTGTCAATCCCTGGGTCTCTCGCTCGCTCTCCCAACTAGCTAACCACTAGAACAGATAGATCCAGATCGCCTTTTAAAAGATCTCCAACCCCCTAATCTTTTCCATCACTCGTTCGATCTCTCAGGTAATTCTCTCCACAGCAATAGATAAAAATGGCTGATTTGTAAATTGATATAACAGATGTGCTGTGTTAAATGAAAGAAAATGCCATTGTAATTGGCGCGTTTCTAGTTTGATAGCGGGCAGGCCTTTTTTGTTTAGGTTAAACAACAAAAAAATGTCGAGGAGGCCAGGGAATCCCGCCAGACGTTTGGCTGATGGAGGAAGTCTTCCTTTTTCTGGGTCGATGCATTCTAAATCGCGTTCGTCGCCGTTACTATCCATTGGCCTTGTTGTCGTGGTAATTTTTAGTGCTCTATGAAATATTCATTTTCTTTGGGGATGTCAAGTTAGTAAGTAAAGTGGTTTAGGGTTTAGTGTGAAATCTGCTGATTGAATTTGTTCTTTTGTTGATTCCAGGGCGCAATACTTCTTATTGGATACTGTTACAGCGGCTCAGGTTTTTGGCTTCTCTACCGACTTTGATCTGTTACATCTGATACTGATTTACTGTAGGATCTGATCTGGTTTAAGTAAACAAGAAGCATCAACTTTGTTTCTCCTGCTAACATGAATAGCATAGCATATAGCATATATTCTTACACTTAAAGAAGGGAAAACAGCTGATATCGAAACAAAAGTAAAGGAAAGAAAGCATGTTTGTAACGAATTTTGTGTTTCGTTCTGGTTTCCTTTTTGCCGACTTTGAATTTAATTATTATAGGCAAATGAGTTTGAACATGACAGTTTTGTATGCTACAAGTCTGGTGAATTTATGATGGTTTTGTGTGGCAGGTGGGCATATCAGCAATAGAGAGGCTTTAAGTAAGACAGAAGGTAAATGTAAATGATATCTTTATATTTTTCCTTAGTTTTTACTTGTTTGGGCCTGTTACATTAACTGGCATGCAACTGTATTGAATTAGTTGGTATCAGGATTTTTCATAAGTGTTCCATTTATTTTTCCTGAGTTTACATATGGTATCTATCATATTCAGAGAACTCACAGAGAAGCGTCTTCATAGTATAATACGGGCTCTTTTTTGGGTGTAATTGTTAAGTAAACATTGGCTAAAAACTTAATTTCCTTGACTGTGATATAATGTTATTAGCTGTTGTTATTATGGACAACCTGTATTTCCTCATTATCTTTCTTGTTTTGATGAAGAGTTATCTGGAGATCTGCGCTTTTGATTAATCCTTAGTCAAGTGCAGTCCCCAGCTTTTGCCTCTGAACTAGACTTTGCATGTATCTCTTTGCTCATAATGGTTTGTACGAGGGGCAATGAAGATCACTGAGAACATTTTGAACCCTGAAGATCTTATGTTTTGAGCATTAGTTCTCTCTTGTCTAGGAATGTTACCAGCATAAAAATTGCTGGGCAAAACAATCCAGCAATCTGAGATCTGGGGTATTCATATGCAGGTGGTGTTTCTTGCACTCTAGAAGTCCAAAGAGCGATACCTATTCTGAAGAAGGCTTATGGTGACAGCATGCGTAAAGTATTGCATGTAGGCCCGGACACTTGTTCTGCAGTATCAAGTTTATTAAAAGAAGAGGATACTGAGGCCTGGGGCGTGGAGCCATATGACTTAGATGATGCGAGTGCCAACTGCAAGAGTCTTGTGCGCAAAGGCCTTGTGCGTGTAGCTGATATCAAATTTCCTCTGCCCTACCGACCAAAATCATTCTCTCTTGTTATAGTGTCAGATGCATTGGATTACTTGTCTCCAAAATATCTCAACAAAACACTTCCAGAATTGGCAAGGGTGTCTGCTGATGGCCTAGTTGTATTTTCTGGTAATTGGTCATGTTGCCTATTTTCTTAGGTTTTTTCGGCTTGTATCTATGTAAATCTAAAGCTGAGCTAAAAATTATCCCTCTTTGTCAACAGTGTTTTGAACAGTAGAAGGCTCGACTAGGGACTGCACTCACCTTAAACTATTAGCTATATTCTAAACTTGCCATGACCTAGTTACTTGTAAGGATCAAACACCATGAAGAGGGATAAAGTGCACCTTTAGTCACTTTCCTTTATATCACCCAAGGCTCTTCCCTTGTCAAAGAAAGATGCCGAGGGTAATGGGTCCAAACTGTGCTCTCATATCTCATAATCATCGATTAGGAAAATGATATTCTTGTAAAACGTAATTATTTGTACTTCCATGTTATAAACAGACATCTAAATGGTTTGTTTATATTGCTAATGCATTCTTTTTTGTCTGCTATTTTATGTCATTCAAATAACTCATCCGATCTGATTGTTGATCTCCTTTTTCTTTCTGTAGGTGCTCCAGGTCAGCAAAGAGTTAAAGTTGCAGAGTTGTCTAAGTTTGGTCGTCCGGTAAGTGGCCAATGTTATTCACTCTCTGGATTTTCTAGACATTCAGATCTCACTGTTTTTGCCAATATTATTCTTTTGCTTGAATGTCAGTCTGCTGGGTGTGCTTTCTAAGCCTTTAGGCTTTAAATCAGTTGTTGAAAGGGTTTGCTTTCTCCCATTAAAGGAGAAAGGTACAAGGAATATGGAAATTCTGATCGTTTCTAGGATAGAATAAATATGTCCATTTGAATTTTTTTTATAGCGCATAGCTCACAGCTGCATTAATCTTTGTTGTGTCATGCTGTGAATTTGTATGTTTATGATTAGAGAAACCAAGATTCTATTCTCAAAGAGATACCTAAATTGTTGTTCTTGTGAAGGCTAAATTCCGGACCTCAACATGGTGGATAAGGTACTTTGTTCAGACTGGTTTACAAGAGAATGAACCTGCCTTAAAGAAGTTTGAGCAGGCGTCATTGAAGAAGTCATATAAGCCAGCCTGCCAAGTTTTCCACCTCCAGTCATATGATTGAAAGTTTTGGTGTCATGACATTTTCCATTGCAGTTTCTGTGAGTTGGCAACAAACCATGCTAATGATAGTAGGATATTTTGTGGAATTCTGTTCACGTTGGTTCTTATCTTGATACAGTAAATCTGTTGATCATTATTTATTGAGGAAAGTAAGCATGTATGAATTCACTTTCACTATTCTTTATAACTAAAGTTTTTGCACTCTATCTGCTGCTATTGCTTGTATTTATATTCTGTTAGTATATCCAGACCTGTTCTTTATTTTGATCGCAAAACACGTCTCAAGTTTCATTTTTTTTTTATGATAAAATCAGCATGGAAAATATGTACTTTATATCTTCATCTTATTAAACTTGTATTTTGTCATTTGTTTCTGGCATTTAAAATGTGTTGAAGGCAAGAACTTAGATGGTGTTTCAGAGAAGATACTATAAATGTACGCTGCCAGTTCTATTCTATTACCTTTGTTGTTTAAATGGGTTCTAGTTTCCTGAAGCTTCCCTTAAAAGCTGAAGCTGAAGAATTGCATGTGCGTGGTCATCACGGATTTTGATGTTGTTGTTTTTGTTTATATTACGCCACTGTTTAGGATCGCTTTTAAAATTATTTTCTGTTTAGATATGTATTAAAAAGATGTTTTTTTTTTAATATTTCTTATACCAGTATATAAAAATAATCTATTTTTTTTTAATTTAAAGTATTTTTTTTTCAAAAATGTTTTTGAAAACGTAATAATAAATATAATTCAAATCACTTTTTTCAAGTTCCGATCTGGTTGTTAGGTGTATGTTCAATGAGTTACAAAAAGAAAAAAAACTTTCCAAATTCATCAACATAAAATTTATTTTATTAAATCTCATGAAAAATAAATAGTTTTAAAACATATCAAAAATATGATTTTTAAGAGTAAGATTATCTTTTTTTAACTGTTTTTCATGATATGTGTTTATTTTCTCTTAAATTTTGTGTTCAGTTTTTTTTCCTGTACAATTATTATTATTATTATTATTATTATTATTATTATTATGTGGACATAAAAAACAAAATATAAAAAGTTCCCAGATAAAATTCTTATATTTTTTAATGTATCCACAACATAATAATAAAAACATTATATTATCTTGATAGAATTTCAATGATTACATTTTTTATTGACATATAACTATATATAAAAAATAAATATCTTCTCATGAGAAGAAATCAAATATTTTGATATGTATTTATCATTTAATTTTTTAATTTAGTTTTTTATTTGCGTCAACATCTTATATTTATTTATATATAATTTTTAATATACTTGATTAAATACACATGTCAAGTTTTCAATTCATCATTTTTTTTTACAAGCTAAAATTCACTCTGGCAATACTCGCACCTTTCTTAAATTAAAAAATAATTTATAATTTAACCGATGACATTGCGGAACGAGGGTAAGTTTGCTAGTCCTAAAATCTATTTAGTAGTATTGTGAAGTCTGTTTGAAACCATGCTTTATTTCAATTATAATTTTAAAAATATCTGATTAATTAATTAACTTTATTTATTCCTGTCTCACTATTTTTAAAAAAATATTAATTATAAAAAAACAATAATTTATAATTATTTTTTTACATACATTTTGCAACCGCAGCAACAAAAATTACCTCACTACCAGACGCCACGTCACACAATTGGAAAGCAAACAATAAATCAGCTCAATTATGAAGCAAAAAACCAGAAGTGGATGCTAACGTGCGCCGATCTCCACTCCCAGCCTCCCTCCCCATCACCTCATGGCCACAGAAGAGCAGCAGCCCAAAAAACTCCCACTCTTTCCCCTGCTCTCTCTCCTCTGCTTCGCTTCCGTCTTCCTCGCTCTCTCCCTCTCCAAAAGAGCCTCAATATCTGAAGAAACCACCCATTTCAGACCCACCCCAACAGTAGCCTCCACTTCCTGCAATTACTCTCATGGTTCCTGGATCTACGACCCAAATTGGATACCCAACAACTATGACAGTTCATGTAAAGAAATATTCAAAGGTTGGAACTGCATTTCTGGAAATAAATCAAATGCTAGAGACATCATTAAGTGGCGATGGCAGCCTAATGGGTGTGATCTCCCTCCATTCGACCCGGTCCGGTTCTTGCAGACCTTTAGAGACACCAACATCGGTACTCTCTCTCTCTCTAAATTGATGATTATGTCTGTATTTCTTGTGCTGTTCTTGGAGCTAATAGATGGTGTAACAGTGCAGGATTTGTTGGGGACTCGTTGAATAGGAATATGTTTGTTTCTCTCTTTTGCTCCCTAAAAAGGGTGTCAAGTGATGTGAAGAAGTGGAGACCAGCTGGGGCTGATCGTGGCTTTACTTTTCTTCACTATAATCTTACTATTGCTTATCATCGAACTAATCTTTTGGCGCGATATGGTAGGTAAGCTCTGCTTGCTATGCCAATCTTATCTTCTTGCATGTTTCTTACCATTTTGGTAAAGAATGGAGTTCTTGGTTATGTTACTCCAAGATTTGAAACTACTTAGGCATGTTCTGCTTTTGTTTGTTTAGGTGGTCAGCTAATTCTAATGGGGGTGAGTTGGAATCTCTTGGATATAAAGAGGGCTATAGAGTTGATGTTGATATTCCAGAAGGCACATGGGCGGATGCTCCGAGCTTCCATGATGTTCTAATCTTTAACACAGGACACTGGTAATTTAAGTTACTGTATTTTTTCTGAACAATGTAGGATGTGAAATCTGGTCTATATTCGTTTTATATATGATTGGCCGTAGCTACTGCAGTTTCTTTTCTGTGCTGATTCCGCATCTTTTTTGGCTGTTTTTATTATGTGAGAGATTTTTCGTTGACTGTGTTTATATGGCTCTTTGCTTCTTGTGAATAGGTGGTGGGCTCCCTCAAAGTTTGATCCTGTGAAATCTCCTATGCTTTTCTTTGAAAACAATCAGCCTCTGATCCCTCCAGTACTCCCTGATGTTGGCCTGGACAAGGTTTTGAAACACATGGTACAGAGTCCATCTGCTTTTAGTTTTCATTTCATTTTTATATTGCCGTGAAAAATCCATGAATGTGCCATATGATATGGCTGTTTGATCTCTCACTGCATTTTTGGTGAGTGGTGTCCTTAGAAATATGATAGATAAAGAAATCCCAATCTCGAGAATGTATATTGGCCACTCTTTAGCATATTGTCAGATATAATTCCAAAATGATGCTCAGCCAGAGTTCCTTTGCTGGTATTTTGGCAGTTAGCATAGCACATCTATCCTAGCAAAAATAGACTAATGGCAATTGAATCTGACAGGAAAATGATAAACTATTTATTTGCTAGACTCTGCCACTTGTATGCTTGATGCATGCTTCCACACTTGATGTTCTGCCGATATTAGCGATATTGTTTCAGTGCTTAGGCTACATGATAGTGGTGGTTGTTTCCCTCTCTTGCACCCCTGCACCTGTAATGCATGCAGGATTCTTTCTGCTTCTTTGGCGCTGTGCGCAGATATCCCTGTCATATGCTGCTGTGTATTTAATCAAAATGGTCATTTTTAATCTCTTATGTCCTATGTTTTCACTGCAGATTCTCTTTGCTGAGAGAAGAATGCGTCCGGGTGGAATCAAGCTCTTTCGTACACAATCACCTAGACATTTTGAAGGAGGTGATTGGGATCAAGGTGGTTCTTGCCCACGACTACAGCCTTTGTTACCTGAAAAAGTGAGTCACATCCGAACTATGAGTTTGAACTTAATAGTTTGTTGACTTGACCACAATTTGATACTACTATGTTGTGAAGCATAATCAGTGCCAAACCTTGCATGTGCTTTCCAATTGCTTCACTTTTGTTCTACAACAGTATACAAAGGTAAAAATTTCTTCCTTTCACTTTCAGGTTGAAGAACTCTTCTCGCTAAAGAATAATGGGACAAATGTCGAATCCCGTCTGGTTAATCAGCACCTGTTCAAGGCTCTCAAGGGGTCTACCTTCCATATTTTGGACATAACCCACATGAGTGAGTTCAGAGCAGATGCTCATCCGGCGACAGCAGGTGGAAAGAAACACGATGACTGCATGCACTGGTGCTTGCCAGGAATTACGGATATCTGGAATGACTTATTCATAACGCATCTAAATAGTATTAAGGCTAGAGACTGATGTATCGCTAATTGATATCCTCTGCAAATTGAGTTCTCTTTTGGTTTCCTGGAATTGTTAGGTTTGATCTGCTCGGTCAGATGCTTATTCATTTACATGATAGTGATACCATGATCTAGGGTTTTCCAATACAGAATTTTTAGAAGTTAAAAGCAAAACACACACACTCACGAGACTGCTTCCAGCTATGTTTTGCAAAACTATGATTATTATTATAGAACTGGAAATTCAAGAGGTTCAAGAAATATTATTTCAGTCTTGATTTGGTTGCCATTTCTTTTTAGACTAACCGAAACAAGCCCCGACAGATAAAAGAAATAACTGTGGTCGCACTTAAGTCGCTTATTCCAACCCATGCTATTACTACGCACGAAAAAGAAAAGAAATAAGCTTAATCAATCTCCACGATCCATCCCATAGTGTCCTCAATGCGACCAGTTTGAATTCCTGTCAATGTTCTAAATAGTGTCTCAGACAAGGTACCCTCGCCTGTTTTATATTCAACCCTGTTTTGGCATAAACAATGATCGCATGTTAAAAGCTGCAAGACCAGAGAGGAGAAAGAACAAGAAACATTTTTTCACTTCTCATATCATATAATATGCATTGCAATATATACCTTTGTCCCTGATAGGTTACACTGCCAACAGGCTTAATTGATATCGCAGTTCCCGTGCAGAAAGCTTCATCAGCATTCATCAACTCTTCCAGTGGGATAGCACGTTCCTCAATCTGATCAAAGGTCGGTAGAACATGTTCAATTTAGAGGGAAAACCAAATTAAAGTTTAGGGATCCTTTAATCCTTTGTGCGTAATTCAGTTCCAGCTATCGCTACCAAACACTTGTGCGTATCCAGAAAAAGGATTGCAATTTTTAGGAAAGAAGGTAGAGGAAATATAACAAGGTCCCGACTCTCAGTTTAAAAATACGAGATCGTCTGGTTTTTTCTTTCATCATAATTTACTTACTTCATATCCAAGCCAGGAAGCAACTTCAATGATGGTTTTTCTTGTGATTCCAGGCAGAATAGTTCCGGCTATTGGAGGAGTCGAGATGACATTTCCCTGCGAAAGAAATACAATGCTGCATTAATATATGATGTAAAGTAATTGCACTCAGAATGTAAGTTACGAATTTGAAGCTGGAACATGAAAAAGTGATCCCGTCTTCGTCGAAGACTCATTCTTATCAGTCTACCTTCGCAACAAAGATATTACATGCCGTAGCCTCCTCTATATATTTGCCAGTTGCTGCATCAAGGAATAAAACATCGGTGAAGCCTTTGGCCTTTGCTTGAGTGACTGCCTTGTAAATCTGTAGTGGAAGTGAAAAGGTAAGCAAAACTTTACTCGTTATTTGCTAAGACGGTAAGCATATGCAGATAGCTAACATGATGACGAATGCATTGCGTATCGCATGAGAAGTTGTATTTATGACCGAATTGTGTTTTTTCCAGTGAAAATAGACGAAGTAGTGCTTACAGGCGAATAGTTAGTGATAGATTTAATGCCACCGGTTCCTCCAGGAATTGCTCGATAGACTTTGTCTTCAACAGAGAAGTGCATGGAACCCTGCATTTATGCAAAATTAACACTAGCCTTCATCAGAACCCCACTTTGCATCGCTAGGTGAAGTGCATTTCTTTCTTTCTCCTGTACTTGACAAAGTTCTGCAACTCTCTACTAAACTCACAGTTAAATAGTTGCCAACTGGAGAAGCATATGCTAGGAAGGTGTATTCTGGAGATGGTGCCACGCCTAGAATTGCCCCTGTTCCCAGGAGCAAGGGCCTAATATAGAGCGATCCTTTTCCTGGAGGAGGTACCTATACCCAATTCAAAACACAATTTTAAATGATAATTACAAGATACTAGCAAGATATTCATAAATTTTGAGTCAGGGCAGTGAATTTGAATACCCATCTCTTATTGGCCAAAGCAGTTTGCTTTATTGACCCAACAAATTGCTCAGCAGTTGGTGATGGCATGCACATTCTTTCTGCCCCCATTTGCATTCGGAGAGCATTTTGTTCTGGCCGGAAGAGCCGAATACGGTTGTCATCACCTCTATATGCCTTTAAGCCTTCAAGTAACCCCTAGTAACAAGATCATTCATGTAATTTTCACTCAAATGGTCATGAGAAAAGGATCTGTAAATCAATCATATATTTCTGCTATTTATTTAGCAGTGCCGACGCTCGTTTGTACGAGTTTTGGTTTGAGTTCCTTACATTAGTGCAGTTTCACGTTGCTACTTACTTGTCCATAATTTAGAACTCCAGAGGAAGGGCTCAACTCGACGTTTCCATAGCGAGTTAGATGGCCTTGTGAAAATGCACCTTCCCCACTAGAGCATTTCATCACGTACATGTAATCAGTTGGAATGAGACTAAATTTAAGCTCATCCCAGTTGCAAAGGTCATTCTCTTCTCGATCACCATTAATACTATTATCAAAATGAAATAGATAAACAAAAGATTAAAATCCCATCACGTTGAACTGCATCAAAGGCTTTTAGAAGGAGAACATTTTCAACTCCTGGGATGAAAGTGACCCTTCAAGATACCTGTTCAGCTAAACAACATCATTTACCTGGCATCACTAGCTGTTTGCACACCTACGGCATTCCTCGAGCAATGTCGTAGCGGCTGACAAAAGAAAAGGTAAAACCCAGTTAAGCTTGCGTTAATATTGTGTTCATTAAATATTTCACCGGGTAGCCACTGGTTTTAATTCATTGGTCATTCCTCCTCTCAATAAGAAGGGATCTCAAATTTGAACTCAAAAATTTAAGATAAAGAACAAAGATTAACGATACCCAATTAATTAGTTCATTTCTTATCTAATGAATCTATTTTTTTAGTTATTTGGAGGTACTAATCTAATGATAAATCAACGGTGATTTGATTTATCCATGAAATTTCAAGGGCTGAAGAAAATAAACTCTTATGGCGTAAGTTTGAGCAGATCAGCGGCTTTTCTTAGAAGGTCACGGGGAAATGTCTTCGCCCAGAATTTAGAATGATCGACTATAAATCAAATTGAAAGAAAGGAACAAAAAGGCAGATTCTCTCTCTCCTCTCACTGGCTTGTTTTCTTTCAGGAAAATAAATAAATCAATAATCGACTCCCTCTCGATATCCAGCTGCTGCCACCTCTTGAATTCATGCAGGTATGATTTTATAGGCACTCCATTTCCAGTTCCACCTCCACTGTCTCTCCAACATCATTTTTTTTAAGCTTGTTCTATCCATTCCAACCGAGACCCATTTTTACTCACGACAATCAAATGCTAATGGTTCAAAACGAATAACTTGCTATTCATAAAAAAAAGGAGAGTAAAACAAACAAAGCACTTGGCCTCTTTGAAGGGAAGTCTCTTGCTCGGTTTGTCTTCTCGGTTTGTTCATCTTCTGAATGAATTTGGGAAGTAAAAGATGTTGTAATTATTATTGAATCAATATTCGAGATCCCTTTCGACACCCAATTCCTTTATGGGAGAAGCAAGAAAACCGCGTGAAATCGGAGCCTGAGTGCGAGCTGGAGAACAAGAGCATGGGCATTGATAAACAGATATTGTGTGCGTTGCAGATTGTTTTTTTTTCGACGGACAAAGAGAGTAAATTATAAATTAGTCCTCCTAGTTTTAAAATACAATTAGTTGGTCTATTTGTTATAGCAAATAATTCTTTAATCCTTACACAAGTGTCGACTATCGACCACTCTTAATTTAACATTATTTTATTTCAAGAATTGCCTTTTATTCTCTTAATCCTTTCCTAATTCGATCTATTCTCCTATTTCCTGAACTAAAAAAGTAAAAAAAAAAAACAGAATGAACGAAGAGGGCTAACTGATTGGTTTTTAAAATAAAAACGAATCTAAAAAAATAAAGTGACTAACCTATAATTTGGTGACGAGATACCGAAAATCTGAAATAAACTGAGAGGTGCAAAATCGAAATTAAAAGAACGAAGGGATGTGGTGGTGATTTCAACCATTCTTTGCGTGGATGTAAACCTTGAGCTCCTGGATTCAGTGTCTTCCAGAAACAGATTGAACATTCTACAGAAACTTAAGAAAGAGAAAAGGAAATATTTGACGCACCTTGGTAACGAAGACATCTCTTCTTAGTGATCGAATCCACTCGGCGCTGCAACTTTTTCCTCTGAACATTGTGTGCAGATGAGCTTTGAGAATACACAGCTACTTCACTGGCAATCCTACTCTGAAAGTTGGGCTGGCTGCGTCTAATTTAAGTTTAGGGAAACAAAACCATGGCCACACACTCCAATCTCTCTCCCTCCCTCTCTCTCTCCAACAAGAGCACTGATTAATTCAAAACGGGACTCCAGTCTTCAAAATCAGACTCGAACAGTTATTGCGTGGTACTATGTTTATGAAAGCTATCTATTTCCGTTTGGGAGTAGTTAGAAATTATTTTCAAATGTTTTTGTTTATAAATATATTAATATAATATTTGATTGATGTTGCGGTTATAATTACTTTTTTTATTTGACTGTATTAAAATAATATATTTTTGTTTTTTAATATTAATAATTTAATATATCAGAATAATTTTATAAAATCATTATTTTAGCCAACAACTACAACGTTAAGAACACAACAACAGACACTTTCTATAACTTTATCTACCCCACTATTTGCTGCTTATATTTAGTACACCATCTTCTTTTCTTGATAGTGTATTTAATATATTTTTTATTTGAGGAAACTTATTTTCTGTAAAATATATTTTATAGGTTTAGGTGATTAAACAGAATTTTAGTTGTTCATAATTTTTATAATGATTATACATCCTGACTCGAACTTAAAATATATTATACAGATCACAAATTCTCCGTTATCATGTCACATTCATTGGGGACAATATATTTTATAGACTAATATTAAAGAAAAAATTGATAAATTATAAATAGATATTCAACAACAAATAACATTCTTATGTAGATGTAAATCTATACTATAATATTTTTTTCTCTGGATATTGACGAGAATGACGGTTCTCTCACTGAGATTAGTTTTTTTGAAATACGAGTGAGATTATTTTTTAAAATGTTTTTGTTCGAAAATATATCAAAATGATTTTTTAAAGGGATATTTCTGATGATCAAAGAGATATATTTTACAAATCTAAAGATTAGAATACTTCACAATCTAAAACATCTATCCCATAATCCATCATGAAATTCGTATTTTACAATCTATATCATAGTTTGATATCTCTCTAAGATATCCCGGAGATCATGAAGATAAATTAGATGGGATTTGAATATTTAAATTTCCAGACAGTTTAAATCCAACCTCCATAATATATATATATATATATATATAGTAGTTGTGATTGTTTTTTAACTGGATTTTGTTAAGGAATGTAATAAAAATTCAAAAAAAAATAATTTAAAGTAAAAAAATTAAAATCTACTAAATCATAATAATTTTAATTCCGTACATGGTATCTGTATGTTTAGCTATATATCTTGATTTTGTTCCAATTTTTGTTGTGCACATAGTTTTTCGATTATTAATGTTAATTTCCCTTTTTTATTTTCGAGTTTATTGATTTAAAATTATTGCTTTATGTCTTTGTGTGTTCTTCCTCTATTACTAGATTTGTTTCATGGAATTTGCTTTTATATTAATTATATCTGTTGTGTATAGTTATCTTGTGTAAGTTTTGGTTTTAAGTTTTCAATTAAATTTATTTTATTAGCACACTTTTTAACAGTTATTTAATGCTTTTAATTAAACATATATTTAGTTTTTTGCTTTAAAGTTTTTGTAAGCACTTAAGAATATCACCCCACAAACGAGCACTTATTTAATGTCTTCAATAAATACTATTTATTTTTATTTACGTATCTTTTTTCAAAACAAATCAGTGATAAATGTAGTCTCGTTAGCTTTCACTATCAGAATAAATAATTTTACCAACGAAAATATCCATCAATATTTTTTTCTTCGACGGTCACACAAATGAAAAATTGTCAACGGTAAAATTCTCTTCGGTAATTTCTATTCTATTGGTGATTCTCTCGGAATTATATATACCAACAGAATCACCGACATAATATTTTGAAGGTAATTCTCTTCGGTGATAATGACAATTTGAGTAATTATTATTGAAATCTTTGAAAATAAATAATTTTTTATTTGGTTTAATTTTGAGTTTTTTCCCAATTAAAAAGTGTCTTTGTGGTTAGTCATGAGTTACTATTACTATTATTATTATTATTATTATTATTATTATTATTATTATTATGTCAAAAAGGGTTTTTTTTTATATCTATAAACTTGTAAAAAAACATCGTAGGCGGATAAGAAACGTTTAAAAACCACAGGGGTGAATTACTTCTTTTTTTTCCAAAGAAAAATAAAAATACCTGGACATGACCTCCAAACGCACCTGAATTTTATAGTTTTAGACAAGGCATTAATTGGAATTTCCGTCTGCTATAGTCATTAGATTTAGATTTGTTGCTATTAGAGCTCATTCAATTTCGGTCACCAATATTCAAATCACAAACCTAACTTTAAGTGAACGATTAAAATACTGATTGTTCCAGAATTTTACAAAAAATATATGTTTTAACTCGAATTCGAGATTTGTTATATAGATCACAAGTTTTCTATTATCACGACATATAATTTTATAGCTCTAGAAATAAAACTCTAATGGGTATCTTTGATTTGATATATGAATTGTCTTATCTCAACTACCTAGGGCCTGTTTATGAGAGCGGTTGCGGTAGCTTTTCAAAGTGCTTTTCATGCCGAAATACATTAAAATAATATTTTTTTATTTTTTAAAAATTATTTTTGACATCAGCACATCAAAATGATCTAAAAACACCAAAACATATTCATTTAAAATGAAAAAAAATTGAAAATTATTTTTGACATCAGCACATCAAAATGATCTAAAAACACCAAAACGTATTTATTTAAAATGAAAAAAAAATTGAATTTCAGCAAAACAGCGGTTTGACCGCAGTGCCAAACGGGCTCCTAGTTGAATCGTGATTTGCTATTGGTCGAATAATATTTTTTAACGCGAAAAAAGAAGAAGAGCATTTGTTAGACATCAAGAAAAATATTCAAAAAGAGCAGATCCATTCCGTACACTGTCACACACACTGCATAAAATATCTTTTATTTGGGAATCCAATTATCATTAAATTGGCTTGAATTGCCTTAAATTGGCTACTGCTATGAACGACAAGCTATCGGTCAGTCATTAATTTACTTCCCACATCACTCTTTTTTTGATAGGAAAGTAGCCACAAGGAAAGCCATGCTACTTGCCAAGAATGGGGTTGACGATGGTATGGTCTACCATGATACCATATTCCTAATATGAAGCAACGAGTGAGTGTACTCAGTGTAGGATTCAATCAAAGCCATCATCTCTCTGCTTTCCAATATTTTTCTCCTTCTTGGGACCCACCACACGCGGATTTCACAGTGTGTGCAGCAGCCACGTCAGTCTCCCTTCTGTATACTGGGCCGCAACCAGTTGAGCCCATGGTTTTTTATTTTATTTTATTTTTGGTAAGAAATTAATCAGAAGTCACCGACTTTTTTTTTTCTGCTAGAAAAGCTTTCATTTGCTGAAAACTTGGACGAGAAAAATATTTATTTAAAGATCATCATGTGTGTTTTTGCAAAGCATCTTGAACATGAACATTATGCACAACTTACCATTAAAAAATATATCAGTACTGTTTTTAGTTGTCAAATATGTACTTAAAAGAAATGTCAATTAGGAGGCAGATCTTACACTTGATGTTTTTTTATTCCTATTTTGGATAAGTTATGATGAGGGAAAATGTTACAAATTTCCCAATTTTAACTTGAGTTACAGTTTTTACTAGTTAATTGCTCGCATTATATTGCGGGCTGGACAAATATTTTTTATAATTATTGGAATTGAAATAATTAATAGATTTTACTAGTTCAAAAATAAAATATAACATCTATACATGTAAGTTTTAATACAATGAAATGTATCAACACACCCTATTATAACAACAACAATATCGGAGGCTTAACATATAAAATTATTATTATTATTATTGTTAAAACAATAAAAATTATTAAATTATTCTAAAGAGAAAAAAACTCGAAAACATTAATAAAAGATGAAGCAAGAAAAAAAACTAAAATTATTATTATTATTATTATTATTATTATTATTTAAGATACTACTACTAAATATGCGGAGAAAAAAAAGCGAGGAAGGGTCCAAACGTAATGCAAGATGCAAATTAAAAATAAAATAATGGTGTTTTATATCTTAAAATAAAAATTAATTGAGGTCAACATCCAAGCGTAGCTAAAACAGCTGTAGTAATAAGCCAAAAGCTAACTAAATTCAGAAACCTGTCCCTTCCACCTCTTAGCTGGCTGTCTCCTCATTTCAAATCTATGAATAAACAGCACGTGAAAAGATTATCATCTTCGCAGTTAAAATATATTAATTAATTTTTTAAAATTTATATTTAATATCAAAACATCAAAATATTATAAAATCATAATAATTTTTAACTTAAAATAAAAAAAATCAAAATCAAAATCCACGATGGAGCGGTGATAAACCACACGACGCAATTGCCCTGCGCATGTAGGACTAATTTTTTTTAAAAATTAACAAAAAATATCAAGAGTGTGATTTTTTTTATAGTAATGTTAAGAGAATAAGGGAAAAAAATTAACATAATATATGGTCAATTTCAATTGAATGAAAGTTAAAATCAATAAAAACCTTAGGAGTGAATAAATTATAATAATTAAAAACTAGACAAAAAAATAAAAATAAATAAAGGCCAAAATAAAAAATAACATATATGATCAATTCAATAAAATATCAAAATAGCTTCAAATAAACACCCAGTGATAAAAAAAACATGAATTCTAAACAAATCAAAAATCAAAAGAATAAGAGTTGAAATAAAGAACAAAATATATAATCAATTTCAATAAAATGACAAAATTAGAACAGATTAAAACCTCAACACCAAAATAATTTAGCAAGGAGTGATCTAAAGACTATTCGACACAACAATTAAATTATTTTAACCTATTAATATAAAAAATAAATTTGAAAAATATGAGAGAATATCATTTAGAGAGGTTCGGATTCAATTGAAATCCAATTTATGAGCAACTTGAGTTTAACACAAAGTAAGTGGAGGTTATCCATCATCTAACCAAGTGAGTGTATCATATAACTTAGCTGTATAAGAATAGGATGGACACGAAACCCGCAAAGAAGTTGTATTCAAATTAGCAGGCCTGAATTGATATTAGGGATTTTTGTTTTTGAGTAGATGTTAGTGCTTATTAGTTTCGCATCTTTTATTATACGATTTAATATACAATGTCAACTTATTACTATGGGCCTGGCCCATTAGCTCAACAAGTTATGGGCCTGTTTGATGGCTATGAGGCCAGGACCTGTCAGTGGACCAAGCGGCTGGTTTGCTTTACTTATACGTGGGCCGCGTGTGGGCCTGCAAGTTCAGGCCTGCACGCACGGGTCTTTCTTCACCAAAACAAACCTTAGATATTCTAGTATGTTTAGGAATGTAATTGATTTGATATTATTTTTCAAAATATTTTTTATTTGAAAAATTATTAAGATAATATTTTTTTTATGTCAATACATAAAAATATCTAAAATACAAAAAAAAAAAACATTAATTTGAAGTAAAAAAATAATATTTTTAAAAAAATCAGGCTATTTAACATTGATTTAAAGTAAAATAAATAATTTTTTTAAAGTACTTGTAAGACGAGAAAAAAAGAGAGGCCATGAAACTATGAAAATAGACAATATTCAACCTACTATTTATATTTAAGTAAGAGAAAAAAGGAAAACCGCTGTCAAGAAGTGAATCCCTTATCTTAATTATTAATCTAATATTCTTGTTTTATTTTTGGTGCGGCGAAAAGCAGATGAAAACGTTTCTTTAATGTCAAAGTTCTCCCGTGAACATGCATTTCCCTTTCTACAAACATAATTAAAACGAGCACAGTTCTGGGTAACCATCAGCAAGACCTCGAAGCCCTTTTCTTTTCCTTTTCTTTTCCCGAAGACAATAAATCTTTTTTGACTGCTGAAAATCCTGCGCTGATAACGTGAATTTGGTTTCAGAAGCACGCAATTTCTCCCAGGTATCAACCTCCAACAGGTAGAAAATATCAAAATATCATGGCTTGCTTAGACGAAGATGGCACGTGATATGCCAAGAATTATTATTATTTTTCTTTTCAAATGCTCAACAGTTAAGTTCGCATGTGAAGAGTAGTATGAATTGAGGTCATTTTCTTCACTGTAATGGATCCGTGAAATGCTGGGTCTCATCATGTGCTGTTTGTTAGTGACTTAACCTGGGCATATTCAAATGTTTAGTGGAGAAATTGTGAGCCCAGTCTCCGAATTTCTTTTAACGAGTGCCTTAGAATTTGTCTCAGCCTTTGTTTGAAGGCGCCGGATACAACCTTGCTACACGGAAGATAGGACAGTGACTTCTATCCACATGATCTTACTGTTAAATGCATGACTTTTATTCTTTTCAGGGTCATTTTTCTTTTGATTTTCTCCTCTCTTTTACATTTTCCTTAATTGCAGCCACAAAAAGTTATGGTAACGACGAATGATTGTCTTAACCCCAGTGGAATTTCCCAACAAATGAATTTCATGAAATATTCCTAGTTCTGCAGACCATACTGTTTGAAGGGGGGTAAGATTAAACGAAACTAAACTGACAGAATCTTGCTAGATATAGAAGAATATCGAAACAATATCCCGCAAACTTATAATCAATCTGGTTTTTACGTGAAATAAGTAGAAATCTCTCAAGACATGTAAGTGGGGTGATGGGATATTACCATCACTATCCTCTCAGCCCCGCTCAGCTTTTTCTCTCTTGTCGTTTTCTTAAGGATGGTATCCGCTTATTAATGATTCAATTATCTTGTTTTCTCGTGCACATTTCACTCTCATACGTAAAAGTATCTCTACCTTTTGAAAATTTCGTCTGTGTATTGACTTTTCTACCCTTTTTTTCTGCTATAAATACCCACACCTTATACTCCAGTGTATCAAGAACCTCAGAGATCACTTGTCTGACTTAGTCCCAGCTCTGGCTTCCATCGAGAAGAAGATGTGGTTCGGCAAGTTGTTATTCGCAGCATACTTGATGGCATCCGTCTTGGTTACCATCACCTCAGCCCAAAATTCTCCCCAAGACTATGTCGATGCACATAACGCTGTTCGAGCTGAAGTGGGAGTTGGTCCGGTTACCTGGAACAACACTGTGGCAGCCTATGCTCAGAAGTACGCAAATTCAAGGGTTGAAAGCTGTGAATTGGAGCATTCAGGAGGGCCCTATGGTGAGAATATTGCAGAGGGTTACGGTAACTTGAACGGAGTTGACGCCGTCAAAATGTGGGCAAGTGAGAAGCCTTTCTATAGTCATGATACCAATTCATGTGTCGATGATGAGTGCCTGCATTACACTCAAGTTGTGTGGCGCAAATCGGTTCATTTAGGATGTGGCAGAGCTAAGTGCAGGAATGGGTGGTGGTTTGTCACTTGCAATTACGATCCCGTTGGAAATATTGAGGGTCAAACCCCGTATTGATTTACGTTGATTAGAGTTCTAGCTAGCTAGCTAGCTAGCCAATATATATGTATAAGAAAATAATGAAATCTTTTCTATTGAAGGACTTGTTTGCATGGTTATAAAATTTAGGACCAAAATCTACTTGTATGAAAAGGGTAATGACAGGGGTATTAATTTTTTCTCTGCATAATATTTTTTCATCAGTTGCATATCAAAGTGATCACTCTGTTCTCAGTTGAAAAAAGAAATGGGTCAACGATTTAACCAAATATAAATTTAATTGGCAATGAAATTAATGTCAGGCAACTGAGCTGGCATAAAATATTCAGACCATTGATTTGTTTCTTCAATCAGTAGATTTGATTATGATGTTGTTCGAAGAATGGGAATTAATTAACCAATAAGCAAGAAATCAGATATGTAATATTGCTCTCCGATTTCATATGCTACTCGAAATAATTCTTCCATTTCTGGCATATTATGGCATTTAATTACTTACCATATGCAGTTAAATTAGAAATCAACTGTGAGATGATAACTTTGGAAAGTTTATCGAATGAATTATAACCGTTTTACCATCCATTTAATGTGAGAGATTAGAACAAATATACAATTTGATGAATCAACAAATTGGACTGTATATATAATAATAATAATTGTAGAAACACAAATTTTCCGCCAATCAAATTTCACCATGTGTTATTTTATTCTTTATTTTAAAGAATAAAATAAAATTGAAATAAATGACATGGAAAACAATTGAGCCTTCAAATATTTCTTGGCTAATGAAAAATTGACATTTGAAATGAGATATTCAAGATATCTCGTCATAAAGGCAAGATTTCGTCAATAAAGACAGACATAAAGGCAAGATTTTGTCAATAAAGACAGACATAAAGACAAGATTTCGTCAATAAAGACAGACATAAATGTAAGATCCTGTCAATAAAGACCAACCAATAAAATTACGCCATGTGGCATTGGAAAAAGACCTGAAAGCCCTTACATATCTCTATAAATAGAGGGCCTCAACCTAAAGGCAAGGGAGGGGGAATGCTAGAAGGATACAAAATTTTCTTCAAGACAAACTCTTCAAGCAAGGAAGCTCTCTCTCAAAGAGTTCTCAAGCCTCCTTCATCTACGCTTGAAGACTACAAAGAACGAAGCTCTGTTGGATCAAGCCAAAACGCCCCATAAGAGTTCTTCGACAACACTTTGAAGACAAATCAAGGTACTCTTCAAAGCATCAAATCACAACATCTCGCTTCGCAATACACGCCCAAATTCGCGTTCTTGCAAAGCACAAATCTTGGCTTGATTACTCAAATAAATCAAGTCACCATACATCAAATCCAAGGGAAGAATCAAAGGATTGCCATATTCTTTTGATAGAATATATTATATAGAGATTGTACCCATTCATATATTTAATAAAATCATATATTTGTACACGTGTGCTTGTTTAATTTCAAGGTGAACAAAATTGTGTCTACAAATTTCTGGCGACTCCACTGGGGAAATCTCTACCTTTCATCTCTTCCCTTCAAGAAAGAATTTTCAACAAAATCTTAATGGCAACTAGGAGGAACATGATCACCATTGTCGCTTCGAAAAGCAACAAGGCCATTGATTCAAGTCCCCAACATACTATTGAAGATTCTTCAACTCCACCATTGAAAACAAAATCCATCGTCGAGTTGTATGCGCAAACTAGGCCGATTCTCAAGATGACGTCAACTTCGAATGCAAGAAGGGCACAAGATGTCGCCTCAAAGATGAAGCCACAAGCAACTCCACTACAAAAGTCAAGTGAGGCGCGCGAAATGGTCTTCAGCACTCAAGGCGACTTTGACGATTCACCTATGAAAACTTCTCTGTGTCAATCACCAAATAAGGCTTCGGGTTCTAGCACCATGTCAGTGATGATTGTTGCTACCCAAATTTTGACCTACTTATTTTTGTGTTTCGGAAGAAAAAAAAAAAAAAAGAAAAAATAGAAAAAAACAAAAAAATCCAAAAATATCTTGTTACATGGGCAAAATTGAATAAATTGAGAGTTTAATGGTTAATTGGAGATTAAATCGCATAAATCAGAAATCAGGGACCAAAAGGAAAGAGGCGCGCAAAATTAAGGTAAATGTTGAAATGCGGAAAGGGGTGCAATTGCGCAAAATCATAAATTTAAATCTAATTGGAGGTGTAATAAGGGCAAATACAAGTCAAAGGACCAAATTGCATTTTTGCCCTTAAAAGCAGCCGCCTTCGCCTGCACCAACAGACCACGCACGCCTGCAGCAGCCGCCGACAAGCCACCCGCGCTCGCCGCCGACAGCTACCTGCGCTCACCGCCGACAGCCACCTGCCTGAAGCCTCCAGCCGAAAGCAGCCCACCAGTGCAACGGTAACCTCTGCAAACGGCTATAAAACCCGATGAACAGAGGCGCAAAAGAAGGGGGACGAAAAAAATAGGGAGGAAAAGGAAGAAAAGAAAAACTAGGAAGAAAAGGAATTTGATGTGAAAATTGTTGAAGATTTTGTTTCCTCTCATCTGCTCCTTGACCCTCTCTCGCTGTTTTCGTTTATCTCGTCTCTCTCTCTAAAAACGCAGGCTGCTGTTTCTTTCTCACTCTCGGTCCAACCATTCCGGCCACCAGCCCCGGTCATTTCACACCACAACTTCGCCACCACCATCTTCGCCTCCACCCCAGCAGCACTCCTCTCCACGCCAAACAGCAACTCCGACGAAGGCAACCGAAGCAGCCCCAGTTGCAGCGTGCACCTGTCAGCTCCCGAAGCTCCGTTCGGCCACCACAAACAACCATTTCCGACGCCACCACGACCGGAAGAACCACCTCGACGTCCTCTACCCAAAGGTGTTAACAGGTAAGCCTTTCATCACACTCGGAAATTTACCATATCACTGTACATCTTCCTCGTTTTTTTTGCATGCAGAGGTGATACGGGCCGGGTCGGGTCGGGCCGGGTTTGGCGCCCGACCCGACCACTAGAGGGCTGGGCTTACAGCCCATTCTGACTGGAAGCCCAGCCCATGAGCCGCGAGCCTATTCCCTTACCTCCGGGCCGAAGCCCGGTCCAGGTCTCCTTGGGCTGACAGTCCAGCCCGAGATGGGCTGGGCTGGAAGCCCAGACCCAAAGCTTCCCTGGGCTGACAATCCAGCCCGAGATGGGCTGGGCTGGAAGCCCAGACCCAAAGCTTCCCTGGGCTGACAGTCCAGCCCGAGATGGGCTGGGCTTTCAGCCCAGACTCTAGTTTTCTCTGGGCTGACAGTCCAGCCCGAGATGGGCTGGGCTTTCAGCCCAGACTCTAGTTTTCTCTAGGCTGACAGCCCAGCCCGAGACAGGTTGGGCTGACAGCCCGAATACCAAAATTGGTGGGCTGGCAGTCCAGCCCACCCGTAAATAAATAAAATAATAATAAAAAAATATTAAAATATTAAAAATATTAAAAAATAAAATAAAATAAAAATATTTTTTTTTTTATGTAAAAAAATCTAGAAAAAAATGTGTTGTTTTTCTTGCATAAGGCCAATACACTAGCATATTTTAAAATTGTTTCTTTTAAAAATGTATACATTATCTTGGTTTTTGAAGAGAAAAAATGAGTTTTTAGCATGAATTTTGCAAACAAAAAATCATTTCTTGCATTTTGAGATTTTACAACATGTTTGTAAAATCCAAAGGGTATTGGCCAATATTCAAAAAAATATATAAAAAAACTTTTCGGTGATTCATATTATTCATGGTTCGGAGTTTGGATAAACAAATTCTATTCAAAATATTCGGTTGGAATAATATGCTATTATTCATGGTTCGGTATTTGGATAAATTCTATCCAAAATATTCGGCGGGAATAATATGCTATTATTCACTATCGGTGTTTGAGTGGATAAATCCTAAAGGGTTGCTATTCAAAATATTCGGCGGGAATAATATGCTATTATTCATAGTTCGGTGTTTGGATAAATTCTATCCAAAATATTCGGCGGGAATAATAGGCTCTTATTCACTTTCGGTGTTTGGATAGATAAATTCTAAAGGATTGATATCCAAAATATTCGGCATGGATGATATATATGGAAATATTTTTTTTTTTAATATCTTAGCAATCATAAGACAAACAAAAACACCAAGCAGCTTACCTTAGGTAGGGCGTACTAGGGGTGCTAAAACCTTCCCTTTACGCAACCAGTCCCTTACCCTAGAATCTCTGAAAGACCAGTACTAGGTTTCCTAGTAACCATAATACTAGGTGGCGACTCCCCTTTGTTATAAAAAATAAATAATCCCCCGACATTTAATCTCCCCGATCACAGGGACAAGTTGCCACGACGCCGCATACCACCATTTTTGGGGTGCGACAGAATGGCGACTCCACTGGGGACTTTCGGACTAAGCTTGATAATTTTGTTTGTGATACGTTAATTATTTTGTGTGTTTATTTATTCATTTACTCTCACGTTACCATGAATTATTTATTTGTTTAAAAGCTTTAGCATGCATCTTTTCATTCTGTCATCATAATATGTCTCGTCATGCATCACTTTTTATTATTTTGAGAGCACACACTAAACCTTAAGTTAGGTGGGGGACTAGCAGCTTACCTATGACTTGAGTCAAGGTTGAAGTTTGTGTAAACCCCAACTCTTTGCTGAGAGCTTAGATGATAGTGATTGGTATACGTACCATCCCATTATCTGCTAAGACCCCATATTGCCTTTACGAAGGTGATCACTGGGACAGCGAGAGACCCTTTTTAGAGCCCAAATAGTAAGCCTACCCCCATGTCTCACATAAAAGAACTAGAACCTATCGTTAGGGTGTACGCTCCGTAATATATTTCACATGACATAAATCTAAAGAACATTTTCGCTTTACAGGACTTGTGAACAAAATGGCCACCACCACTAGACTTTCTATCATGGAATATGGGAAAATTTCTGAGTCATCACAATTGACCGAAGGAGACTGTATTAAGAGTAGTGCTGAGGTTCTACCACCAATCAAGAACCTGAATTGCACCCTGAATGAGGTGAGCAAGCTAATGACTCATTTTCATAACGTGGACAAAGAGGCGTTCTTTGGAAAGTACGGACGTTTAATGGAGATTGCAAAAGTAGAGGTTTTAAGCCCAGCAATACGAGCTTTAGTTCATTTCTGGGATCCAGATTATCGCCGATTTTCTTTTGAGAATATAGATCTATGTCCTACAATGGAAGAGTATGGGTTGCTGACTGAATTTCCAAATAACTTGTATAGAGCTTATTTTCCTTTAAGATGTGACAATATTGTACCTGAATTGTCGAAACTGCTCAGAATCTCTGGTTTGGAAAGGTTTTTTGAGAGAAATGCCGTGGGTTTGAAATGGAAGATGCTAGAGTGTGAACTAGAAGCGAAGTCCGGTCTAGAAAGAGAGAGACTGATTGCCTTGGGCATATTTGGCCTTGTACTATTTCCAAGCCAAATAGGCATAATAAGTTTAGAAGCTGCTGCTGCTTATGTGGAATACGAGAATACTCGGATCAATCCAGTAGCCGCTATTCTAGCCGAAACCATCATCACGCTTAATCATTGTCGAAAAACCGGAAAAGGGGCAATGAGGTGTTGCATACAGCTGTTGTATATCTGGATGGTCAGCCATATCGAGACAAAAAGACCAATTTTCAATAATTTTTGGTGGTTTAGCCAAAAACCTTTGGAAATAGTTGTAAAAGACGAATGGGGAAATCTAGGTAACCAGGGTTGGTTAGAAAAACTAGAAATCTTACCAAGGGGTGGTTTCAAATGGAGGGCTCCATGGATCAAGGCAATGGATGTTCTAATGAGCTGTGTGCAGCGATGTTGGGTTCCATTGGTAGGGATCACCGGTTATGTGAGTTATGCTCCTGCTCTCGTGGTAAGGCAACATGGGGGCACGCAATTCGTTCCAAGGACCAAAGGGATGACTCAATTTTTTGGTTTGTTTAAAGATCCCATTGCACAAGAAGTCATGAGAGCCATCAAACAAGACTGGAAGCATCTAGTTTTGTTAGAAATAAAAGGTTTGGAGAATCCTAGTACAAGCGAAGGATATGCAAAATGGAGAGATTCAGTAGCCTCAGCCTCGGCCAATGGAGAAGTAAAGTCGCCACAAACTGGAGAAAATTCTGTTAAAAGAAAAAGGGTTGACAGTGAAAGAGAATTGAGGGGACAAATTGAAAAGCTTCAGATGGAATTAAACAAGACCCGAAAGGACAAGATGATGATGGAAGAAATGGTGCTGGAAGGTGATAAAAGGAGAGCATTTTTAGATGAGCAGTTACAGTCTAGAGATGCGAGATTAGCTAAGCTCGAGTTGAAGATGGTCGAGGAGGAAAATGTTAGGTCGGGAATTGAGAAGGAATTAGTAGAGATGAATCAGAAGTGGGTGCAAAGTCGCTCCGAGCTCGACGCATTGAAGACTGAACATAATGAATGCCAAGAGAGCATAGAATATTACCAAGAGAAGTTTGCTGAGGTTCAGTGCGAGTTGATGGACAGAATTGAAAAGTATGAAGAATTGTATAAGAAATATGTAATGTCGGAAAGTCGTTCGGCGGAGCTTGTGAAGAATGAAGTTGGTGAAGCAGAATTGGTGATTAAAGAAGGCGAAATAAGAACTCTGAAGATGGAGCTCGGCAAAGAAAGAGAAAAGATAAAGCATCTGGGCGAAAAATTAGCATTGATAGAAAAACACAAGGATCAGATTGATGCTAATAATACTTCATTAAACAGGACCAACTTGCTGCTTGTTGAAAAACTGTCCAAGATGGACAAACAAATGGATGAAGCTGCTGCGCACGCTCGGGTCATTAGGACCAATGCTAGAAATGTGGGGAGAGACATCATCCGTTATCGGCAAAGTCTAGCTGAAACCGATGCTTTCTTGGAGTCAATTGAGAACCGCGGATTCGCTTTCCTACCTTTGAGGGAAGATGTGACAGAAGAAGAGTTTTAATTTGTTTGTCCTTTTTTTTGTGTTTTTCAAAAATGTAGCAAGCTTATCTATTCAATGAAAAAGGGCGTTACTTGTCTCTGATGCAAATTCTGTCTTTTGGTGAATATGACTTAAGCAAATAACTCGAAATGCAGTACTCCTAACGGCAATGTGATAAGAAACCCCTGTTCTATGAAGTGTTTGGCCATTAATTGTTCACAAGAGAAACCCATTGCATTTCATATACATCCATACAAGCATATTCATCATACTACATATATTTTCCATTTGCTTATGCATTCATGTAAACAGCTCAACCACGAAACATAGGTCCCCCTGCGAAGGTCCACAACACCCGGTTAAGAAGGAGAATGGAAAATGAAGGAAGGATCGAGCCTGAATCTCCGTACCAGAAGGAGCTCGAAGCTGTCCGAAATGATGTGGCGCGTTTGACCAGCATGCTTGAAAAGGTATTAAAAACAAAAGATGGAGAGGGGACGTCAGCTCAGACAGATGAAGCACCACCGGCAGTTCAATACCCGGAGGCACCTCATATGTTAGGCTCAAGATCACCAAAGAAACAAACCGAACCCACTCGGCCCGTTCCAATCCCCATTACATTGGATTTAACGGATGAGGAACCACAAGATTCTAGATTGTTCAGCCATGCAGGATATGACAAGTGGTCTGCATTAGAGGAAAGGTTAAGAGCAATTGAAGGAAACGACCTATCTGACCCAATCAAGGCAGCTGAAGCATGCTTGGTGCCAAACATTGTTATACCACGGAAGTTCAGGGTTCCAGAGTTTATTAAGTATAGTGGGACAGAATGCCCCAAAACCCATCTTCGTTCTTACTATAACAAGATGGCGGAAGTCATACACGATGATAAATTGTTAATCTACTTTTTCCAGGACAGCTTGACAGGGTCGGCCCTTAGCTGGTACATGAGGTTAGATAACATCAGGATTAGAAAGTGGGCAGACTTGGCGGACGCTTTCTTAAAACAGTACAAGTTTAATATGGAGATTGCTCCTGATAGGACCAGTTTGACCACCATGGAAAAAGGGGCCCAGGAATCTGTAAGGGCTTATGCACAGAGGTGGCGGGACCAGGCTGTTAGTGTACAGCCACCGTTGATAGAAACGGAAATGGTGAATCTATTTGCCAATACCTTTAGAGCCCCATATTATGAACATCTGATGGGAAGCTCAGCCCAACACTTTTTTGATGCGGTACGGATTGCTGAGAGGATTGAGCAAGGAATCCGGAGCGGAAGAATTGTGGAACCTGTAGAGAAGAGAGGTTTCATTGGGAAAAGAAAAGAAGTCGATGTGAATAATCTCGAAGAAAGGTACAAGGGGAAAGAGAAAAGTTACAAAAGCTACCAAACACCCACACCCCAAACCGCCAACATCAACTTTTCCAAACCCACCACTCCAAACCCACCTTTTTACCCAAAATTCCCCACGCATAATCAAGGTAACTTCCAAAGGAGAGAGTACCAACAACCCGAGGAACAACTACCACCTTTGCCAATGACTTTAAAAGAGTTATACGCGCAGCTGTTAAACATCGGACACATTGCTCCCCTACCACTACCCCCTTTGAAGCCACCTTTCCCTGCCTGGCACAACCCTAATCTGACTTGCGAATACCATGCTGGTAATGCAGGTCATAGCATTGAGACCTGTGCAGCGTTTAAGAGAAAAGAATTGCAATTAATCAAGATCGGATGGATCACCATTGAGGATCCACCCAATGTTAATCTGAATCCTTTGCCCAAACATGCTGCGGGAAGTAGTGGGGTGAATGCAATAGAAACTGATAACAAAGTAAGGGCTCTCAAGGTGACTATGTCTAGATTATACGGCATGTTGGTGCAATCTGGACAGTTGATGGGATCGACCAAGCACGACTTCGACGAAAATGACTTTTGCCCATTTCATAATGAAAAAGGGCATCACATTGATGAGTGTACTGAATTCCATCAAAAGGTCGCCAGGATGTTGACTTTGGGGGAGTTGAGGATAGAGAGTATGGAAAGTAGTGGAGAGGTAGCAGGAATGGAGAAATGTAGAGTTCAAGCAACAGCTAGTGGGCTATCGAGGTTGGTTTTGTATAAACCCTCATATGAGAAGAATGTAGACTATAAGGCAACACCAGGAAATTATGTTATCACTTCAAATGGTGAAGCTCCTTCCTTCTAGGCTGAGATCGGTGGTTTGACTCGAAGCGGTCGTTGCTTCACGCCCGAGGAGTTGGGAAATCAAATGAAGAATAAGGGTAAAGGAGTAGTAGGCTTTGAAAAAGAATTAAGCAAACCTGTGACAGAAGAAGAGGCGAACGAGTTCTTGAAGTTGATGAAGCATAGCGAATATTGTGTGGTGGACCAATTAAAAAAGACCCCTGCCAAGATTTCCATTATGTCTTT
The DNA here is from genome assembly GCA_964035475.1 of Salix caprea. Lineage (NCBI taxonomy): Eukaryota > Viridiplantae > Streptophyta > Magnoliopsida > Malpighiales > Salicaceae > Salix > Salix caprea. The sequence goes on from OZ037760.1 coordinate 6,277,661, forward strand.
GATACTTAGTTCTGAGCCCCATCGTAATGCCTTACAGAAGGTACTGAATGAGGCTTATGTACCTCAGGATATCGAACAAAAAACTATGGAGCATCTGGTTGGGAGAATTCATGCTTCAAATTACTTATATTTCACCGAAGATGAACTCGACGCCGAAGGAACAGGACACAACAAACCTCTGTACATCACAGTCCGATGTAAGGATTGTTTAATTGGAAAAGTTCTTATTGATAATGGCTCAGCCCTAAATGTGTTGCCAAGACACATGCTAGAAGAGATGCCAGTAGATCCTTCTCACATGCGGCCAAGTGGGATTATGGCTAGAGCATATGATGGTGCGCCGAGGCAGGTATTGGGGGCAATCGAAGTTGAACTAGCCATAGGTCCCCAAGCCTTCTTAGTAACCCTTCAGGTGATGGACATCCACCCTTCCTATAGCATGTTGTTAGGAAGACCATGGATACACGCTGCCGGAGCTGTTACTTCTTCACTGCATCAACGTTTGAAGTACATCGCCAATGGTGTCCTCGTTACCGTTAAAGCCGAGGAAGCCATATCCGTGATGAAAAATGTGGCGGTCCCTTTTATTGAAGCTGAAGATTGTACGGATGAAAACCTGCATGCATTTGAGGTTGTGAATACTGAGTGGGTGCCGGAGAATACCGTAAGAAGGAAACCCAGGATCTCAGAGGCCACTAAAATGGCCGTTAAAAAACTTTTAAAGCACAAGGTTCCTGCCCGATTTGGAGCAACAAAAAAGAAATTCGAATGGATTGGGGTAACGAAGCTAAAGGCTGCGGAACAAAGGTTTGGTCTGGGATATAAACCTAAAAAGGAGGACTACCAGCGAGCTGCCATGGCAAGAAGAGAGAAAAGAATGGCGAGGATTGAAGGAAGGAAGCCTGAAGAAGAAAATTTAGTCATTCCTCCAATCAGAGTCTCATTCCCAAAAGCAGCATATGTCGTACAACCTGATACAGGACATGAGAGCTTTCTTCAGGAAATGTCATCCATGAGCATAAATATTGTGGAAAAGGAGGAAATCAAGGGTATTGTCAAGAAGACTCAGTCAGGGAAAAGGGATGAAGAGCTACCACAGTTGACCATCTATGCCGTAGAGGAAGTCACTGCCCATGCATGCATTCGGAAGTTAGCCAAAGGGGAGAAATTCCAGAATTGGGAGACCCAAGAAGCTCCATTGGTTTTCAGAATGTAATGAACAATGTTTTTTATATATTTGTTTTGTTTGTTTTGTTTTAAGGCCTAGCAGGTCAATCGAACTTTATCTTTGTTTTGTTGTGAACCGAATTTTTATGAAGATCATGCATTTTTGTTCATCTCTCTTCTTATTTTTATTTGGGGCATTTACACTCATTTTCCGCTTTCAGGAACCCTGAAAGCGGAACTTCCACAACACCACTTGCACATTACACTGAGAATGAATGGCCGAATTATAAAGAACACATAATAGCTGTAGAAGAGGAAGAAGGGGATGAAAATAGCATTAAGGAGTTCACAAAATTATTAGAGCAGCACGAACAAGTTTGGAAACCCGCAAAAGAGGAACTTGAAACCATAAATGTGGGTACTGAAAAAAGCCAAAGAGAACTCAAGATAGGAACTTTGATCACACAAAAGGAAAGAGAAGACTTGATTGCACTGCTTCGAGATTATACGGATGTTTTTGCGTGGTCTTATGAGGATATGCCCGGTTTAGATACAAATATTGTAGTACATAGGGTACCATTGGAGGAAGGGTGCAGACCGATTAAGCAAAAGCTAAGAAGAACGCATCCAAAAGTTTTGATTAAAGTAAAGACAGAGATTGAAAAACAATGGAACGCTGGTTTCTTAGAAGTGGTCAAGTATCCACAATGGGTGTCCAACATAGTAGTGGTACCCAAAAAGGGGGGCAAGATTCGAGTCTGTGTGGACTTTAGGGATTTAAATCGTGCTAGCCCTAAAGATAATTTTCCTCTACCACATATAGATATGTTAGTTGATAATGCAGCTCGTAGCTCCATGTATTCCTTTATGGATGGTTTCTCAGGCTATAATCAAATAAAAATGGCACAGGAAGATAAGGAGAAGACGACATTTGTTACACCATGGGGAACTTTCTGCTATAAAGTCATGCCATTTGGGTTAAAGAACGCTGGTGCCACTTACCAAAGGGCTATGGTGACTTTATTTCATGACATGATGCACAAGGAGATTGAAGTATACGTGGACGACATGATCGCTAAATCTGGAAAAGGAGAGAATCATGTCCAAATATTGAAGAAATTATTTGAAAGGTTAAGGAAATATAAGTTGAGGCTTAACCCTGCAAAGTGTTCATTTGGGGTGAAATCTGGGAAGTTGTTAGGATTTGTGGTGAGTGACAAAGGAATAGAAGTGGATCCTGAAAAAGTAAAGGCTATTTAGGACATGCCAGCTCCGAAGACTGAGAAGGAAGTAAGAGGATTCTTAGGAAGGTTAAATTACATTGCTCGATTCATATCCCAATTAACCACAACCTGCGACCCTATTTTTCGTTTGTTAAGAAAGAAGAATCCTGACATTTGGAATGCAGAATGTGAAGAAGCTTTTGAGAAAATCAAGCAGTACTTGCTAAAACCACCTCTACTGGTCCCCCCTGTACCAAAAAGGCCATTGATTTTATACTTAACAGTGTCTGAAACAGCGATGGGATGTGTGCTTGGGCAACAGGATGAGTCTGGGAAGAAGGAAAAGGCCATTTATTATTTAAGCAAGAAGTTCATGGAGTGTGAGTCTAGGTATACTATGATTGAGAAGTTATGTTGCGCGTTAGCATGGGCTGCAAAAAGGTTGCGACAGTATATGTTGTATCATACCACATGGCTAATTTCTAAATTAGACCCGTTGAAGTACATTTGTGAAAAGCCCTATTTATCCAGCCGAATTGCTAGGTGGCAAGTGCTGCTATCTGAGTATGATATAGTGTACATGACAAGGAAAGCGGTAAAAGGGAGTGTTATTGCTGATCACCTGGCAGACCATGCTATGGAGGATTATGAGCCGTTAGACTTTGATTTTCCTGATGAAGATGTGTTTTCAGTTGAAGAAGAAAAACTAGGATGGTGGACTATGTACTTTGATGGTGCTGTGAATGTATGTGGTAACGGAGCCGGGGCGGTGATAATATCTCCTGACAAGAAACAATACCCAGTTTCAACTAAGTTGCAATTCGGATGCACTAATAACACGGCCGAGTATGAGGCCTGTATTCTTGGTTTAGAGACTGCGTTGGAGTTGAACGTAAAAAAGATAGATGTATATGGAGATTCGATGCTAATTATTTGTCAGGTAAAAGGGGAATGGCAAACCAAAGAAGAAAAGCTAATACCCTACCAAGAGTACCTATCTAAACTGGCTGAAGAGTTTGAGGAAATAGAGTTCACACACTTAGGAAGGGAAGGAAATCAGTTTGCAGATGCCTTGGCTACACTAGCTTCTATGGCTAGAATAGACTTCGGGCAAAACTTACAGCCGATACACATCGACATCAGAAATAACCCGTCTCATTGTTGCTCAGTGGAAGGAGAAATAAACGGAAACCCTTGGTACTACGATATCAAGAACTTCATCCAAAATCAGACTTATCCCATGGGGGCATCCAACATCGAAAAAAAGACCTTGAGAAGGCTGGCAATGGATTTTTACCTTGATGGAGAAGTTTTGTATAAGAGGTCATCTGATGGGACTTTGCTGAGATGCCTAGATGGAGTTGAAGCTGGAAACGCATTGCGAGAAGTTCATGAAGGGATCTGCTCGACCCATGCTAGTGGACATATGATGGCTAGGAAAATACAAAGAGTTGGTTACTTTTGGATGACATTAGAGAAGGATTGCATTGACTATGTCCGCAAATGTCATAAGTGTCAGATCTACGGGGACAAAATGAATGCCCCTCCGACCCCTCTATTTAATTTGTTATCCCCATGGCCTTTCGCGATGTGGGGAATCGATGTGATTGGACCTATCAACCCAAAAGCCAGCAATGGTCATAGGTTCATTCTCGTGGCAATCGACTACTTTACAAAATGGGTAGAAGCCGGGTCATTTGCTCATGTAACACAAAAGGTGGTAAAGAAGTTTGTTGAGAGAGATTTGATATGTCGGTACGGGCCACCAGAAAAGATTATAACTGATAATGCACAAAACTTCAATGGGAAGATGATAACAGAACTCTGTGCTAAATGGAAGATCAAGCATTCAAATTCCTCTCCTTATAGGCCCAAGATGAATGGTGCTGTGGAAGCTGCTAACAAGAACGTCAAGAAGATTGTTCAGAAAATGGTAGTCACCTATAAGGATTGGCACGAAATGTTGCCATTTGCTCTTCATGCATACCGTACCGCAGTTCGGACCTCAACAGGAGCCACTCCGTACATGTTGGTGTATGGGATGGAGGCAGTAATGCCTTTAGAAGTAGAAATCCCATCATTGAGAGTATTGATAGACTCCGAACTAGATGAAGCGGAATGGGCAAAGGTCAGATATGAGCAGTTGAATTTGATCAGTGAAAAGAGGTTAGCCGCAATCTGTCATCATCAACTATACCAAAGAAGGATGGCCAAATCATATGATAAGAAAGTTCGACCTCGAAAATTTCAAGAAGGCGATTTGGTATTAAAGAAGATATTGTTTGTACCAGGGCAAGATCAGAGTAAATGGGCCCCGAACTATGAAGGTCCTTATGTAGTGAAGAAGTCATTCTCAGGAGGAGCTTTGCTGTTATCTAGAATGGATGGAGAAGATCTAGCTAGGCCTGTGAATTCTGACTTTGTAAAGAAATATTATGCCTGATATGTTGTAATCTTCCTCAAAATTCGGCCATGAATTCTCGTTGCAAGAAATTTTTTTTCAAAGCACAGGATCTTATAATATTTATTTACGTTCTATCATTTATTTTTGATATATTTTGTGCACCACACTGGGGGCAAAATCATAAAATAGCGATTTGCTTTAAAAGTGTCAATTGACAAACAAAACCATGTTTTGAAATTCTTTCAAGTATATATCGTTTTGAGTTTTTGGACATGAGTAAAAATAAAGAAAACTACAATGGAGCTAGAAAGGGTCCTATGTGGAACAAAAAGTCTCGTCACCAAGCGTAAAGATATGGCATGGGGAACACATCCTATGAAGGAAGGTTACCACGAAGAGGGGGGGGGACCTATGTTTCTAAAGAGGTAACAAAACATGCATATTATTGTCATAATACTAACCTGACAGGAAAGGTGTGGTGAAAGCTGATGTAATTGCAAGTCATGAAAGATATGGAGAAACAGAATCTTAGGTCGACAAAACCGCGGAAGATAAATGGAGAATCGATGCTGTTTCGTTCCTCGAGTCGGGTCGGTCACCCATAAAAATGAGACCATGATAGCCGGGTCGGTCACCTATAAAAATGAGACCATGCTATCCGGGTCGGTCACCCATAAAAATGAGACCATGATAGCCGGGTCGGTCACCCATAAAAATGAGACCATGCTATCCGGGACGGTCACCCATAAAAATGAGACCATGCTATCCGGGTCGGTCACCCATAAAAATAAGACCATGATAGCCGGGTCGGTCACCCATAAAAATGAGACCATGCTATCCGGGTCGGTCACCCATAAAAATGAGACCATGCTATCCGGGTCGGTCACCCATAAAAATGAGACCATGGTAGCCGGGTCGGTCACCCATAAAAATGAGACCATGATATCCGGGTCGGTCACCCAGAAAAATGAGACCACGCTAACCGGGTAGGTCACCCAGAAAAATGAGACCATACTAACTTGGGTAGGTCACCTAGAAAAATGAGACCATTCTAACCGGGTAGGTCACCTAGAAAAATGAGACCATTCTAACCGGGTAGGTCACCTAGAAAAATGAGACCATTCTAACCGGGTAGGTCACCCAGAAAAATGAGACCATACTAACTTGGTAGGTCACCCAGAAAAATGAGACCATGCTAACTCGGGTAGGTCACCCAGAACAATGAGACCATGCTAACTCGGGTAGGTCACCCAGAACAATGAGACCCTTCTAACTTGGGTAGGTCACCCAGAACAATGAGACCCATATCTAACTTGGGTAGGTCACCCAGAATAATGAGACCCATATCCATCATTCTATTTTTCTTTACAACACTTACTATTTAAAGTCTTTTACAAGACTTTAGTCGTAAGCATTGTAAAGAGGGGGCATCTGTTGCTACCCAAATTTTGACCTACTTATTTTTGTGTTTCGGAAGAAAAAAAAAAAAGAAAAAATAGAAAAAAACAAAAATATCCAAAAATATCTTGTTACATGGGCAAAATTGAATAAATTGAGAGTTTAATGGTTAATTGGAGATTAAATCGCATAAATCAGAAATCAGGGACCAAAAGGAAAGAGGCGCGCAAAATTAAGGTAAATGTTGAAATGCGGAAAGGGGTGCAATTGCGCAAAATCATAAATTTAAATCTAATTGGAGGTGTAATAAGGGCAAATACAAGTCAAAGGACCAAATTGCATTTTTGCCCTTAAAAGCAGCCGCCTTCGCCTGCACCAACAGACCACGCACGCCTGCAGCAGCCGCCGACAAGCCACCCGCGCTCGCCGCCGACAGCTACCTGCGCTCACCGCCGACAGCCACCTGCCTGAAGCCTCCAGCCGAAAGCAGCCCACCAGTGCAACGGTAACCTCTGCAAACGGCTATAAAACCCGATGAACAGAGGCGCAAAAGAAGGGGGACGAAAAAAATAGGGAGGAAAAGGAAGAAAAGAAAAACTAGGAAGAAAAGGAATTTGATGTGAAAATTGTTGAAGATTTTGTTTCCTCTCATCTGCTCCTTGACCCTCTCTCGCTGTTTTCGTTTATCTCGTCTCTCTCTCTAAAAACGCAGGCCGCTGTTTCTTTCTCACTCTCGGTCCAACCATTCCGGCCACCAGCCCCGGTCATTTCACACCACAACTTCGCCACCACCATCTTCGCCTCCACCCCAGCAGCACTCCTCTCCACGCCAAACAGCAACTCCGGCGAAGGCAACCGAAGCAGCCCCAGTTGCAGCGTGCACCTGTCAGCTCCCGAAGCTCCGTTCGGCCACCACAAACAACCATTTCCGACGCCACCACGACCGGAAGAACCACCTCGACGTCCTCTACCCAAAGGTGTTAACAGGTAAGCCTTTCATCACACTCGGAAATTTACCATATCACTGTACATCTTCCTCGTTTTTTTTGCATGCAGAGGTGATACGGGTCGGGTCGGGTCGGGTCGGGCCGGGTTTGGCGCCCGGCCCGACCACTAGAGGGCTGGGCTTACAGCCCATTCTGACTGGAAGCCCAGCCCATGAGCCGCGAGCCTATTCCCTTACCTCCGGGCCGAAGCCCGGTCCAGGTCTCCTTGGGCTGACAGTCCAGCCCGAGATGGGCTGGGCTGGAAGCCCAGACCCAAAGCTTCCCTGGGCTGACAATCCAGCCCGAGATGGGCTGGGCTGGAAGCCCCGACCCAAAGCTTCCCTGGGCTGACAGTCCAGCCCGAGATGGGCTGGGCTTTCAGCCCAGACTCTAGTTTTCTCTGGGCTAACAGTCCAGCCCGAGATGGGCTGGGCTTTCAGCCCAGACTCTAGTTTTCTCTGGGCTGACAGCCCAGCCCGAGACAGGCTGGGCTGACAGTCCGAATACCAAAATTGGTGGGCTGGCAGTCCAGCCCACCCGTAAATAAATAAAATAATAATAAAAAAAATATTAAAATATTAAAAATATTAAAAAATAAAATAAAATAAAAATATTTTTTTTTTTATGTAAAAAAATCTAGAAAAAAATGTGTTGTTTTTCTTGCATAAGGCCAATACACTAGCATATTTTAAAATTGTTTCTTTTAAAAATGTATACATTATCTTGGTTTTTGAAGAGAAAAAATGAGTTTTTAGCATGAATTTTGCAAACAAAAAATCATTTCTTGCATTTTGAGATTTTACAACATGTTTGTAAAATCCAAAGGGTATTGGCCAATATTCAAAAAAATATATAAAAAAACTTTTCGGTGATTCATATTATTCATGGTTCGGAGTTTGGATAAACAAATTCTATTCAAAATATTCGGTTGGAATAATATGCTATTATTCATGGTTCGGTATTTGGATAAATTCTATCCAAAATATTCGGCGGGAATAATATGCTATTATTCACTATCGGTGTTTGAGTGGATAAATCCTAAAGGGTTGCTATTCAAAATATTCGGCGGGAATAATATGCTATTATTCATAGTTCGGTGTTTGGATAAATTCTATCCAAAATATTCGGCGGGAATAATAGGCTCTTATTCACTTTCGGTGTTTGGATAGATAAATTCTAAAGGATTGATATCCAAAATATTCGGCATGGATGATATATATGGAAATTTTTTTTTTTAATATCTTAGCAATCATAAGACAAACAAAAACACCAAGCAGCTTACCTTAGGTAGGGCGTACTAGGGGTGCTAAAACCTTCCCTTTACGCAACCAGTCCCTTACCCTAGAATCTCTGAAAGACCAGTACTAGGTTTCCTAGTAACCATAATACTAGGTGGCGACTCCCCTTTGTTATAAAAAATAAATAATCCCCCGACATTTAATCTCCCCGATCACAGGGACAAGTTGCCACGACGCCGCATACCACCATTTTTGGGGTGCGACAATGATGACCGAGACAACATCTTTAGAAGATCAAGTGGCTAACTTGACAAAACTCGTCGAGGGGCTTTCGACTTCGCTCAAGGCAAAAGACCACGAGATAACAAAGTTGATGAACAAACTTGAGAGCTTGAACGAAAGAGGCCAAACCTCAACTAACAAGGCTTTTCAAGTAAATCAACTAGATGTCATTGAGGAGTCTGCAATCGGAGCTGTGGAGAATATACGTGGTATTACTGATGGCATCTTCACCACAAATCAACTAAAAGAACTCATCAAGGAAGCCATCACAGACCAAGTGGAAAGCTCGATTCAACCCTCATATTCGTATGTGAAGCCGTACACCCAAAGAATCGACCTATTAAAGATGCCTCTAAGTTACCAACCACCAAAGTTTCAGTAGTTTGATGGCAAGGGAAATCCTCGACAACATATAGCTCACTTTGTGGAGACTTGCAACAATGCCGGGACTAATGGTGATCTCATGGTAAAACAGTTTGTTCGTTCCTTGAAAGGTAATGCATTTGACTGGTACACTGACTTGGAGTCTTGCTCGATTGATACTTGGGAGCAGTTGGAGCGTGAGTTTCTTAACCGCTTTTACAGCACTCGTCGTGTGGTTAGCATGATTGAACTCACTAATGCACGTCAGTGGAAGGAAGAGCCTGTCATCGACTACATTCATCGGTGGAGAAACCTCAGCCTCAACTGTAGAGATCGACTCACCGAGACTTCTGCGCTAGACATGTGTATTCAAGGGATGCATTGGGGACTACGATATATCCTACAAGGCATCAAACCAAAGTCTTTTGAAGAATTGGCTACTCGTGCACATGATATGGAACTTAGCATTGCGGCGGCTGAAAGTTCATCGTTACCTATGCAAGAGCCTAAAAGAAATAAGCCTGAAGGTCATAGATTCGGAAAGAGCACTCTGAAGGTCGAGGGAAAGCAATCGCTAGTAGTTAACTCGACTGCTGTAAGGGTACCAACTGGAGTTAAGAGGAATGATCATGCAACGCCGACTACCTTTCAAAGGGGTGAAAGAAAGAAACCATCATTGAAAGAGCGACAGGAAAAAGTGTATCCATTCCCTGACTCAGACATATCTAGGATGCTGGACGATCTGCTTGAGGCAAATATCATTGAGTTGCCGGAGGTGAAACGCCCTGAAGAAGCAAACCAAGTAGATAATCCGAATTATTGCAAATATCATCGCTTAATCAGTCATCCCGTAGAGAAGTGTTTTGTGCTGAAAGACAAGATCATGAGGCTACACGAGAATGGAGATATCGTTTTTGATGATGAAGTAGCAGCCTCTAATATCACAACCACGGTCAAGTCAGGACCATGTCAATCACTCTCTACAATAAGTTTCGGCTCCTGTGAACCTATAAAACTTGATGTCATTTTCCCGATGAGCTTCACTGTATCCTTAAGTCAAACTCCATGTATAACCCTCACACCTCAAGTTGACGACTTGAAGCCTGAATGGTATGAAAATTATGATGATGAAGGATGGACTTTAGTCACGCGTAGAAGAGGAAGGAGGAAGCACATACAAATGACAAAGCCAACAAGAATGAGGATCTCAATGGTGAGGAAGCCGATTAGTGAGCCGATACGCCGAAAGACTCAACAAAAATCCATACCAGTTAGAAAGGAGGGTTTTTCAGCTCAAAGTATAAGAAAGCCTGTTACACTGAATGAGTACATGCCAACAGAAATGAAAAGAATTGAAAATATACCTGTTGCTTGCTATCAGGTTGATGAAGAGAAAACCCCTATTGATCATGATGACTCTTCGAACTTATCTCACGGTGTATGCACAACAGAGATATCCTTTAACGATGAGGACTTGTTGCTTGGATCAAAACTCCATAACCGACCTCTTTTCATTAAAGGATATGTTGATGAAAAGATAGTAAATCGCATCTTGGTGGATGATGGCTCGGCGGTAAATATACTACCTCTTAAGACCATGAGAGAGCTAGGGATTCCTATGGATGAACTCTTCCCAAGTCATCTGATGATTCAAGGTTTCAATCAAGGAAGGCAAAATGCTATAGGAAAGATAAGGCTTACGATGCACATAGAAGATATGGAATCCAATGCACTTTTCCATGTCATAGATGCCAAAACTACCTACAATATGTTGCTTGGGCGACCATGGATACATGAAAATGGTATCATCTCCTCAACACTCCACCAATGTTTTAAGTATTGCCGAGATGGACAAGTAAGAAAGATAATGGCAGACACCGATCCCTTCACCATAGCTGAAGCTCATTTTGCAGACGCAAAATTCTATTTCAAGTCAAATATGATGGAAGAACTACGATCACCACCTGACCACTTAGGAGAAAGAATAATTGACTCTAAGAGCTCAGAAGGGCATAAGTCATCTGCAAATGAAGGGGTGTCTCAGCCAACTAAGAATAAAGGAAAAGAAAAGCTGGTAGAAAACTTTGTTGACAATAAACCATCACGTAAAGCCGCGGCACTCCGATATATTCCAATATCAGCAAGAAAAGAGGGTCAGTCTTCTTTTGCAAAAGATGAAGAAAAGATCAGTAAAGAGCTTGAAAACTTGACCTTGCCAGCTACTAATCTCACCTTGAACAAGGTTTCAAAACCTTTACTAAAAGGGTTTGTTCATCAAACTGAGTCGGTGGTGATAGATCTTAAAGGACTCCCTGATAAACGGTCAAATGGCTTTGATCCCAACGCTTACAAGCTTTTAGCCAGGGCTGGCTATAGTCGGGAGGACATCAATGAGATATCAAAGGATGGTGATACGACTCAACTTGAAGGTAAACAAGTTTCTGCAAGGACTAGCAAGGCATGGAGAGTGAAGAAAACTTCTGGTAAAACTTTGAGGGCTGGTCTTGGACATGAGTCTTCCACACCACCACCGTATTTTCATATTAAAGAAGCCTCACGATACATAAGTACGGAAGAAGTGAAGGACAAAAAACAAAACCAGCCAACACCTCTTAGAGTTTCAGTCTGGGATCGTCTTGGTGGAACTACAAGTCGTGCTTCTGTTTTTACTAGGATTCAAACCAAAAATAAAAGGGTGCTGAAACACGCACCAGTATTTGCAAGACTTGGACAATCCATGTCAAAAGAGACAGGTTTGATGGGTGATTCAAAGGTTCTTCGTAGCAAAATGCCTTCACGCATGAAGAGACAATGTGAATGGGTGGTGAGTGCTGAAGAGACATTGAAAGGAAAAACACGCACAATAGTGATAACAAACCCCTCTGATGAAGAAGAAGAAGATGAAATAATGTGTCTCACGTCAAACCACATCACTATTGAAGAGCTTGAAGCTTTAGACGAAAAACGTCTTGAGGCACAACAACGACTAGAATGTTATCAAGCACGACTTTGTAGAGCTTTCAACAAGAAGGTGCGACCACGCTCCTTTCAAGAAGGGGATCTTGTCTTGGCAGTAAGACGACCGATAATCATGTCAAAACGCATGGGCAGCAAGTTCCTCTCCAAATGGGACGGCCCTTATGTGGTTCAAGAAGTCTACACCAATGGAGCTTACAAGATTGTTGATGAGAATGGATTGAGGATTGGGCCTATCAATGGCAAATTCTTGAAAAGATACTATGCTTGAAATCTGATGCTAGCTCCTGGCCCGCACGAGCTAAAACTGTGAAAGGCACAAAAAAAAAAAAATGTGAACTACGTTATGACTTGATCCTTTTATCCACAAAGGTACGTAGGCAACTTGGAATTCATTCCAAGTACAGTCATACAAAAAAAAAATCTTTTGAACTACGTTGTGACTTGATCCTTTATCCATAAAGGTACGTAGGCAACTTAGAAATTATTCTAAGTACAGTCACACCATCCTTTAAAGTTGTTTGAACCAATATGATCGTTCACGTAGAGAGGAGAGACAAATAAACCTCCAGACAGATCGTAACATGGAAATCTAGGCAACAAGACACAAGCGAAGGCAAAATATAGACTTTATTAATAGAAAGAAGAGTTCTATTACATAAAGTATGTAGCCTCAACAGAAAGTCATAAGCCAATGTTACCAAAAAAAAAAAAAAAAAAAAAATTCCAAAGCATAGTAAACCATTATCATATTATGGTTTCCAATTATGTCCTTCCATCTCCTTTTGTTTGGTCTCCAACAATCCTTTTAATTTTTGAAGAATGCCTGCGTCAGCTTCACTTATCACAGGGGAAGAGCATAGTATGGTGATTTCTGCTCGGATGCCAGAGGTGATAATCTTTCTCTCAGAAAGCTTTTCATCACACGCCTTGAGAGATGACTCTAACTCAGCCTTCTTGCTCTGCAACTCCATCAATTGTCCTGTTATTTTTGTTATCTCAGCATGAGTAATAGAAATGGATGTAGATGCCTCCTCTTCAAAAGCTTCTGAATTTTTAAGTTGCACTTCAAGCTTTTCAACATCTAAGGCTCGTTGCTCTGATGTCATCATAGGAGATAATGAAGACTCTAAGTGAATAAACTTTTTAGCATCCTCAATCACCTCGGTCACCATTCTTCTGATAGAAGAGCAATCAACCTTTATATCTTCAATGGAGAGGAGGATCTTCTCAACTTCACCAGCCAGATCAGGAATATAATGGATCAGTGTGCGAGCAATCTTATTTCTGACGCTCTCCCAACACTTGATAGCAAATTCAGATCTTATCTCTCCTATTATGTCATCAGCACAATACCTAGTGATTCCTGAAGGCTCAAAGGTAGTAGTAGGTCCAAGATTATGCAAGTTGGTCGCTACATTAAAGATCGGTTGAGGTGGATTAGGCTGCTCATGTGGTAAACTGAATGAAGGTTGAGAGTTTCCAATCCCAGCAGCTAAAATATTGAAAGGGTTTGGGCTAGCAACAGAAGCAACACTCATTTCTGGCCCAATATACATATCAAAGTCATTCCCCAAATCTTGTTGACCAAGCTATAAATAAAAAAAAAAAAAGAGAGGGTTAATATATGACAAATAAAAAAAAAAAAAAAAGAAGGAAAGTGTCAAACCAGTTCATCAATATTGTCTGGCATGATGGATGCACTAGGGACTCCATGAAGAAAACCTGAGCTGCAAGGATTGAATTTTTTCTTGGTACGTTTTAAACGTTTCCAATGATGATCACTGTTTTCGTGCTCACTGTCTTCCACATTTAAGATTGCTTCAACATCATCTTCCTCCTCCTGCTACATGCATATCCTTATGAGCATCTCAATAAAAAAAGAGAAATTAATAAGGTACATAAAAAAGAGAGACGAGTACTTATTTACCGATTGTGGAGAAAAGGATTGCGCACTCCTTTCCTTTGCCCCTGAGGAGTTAGAAGATTTCTTATTAAGATGATCTTTTGAAGTACTCACTCTCTTTACACTAGGAATCACAAGTGGTGTCCTATTTATGTGGGCAGATGTTCGAGTACTATCTTCCTTGCCTGAATCAACATCAACTACCCGCTTGTCTCTTTTATAGGTAGGAGAAGAGCGTTTCCTTTTGGTTAAGAGAGGGTCATTCTTCTTTTCTTTTGGCCTTCGCGATACTATGGCAACATTAGTAGGACTTTTAAGAATGATCTTCATCTGTAGAGAGCAAACTTTGGACCACCTCGGAGTCCACCAATCCATGTAGCGTTTAGTTACCAAAGGAAGCTTATCATTTGGGGGCAACGGAAGCTCGCACCGGGAATGAGTTTTGAGTTTGGTAAAGCTGAGCCAAAGCTGTAATACATCCTCCAAGGTTGGGACTCCAGTTCTCCCTCCAAAGTCACGGGGAATATGTTGGCAAAACCCAAATTGTCTACTGAACCTATCAGGACAATAAGATTCAATAATATAAGTATCATCATAACGAAGAGTCAAATGGTCGGATCGAATACACATAAAGTAGTCACTCTCAAGGATTGACAAGTTGCCATCATCATATAAGACCCCAACTTTAGTCAGGGGAAGTAACGCAGGAAATATGACTCTCTTAGGATCTTTGAAAAGAGCATGAGCTTGAGATTCAGTGAAATGTTTTGCCAACCCCACGCCGGCATATTTTGTCATCCCAGCTAATTGGGTAGGGCTAATTGTTGTTTGATGAGTGCCAAATTTTTCTGCAAGCCAACCGCTAAGAAAATGAATAGGAAAAGGGATGTCTCGTACGACCACACTTAATGCAGATTGAACTTCCTTTAGACCTTTGAAGATACTTGCTAGAACTGGTATCGCAAGGGAGAATTGCCTTCCAGCTGCCATCATGGATGCTACTTTGAAAGTGCTAGGACGAATGAAACCAACATCCTTGCTAGGAAATACAAATTTGCATATCCAACATGAAAGAAAAGCCGCCAAATAAACTTCATCCTGAATATGAGAAGGGACATTAAGCTCCTTAAAAGGATGAATGAATCTGCTGGAGCGAACACGAGACTTATCAATTGAGCCAGAAGGATAGCTAGTCTTGTTGGAGCCGTTGGACTTGCCCACAGAAAAAGGTACCTTGTATCTCAAGTCATCTCGAAACCAGAAATCTACCCAATCTTGAAGAGTCATTACATGGTCACCATCAATAGTCTGACATTCTTTATGAAAGGCGATGAATAAGTACTTGCAGCTCTTTGGAAGAAAAGAACGTCCTTTCTTGTCAGCTTCATTAAGTTCATCAGCAGAAGGGATGACTTCATCATAAAAAGTGCCGAAAATAGGAAGGCCGCTACATGATTTTAGCTCCCAAAGAGATATAGACTCCTCGCCATTCGGGGTAGATAGCGTATTGGTAGCAGGATTCCAATGGTTATAAAAAGAAAGGATAACATTCATCTGCCAGTCATATGTAAAAAGGATGCAAAAACTGTGTCTTGGATATCTGCCCGCTCGAGGATTGGCTCGTAATGTTGCAAAATATCTTCTGTCCATTCCCAATACTTTGGAGTATACTCAAGCGCATCAGAAATTGGGAAATAGTCTTTGCAAGTAGCATTTCCATCACATTTATGATAGTCTAATGATGGCAGATCAGCTAGAAAAGTTGTTGAATGTGGAAAGGAGGACTGAAGTTGTAAAACTGATTGAGGTGAACCACCGTGACCATGAAGTTCATACGAAGCCTCTGAGGACCAGGAAGTCAAATGCTTGATGCTTTCGGAAGGCAGCTTCTTAGCAAAGAGTCCAATGGCGGGTTCATATACGCGAAGGCTTGTCCGACGATACTTCTCCTCAATTACTAAAAATCTTTTAGTGGAAGAAGAAGAATTCTTGAAAAACACCATCTAAAAAAAAAAAAGGAAGACATATAAAAATGCGTGAATTAGAAGCATATTTAAAAGGAGAGGGACAAAATTATAAATCCCATGATATTTATATGTCTAAAAAAAAAAAAAAAAAAGCCCTTCTAATGAAAAAGAGGGAGAGAATAAGAATTTACCTTGATGAAGAGCCAAAGAACAGCAATGCTCCAATGTTCAAGAGTCTTGTGACTTGCTAAAATTGATGATGCCGAAAAAAAAAAACACAGCAACCGTGACCCTTAAGAAACCACTCGGCAAGACTCGTAAAGTATTATTGCAAGAAAATTTGAATCATCCAAAGAAACCTGCAGCCCTGCAATAAGAATAGATGTTGATTAATAGAAGCAAATGAGCTCACCGATAACTCAATCCGGCTTAGCATCTGCCAACAATATGCTTCTCTTCCACCTTGAAAGGCTACAAGAAGAATTTAGAACAGCAATGCTCCAATGTTCAAGAGTCTTGTGACTTGCTAAAATTGATGATGCCGGAAAAAAAAACAGCAACCGTGACCCTTAAGAAACCACTCGGCAAGACTCGTAAAGTATTATTGCAAGAAAATTTGAATCATCCAAAGAAACCTGCAGCCCTGCAATAAGAATAGATGTTGATTAATAGAAGCAAATGAGCTCACCGATAACTCAATCCGGCTTAGCATCTGCCAACAATATGCTTCTCTTCCACCTTGAAAGGCTACAAGAAGAATTTACGAAGCTAAAAAAAAAAAAAAAAAAAGCCCTTGGCGTATGAAGATATAGCAACAGGAGCATTATAGATTCCAGCACATCCACAAGCACTTTCTTTCCTTCGTTTCTCATGCGGTGCGCTGTCAGTTCCAAGGAAGGATTTTTTTTATTTCCACTGGTCACAACTGAAACAATAGTCTGCCTGTGAATTTCTCGTTTGAGCACTGGAAGGCAGTAATTGTGTGGATGCAGTCCTCCTTGAAAGAGAGCATTTCTATTGAGAAGTAGATGCTGTAGAGTATGATTATAATTGTTCAAGACAGAGATGGAGATGCGTTCCCAGCTTAGATTCTGCCATCTTGTTTCTCTAATTGGTTACTGCAATAAGAATAACGAGATGATCCTGGTGTATGATTATATGGCTTGTGGGACGCTTCGAACGACCATTGATGACTGATGTGGTGTGAGGCCTTGAGTTTGCATTACAGCTGCAAGAGAGTGCGGTAGAATATGTGAAAGGGTCTCAAACTAAGAAAGAAGTCAACGTGGAGAGTCCTCTGAAAGGCTCCTCAATCGACAGCAGTAGTGATTTGCTGGCAGTGATCTTGTTGTCAATTCCCGAATTTTGGAAGTGGCAACAACAAGCTGCAGCGTCGAACAGAGTTTTCAAAGCAACGATTTGGAGAAAATGATGTCTGGTGTTGTGTTCTCTGAGAATTCCTAACCCCAATGAACACGTGCTTTTGAATCCAGTATATCAGTGTATTATGAGAGTCATTATAGTATCAGCCATTGATGAAACCTGCACATACGCTCTCAACAGCCATAGCATAAACAAGCATTTTATATATTCCCATCCATTGAAATGGCAGGAACATGGATTTTAAACTCTGCATGGGAAAGTCTCATCACAGTCCAATACTACAAAGCTGTGGCTTCTGCCCAATGATCCTTATCAAGGAGCCAAGGTCCGTTTCTGGGCTAGTTCTATCTAACTAACAGGTTATGAAGAGCCACAGGAAAAGGCAGAAGAAGAAGTGCAAGTGAAAATAACTGCAAAGCATATGGTTGTAAAAAAAAAAAAAAATATATATATCACTTACCAGGTTATCATCAATCTCACATCTGGTCACAAAGAAGACTCCTTTGCTTCGAAACCTCCACTGATGGGCAATATGAAGGCTGCGCGGTGGGTAACAAAAAAAAAAAAAGGAAGGCAATATAATGTTCTTTTATAGCCTCCTGAATGACTTTTTCCTAATCTAAAACAATTTTTTTCTTATTCTGTGAGAGCAAAGTTAGCTTCCAGTACAGGAAATAGTTTGTTATTCCCTTTCTTGATAATTCATTCACGCTGGACAATTCATCCAATCTCGAAGAAAAAGGGTCAATTAAGCTAATTCGGCTATTAGTACGGGAGGTTCTTTTGTTTCTTCCAAACAGCCATTTAGAAAAGGAAATCATCTAATCAGAGCAATTTACGTGCATGGATTATTTTCCTCTCTTAAACATCTTTCCAGGAAATTACGTGCATGAATTGTTTTCCTCTCTTAACATCTTGCCAAGAAAGGATTAAGATGAATTGAGAAGGGAGGGCCCAGTTACCAAGGCAATGGGAAAAAGGAGTTGCAACCTTCATAGTTCATAACTTGTTGACCGCTACTCAGAATCACAAACAGATTGTGTTATTGGATTCAGGATAACGAGATCTTTAAAACAAGATGTCATAGTGACCATTTTCGGTGAAAAATATTGCAGCCTAGTCAAAGTGTGGGTTGTTATTCAGGCATAAAAAATAAATTTTGGACCTGAATATTCTATCATTTGATCTGATAAATCTCAATCAAGATCGATCCATAAATTTTCAATTTTTGATTATCATATTTTATTTTCACAATAAGATTTATCTGCTTGTTGTAAAAATCTAATATGATCAAATCAAATTTTAGTCGGAAATATAAAACCCTCACAGCCATATTTTTCGAGACATGCCCACTTGTTCCAAAAAGTAAGTGGACTTGTCTCGAGGGGGCATCTGTAGAAACACAAATTTTCCGCCAATCAAATTTCACCATGTGTTATTTTATTCTTTATTTTAAAGAATAAAATAAAATTGAAATAAATGACATGGAAAACAATTGAGCCTTCAAATATTTCTTGGCTAATGAAAAATTGACATTTGAAATGAGATATTCAAGATATCTCGTCATAAAGGCAAGATTTCGTCAATAAAGACAGACATAAAGGCAAGATTTTGTCAATAAAGACAGACATAAAGACAAGATTTCGTCAATAAAGACAGACATAAATGCAAGATCCTGTCAATAAAGACCAACCAATAAAATTACGCCACGTGGCATTGGAAAAAGACCTGAAAGCCCTTACATATCTCTATAAATAGAGGGCCTCAACCTAAAGGCAAGGGAGGGGGAATGCTAGAAGGATACAAAATTTTCTTCAAGACAAACTCTTCAAGCAAGGAAGCTCTCTCTCAAAGAGTTCTCAAGCCTCCACCACAAACTCTTCAAGCAAGGAAGCTCTCTCTCAAAGAGTTCTCAAGCCTCCTTCATCTACGCTTGAAGACTACAAAGAACGAAGCTCTGTTGGATCAAGCCAAAACGCCCCATAAGAGTTCTTCGACAACACTTTGAAGACAAATCAAGGTACTCTTCAAAGCATCAAATCACAACATCTCGCTTCGCAATACACGCCCAAATTCGCGTTCTTGCAAAGCACAAATCTTGGCTTGATTACTCAAATAAATCAAGTCACCATACATCAAATCCAAGGGAAGAATCAAAGGATTGCCATATTCTTTTGATAGAATATATTATATAGAGATTGTACCCATTCATATATTTAATAAAATCATATATTTGTACACGTGTGCTTGTTTAATTTCAAGGTGAACAAAATTGTGTCTACAATAATAAAAAACATTAATTTCCCCAATTTGGTCGATTTCAGGAATCAAGTTTACGAGGTCATCTCTGGTGATTTGCACTCTATGTGTAATAGCTTCGGTTCATGTCTCACAGGCCCAGGTTTTTCCTGATGACTTCGTGAAAACCCATAACAAGGTGGCGCTGTCCCAATTTATTGGAACAAAACGTTGGCAGCCGAGGCAAAGGAACTTGCTATACCAAGGATCTCAACCTGCAATGTGATCCAAGATCTTTTCGGTGAAAGTTCTGTGTTAAGGAACCGTATCACCTAAAAGCTTAAACTTGTAAGTGAGGGCCCATAGTATGATTTATATTATTCTCTAACACACCCCCTCAAGTGAAAGCCCTTTGAGCTTGAAACTTGCACAGACCCACATCACCTTGTGCTTGATTTTTATCAAATAGAATGGGGGTGGTGAGATTCGAACTCGTGACCGCTGGGTCAACAAGGCTCTGATACCATGTTAAGGAACCATATCACCTAAAAGCTTAAGCTTGTAAGTGAAGGTCCATAATATGATTTATATTATTCTTTAACATGCTGCACTAGCCTCCTATCCTCTGACGGCAGCACGAGCAGCGACACTGTGCTAAAAGAAATTGTGTCACTACACTCAGGTTGTTTGGAACGAATCAGTGACTGTTGGATGTACGAGGGCTCAGTGCAGAACTGGCTACTGGTTTATCTCCTGCAGCTATTATCCTGAGGGAATACCCCAGCTAGACGCCCATACATAAAGCATTAATTTGGATTGAGTGCTCAACCAAAGTTGTTAAACCTTAAAGATAGATCCTCATCGATTGAGACTTTGCTCTTCAGCATGTACTATGATTTATGCAAAACATCACAGTTTTTACAGCCCAACAATGCCGAGTTGTGAATCTATTGTAGAAAAAACCCGGATGGTCAGTTTTATTTGAAGAAAAAATGAATTGATAATTAAAAAAAAATTATGATACAGTGGAAGTATGTGTTAGATCATTGGTACAAGTTAGCGCAATTATAATCGACAAAGTGTACATTTAAAAAACTAGCTGATGATCAAAACAGCCCAGGTGTTCTGCTTCAACCATGTTCGTGGCTAACTTTTTCCTTGCACGACGATGTTTTGGTTCCTACCATGTTAATCCATGTAACACGGCACTTTTTTTTTTGCAAGGCTGCCAACATTAACTTGACCTAAGAAAAAGAAAAAAACCTTTACCTTTTTTTCTGTCTTTTGGGGTCCTGACTCACGACGATCATGAGATAAAACACGTTAGGATATTCTCGAATAGATGCTGACTTTTGATGGGCATGTTTCTTGCTCGGACCTCTTTTATTTATTTCATGAGAGGTAATATTTTCGAATAAATTCCGCAAATAAAGATTGAATTATTTTTGTCATTCTGATAAGCTCAGTGCTAAAATTTTAAGATTTATGAGAAATTTAACATCCCAAAAGGAAACCTGTCCCTCAAAATTTATGAGGTAATATATATTTTGTTTGAATGATTACATGCTTCTAGAGAAATGAATTAGATGTTCGGGAATTTCTCGAGAGAAAACAAGTAAAGGTGCCATGATTTAGACGCAACAATTAATGGATTATACACCATGGAAGCGGCGTGATTTGCGGTCGTGAAAATTAAGAGGAAAATCAAAATGCCATGTAATAATTCAAACTGAATAAATTAATCGCGTACCTCCCACTCGTCTAAAAACTAATTAATCAGATCGAGTTTTGATTCAACTGAGCATACATAATCAGCATGTCCATTCATTCAGTTAGCATCAATATTTTATCTAAGAAAAATCTACTTAGAATTTGGCACATCTATGGTTATATTAAAATAGAAATTATGTTTTCCTAATGAAGCTTCTTCACACAGGATGAACATAAACTAAACGATCTGATCGAATGACTTGTCGCCTTCATAGCATATATACATTGATTTTCATCCAGTTAATATTGTCAACAGCACCAACTTTTCCAAGGGACGTGCTTTGGAATCTACTTCTTTGATCATTGAACGCTTTTGTTTCAACTTTCTACAAAGACTTGCATAATTTTAAGTCATCGTTCACATAATTTTCCACAGCCAACGCCGCCTATAAATACAGTTTGAGCTCTCATCGTTATTTCATCCATCACCTGCGAAATTCATTTGCATAACCAAGAATAGAAAAAGGTGTGAAAAATGATGCCAAGCAAGATTTCTCTTGCTTTCTTTTCTCTCATAGCCCTAACCCTAATCCTTCCCTCTCGTGCCCAAGACAGCCCACAAGATTACCTCGATGCTCATAACACAGCTCGTGCAGCTGTAGGTGTTGGTCCACTAACCTGGGACACCACGGTGCAAGCCTATGCACAAAATTATGCTAACCAGCGTGCCGGCGATTGCAACCTTGTCCATTCCGGTGGACCTTACGGGGAGAACCTTGCATGGGGCCTCCCGGACCTTTCAGGTACAGATGCTGTAAAAATGTGGGTTGGTGAGAAGGCTTACTACGACTACGACTCCAACTCATGTGCCGCTGACCAGCAGTGCGGGCACTATACTCAAGTGGTTTGGGCTAACTCTGCTCGCCTAGGATGTGCCAAAGTGAAGTGTAGCACTGGAGGAACCTTCATTGGGTGCAACTATGATCCACCCGGCAACTTTGTCGGGCAAAAACCTTACTGATCATGAAATCAGTGCTTCTGTTACCGGCCGGGAATAATAGTGATAACAAAGCTGAATTATATTGGCATTACTAATAAATAATAGAAACATATCTGCTACGTACATTCTGATATGCTGGCATACAGGAAGTTCACGTGCTACACGTTTGGATTTTATATATATATATATATATGTTCATATAATTTTAATTACAGTCAGAATTTAAAATCACATATACCATGCACTACTAAAAAAAGGGTAATTAGCAATGGATTAATCCATTGCTATTTACAAAGGAATCCGTTGCTAAAACAGAATTTGAATCAGAAACTATCCAATGCAAATTTGTAATTTCTAATTTATCTGCAATAAAAAATTAGTTGCAGATAATTAACAATAGATTTTCCATTGCTAATATCAATTAATTTTTTTAAAAAACATGTACTGTAGTCCCTTATTTTTCAATATTTGGATCTAAAATATCCTGCCTTTTCAATTCGCATCTATGAGCGACGATTCCTATAATCTCTCGCTCGCTTCGATCGGAGACAGCATAGGGAAGGGAAGAATGATGGGTCGCTAACAAGGCCCAAAAATGACCGTTCAGAAGGCCTACCCATTTGTTTTCCCAATCTGTCACCAGCTCGCCCCTCTCTCATGAAAGATTGTCTTTTCTCTCTGGCTTTCACAGTCGCTTTTGTTATGGCCTTGATGCCGATGACTTTGTTTTCAGTTCTTCTTAGGAAAGCGAATACGGTGTTTGAATTGGATGATGAGGTGGCATCTTGTATTATTTGGATTCAATGAACAAAATTTATCATGTTTTTAAGAATATTTAAAGATCTCAATCCATATTAATTATTTTTAACTGCAAAAACTAAGTATTTATATAACTTTTGAAAGTTTCGTTATTGTTAACAAAGTAGTAATTACTCTATTTCTCGCATGCAATTACTAGTAATTACAGGCAATGGCGTATAGTGACATAATGCCATGTAAAAGCTTGCCCTATGCATAAGTAGACTACGCACATCCAGAGAGCTAACATAAATATTCCATTTTTTTATACGAAACGGGACGTATAGAGCCACCCATATCGCTGCATGAAAATTGCTTAGTTTCGCATGATCATGCAAATAATTAGTAACCGAGATTAAACATATTTTGGTATTTTTTTTTAAACCCGTGGGCTCTGATGCGATGTTAAATTTGAATCTTTGTATTCAAAATCAGAATATTTTGATATTATATGTTGTGTTGTATATATAGAGTAATTACAAGGTAAAAATATGAATCTTTGTATTCAAAATCAGATTGTTTTGCTATTACATGTTAGTGTTGTATATATAGAGTAATTACAAGGTAAAAATAGCTATAAAACAATTCTAATTTAACTAACTAAAAATGGGCAGTTTCTATTAACAAAAACACTAAAACAGAACGAATTTTACTGTTCATTTACTGTGCACCTACACTCATGCGCACTGTTCATTGGACATTTGTCCCGGTGCATTGCGGGCGCACGTCCACCTTTTTTTTGGTCTATGAACAGTGTATTAACGAAAAAACCCCTCGAAAAAGACAAAAAAACGCCGCCGGTTTCAAGGGCTCAGCGGTAATTGACCATTTTCGGTCCGGTCCGGGCCGGTTTGTTCGGACGGTTTTTTTATTTTTTTATAATTACTTGCACAGTGCAATAACCATTTTGTCCCTCGAAAAGGACAAAAAACAGGCGTTGCAGGGAGGGGTGGTCCGGTAATTAGCTATTTTTTTTAATTTATCGGCGCAGTACTGTTGGCGCGTCTCCGTACGCGTCGTCCGTTTCCGTGACCACACGTCTTTCGGACGGCGTGTACGGCCTACTCTGACGTCCAAAAACACATGGACGTCTAGAATGATTTTCAGTCTTGTGCTCTTCCACATGGTGCGGCGCGTGTTCCGATAAGGTGTCCGTAGACGTGTCAATGGTCGTTTGAAATTTCACCCCCCATTTCTCTCTCCTCCTGCGCAGGCTGACGTCAGCGCAACTGTTTTTTGACGAATTTCATTTCAGTCCCTGCACTTTGTAAGTTGTTTTTCTGGCCCTTATTGCTATTATATAGGTTTTGATTTGTTTCAATTTTGTCCTTCAATTGAAATTGATTATATATTGTAGTTTCAATTAGGTCCCCAGTCTTTTAATTTTGCAGATTGGGCTGGAATCCTTAATATTTTTGGTATCAAAGTTTTCATTGATTTCAATTTCATCCTTCCATGCAAATTTATTATAAATCCTTAATATTTTTGGTATCAAAGTTTGATTTCTTTCAATTTTATCCTTCTATGCAAGTTAATTATGGATTTCAGTTTCATTTCGGTCCCCAATCTTTTAATTTCCAGTTTTGTGTTAAATTATTTAATTCCAATGTTTGGATTTACTTCAATTTTGTCCTTTAAATTAAAGATGTTATTGAGAATATGTCAAGTTATATATATATATATATATATATATATATATATATATATATATATATATATATATATATATATATATATATATATATATATATATATTCACAGAATTAAAGTATGTGGGACTAATTATATGTTTTGATATTTATTGAATATTATTGTCTAAAAATATATATATAGAGAGAGAGAAAATGACCTAAGATTTAAAAAAAAAAAATTATTATCAATATGCTTAAATACATTTAATATAATAATATGATTAATAAATCTTATCCTAAAATTTTTTGGCTTTGAATTTAAATTTTATGCTCTTTTGTTTAAGTTTATTTCTTGAATTTTTTTTCCCAATATTTTTATTTTTAATATTTCAAATCTAATATTACTGGGGAAAAAATACAACTCAAAAAAACAAAAGGTAGACAAATTTACCTACATTATCAACTCAAATTTTTTTCTTTTGACAAATTTACCTAGATTATCTACAATTAAAAAAATATGCGAATCACTTCCCATTTCGATTACACTGTTCCTTTTAGACGGCAAATAAGTTATTATAGGACACAAAAAAAAAAGTTTATTTCTTAAAAAAATTACAATTTTTTTATTTATAATGTGTCAGATCTAATATTACTTGGGAAAAAAGACAACTCTAATTTTTGTTTTTACAAATTTACCTAAGTTATCTCCAATTAAAAAATATACGAACCACTTCCCATTTCGATTACATTATTCCTTCTAGGCGGGGAAAAAAATTATTTGTTACATATTTTATCTATTATAATGTTACTAATTAAATATTTAAACAACTAATTACAACATGTAAAAAATCAATTAGTTTTCTACATAGAAAAAACCCTAGCGTGATGTGCGGGCAAGCATACTAATTATACCACGTAAAAAACTCATTCCTAACATATTTTATCTATTGCAATTTTAGTAATTAAACATTGAAATAACTAATTATAGCACGCAAAAAATGTAAGTTTATTTCTGGAAAAAAAAATTATAATATTTTTATTTATAATGTGTCGGATCTAATATTACCGGGGAAAAAATGCAACACATAAAAAAAAATTTACCTACATTATCTGCGATTAAAAAATATACAAACCACTTTCCATTTCGATTATACAGATTTTATCAATTATAATTTTACTAATTAAATATTAAAATAACAAAATACAATACATATAAAAACAATTAACTTTCTACCAAGGATCTCCACCTGCAATGTGATCCAAGATCTTTTCGATCACATTGCAGGTTAGGGAATACCCCAGCTAGACGCCCATAAATAAAGCACTAACTTATTCGAAATGTATCCATTTGGGTTGAGTTGGAAATTCTATCAATCACTCATCAATTCGAAAAATAAAATAAAATCTATGTTTATAGAAAGCATGGGTTTGTTATCATTAATAAAAAGCATTTTGAATAAATGTTTTTTCATTAATAACCATCTAGCTGCTATAATTATTTTCACCTTTCATATAAGCTTTTCTTACAACCCAACAGTGCTGAGTTGTGAATCAAGTCTAGAAAAATTCCGGATGGTCAATAGCTATTACCTATCTGAAGTTTTTATTTGAAGAAAAGATAAAATTAATAATTAATAAAAATTATAATACAGTGGAGGTTTGTGTTAGAACATCAGTACAAGTTAGCGCAATAATAATTGACAATTTGTCGTATACTAATAAAAAAACTAGCTGACCATCTAGGTAATCAATGATAAGAATTTGAAATTAAAAGTTTTTTTTATAGTTAATATAATGACTATTAAAATTTTATATAATTATTAATTTAAAAATTAATAAAATTAATTAAGTAGTGCATAAACTAACCCGATATCAATAATAATAATAATAATAAAATAAAACTAGCTGATGATCAAAACAGCCCAGGTGTTCTGAGTTTCAACCAGGTCCTTGGCTAACTTTTTCCTTGCACGACGTTGTTTTGGTTCCTCCCATGTTAATCCACGTAACACGGCACTTTTTTTTTCTTTTTTTCTGAAAGGCTGCCAACATATACGTGACCTAAAAAAAATACCTTTACCTTTTTCTCTGTCTTTTGGGTCGTGATTCACGATCATGAGATAAAACACGTTGGGATATTCTCGAAACATGCTGACTTTTGACGGGCATGTTTCCACGCACTTCTTCTATTAATTTCATGAGGTAAGATTTTCGAATAAATCCCGCAAAAAAAGATTGAATTATTTTTGTCATTCTGCTAAGGTCACTTATTTATTGCTAAAACTTTAAGATTTATGAGCAGTTTAACATCCCAAAAGGAAACCTGTCCCTAAAAAATAAGGTAAATATTCCCTCGCATTCATGCTAATCCATTTTGTATATAATTGTTTGTAGGTTTAAAAGAAGATAGAAATATATATTAATTTTGTTTGAATGATTACATGCTTCTAAAGAAATCAATCACAGCTGTTCGGGAATTTCTCGAGAGAGAACAAATAAAGGTCCATTCACGCTGTTAGCATCAATATTTTATTTCCACAAAGACTTGCATACTTTTAAGTCATCGTTCACATAATTTTCCACAGCCAATGCCGCCTATAAATACCGTTTGAGCTCTCATCGTTATTTCATCCATCACCTGCGAAATTCATTTGCATAACCAAGAATAGAAAAGGGTGTGAAAAATGATGCCAAGCAACATTTCTCTTGCTTTCGTTTCTCTTATAACCCTAACCCTAATCCTTCCCTCTCGTGCCCAAGACAACCCACAAGATTACCTTGATGCTCATAACACAGCTCGTGCAGCTGTAGGTGTTGGTCCACTAACATGGGACACCACGGTGCA
Organism: Salix caprea; assembly: GCA_964035475.1. Classification (NCBI taxonomy): domain Eukaryota; kingdom Viridiplantae; phylum Streptophyta; class Magnoliopsida; order Malpighiales; family Salicaceae; genus Salix; species Salix caprea. The sequence continues at coordinate 6,305,176 of OZ037760.1, forward strand.
AGCCTATGCACAAAATTATGCTAACCAGCGTGCCGGCGATTGCAACCTTGTCCATTCAGGTGGACCTTACGGGGAGAACCTTGCATGGCGGTTCCCGGACCTTTCTGGAACAGATGCTGTAAAAATGTGGGTTGATGAGAAGGCTTACTACGACTACGACTCCAACTCATGTGCCGCTGGCCAGCAGTGCGGGCACTATACTCAAGTGGTTTGGGCTAACTCTGCTCGCCTAGGATGTGCCAAAGTGAAGTGTAGCACTGGAGGAACCTTCATTGGGTGCAACTATGATCCACCCGGCAACTTTGTCGGGCAAAAACCTTACTGATCATGAAATCAGTGCTTCTGTTACCGGCCGGGAATAATAGTGATAACAAAGCTGAATTGTATTGGCATTACTAATAAATAATAGAAACATATCTGCTACATTCTGATATGCTGGCATACAGGAAGTTCACGTGCTACACGTTTGGATTTTATATATATATATATATGTTCATATAATTTTAATTACAGTCAGAATTTAAAATCACATATACCATGCACTACTAAAAAAGGGGTAATTAGCAATGGATTAATCCATTGCTATTTACAAAGGAATCCGTTGCTAAAACAGAATTTGAATCAGAAATTATCCAATGCACACTACTAAAAAATGGGGTGGTTTGCAACGGACGTGTCCGTTGCAAACGAGTAAAGCGGCCGTTGCAAATCTTTATTTGCAACGGACTTTGCAACGAATATGTTCCGTTGTAAATCCGTGGATGCAAATTTATTTGCAACGGATTTTCTGTTGCAAACTTGCAACGGAATATCCGTTGCAACTAGGCAACGGACAATCCGTTGCAACTAGGCAACGGATTTTCCGTTGCAAGTTTGCAACGGATTCGCCGTTGCAACTTTGCAACGGAAAATCCGTTGCAAATTAGCAATTAATTTTTTTAATCAATTTCGAATTTATTTATTTTTTAATTAATTATGAATAAATATTTTCATAAATATTATTGATATATTATAAATATTGAGAACTAAATAAATATAGTTGAAATAAAAATTTCATAAATTAAAATTTATAATACAAAAAAGATTCAATTACGTGTATAAGTAAATCAACATGGAATAAAAAAATACATATTTTGAAGTATTGGCTACTGATCCATTTATGGAATCAAAACCATAAGCTAAAAGAACTCGCATAAGATCAATAGTCCGTGCCTCATCCTCTTTGTTTGTTGGTAGATATCCACTTTCACATAAGCTCCTCAAACGGCAGTTACTACAAACCTGAAAAACAAAAAAGAGTCATGTTTAAAATGGCCATTACTAGGCAATCATAAAACACAGGATTTTGACAATGAATGTTGAATTATTTCAAAACACACGGAGAAAAGGAAAATATATAGAGAACCCACACAGTAAATCTATTGTCTTCTCAATACCTTTCACCAAATTCAAATAAAATCAAGGTAAATAAGCACACAACTAGAATCCAATCCCTTACTAAAAACTGAATATGCCTTTGTAAGCTATTCAAAAATGCAGAAAACAGGTAGCCTAAATTTGAACACCTCGTCGTAAACCTACAAACAGCAAATCATCTATGATTAGGCACATTATCAGAAAAGTATTCAGATTAGATGCCTAAATTTCAACTTCGAAAAGCAATGACTCAAATACTTGTCAGATTACAGAATTTCACTTCAACAACTACACTGTAGATTGTTTGAAGTTTTTCAAATCTTTATCACAAATTCTGTCTTCTCTGATTCCACAATATTAACATGTAATCCATCACCATTTCCTTTTTCATCACCAAGAGACATCATAATCATGGAAAAACATTTTCTTTCTCCCGGCCAAGCGCAACCGTCTGCTCCTTAAACTTTTGAAGGTATGTCAGTTCCATCTGAAGATGCTAAACCCAAAGACCCTTTGACCGTGGACCCTCAAAGGCTCAAAGAAAATTTTGCAAATGGAAGAGTATGTTTAGCAAATGAAAAAATAGATAAAACCGTGTGCAATGTGCAATTAACTTGCCTGACCAAGTATGGTATCCTCACTTGCTTTTTCCAATTTATCCAAAGCAGATTTCCGAAGCTTGTCATCTTCAGTTTCCTCGCCTTGGGTTTCCTTATCACTTGCAGATTCTTCTTCCTCTGGCTCCCCTTTTGAAGATTCTGAATCCTCAGCAATATTCAAATCTGCGATGCTCTTAGCTGCCTTTTCTGCAACCACAGCAGCCTGTACCTGCAGAGGAACTGTTAAAAAAATCCAAACCAACCACCAACAACAATGCAAAATAAATAGTACAAACATAAGCATAAACTGAAAAAAATAACAATTCCAAATCCCACCTTTTGCATAATCCAAGTAATTCATAAAAAAAACACAGGTGGGAAGAAACCCACTCATATCCCAACAGATGAGAAACCAAGTAGAAACCTTGGTGGCTGCATTCAAGTAAGTTTTTTATTTAACACGACACTTAAACATGAAAAACAAAACTTACCTTTCTTCCCCATATTCTTTGAATGGAAAGAAACCCAAAACAGTTTATTTTTCATAACTATTTTTTCACCAAAAAGAGAAAATCAAAGAGCAATAAAAAACAAATCTTTATGTTTCATAAAAAAACATATAATTTTTTTTCCCCGTAACAAACCAGATCTAGCATTAAGAAAATCCCTAGCGACAGTAGCAACCCTTCTTTGGCACTGTGATCAATAAACACTTCCATTTTTCTGGCCATTTTTACATTGCCGCCGGTCAAAAGAACCCACAGTAATTGTTAGAGAAATAGAGACGCAGAAGGTTAGAAGCAAGGCAGAAATTTGAAACGAAGATGCCATTTTTGAGTGAAAAGGAAAAGTTCAGAGAAGGAACAGTAAACGAAACTGAGACTTACCTGTGAAATTCAAGAAAGGGCAGATCAACGGTTTCGTGAGGAGATCTGAGGAGAGGAGGCGTGATGGAAGTTGGATTCGGCGGCCAGTAGATGAAGAGAAGAGATTTAGAAGGAGGCGTGATTTGTGTTCTTTTATTTATTTAATTGATATTGAGAGGGGGAAAGTGTGTGAAGTGTTGACAGATTGTATTTAATTTTTTAGGAGAGAGCGCGCGGTGTTTGTTTTAATTTTTCAGAATAAAAGATACAAATGAGGGCGCGCAGATGAACGAGAGGAAGATAAATTAATGGATTTTGAAAAACAATTTTCTTTTGCCTTTTGCAACGGAGCAAAGTAAATTTAATTTGCAACGGATAATCCGTTGCAAATTTTGCAAAGTAGTTTTCTTTTGCAACGGATAATCCGTTGCAAATGGTTTTAAATTGCAACGGAAAATCCGTTGCAAATTAAATTTGCAACGGACAATCCGTTGCAAAGTAGTTTTCTTTTGCAACGGATATTCCGTTGCAAATTAAATTTGCAACGGCAAATCCGTTGCAACCCATGTTTTTTTTTTTTTCTGGAATTTGTTTAGCAACGGAAAATCCATTGCTAAACAAAATTCCGTTGCAAACACCCCCTTTTTTTAGTAGTGGCAAATTTGTAATTTCTAATTTATCTGCAACAAAAAATTAGTTGCAGATAATTAACAGTAGGTTTTCCATTGCTAATATCAATTATTTAAACAAAAAAAAAACATGTACTGTAGTCCCTTATTTTTCAATATTTGGATCTAAAATATCTTGCCTTTTCAATTCGCATCTATGAGCGACGATTCCTATAATCTCTCGCTCGCTTCGATCGGAGACAGCTTAGGGAAGGGAAGAATGATGGGTCGCTAACAAGGCCCATAAATGACCGTTTAGAAGGCCCATAAATTTGTCTTTTCTCTCTGGCTTTTTCACAGTCGCTTTTGTTATGGCCTTGATGCCGATGACTTTGTTTTCAGTTCTTCTTAGGAAAGCGAATATGGTGTTTGAATTCGATGATGAGGTGGCATCTTATATTATTTGGATTCAATGAACAAAATTTATCATGTTTTTAAGAATATTTAAAGATCTCAATCCATATTGATTATTTTTAATTGCAAAAAATAAGTATTTATATAACTTTTGAAAGTTTCGTTATTGTTAACAAAGTAGTAATTACTCTATTTCTCGCATGCAATTGCTAGTAATTACAGGCATTGGCGTATAGTGACATAATACCATGTAAAAGCTTGCCCTATGCATAAGTAGACTACGCACATCCAGAGAGCTAACATAAATATTCCATTTTTTTATACGAAACGGGGCGTATAGAGCCACCCATATCGCTGCATGAAAATTGCTTAGTTTCGCATGATCATGCAAATAATTAGTAACCGAGATTAAACATATTTTGGTATTTTTTTTTAAACCTGTGGGCTCTGATGCGATGTTAAATTTGAATCTTTGTATTCAAAATCAGATTATTTTGATATTATATGTTGTGTTGTATATATAGAGTAATTACAAGGTAAAAATATGAATCTTTATATTCAAAATCAGATTGTTTTGCTATTACATGTTAGTGTTGTATATATAGAGTAATTACAAGGTAAAAATAGCTATAAAACAATTCTACTTTAACTAACTAAAAATGGGCAGTTTCTATGAACAAAAACACTAAAACAGAACGAATTTTACTGTTCATTTACTGTGCACCTACACTCATGTGCACTGTTCATTGGACATTTGTCCCGGTGCATCGCGGGAGCACGTCCACCTTTTTTTTTTGGCCTGTGAACAGTGTATTAACAAAAAAAACCCTCGAAAAAGACAAAAAAGCCGCCGGTTTCAGGGGCTCAGCGGTAATTGACCATTTTCGGTCCGGTCCGGCCCGGTTCGTCCAGCCGATTTTTATATTTTTTTATAATTACTTGCACAGTGCAATAACCATTTTGTCCCTCGAAAAGGACAAAAAACAGGCGTTGCAGGGAGGGGTGGTCTGGTAATTAGCCATTTTTTTTAATTTATCGGCATAGTACTGTTGGCGCGTCTCCATACGCGTCGTCCGTTTCTGTGACCACGCGTCTTTCGGACGACGTGTGCGGCCTACTCCGGCATCCAAAAATGCCCCACCGGCGTCTAGAATGATTTTCAGGCATGTGCTCTTTCACATGTTGCGGCGCGTGTTCCGATAAGGTGTCCGTAGACGTGTCAATGGTCGTTTGAAATTTCACCCCCCATTTCTCTCTCCTCCTGCACAGGCTGACGTCAGTGCAACTGCTTTTTGACAAATTTCATTTCAGTCCCTGCACTTTGTAAGTTGTTTTTCTGGCCCTTATTGCTATTATATAGGTTTTGATTTGTTCAATTTCATCTTTCAATTGAAATTGATTATATATTGTAGTTTCAATTAGGTCCCCAGTCTTTTAATTTTGCGGATTGGGCTTGAATCCTTAATATTTTTGGTATGAAAGTTTTCATTGATTTCAATTTCATCCTTCCATGCAAATTTATTGTAAATCCTTAATATTTTTGGTATCAAAGTTTGATCTCTTTCAATTTTATCCTTCTATGCAAGTTAATTATGGATTTCAGTTTCATTTCGGTCCCGAATCTTTTAATTTCCGGTTTTGTGTTAAATTATTTAATTCCAATGTTTGGATTTACTTCAATTTTGTCCTTTAAATTAAAGATGTTATTGAGAATATGTCAAGTTATATGTATATATATATTCAACGAATTAAAGTATGTGGGACTAATTATATGTTTTGATATTTATTGAATATTATTGTCTAAAAATATATAGAGAGAGAGAAAAAATGACCTAAGATTTTTAAAAAAAAAAAATTAATATCAATATGCTTAAATACATTTAATATAATAATATGATTAATAAATCTTATAAAAAAAATTGGCTTTGAATTTAAATTTTATACTCTTTTGTTTAAGTTTATTTCCTGAAATTTTTTCCCCAATATTTTTATTTTTAATATTTCAAATCTAATATTACTAGGAAAAAAATACAACTCAAAAAAACAAAAGGTAGACAAATTTACCTACATTATCAACTCAAATTTTTTTCTTTTGACAAATTTACCTAGATTATCTACAATTAAAAAAATATGCGAATCACTTCCCGTTTCGATTACACTGTTCCTTTTAGACGGCAAATAAGTCATTATAGGACGCAAAAAAAATAAGCTTATTTCTTAAAAAATTTACAATTTTTTTATTTATAATGTGTCAGATCTAATATTACTGGGAAAAAAAGATAACTCAATTTTTTTTTTTACAAATTTACCTAAGTTATCTCCAATTAAAAAATATACGAACCACTTCCCATTTCGATTACACTATTCCTTCTAGGCGGGGAAATAATTTATTTGTTACATATTTTATCTATTATAATATTACTAATTAAATATTTAAACAACTAATTACAACATGTAAAAAATCAATTAGTTTTCTATATAGAAAAAACCCTAGCGCGATGCGCGGGCAAGCATACTAATTATACCACGCAAAAAACTCATTCCTAACATATTTTATCTATTGCAATTTTAGTAATTAAACATTGAAATAACTAATTATAGCACGCAAAAAATGTAGGTTTATTTCTGGAAAAAAAAATTACAATATTTTTATTTATAATGTGTCGGATCTAATATTACTGGGGAAAAAATACAACACATAAAAAAACAATTACCTACATTATCTGCGATTAAAAAATATACAAACCACTTTCCATTTCGATTATACAGATTTTATCAATTATAATTTTACTAATTAAATATTAAAATAGCAAAATACAATACATATAAAAACAATCAATTTTCTACATAGATAAAAAAAACCCGGCGCATCACGCGGGCACATCGCTCGTTTTAAACTAAATGACAACCTTACAGCTATATTTACCACCAACTCTATTTCTAACAGTTTTATTAAGGATGGTATCCGCTCATTAATGATTCAATTATCTTATTTTCTCTTGCACATTTTACTCTCATCCGTAAAAGTATCTCTATCTTTTGAAAATTTCGTTTGTGGATTGACTTTTCTACCTTTCTTCTTCTTCTTCTTCTTCTTCTATAAATACCCACACCTTATCCATTGTATCAAGAACCTCAGAGATCACTTGTCTGACTTAGTCCCAGTTCTGCCTTGCATCGAGAAGAAGATGTGGTTCGGCAAGTTCTTATTCGCAGCATACTTGATGGCATCCGTCTCAGCCCAAAATTCTCCCCAAGACTATGTCGATGCACATAACGCTGTTCGAGCTGAGGTGGGAGTTGGTCCGGTTACTTGGAACAACACTGTGGCAGCCTATGCTCAGAAGTACGCAAATTCAAGGGTTGAAAGCTGTGAATTGGAGCATTCAGGAGGGCCCTATGGTGAGAATATTGCAGAGGGTTACGGTAACTTGAACGGAGTTGACGCCGTCAAAATGTGGGCAAGTGAGAAGCCTTTCTATAGTCATGATACCAATTCATGTGTCGGTGATGAGTGCCTGCATTACACTCAAGTTGTGTGGCGCAAATCGGTTCATTTAGGATGTGGCAGAGCTAAGTGCAGGAATGGGTGGTGGTTTGTCACTTGCAATTACGATCCCGTTGGAAATATTGAGGGTCAAACCCCGTATTGATTTACGTTTCTTAGAGTTCTAGCTAGCTAGAACGCTAGCTAGCCAGCCAATATATATGTATAAGAAAATAATGAAATCTTTTCTATTGAAGGACTTGTTTGCATGATTATAAAATTTAGGACCAAAATCTACTTGTATGAAAAGGGTAATGACAGGGGTATTAATTTTTTGCTCTGCATAATATTTCTTTATATCAAAATCATAAAAAAATAAATAGAAAAGAAAACACTAATTTAATTTTTTTCATGTCAAACTTAATTTTAATGTTATTTAGTATGACGTGAGATATGTTTATTAATTTGTCATCAGTTGCATATCAAAGTGATCACTCTGTTCTCAGTTGAAAAAAGAAATGGGTCAACGATTTAACCTCATATAAATTTAATTGGCAATGAAATTAATGTCAGGCAACTGAGCTGGCATAAAATATTCAGACCATTGATTTGTTTCTTCAATCAGTAGATTTGATTGTGATATTATTCGAAGAATGGGAATTAATTAACCAATAAGCAAGACATCAGATATGTAATATTGCTCTCCGATTTCATATTCTACTCGAAATAATTCTTCCATTTCTGGCATATTATGGCATTTAATTACTTGCCATATGCAGGTAAATTAGAAATCAACTGTTAGATGATAACTTTGGGAAGTTTATCAAATGAATTATAACGTTTTTACCATCCATTTAATGTGAGAGATTAGAACAAATATACAATTTGATGAATCAACAAATTGGACTATGTATATAATAATAAAAAATAAAAAAACACATTAATTTCCCCAAATTTGGTCGATCCCAGGAATGAAGTTTACGAGGTCATCTCTGGTGATTTGCACTCTATGTGTAATAGCTTCGGTTCATGTCTCACTGGCCCAGGTTTTTCCTGATGAATTCGTGAAAGCCTATAACAAGGTGGCGCTGTCCCAATTTATTGGAACAAAACGTTGGCAGCCGAGGCAAAGGAACTTGTTATACCAAGGATGTTAGAAAATAATATAAATCATATTTTAGGATCTTATCTAAGAGTTTAAGTTTTTAGGTGAGATGGTTCCGTAACATGATATCAGAGCCTTGTTGACCCAACGGTCACGAGTTCAAATCTCACTACCCTCATTCTATTTGATAAAAATCAAGCACAAGGTAGTGTGGACCTGTGTGCAAGTTTCAAACCCAAAGGGCTTTCACTTGAAGGGACGTGTTAGAGAATAATATAAATTATATTCTAGAACCTCACCTAAAAACTTAAACTTTTAGATGAGATAATTCCGTAATAAAGAATCTCGACCTGCAATATGATCGATTATCTTTTTGATCACATTGCAGGTTAGGGAATACCCCAGCTAGACGCCCATATATAAAGCACTAACTTATTCGAAATGTATCCATTTGGGTTGAGTTGGAAACTCTATCAATCACTCATCAATTCGAAAAAAAAAAAAAAAAAAAAACCTATGTTTATAGAAAGCATGGGTTTGTTATCAAAAAAAAAAAGCATTTTGAATAAATGTTTTTTCATTAATAACCATCTAGCTGCTATAATTACTTTCACCTTACATATAAGCTTTTCTTACAACCCAACAGTGCTGAGTTGTGAATCAAGTCTAGAAAAATTCCGGGTGGTCAATAGCTATATTACCTATCTGAAGTTTTTATTTGAAGAAAAGATAAAATTAATAATTAAAAAAAATTATAATACAGTGGAGGTTTGTGTTAGAACATCAGTACAAGTTAGCGCAATAATAATCGACAACTTGTCGTATACTATAAAAAACTAGCTGACCTTCTTGGTAATCAATAACAAGAATTTGAAATTAAAAAGTTTGTTTTTTTATAGTTGTTAATATAATAATTAGTGAAATTTTATATAATTATTAATTTTAGGATCAATAAAATTAATTAAATAGTGCATAAACTAACTAGACATCTATATTAATAATAATAAAAAAAAACTAGCTGATGATCAAAACAGCCCAGGTGCTCTGAGTTTCAACCAGGTCCTTGGCTAACTTTTTCCTTGCACGACGATGTTTTGGTTCCTCCCATGTTAATCCACGTAACACGGCACTTTTTTTTGTCTTTTTTTCTGAAAGGCTGCCAACATATACGTGACCTAAAAAAAATACCTTTACCTTTTTCTCTGTCTTTTGGGTCGTGATTCACGATCATGAGATAAAACACGTTGGGATATTCTCGAAACATGCTGACTTTTGGTGGGCATGTTTCCACGCACTTCTTCTATTAATTTCATGAGAGGTAAGATTTTCGAATAAATCCCGCAAAAAAAGATTGAATTATTTTTGTCATTCTGCTAAGGTCACTTATTTATTGCTAAAACTTTAAGATTTAGGAGAACTTTAACATCCCAAAAGGAAACCTGTCCCTAAAAAATTAGGTAAATATTCCCTCGCATTCATGCTAATCCATTTTGTATATAATTGTTTGTAGGTTTAAAAGAAGATAGAAATATATATTAATTTTGTTTGAAATGATTACATGCTTCTAGAGAAATCAATCAGCTGTTCGGGAATCTCTCGAGAGAGAACAAATAAAGGTCCATTCACGCTGTTAGCATCAATATTTTATTTCCACAAAGACTTGCATAATTTTAAGTCATCGTTCACATAATTTTCCACAGCCAACGCCGCCTATAAATACAGTTTGAGCTCTCATCGTTATTTCATCCATCACCTGCGAAATTCATTTGCATAACCAAGAATAGAAAAAGGTGTGAAAAATGACGCCAGGCAAGATTTCTCTTGCTTTCTTTTCTCTTATAACCCTAACCCTAATCCTTCCCTCTCGTGCCCAAGACAGCCCACAAGATTACCTCGATGCTCATAACACAGCTCGTGCAGCTGTAGGTGTTGGTCCACTAACATGGGACACCACGGTGCAAGCCTATGCACAAAATTATGCTAACCAGCGTGCCGGCGATTGCAACCTTGTCCATTCAGGTGGACCTTACGGGGAGAACCTTGCATGGCGGTTCCCGGACCTTTCTGGAACAGATGCTGTAAAAATGTGGGTTGATGAGAAGGCTTACTACGACTACGACTCCAACTCATGTGCCGCTGACCAGCAGTGCGGGCACTATACTCAAGTGGTTTGGGCTAACTCTGCTCGCCTAGGATGTGCTAAAGTGAAGTGTAGCACTGGAGGAACCTTCATTGGGTGCAACTATGATCCACCCGGCAACTTTGACGGGCAAAAACCTTACTGATCATGAAATCGTTGCTTCTGTTACCGGCCGGGAATTATAGTGATAGCCAATAAATAAAAGAAACTTATCTGCTACATTCTAATATATATGCTGGCATACACAGGAAGTTCACGTGGTGTACGTTTGGATGATTTTTATATATATATATAATTATGTTTATATAATTTTAATTAGAGTCATAATGATAACAACTTATGTGCCGTAGCATCCAATTTCATTTTAACTTATTATTAAATTAAAAGAATAAGATAATTAAATATTAGAATTGATCGAGCACCTGAATTTGTTGATTTGATATATTCTACACTGATAAATTGTGCTATAATAGAGTTCGATTGAGGTTAAAAGCTTTGCCTATGAAGATATTCAACTATTGATATATCAAGAAAATTGGATAAATATATAATGTAGTGTGTGGGTAACATAATGTCATGTAAAAGTCTGCCCTATGCATAAGTAGACTACGTACATACAGAGAGCTAACATAAATAATTTCTAGGATTGAAACCGCTTCTTATACGGAACGGGGCCTCTTGCTGCATGAAAATTGCTTAGTTTCGCATGATCATGCAAATAATTAGTAGCCGAGATTGAACATATTTTGGTGGACAAAGTCCGCCATTTGCACTGGAGAACAAACAGTGGTGGAAAAGATCATGGATAAAAAAAATGTTTTAATTTAGTAAAGAATCTATATATTATTAATCCACAAAAAATGATTTTGTATAATGGATTTGTTGTATGGTTGATCGAACGGCAGAAAGATATATAATCCAGATTTCAGTGGCTCTACGTGGAAACAAATCTCGACCATGCTTTCAACATCTTGGATAGATTTTTTTCAGGATTGCACAGCAATTCGTCTCGGATGGTGATGGTTGCCTGGCTTTTTGTGGCCTCGATTACCACTCGAAGTCCTAAAGCTAATTTATCATCTCGAATATATATATATATATATATATATATATATATTACCAAACATCTAAATGGTGTGGGTTTTTTCCTGTTGAGAACCCTGTACATTGTCTCTAATTCTCTTGTGGATTGCGGCAGTATGCGCCCGAATTTCTCCTTCGTCCGCGCGGCACAATGAGCTGCTTTCATGAGGCCATTTTCGGTTTTTCCTCTTTATTTCCTGTTTTTTTTAATAATCAGTTGTGAACAGTGTATTAACGATTTTAACCCCGATAATAAGACAAAATAAAGCCTCCGGCTGAGGGGCACCGGCGTAATTGCGCGCGGCCGGACCGGTCCGGTCCGCCGCAACTTTTTCTTTTTTTAATATTTTTGTAAATGGATAAATACGATTTTAGCCCCTAATAAGACAAAAACACTGACTTGGGTCCAGGGACAGGACGGTAATTGGCCCTATTTTTTCAATTTAATATTCGTTGTCTGTCAGTGCGTGAGGCGCACGCGCCAGACGGTTTGTCGCCTCACGCCCTGTTCAGGTGGCGCGTGCGGCCTCCTCCGGTGTCCGGAAATTCTCTCCCTGCGGCTATTTCGATGCGCCGCCGCGTGGTCTTCCTCCCGCGGTGGTGCGTGTAACCACCAAATGTCCGTGGACGCGGCGGAGGCCGGTTAAAGCCGGCGGCCACGTTTCTCTCTCTCCTGCACGTCAATGTGCAGGAGAGTCCCCCATGTATTTTGACTTTGAACTTCGGTCCCTCGACTTTGAATTTCGTTTTTGGTCCTCATTTCTGTTATATAAGTTTTGATTTTGTTCGATTGGGTCCTCCGATTTGAATTAATTGAATGTCAAAGTTTCACTTCGGTCCTGCTACTTTCAATTTCCGGATTGGCTGTATATAACTCAATCAATTCGGTACCAAAGTTCTGATTTTTGCAATTTTGTCCTCTGATTTCAATTGAGAATAAATGTAATTTGCATTTCAGCCCTTTGACTTTTAATTTTTTAATTTAATCCCTTTATATTTGATTTTCATTTCAGCCCTTACACTTTTATTTTTTTAATCCCTACTTTTGTCCATTTATATATAAGTGTATTTAACACAATAATAATAATAATAATAATAATAATAATCATGATTTAATTATTTTTCATTCTTACTTTTTTGTTGTTATTTTTCCCTCCCGATAATTTGATAATTTTTTTTTCCAGTAATAGCAATGATAAATTTTTTTTATTTTTATTTATCTTTTGTTAAAGTTTCTTGGATATTTTTAGTCTTTCATTTATTTTTGTTTCTTTCATTATTAACATAATAATAATAATTATAATAAGAATAATAATGATAGTGATTATTATTAATATTATAATAATAGTGATTATGTATTCTATTATTATAATAATAGTGATTATTTATTCTTTCATAATAAGAATAATAATAATAATAATAATTTTTAATTGGTTTTTCTTGCTTGCTGTTTTGTTCATGCTTTTTATTTTTTTCCCTCGGTATAATTTAATAATTTTTATTGTTTTTATTCTAGCGGCAATAATAATTTTAGATGTTAAGACTCCGATGTTGCTATTGTTATAATATTTTAAATTAATATTGCTTCCTTTTCCTTTTTTTTTTAATTTGCTCTTTCTATTAATTGATTTTTATAATTTTATTATCTGCACAATAATGATTTCAGTAAAAAAAATTTCTTATTCAAATATGTTGCTCTTTTTTCTAATGTTAGTGCGCGCTCTTTTGTGATCGTTTATGACGCAATACCTATATTCTAAAAGATGTAATCTATGCATACGTGACAAACTCAACTCAAAATTTTCAATATTTTATCGTTTAATCTATATTTTTTATTTACTTATATCATATAAATTTATCATTGTAGATTTAATTATGTTAAATTATATACAAAAAAATACCCGCAGCAACGCGCGGGCAAGTAGCTAGTATATATATATATATGATGTGTACATATTCAAAGAAAAATCCGATAAGGGCTTGGAGATGAGTTGATGGACTTTGAGGTTCATGAAGAACTCCAAGAGATCAAGAATTAGTTGATGGACCCTGAATGTTGATGATGGGCTTGGAGATTGATGAGGGCTAGAAGAACACATCACTAAAATATACCGAATGCCTACCCGGTTTTTCGTTGAAGGATTTATTGCAAATTATTACTGTCGGGTTTTTCGTTGAAGGATTTCTTACGAATTATTGCAGTCTATATTTTTTTAAAATTATTTTGCATTTAGAAATATATTAAAATAATATATATTTTTTTATTTTTTAAAAATTATTTTTTACATCAACATGTTAAAATAATCTTAAAACATAAAATATTTAATTTTTTAAAAAATATTTTTTTTTTAAATCACATTGCCAAACATCTAGTAATTCTGTATTAATTGACAAAATTATAAGAAAAGAAGAAAAAAAAACGAGTCATTTGGTTGCATCAATGATTATAATGGAAGACAATTACAATTATTTATGGAAAACCCAAATTGGCTCTTATGAGTTTTGGCTATTAAATAATATGTGTAGAAAGATTATTAGATAATATCGATATATTGCTTTTCATTTTTATATATATAAAAAAATGAAACCTGTATATAGTTATTATAAGACTTGCATATATTGTGATAGACTCTACTTTTATTCGAGTAAAGGTGAATAGTTCATCGGAATTTCTCTAAAGATGATCCTCCTCTCAGGCTCTTGAACAGTTATGACAAGGCCTATCACACAAGCAGATCGAGAGAGGCTGAAGATAATAGAAAACTTATTCGCCTTGTTCATCATGAGTTTGAGTTTTGCTTTTGACCTCCAGATAACCTACGAATGACTCAAAGTTCATGCCATGGTGGTCCAAGTTTTTCAGCAGATACATTCACATAACAACAGTTCATTGATCAGTTAGCCTTTTTCCAAGTATCAACTCTAGTGATTCTTTGGACACCCTTTCTAGATGCTCCTACAAGTTTTTTTTTTTTTTATGTGAGGAAACTCATCGTCCAGAAAATATATTTTATAAGTCCTGGTAAAGAAATAAAATTTTGGTTATCTCAGACTCTTATAAAGGATACAAGCCCTGATTTTAACTCGAAACCTGTTATACAGATCACAAGTTCTTTACCATTACATCACGCGCCTTCCTACAGGTTACTTTTCATCGTTTCTTTGCCTTGTGGAAAATGGGAGCAAATATCTCCGCATTCTTATCACAGACTTAACATATCAAAGTTATTTTAAACACCCTCCTCCGGAAGGAGAAGAAAGCGTATAGCCAATTTGGTTAGACTGCTTCCCTGTTCTTACTATTTTATTTACCTTACTTCATTCTGAAAAAAGCAAGAACATGGTAGTCTCCTTGATCAATGCAGGAGTTAGTAATTTTATCATTTCAAGGATCACCTCTTGGTGACCACGCAAGCTTTATGTCCAGAGGGGATGTTTTGGTTACTTTAGGTTGCTTCAAAAGGTTAAAATGATGCGAGTTGCAGCTAAAAAAAATCGACTTTTTTCCTATAAATTCCCCCCATCAACATGCCTTAATGCTCACCAAACATTCAATTAGCTTACTTCAGCATCATAACAAGAATATAATATGGTTATGAGCAAGATTTTACCTCTTCTTTTCTGTCTCGTGAGCTTAGCCCTTGTTCATCCTTCCCTCGCCCAAAACTTACCACAAGACTACCTCAACGCTCACAATGCGGCTCGTTCACAAGTTTCTGTGGCAAATATTATCTGGGACAGCACGGTGGCAGCCTATGCTCTAAACTATTCCAACTCCAGGATCAGCGATTGCAAACTCGTCCATTCTAACGGCCCTTACGGTGAGAACCTGGCCAAGGGCAGTGGCTCTTTCACAGGAACGGCGGCGGTGAACTTGTGGGTGGCAGAGAAGCCTCGCTATGACTATGCATCCAATTCTTGTGTTGGAGGGGAATGCTTGCACTACACTCAAGTCGTCTGGCGCAATTCAGTTCGCGTAGGGTGTGCCAGGGTCAAGTGCAACAATGGCTGGTGGTTCATTTCTTGCAACTATGATCCCCCCGGCAACTATATGGGGCAACGCCCTTACTGAGGAATCCTCGAGTTGCCTCAAAATGCTGCTGATAAGAGAAAGTAGCCACGGAGAAACAACAAGTCAAATACTTGAACGCTATGAACAAGTGATAGGAAATAATAATGTCTTGGATGATTGACCACTGATCCCACTCTAGTGAAGACTACATCTTTCAATTGCTGCACCACGTTCTCGCTGTATATTTTGTTTTCTTCAATGTAGTTCGTCTGTTTTTAATGAATAAACATGAATTATAACCAGTGGTGTTGTGTAAACTTGTTTTCTTTATTCTGTAAGAGATTAGGATGGAGAAGACAGAAACAAATGAAATGCCATTAATCTGAGGAAAGAAGGGAAATTAAGCGTGTTTAACATTCAGAATTACATGTAAAAATACCAGTTTAAACAATACTAAACAAGAAAACCCTTTAGATGATACTATAACCTTAAAGAACATTCTAATATCACAGTAAACTCACCTCCATACTGAAGCCAGGCTTTTCTCTACCAAAATAAGTTTCGAGGCATCTCGACCATTTTCAGCAGCTCTTTTTGACCTATCATTTCGCAAACTATGATGTTTTGTGTTTCTCAAAAGCATGATTTCCTGACACCATCCCTGCTACCACTTTACTTTCCTCAATATCACTTTTATCCTCCGATTATATCTCCAATTGCTAGCAGCAAACAAAATTGATAGATGACCGACAGCTATTGCAGATCAAGCAGCCGCCACACCTTCAGGGATATCAAATCCTGTAACGGAAATAAATCCAGAATATATTGCAAATACGCATAATAGGATCCCATTGACGATAACTTTCCCATTATTCATTGCAAACCAGAATTCCACATATCTTTAATGATCATTCACAGGTAAAACACTTCTGTCTACAGAAACTATTTTCAAAAGAAGTTAAATTACGAACAGAAATAGAGTATAGCGAAGGTTCCGTCAGTTGGGGCTTCTCTGTTTGATGGTGTGACTCTTGCGATTCTCTTTTACATACAATATAGAAGTGTAGTTCCGGTTATAAATATAGAAAAACTGTACACATGGGGAGAAATATATGAAATTTAAGATGGAGAAGATGAGTTTGTGGAGGAGCTCTTGTGTGCCAAATGCAAAAGTTCAGTGAAAGCAGAGAGGCTCCTCTCTGAAGCCTCCTCAGGTCTTCGGCCTCTGCCAAGGGCCCAGAACCCAAGAGGGCTTCAAAACGATTAAAAATCGTAACGGCCCATAAAAATCCATGGCCTTATAAAATTGAAAACAAAGGCCCATAAATTAAGGCTTCTTTTCTTTCCCAATTCATCGGTTATATGATCCAAGCCCAAGGCGAGCCTCTTTTTTTTTTTAATAATAAAAATGATTAAAGTAGAGATACTCTTACATGATATAAAATCTAATTCCAAATCTTAACTTTTATGTGTGTGTGCTGAGAAATAAAATATATTTGAATATTCAAAACTAAATAAAGTATAAATATTAAAAAAAACTACTTGGATATAAATATAATGAAAATCCAATTCGTAGAGAACTAGATTAAGCTAGATTAGAATCTATAGAAGGAGAATACTTTAATATATGGCTGACGTGGGATTAAATTATTATGATCTATTTCCACATATTTATTGAAGATTTGAAAACGAAAGCAAACTATGCCAAACTAATATTTCCTTAACATGTCAGGACCTTTGTATTGGGTTTGGAATATGAAGTCACTGTAACTGTTCGGTCATCAAAGTTAAAGTCTTGAGTTTTGACTTTTAGCAAGCATCAGCACTTCATCTTTTCCGCAGATTATTTCCTTGTCTGCAAGATTAACTCAAAATGTGGGGCCTTCACGAATGGATTTGATACACATTTCAGGCCTTTCTTGGGTAAAAGCAACATTTCCCAAGCAAAGATGGCAAGCCTTGACATGTATATGTATATGTATATGTATATGTTTGATCCATCTCCTTTACAAAGCCAAACATATTCACTTCTTCATCTTTCTTTATCTTTCTTTATTTCTGCTTTTGTTTTTCATGTATTTTGTTTTTCCCTTCATTTCCTTTTAAGTCACCGATGCATGGTATCCTTCCTCCCCTTCTTCATCTTTCTTTATTTCTTAACAAAAAATATATCAATTTAAGAAAACAAACCGAAGATTCTGGGGCAGAAGGTTTGACAGGAACCGAAGATGCAATCTGCTCGTTGGATTTTGAACTTTGATGAAGGTATTTTCTCGCCAACTTTTCTTCTTCGGATTAGATGCAAAATCAAATGTTTTTTCAATTTTTTAATTCTGTGGGTTGCTGTGTTGATGGGTGTAAAATTGTTGAATTCTGGGTTGATGTTGCTTTGTTGAATCAGTTGTGTGTTGTGTGTTTCAATTTCTTTGTTGCTGGGTTTTTTATTGTAGCATGGCCAACGGATCTATTTCGACGGTCATTTTTATTTGCCTCTGCAGGTTTTGATATGTGGGAATAGCTCCCGGATGCCTCCAGAAAATGAAGAAGCCATTTTGGCTCTTCATTTTGTTCCTCCCGCTGGAGACGAAAATCAACCCAAAAAAGCCAAATATTTGAATTTTTGGCTTTGGCTTCCCGGATGCCTCCTGCCGCTGGAGATGCCCTAACTAAATTCAGAAACCTGTCCCTTCCACCTCTCAGCTGGCTGTCTCCTCATTTCAAATCTATGAATAAACAACACGTGAAAAGATTATCATCTTCGCAGTTAAAAACTTAAAATATATTAATTAATTTTTTAAAATTTATATTTAATATCAAAACATCAAAATATTATAAAATCATAATAATTTTTAACTTAAAATAAAAAAAATCAAAATCAAAATCCACGATGGAGCGGTGATAAGCCACACGACGCAATTGCCCTGCGCATGTAGGACTAATTTTTTAAAAAATTAACAAAAAATATCAAGAGTATGATTTTTTTTATAATAATGTTAAAAGAATAAGGGAAAAAAAGAATAACATAATATATAGTCAATTTCAATTGAATGAAAGTTAAAATCAATCAAAACCTTAGGACTGAATAAATTATAATAATTAAAAACTAGACAAAAAAATAAAAAAAATAAAAGCCAAAATAAAAAATAACATATATGATCAATTCAATAAAATATCAAAATAGCTTCAAATAAACACCCAGTGATAAAAAAAAAACATGAATTCTAAACAAATCAAAAATCGAAAGAATAAGGGTTGAAATAAAGAACAAAATATATAATCAATTTCAATAAAATAAAAAAATTAGAACAAATTAAAGCCTCAACACCACAATAATTTAGCGAGGAGTGATCTAAAGACTATTCGACACAACAGTTAAATTATTTTAACCTATTAATATAAAAAATAAATTTGAAAAATATGAGAGAATATCATTTAGATAGGTTCGGATTCAATTGAAATCCAATTTATGAGCAACTTGAGTTTAACACAAAGTAAGTGGAGGTTATCCATCATCTAACCAAGTGAGTGTATCATATAACTTAGCTGTTAATAAGAATTGGGTGGACACGAAACCCGCAAAGAAGTTGTATTCTAATTAGCAGGCCTGAATTGATATTAGGGCTTTTTGTTTTTGAGTAGATGTTAGTGCTTATTAGTTTCGCATCTTTTATTATACGATTTAATATACACTGTCAACTTATTACTATGGGCCGGTCCTATTAGCTCAACTTGTTAAAAAAAAATATTTTTGATGTAAATACATAAAAATATCTAAAATACAAAAAAAGAACATTAATTTGAAGTAAAAAAATAATATTTTTTTAAAAATTCAGGCTATAAACATTAATTTAAAGTAAAATAAATAATTTTTTTTAAAGTATTTCTAAAACGAGAAAAAAAGAGAGGCCATGAAACTTTGAAAATAGACAACATTCTTATTAGCCTAATGCTCGAGGAAAACAAATTCAACCTACTATTTATATTTAAGTAAAAGAAAAAAAAGGAAAACCGTTGTCACCAAGTGAATCCCTTATCTTAATTATTAATGTAGTATTCTTGTTTTATTTTTGGTGCGGCGAAAAGCAGATGAAAACGTTTCTTTAATGTCAAAGTTCTCCCGTGAACATGCATTTCCCTTTCTACAAACATTATTAAAACGAGCACAGTTCTGGGTAACCATCAGCAAGACTTCGAAGCCGTTTTTTTTTCCTTTTTCTTTTCCCGAAGACAATAAATCTTTTTTGACTGCTGAAAATCCTGCGCTGATAACGTGAATTTGGTTTCAGAAGCACGCAATTTCTCCCAGGTATCAACCTCTATAAGATAAAAGAATCAAATGGTTTCAATTGATTAATTGTGAATACATCAATTACAGAATTTATAGACTTTACAAGAGATACAATTATAGTAACACTAAATCTCCTTCCTGATTTATCTAATCTCCAAATATTCATCTTAATCTTCTCCCTTGTGATAGTCAAAGGTATTGATAGCTGTGAGGGATGATTTCCCGTGATTAGCATTATCTTCCTGACTTATCTCTGTTGGTGTTGATCTGCAAGATTTGGCTTGATTTCCTGCAATCAATCCTTGGCTGATATTTTCCTCAACACGCCCCCTCAATCTGAAGGGAAGGGGACGAACATTCAGATTGGTTAAAATAGCAGTAAACTTGCGTGGGGAAACTGGTTTTGTAAGTGAGTCAGCTAGTTGATCAGCACTGGAGAGGAATTGAACCGAGAGTTGCTTCCGTTGAACCTGATCCCTGACATAATGGAAGTCGATTTCTATATGCTTAGTTCGAGCATGAAACAAGGGATTAACTGTCAAGTACGTTGCCCCAATATTATCACACCATAACTTTGAAACTGTTGGATTTTTATGACCAATTTCTGATAGGAGAGATTGAATCCACTGGATTTCAGAAGCTGTGTCCGCAAGAGATTTGTACTCAGCTTCAGTGCTACTTCTTGCGACAGTGATCTGTTGTTTGCATCGCCAGGATATAAGATTGGTACCAAGGAACACACAATAAGCACCAATTGATCGTCTATCATCCCGATCACCTGCCCAATCTGAGTCTGAAAAGGCTTGAATAGCAGATGATGTTGATCGGCTGAGATGAAGACCAGTTGAGATTGAATGTTTGAGATAGCGTAGGATCCTCTTAACAGCTTGCCAGTGTGGTTCAAGTGGATTTTGCATAAATTTGCTGACCTTGTGAACTGAAAATGAGAGTTCTGGGCGAGTGAAAGACAGGTACTGCAAGCTCCCAACAACTCGTCGATAAAGGTGAGGATCAGAAAATGGTGCTCCATCCGTCGCAGAGAGATGACAATTGGTTGACATAGGACTTGAGCATGGTTTGGATTCTGCCATTTGAGTGCTATGTAGAAGTTCAGCTACATATTTACGCTGTGTGAGGTATAGAGAATCAGGGGTGTGCAGTACCTCCACACCCAAAAAATAGCTTAGTTCCCCGAGTTCCTTGACAGCAAAATCAATATGAAGATTTTGTATAACTTGATGAATAGCAGCAGGTGAGGAGCCTGTAAGAATGATATCATCAACATAAATAAGAATTAAAACCAAAGCATGATTTGTGTTCAAGATGAACAAGGAAGGATCTGCCTTGCTTGCCACGAAACCGATGGTGTGTAGCTTGTCAGTCAGCCGAGAGAACCAGGCCCTTGGAGCCTGTTTAAGTCCATAGATGGATTTATGTAATTTGCAGAGATGATTAGGCAGTTGAGGATGAACAAAGCCTTGAGGTTGTACCATATAAACATCTTCTTCCAAGATGCCATGAAGAAAGGCATTTTGGATATCAATTTGTTGTATTTTCCAGTCATGCGAAATAGCTAGTGATAAAACAATGCGAATTGTTGCATGTTTTACCACCGGACTGAAGGTCTCATGATAGTCAATCCCCTCTTGTTGATGGAAGCCCTTAGCAACCAGCCTTGCCTTGTAGCGTTCAATGGAACCATCGGCTTTGCGTTTTACTTTAAATACCCAGCGGCAGCCAACTATATTGGCAGATGATGGAGGAACAGTTAGGGACCAAGTCCCATTTCGTAGAAGAGCATCAAATTCTGCATTCATAGCTGATCTCCATTGTGGATGCTTGATGGCCTCAGTGTAGCAAGTAGGTTCTGCAGTAGAGATATCAACAGATGCAAGAAGAGCTTTTGGTAAGGGATACCTTACAAAGTCATCGGATGGTGCCTTTGTTTTGAAGATATTATTGAGGGATCTTGTAGTCATGGTATGAGTCCTTGGCTGATTTGGTGGTGGTGCTGAGACTGTAGTGGACTGGATGATCTCGGTTGGAGCAGCAGATGAAGATACTGGTGAGGTGGCAGTAACGGGCACTATAGCAGTTGTGTGCTGGTTTGTGTCAGCATGATGAACTTCAACAATTGTACCTGCAGGGGAATTAATCACTGGAAAAGAAGCATTAGTAGTAGATAATGAAGGAGGTTGAATATCAGAAAAACTGGCAGGATTAGAAAGTGAAGAAGATGAAGGAAGAGTGACATGTGTGGACTGATCAGTGATGGAATTACTGGAATTGGAGGATAGCGCAGATGAAGAGTTTTGATGAAAGGGAAACAAATTTTCATCAAAGATGACATTACGAGAAACGTAAACACGACCAGTTGATAAATCTAGACAATTGTAGCCATGGTGATTTTCACTATAACCAATGAACAAGCATGATTTGCTTCTGAAGTCTATTTTGTGTCTGTTATAGGGCCGAAGATTAGGCCAGCATGCACAGCCGAAGACACGTAAAAAGGAGAATTTTGGGGTTCTTTGGTACAAGACTTCATATGGTGATTTGTTATTTAGAATGGGAGTTGGAAGTCGGTTTATAGTGAATATAGCAGTGGTGAATGCCTCTTCCCAGTATAGCTGAGGTAGTTGTGAATGTGCTAATAAACTCAAGCCAACTTCTACAATTTGCCTATGCCTTCTTTCAATAGACCCCATTTGTTGATGTGTGTGAGGACAAGCAATTCGATGTGCTATGCCTTGAGTTTGGAAATATTTGTGCAGCCTACGGTATTCACCACCCCAGTCCGATTGTATGGCTTTGATTTTATGAGAAAATTGTTTTTCCACGAAACTTTGAAAACGTAGAAATGTATCTTCAACATCTGATTTGAATTTCAAAGGAAATAGCCATAGATATTTAGAATAATGGTCCATAAAACTGACATAGTAGCGAGCTCCTGTAGTAGAGGCCACAGGAGCTGGTCCCCATACGTCTGTAAAAATGAGTTCTAGTGGATTTTTGGACACATGATCAGAGGACTTAAATGGCAAGGAGTGACTCTTTGCTAATTGACAGTCACTGCATACAGATTGGCTTTTTAATTTATCAACTGGAAACTTATTGGAAGACAAAACATGAAGAACAACCGAAGGTGAAGCATGCCCCAAGCGACGATGCCACTGGTGAAAAGGAATACGAACAGCAGAGTAGACTTGAGGGAGATTGTGTTTCGGCAGGAAGTGATATAATCCATCACTGACATGGCCTCGATGAAGGACGATCCCCGAGTATCCCTTCACAAGAAAATATTGACCACGAAATTCAAAATACACGTTATTGTCTTTGCAAAATTTTTGAACCGAGAGCAAGTTTTTCTGAATCTGTGGAACATAGAGAATTCGATTTAAAAGAAAGGAGTGAGATGACAGTTTAAGAGAGGAATTGCCAGTTTTTAAGATATGCAAACCTTGACCATTACCAACTTGAAGTTGATCCGTTCCAGTGTATTCATCCTCTTTCAGGTTCAAATTCTGCAGATCACGTGTGATGTGATGTGTTGCGCCAGTGTCTGCATGCCAATCATTGTCCCAATTGTGGGTTGCCAGGAATGCTTGTTTGTTGTGAGGAGAGGTGGTTTGATACGTTAGATCAAAACGGTGATAGCACTTCTTGGCAGTATGTCCATGTTTTTCACATACTTGACATACCAGAGAGGAGGAGTTGTGTGAGTCTTGTCTGTTTTGAAAGGAATTTTGTCCTCCTCGATAATTGTTGGGTCGTCCCCTGCCTCTATAGCCATTCCTGTTTTTGAAGCTAGAACGCTGCACAAAGTTGGCTTCTGCAGTTGGTGTTGGAATGGATTGATGATGACGGTTGAGCCGTGATTCAGTCACAATGAGAAGTGAATACACTTCTTCAAGTGTAACAGTGCCAGTTCTAGCATAAATAGAGGAGACAAGACTATCATACTCATGATCTAACCCTGCAAGAATGTATGAAATTATGTCATCACAGCTAAGAGATTGCCCAGCCATAGCAAGCTCATCAGCTAATCTCTTGATCATTAAGAAGTAATCATTGGCAGATCGACTGCCTTTCTTTGCATTGGCCAGTTGAGTGCGAACCTGTATGGTACGGGCTCGGGATTGAGAAGAGAAATTGGTTTCAAGGGCTTGCCAAACCTGTTGTGCAGTGGTATAAGAGATGATTTGAGCCAAAACACTCTCAGTCATGGAAGACATGAGAGTGGAAAGAATCAGGCTGTCTTGCCGCAGCCATTGAAAATATGCAGGATTAGGAGTCTGTGTTGTAATGCCTGTATCAGGATGAGATACAGTGACTGTTGATGGTGGGGGGATAAGTGTACCATCAAGATGACCATAGAGGTCTTGTCCACGAAAGTAGTGAAGAAGCTGAGTCTTCCATAGTGGATAATTATCCGGGGTCAGTTTCAGTGAGACAACATTTGAGAGTGGAATAATGGAGGTGGTGGGGGAAGCAGAATTTAGAGTTGCAGCAGACGAAGGAGAAGAAGTGGTAGACATGATAAGACGTTAGTCTTTCTTTGGAGGCTCTGATACCATATAAGATAAAAGAATCAAATGGTTTCAATTGATTAATTGTGAATACATCAATTACAGAATTTATAGACTTTACAAGAGATACAATTATAGTAACACTAAATCTCCTTCCTGATTTATCTAATCTCCAAATATTCATCTTAATCTTCTCCCTTGTGATAGTCAAAGGTATTGATAGCTGTGAGGGATGATTTCCCGTGATTAGCATTATCTTCCTGACTTATCTCTGTTGGTGTTGATCTGCAAGATTTGGCTTGATTTCCTGCAATCAATCCTTGGCTGATATTTTCCTCAACAACCTCCAACAGGTAGAAAATATCAAATATCATGGCTTGCTTAGACGAAGATGACACTTGATATTCCAAGAATTATTATTATTTTTCTTTTCATATGCTCAACAGTTAAGTTCGCATGTGAAGAGTAGTATGAATTGAGTTCATTTTCTTCACTGTAATGGATCCGTGAAATGCTGGGTCTCATCATGTGCTGTTTGCTAGTGACTTAACCTGGGCATATTCAAATGTTTAGTGGAGAAATTGTGAGCTCAGTCTCCGAATTTCTTTCAACGAGTGCCTTAGAATTTGTCTCAGCCTTTGTTTGAAGGCGCCGGATACAACCTTGCTACACGGAAGATATAGGATAGCGACTTCTATCCACATGATCTTACTGTTAAATGCATGACTTTTACTCTTTTCAGGGTCATTTTTCTTTTGATTTTCTCTTCTCTCTTTTACATTTTCCTTAATTGCAGCCACAAAAAGTTATGGTAACGAAGAATGATTGTCTTAACCCCAGTGGAATTTCCCAAGAGATGAATTTCATGAAATATTCCTAGTTCTGCAGACCATATTGTTTGAAGGGGGGTAGGATTAAACGAAACTAAACTGACAGAATCTTGCTAGATATAGAAGAATATCGAAACAATATCCCGCAAACTTGTAATCAATCTGGTTTTTACGTGAAATAAGTAGAAATCTCTCAAGACATGTAAGTGGGGTGATGGGATATTACCATCATTATCCTCTCAGCCCCGCTTAGCTTTTTCTCTCTTGTCGTTTTCTTAAGGATGGTATCCGCTTATTAATGATTCAATTATCTTATTTTCTCGTGCACATTTCACTCTCATACGTAAAAGTATCTCTACCTTTTGAAAATTTCGTCTGTGGATTGACTTTTCTACCCTTTTTTCCTGCTATAAATACCCACACCTTATACTCCATTGTATCAAGAACCTCAGAGATCACTTGTCTGACTTAGTCCCAGCTCTGGCTTCCATCGAGAAGAAGATGTGGTTCGGCAAGTTCTTATTCGCAGCATACTTGATGGCATCCGTCTCAGCCCAAAACTCTCCCCAAGACTATGTCGATGCACATAACGCTGTTCGAGCTGAGGTGGGAGTTGGTCCAGTTGCTTGGAACAACACTGTGGCAGCCTATGCTCAAAAGTACGCAAATTCAAGGGTTGGAAGCTGTGAATTGGAGCATTCAGGAGGGCCCTATGGTGAGAATATTGCAGAGGGTTACGGTAACTTGAATGGAGTTGACGCCGTCAAAATGTGGGCAAGTGAGAAGCCTTTCTATAGTCATGATACCAATTCATGTGTCGGTGATGAGTGCCTGCATTACACTCAAGTTGTGTGGCGCAAATCGGTTCATTTAGGGTGTGGCAGAGCTAAGTGCAAGAATGGGTGGTGGTTTGTCACTTGCAATTACGATCCCGTTGGAAATATTGAGGGTCAAGCCCCGTATTGATTTACGTTAATTGCTTAGAGTTCTAGCTAGCTAGCCAGCCAATATATATGTATAAGAAAATAATGAAATCTTTTCTATTGAAGGACTTGTTTGCATGATTATAAAGTTTAGGACCAAAATCTACTTGTATGAAAAGGGTAATGACAGGGGTATTATTGATTTGTTTCTTCAATCAGTAGATTTGATTATGATATTATTCGAAGAATGGGAATTAATTAACCAATAAGCAAGACATCAGATATGTAATATTGCTCTCCGATTTCATGTGCTACTCGAAATAATTCTTCCATTTCTGGCATATTCTGGCATTTAATTACTTACCATATGCAGGTAAATTAGAAATCAACTGTTAGATGATAACTTTGGAAAGTTTATCAAATGAATTATAACCTTTTTACCATCCATTTAATGTGAGAGATTAGAACAAATATGCAATTTGATGAATCAACAAATTGGACTGTGTATATAATAATAATAATAAAAAAAAAAAACATTAATTTCCCCAAATTTGGTCGATCCCAGGAATGAAGTTTACGAGGTCATCTCTGGTGATTTGCACTCTATGTGTAATAGCTTCGGTTCATGTCTCACTGGCCCAGGTTTTTCCTGATGACTTCGTGAAAACCCATAACAAGGTGGCGCTGTCCCAATTTATTGGAACAAAACGTTGGCAGCCGAGGCAAAGGAACTTGCTATACCAAGGATCTCAACCTGCAATGTGATCCAAGATCTTTTCGGTGAAAGTTCTGTGTTAAGGAACCATATCACCTAAAAACTTAAACTTGTAAGTGAGGGTGCATAATATGATTTATATTATTCTCTAACACACCCCCTCAAGTGAAAGTCTTTTGAGCTTGAAACTTGCACAGACCCACATCACCTTGTGCTTGATTTTTATCAAATAGAATGGGGGTGGTGAGATTCGAACTCGTGACCGCTGGGTCAACAAGGCTCTGATACCATGTTAAGGAACCATATCACCTAAAAGCTTAAGCTTGTAAGTGAAGGTTCATAATATGATTTATATTATTCTTTAACATGCTGCACTAGCCTCCTATCCTCTGACGGCAGCCCGAGCAGCGGCACTGTGCTAAAAGAAATTGTGTCACTACACTCAGGTTGTTTGGAACGAATCAGTGACTGTTGGATGTACGAGGGCTCAGTGCAGAACTGGCTACTGGTTTATCTCCTGCAGCTATTATCCTGAGGGAATACCCCAGCTAGACGCCCATACATAAAGCACTAACTTATTCGAAATGTATCCATTAATTTGGATTGAGTGCTCAGCCAAAGTTGTTAAACCTTAAAGATAGATCCTCATCGATTGAGACTTTGCTCTTCAGCATGTACTATGATTTATGCAAAACATCACAGTTTTTACAGCCCAACAATGCCGAGTTGTGAATCTAGTGTAGAAAAAACCCGGATGGTCAGTTTTATTTGAAGAAAAAATGAATTTGATAATTAGAAAAAAATTATGATACAGTGGAAGTTTGTGTTAGATCATTGGTACAAGTTAGCGCAATTATAATCGACAAAGTGTACATTTAAAAAACTAGCTGATGATCAAAACAGCCCAGGTGTTCTGCGCTTCAACCATGTTCGTGGCTAACTTTTTCCTTGCACGACGATGTTTTGGTTCCTACCATGTTAATCCATGTAACACGGCACTTTTTTTTTTTGAAAGGCTGCCAACATTTACTTGACCTAAAAAAAAGAAAAAAACCTTTACCTTTTTTTCTGTCTTTTGGGGTCCTGACTCACGACGATCATGAGATAAAACACGTTAGGATATTCTCGAATAGATGCTGACTTTTGATGGGCATGTTTCTTGCTCGGACCTCTTCTATTTATTTCATGAGAGGTAATATTTTCGAATAAATTCCGCAAATAAAGATTGAATTATTTTTGTCATTCTGCTAAGCTCAGTGCTAAAATTTTAAGATTTATGAGAAATTTAACATCCCAAAAGGAAACCTGTCCCTGTCCCTCAAAATTTAGGTAAATATTCCCTCGTATTCACGTTAATCCATTGTTGTCTATACTCTATAACGGTTTGTAGGTTTGAAAGAAGATATATATATATATATACATATATATTCACGTTAATCCATTGTTGTCTATACTCTATAACGGTTTGTAGGTTTGAAAGAAGATATATATATATATATATATTTTTTTTTTGTTTGAATGATTACATGCTTCTAGAGAAATGAATTAGATGTTCGGGAATTTCTCGAGAGAAAACAAGTAAAGGTGCCATGATTTAGACGCAACAATTAATGGATTATACACAATGGAAGCGGCGTGATTTGCGGTGGTGAAAATTAAGAGGAAAATCAAAATGCCATGTAATAATTCAAACTGAATAAATTAATCGCGTACCTCCCACTCGTCTAAAAACTAATTAATCAGATCGAGTTTTGATTCAACTGAGCATACATAATCAGCATGTCCATTCATTCAGTTAGCATCAATATTCTATCAAAGAAAAATCTACTTAGAATTTGGCACATCTATGGTTATATTAAAATAGAAATTATGTTTTCCTAATGAAGCTTCTTCACACAGGATGAACATAAACTAAACGATCTGATCGAATGACTTGTCGCCTTCATAGCATATATAATTATATACATTGATTTTCATCCAGTTAATATTGTCAACAGCACCAACTTTTCCAAGGGACGTGCTTTGGAATCTACTTCTTTGATCATTGAACGCTTTTGTTTTGAAAATTCTTCGAAGACTTGCATAATTTTAAGTCATCGTTCACATAATTTTCCACAGCCAACGCCGCCTATAAATACCGTTTGAGCTCTCATCGTTATTTCATCCATCACCTGGCGACATTCATTTGCATAACCAAGAAAAGAAAAGGTGTGAAAAATGATGCCAAGCAAGATTTCTCTTGCTTTCTTTTCTCTCATAGCCCTAACCCTAATCCTTCCCTCTCGTGCCCAAGACAGCCCACAAGATTACCTCGATGCTCATAACACAGCTCGTGCAGCTGTAGGTGTTGGTCCACTAACCTGGGACACCACGGTGCAAGCCTATGCACAAAATTATGCTAACCAGCGTGCCGGCGATTGCAACCTTGTCCATTCCGGTGGACCTTACGGGGAGAACCTTGCATGGGGCCTCCCGGACCTTTCAGGTACAGATGCTGTAAAAATGTGGGTTGGTGAGAAGGCTTACTACGACTACGACTCCAACTCATGTGCCGCTGACCAGCAGTGCGGGCACTATACTCAAGTGGTTTGGGCTAACTCTGCTCGCCTAGGATGTGCTAAAGTGAAGTGTAGCACTGGAGGAACCTTCATTGGGTGCAACTATGATCCACCCGGCAACTTTGTCGGGCAAAAACCTTACTGATCATGAAATCAGTGCTTCTGTTACCGGCCGGGAATAATAGTGATAACAAAGCTGAATTATATTGGCATTACTAATAAATAATAGAAACATATCTGCTACATTCTGATATGCTGGCATACAGGAAGTTCACGTGCTACACGTTTGGATTTTATATATATATATATATATATATATATATATATAGATGTTCATATAATTTTAATTACAGTCAGAATTTAAAATCACATATACCATGCACTACTAAAAAAAGGGTAATTAGCAATGGATTAATCCATTGCTATTTACAAAGGAATCCGTTGCTAAAACAGAATTTGAATCAGAAACTATCCAATGCAAATTTGTAATTTCTAATTTATCTGCAACAAAAAATTAGTTGCAGATAATTAACAGTAGATTTTCCATTGCTAATATCAACTAATTTTTTTTAAAAAACATGTACTGTAGTCCCTTATTTTTCAATATTTGGATCTAAAATATCTTGCCTTTTCAATTCGCATCTATGAGCGACGATTCCTATAATCTCTCGCTCGCTTCGATCGGAGACAACTTAGGGAAGGGAAGAATGATGGGTCGCTAACAAGGCCCATAAATGACCGTTCAGAAGGCCCATAAATTTGTCTTTTCTCTCTGGCTTTCACAGTCGCTTTTGTTATGGCCTTGATGCCGATGACTTTGTTTTCAGTTCTTCTTAGGAAAGCGAATATGGTGTTTGAATTGGATGATGAGGTGGCATCTTATATTATTTGGATTCAATGAACAAAATTTATCATGTTTTTAAGAATATTTAAAGATCTCAATCCATATTGATTATTTTTAATTGCAAAAAATAAGTATTTATATAACTTTTGAAAGTTTCGTTATTGTTAACAAAGTAGTAAATTACTCTATTTCTCGCATGCAATTGCTAGTAATTACAGACAATGGCGTATAGTGACATAATGCCATGTAAAAGCTTGCCCTATGCATAAGTATACTACGCACATCCAGAGAGCTAACATAAATATTCCATTTTTTTATACGAAACGGGGCGTATAGAGCCACCCATATCGCTGCATGAAAATTGCTTAGTTTCGCATGATCATGCAAATAATCAGTAACCGAGATTAAACATATTTTGGTATTTTTTTTAAACCCGTGGGCTCTGATACCATGTTAAATTTGAATCTTTGTATTCAAAATAAGATTATTTTGATATTATATGTTGTGTTGTATATATAGAGTAATTATAAGGTAAAAATATGAATCTTTGTATTCAAAATCAGATTGTTTTGCTATTACATGTTAGTGTTGTATATATAGAGTAATTACAAGGTAAAAATAGCTATAAAACAATTCTACTTTAACTAACTAAAAATGGGCAGTTTCTATGAACAAAAACACTAAAACAGAACGAATTTTACTGTTCATTTACTGTGCACCTACACTCATGTGCACTGTTCATTGGACATTTGTCCTGGTGCATCGCGGGCGCACGTCCACCTTTTTTTTTTGGCCTATGAACAATGTATTAACGAAAAAACCCCTCGAAAAAGACAAAAACCGCTGCCGGTTTCAGGGGCTCAGCGGTAATTGACCATTTTCGGTCCGGTCCGGCCCGGTTCGTCCGGCCGGTTTTTTTTTTTTTTTTATAATTACTTGCACAGTGCAATAACCATTTTGTCCCTCGAAAAGGACAAAAAACAGGCGTTGCAGGGAGGGGTGTTCCGGTAATTAGCCATTTTTTTAATTTATCGGCGCAGTACTGTTGGCGCGTCTCCGTACGCGTCGTCCGTTTCCGTGACCACGCGTCTTTCGAACGGCATGTGCAGCCTACTCTGGCGTCCATAAACGCCCAACCGGCATCTAGAATGATTTTCAGGTCTGTGCTCTTCCACATGGTGCGGCGCGTGTTCCGATAAGGTGTCCGTAGACGTGTCAATAGTCGTTTGAAATTTCACCCCCCATTTCTCTCTCCTCCTGCGCAGGCTGATGTCAGCGCAACTGTTTTTTGATGAATTTCATTTCATTCCCTGCACTTTGTAAGTTGTTTTTCTGGCCCTTATTGCTATTATATAGGTTTTGATTTATTTCAATTTCGTCCTTCAATTGAAATTGATTATATATTGTAGTTTCAATTAGGTCCCCAGTCTTTTAATTTTGCAGATTGGGCTGGAATCCTTAATATTTTTGGTATTAAAGTTTTCATTGATTTCAATTTCATCCTTCCATGCAAATTTATTATAAATCCTTAATATTTTCGGTATCAAAGTTTGATTTTTTTCAATTTTATCCTTCTATGCAAGTTAATTATGGATTTCAGTTTCATTTTGGTCCCCAATCTTTTAATTTTCAGTTTTGTGTTAAATTATTTAATTCCAATGTTTGGATTTACTTCAATTTTGTCCTTTAAATTAAAGATGTTATTGAGAATATGTTAAGTTAATTATATATATATATATATATATATATATATTCACCGAATTAAAGTATGTGGGACTAATTATATATTTTGATATTTATTGAATATTATTGTCTAAAAATATATATATAGAGAGAGAAAAAATGACCTAAGATTTTTTAAAAAAAAAATTAATATCAATATGCTTAAATACATTTAATATAATAATATGATTAATAAATCTTATCCTAAAAATTTTTGGCTTTGAATTTAAATTTTATACTCTTTTGTTTAAGTTTATTTCTTGAAATTTTTTTCCCAATATTTTTATTTTTAATATTTCAAATCTAATATTACTGGGGGAAAAATACAACTCAAAAAAACAAAAGGTAGACAAATTTACCCACATTATCAACTCAAATTTTTTTCTTTTGACAAATTTACCTAGATTATCTACAATTAAAAAAATATGCGAATCACTTCCCGTTTCGATTACACTGTTCCTTTTAGACGGCAAATAAGTCATTATAGGACGCAAAAAAAATAAGTTTATTTCTTAAAAAATTTACAATTTTTTTTATTTATAATGTGTCAGATCTAATATTACTGGGAAAAAAAGACAACTCCAATTTTTGTTTTTACAAATTTACCTAAGTTATCTCCAATTAAAAAATATACGAACCACTTCCCATTTCGATTACACTATTCCTTCTAGGCGGGGAAAAAAATTATTTGTTACATATTTTATCTATTATAATGTTACTAATTAAATATTTAAACAACTAATTACAACATGTAAGAAATCAATTAGTTTTCTACATAGAAAAAACCCTAGCGCGATGCGCGGGCAAGCATACTACTTATACCACGCAAAAAACTCATTCCTAACATATTTTATCCATTGCAATTTTAGTAATTAAACATTGAAATAACTAATTATGGCACGCAAAAAAATGTAAGTTTATTTCAGGAAAAAAAATTACAATATTTTTATTTATAATGTGTCGGATCTAATATTACCGGGGAAAAAATGCATCACATAAAAAAAAAATTACCTACATTATCTGCGATTAAAAAATACACAAACCACTTTCCATTTCAATTATACAGATTTTATCAATTATAATTTTACTAATTAAATATTAAAATAGCAAAATACAATACATAAAAAACAATGAATTTTCTATATAGATAAAAAAACCCCGGCGCATCACGCAGGTACATCGCTCGCTCGTTTTAAACTAAATGACAACCTTACAGCTATATTTACCACCAACTCTATTTCTAACAGTTTTATTAAGGATGGTATCCGCTCATTAATGATTCAATTATCTTATTTTCTCTTGCACATTTTACTCTCATCCGTAAAAGTATCTCTACCTTTTGAAAATTTCGTTTGTGGATTGACTTTTCTACCCTTTTTTTCTGCTATAAATACCCACACCTTATCCTCCATTGTATCAAGAACCTCAGAGATCACTTGTCTGACTTAGTCCCAGCTCTGGCTTCCATCGAGAAGAAGATGTGGTTCGGCAAGTTCTTATTCGCAGCATACATGATGACATCCGTCTCAGCCCAAAATTCTCCCCAAGACTATGTCGATGCACATAACGCTGTTCGAGCTGAAGTGGGAGTTGGTCCAGTTGCTTGGAACAAAACTGTGGCAGCCTATGCTCAAAAGTACGCAAATTCAAGGGTTGAAAGCTGTGAATTGGAGCATTCAGGAGGGCCCTATGGTGAGAATATTGCAGAGGGTTACGGTAACTTGAACGGAGTTGACGCCGTCAAAATGTGGGCAAGTGAGAAGCCTTTCTATAGTCATGATACCAATTCATGTGTCGATGATGAGTGCCTGCATTACACTCAAGTTGTGTGGCGCAAATCGGTTCATTTAGGATGTGGCAGAGCTAAGTGCAGGAATGGGTGGTGGTTTGTCACTTGCAATTACGATCCCGTTGGAAATATTGAGGGTCAAACCCCGTATTGATTTACGTTGCTTAGAGTTCTAGCTAGCTAGCCAGCCAGCCAGCCAATATATATTTATAAGAAAATAATGAAATCTTTTCTATTGAAGGACTTGTTTGCATGATTATAAAATTTAGGACCAAAATCTACTTGTATGAAAAGGGTAATGACAGGGGTATTAATTTTTTGCTCTGCATAATATTTCTTTATATCAAAATCATAAAAAAATAAATAAAAAAGAAAACACTAATTTAATTTTTTTCATGTCAAACTTAATTTTAATGTTATTTAGTATGACGTGAGATATGTTTATTAATTTGTCATCAGTTGCATATCAAAGTGATCACTCTGTTCTCAGTTGAAAAAAGAAATGGGTCAACGATTTAACCTCATATAAATTTAATTGGCAATGAAATTAATGTCAGGCAACTGAGCTGGCATAAAATATTCAGACCATTGATTTGTTTCTTCAATCAGTAGATTTGATTGTGATATTATTCGAAGAATGGGAATTAATTAACCAATAAGCAAGACATCAGATATGTAATATTGCTCTCCGATTTCATATTCTACTCGAAATAATTCTTCCATTTCTGGCATATTATGGCATTTAATTACTTGCCATATGCAGGTAAATTAGAAATCAACTGTTAGATGATAACTTTGGGAAGTTTATCAAATGAATTATAACGTTTTTACCATCCATTTAATGTGATGAGAGATTAGAACAAATATACAATTTGATGAATCAACAAATTGGACTATGTATATAATAATAAAAAATAAAAAAACACATTAATTTCCCCAAATTTGGTCGATCCCAGGAATGAAGTTCACGAGGTCATCTCTGGTGATTTGCACTCTACGTGTAATAGCTTCGGTTCACGTCTCACTGGCCCAGGTTTTTCCTGATGACTTCGTGAAAGCCTATAACAAGGTGGCGCTGTCCCAATTTATTGGAACAAAACGTTGGCAGCCGAGGCAAAGGAACTTACTATACCAAGGATCTCCACCTGCAATGTGATCGATGATCTTTTCGATCACATTGCAGGTTAGGGAATACCCCAGCTAGACGCCCATATATAAAGCACTAACTTATTCGAAATGTATCCATTTGGGTTGAGTTGGAAACTCTATCAATCACTCATCAATTCGGAAAAAGAAAAAAAAAAACCTATGTTTATAGAAAGCATGGGTTTGTTATCATTAAAAAAAAGCATTTTGAATAAATGTTTTTTCATTAATAACCATCTAGCTGCTATAATTATTTTCACCTTACATATAAGCTTTTCTTACAACCCAACAGTGCTGAGTTGTGAATCAAGTCTAGAAAAATTCCGGGTGGTCAATAGCTATTACCTATCTGAAGTTTTTATTTGAAGAAAAGATAAAATTAATAATTAAAAAAAATTATAATACAGTGGAGGTTTGTGTTAGAACATCAGTACAAGTTAGCGCAATAATAATCGACAACTTGTCGTATACTATAAAAAACTAGCTGACCTTCTTGGTAATCAATAACAAGAATTTGAAATTAAAAGTTTGTTTTCTTATAGTTGTTAATATAATAATTAGTGAAATTTTATATAATTATTAATTTTAGGATCAATAAAATTAATTAAGTAGTGCATAAACTAACTAGACATCTATATTAATAATAATAAAAAAAAACTAGCTGATGATCAAAACAGCCCAGGTGCTCTGAGTTTCAACCAGGTCCTTGGCTAACTTTTTCCTTGCACGACGATGTTTTGGTTCCTCCCATGTTAATCCACGTAACACGGCACTTTTTTTTTCTTTTTTTCTGAAAGGCTGCCAACATATACGTGACCTAAAAAAAATACCTTTACCTTTTTCTCTGTCTTTTGGGTCGTGATTCACGATCATGAGATAAAACACGTTGGGATATTCTCGAAACATGCTGACTTTTGGTGGGCATGTTTCCACGCACTTCTTCTATTAATTTCATGAGAGGTAAGATTTTCGAATAAATCCCGCAAATAAAGATTGAATTATTTTTGTCATTCTGCTAAGGTCACTTATTTATTGCTAAAACTTTAAGATTTACGAGAACTTTAACATCCCAAAAGGAAACCTTTCCCTAAAAAATTAGGTAAATATTCCCTCGCATTCATGCTAATCCATTTTGTATATAATTGTTTGTAGGTTTAAAAGAAGATAGAAATATATATTAATTTTGTTTGAATGATTACATGCTTCTAGAGAAATCAATCAGCTGTTCGGGAATTTCTCGAGAGAGAACAAATAAAGGTCCATTCACGCTGTTAGCATCAATATTTTATTTCCACAAAGACTTGCATAATTTTAAGTCATCGTTCACATAATTTTCCACAGCCAACGCCGCCTATAAATACCGTTTGAGCTCTCATCGTTATTTCATCCATCACCTGCGAAATTCATTTGCATAACCAAGAATAGAAAAAGGTGTGAAAAATGACGCCAAGCAAGATTTCTCTTGCTTTCTTTTCTCTTATAACCCTAACCCTAATCCTTCCCTCTCGTGCCCAAGACAGCCCACAAGATTACCTCGATGCTCATAACACAGCTCGTGCAGCTGTAGGTGTTGGTCCACTAACCTGGGACACCACGGTGCAAGCCTATGCACAAAATTATGCTAACCAGCGTGCCGGCGATTGCAACCTTGTCCATTCAGGTGGACCTTACGGGGAGAACCTTGCATGGCGCTTCCCGGACCTTTCTGGTACAGATGCTGTAAAAATGTGGGTTGATGAGAAGGCTTACTACGACTACGACTCCAACTCATGTGCCGCTGACCAGCAGTGCGGGCACTATACTCAAGTGGTTTGGGCTAACTCTGCTCGCCTAGGATGTGCTAAAGTGAAGTGTAGCACCGGAGGAACCTTCATTGGGTGCAACTATGATCCACCCGGCAACGTTGTCGGGCAAAAACCTTACTGATTATGAAATCAGTGCTTCTGTTACCGGCCGGGAATTATAGTGATAACTAAGCTGAATTATATTGGCATTAACTAATAAATAAAAGAAACTTATCTGCTACATTCTAATATGCTGGCATACACAGGAAGTTCACGTGGTGTACGTTTGGATGATTTTTATATATATATATATATATATATATATATATATATATATATATATAATTTTAATTACAGTCATAATGATAACAACTTGTGTGCTGTAGCATCCAATTTCATTTTAACTTATTATTAAATTGAAAGAATAAGATAATTAAATATTAGAATCGATCGAGCACCTGAATTTGTTGATTTGATATATTCTACACTGATAAATTGTGTTATAATAGAATTCGATTGAGGTTAAAAGCTTTGCCTATGAAGATATTCAACTATTGATATATCAAGAAAATTGGATAAATATATAATGTAGTGTGTGGGTAACATAATGTCATGTAAAAGTCTGCCCTATGCATATGTAGACTACGTACATACAGAGAGCTAACATAAATAATTTCGAAGATTGAAACCATTTTCTTATACGAAACGGGGCGTATAGAGCCACCCCTCTTGCTGCATGAAAATTGCTTAGTTTCGCATGATCATGCAAATAATTAGTAACCGAGATTGAACATATTTTGGTGGACAAAGTCCGCCATTTGCACTGGAGAACAAACAGTGGTGGAAAAGATCATGGATAAAAAAAATGTTTTAATTTAGTAAAGAATCTATATATTATTAATCCACAAAAAATGATTTTGTATAATGGATTTGTTGTATGGTTGATCGAACGGCAGAGAGATATATAATCCAGATTTCAGTGGCTCTACGTGGAAACAAATCTCGACCATGCTTTCAACATCTTGGATAGATTTTTTTCAGGATTGCACAGCAATTCGTCTCGGATGGTGATGGTTGCCTGGCTTTTTGTGGCCTCGATTACCACTCGAAGTCTTAAAGCTAATTTATCATCTCGAATATATATATATATATATATATATATATATATATATATATACACAAAAAAATATATATATATATATATGATGTGTACATATTCAAAGAAAAATCCGATAAGGGCTTTGGAGATGAGTTGATGGACTTTGAGGTTCATGAACAACTCCAAGAGATCAAGAATTAGTTGATCGACCCAGAATGTTGATGATGGGCTTGGAGATTGATGAGGGCTAGAAGAACACATCACTAAAATATACCGAATGCCTACCCGGTTTTTCGTTGAAGGATTTATTGCAAATTATTACTGTCAGGTTTTTCGTTGAAGGATTTCTTACGAATTATTGCACTCTATATTTTTTTTTAAATTATTTTGTATTTAGAAATATATTAAAATAATATTTTTTATTTTTAAAAAATTATTTTTTACATCAACATTTTAAAATAATCTTAAAACATAAAATATTTAATTTAAAAAAAAATATATATTTTTTTTAAATCACATTGCCAAACATCTAGTAATTCTGTATTAATTGACAAAATTATAAGAAAAGAAGAAAAAAAAACGAGTCATTTGGTTGGATCAATGATTATAATGGAAGACAATTACAATTATATATGGAAAACCCAAATTGGCTCTTATGAGTTTTGGCTATTAAATAATATATGTAGAAAGATTATTAGATAATATCGATATATTGCTTTTCATTTTTATATATATAAAAAAATGAAACCTGTATATAGTTATTATAAGACTTGCATATATTGTGATAGACTCTACTTTTATTCGAGTAAAGGTGAATAGTTCATCGGAATTTCTCTAAAGATGATCCTCCTCTCAGGCTCTTGAACAATTATGACAAGGCCTATCACACAAGCAGATCGAGAGAGGCTGAAGATAATAGAAAACTTATTCGCCCTGTTCATCATGAGTTTGAGTTTTGCTTTTGACCTCCAGATAACCTACGAATGACTCAAAGTTCATGCCATGGTGGTCCAAGTTTTTCAGCAGATACATTCACATAACAACAGTTCATTGATCAGTTAGCCTTTTTCCAAGTATCAACTCTAGTGATTCTTTGGACACCCTTTCTAGATGCTCCTACAAGTTTATTTTTTTTATGCGAGGAAACTCATCGTCCAGAAAATATATTTTATAGGTTCTCCTGGTGAAGGAATAAAATTTTGGTTATCTCAGACTCTTATAAAGGATACAAGCCCTGATTTGAACTCGAGACCTGTTATACAGATCACGAGTTCTTTACCATTACATCACGCGCCTTCCTACAGGTTACTTTTCATCGTTTCTTTGCCTTGTGGAAAATGGGAGCAAATATCTCCGCAATCTTATCAC
Organism: Salix caprea; assembly: GCA_964035475.1. NCBI lineage: Eukaryota > Viridiplantae > Streptophyta > Magnoliopsida > Malpighiales > Salicaceae > Salix > Salix caprea. The sequence continues at coordinate 6,344,501 of OZ037760.1, forward strand.
AGACTTTACATATCAAAGTTATTTCAAGCACCCTCCTCCAGAAGGAGAAGAAAGCGTATAGCCAATTTGGTTAGACTGCTTCCCTGTTCTTACTATTTTATTTACCTTACTTCATTCTGAAAAAAGCAAGAACATGGTAGTCTCCTTGATCAATGCAGGAGTTAGTAATTTTATCATTTCAAGGATCACCTCTTGGTGACCACGCAAGCTTTATGTCCAGAGGGGATGTTTTGGTTACTTTAGGTTGCTTCAAAAGGTTAAAATGATGCGAGTTGCAGCTAAAAAAAATCGACTTTTTTCCTATAAATTCCCCCCATCAACATGCCTTAATGCTCACCAAACATTCAATTAGCTTACTTCAGCATCATAACAAGAATATAATATGGTTATGAGCAAGATTTTACCTCTTCTTTTCTGTCTCGTGAGCTTAGCCCTTGTTCATCCTTCCCTCGCCCAAAACTTACCACAAGACTACCTCAACGCTCACAATGCGGCTCGTTCACAAGTTTCTGTGGCAAATATTATCTGGGACAGCACGGTGGCAGCCTATGCTCTAAACTATTCCAACTCCAGGATCAGCGATTGCAAACTCGTCCATTCTAACGGCCCTTACGGTGAGAACCTGGCCAAGGGCAGTGGCTCTTTCACAGGAACGGCGGCGGTGAACTTGTGGGTGGCAGAGAAGCCTCGCTATGACTATGCATCCAATTCTTGTGTTGGAGGGGAATGCTTGCACTACACTCAAGTCGTTTGGCGCAATTCAGTTCGCGTAGGGTGTGCCAGGGTCCAATGCACCGATGGCTGGTGGTTCATTTCTTGCAACTATGATCCCCCGGGCAACTATATGGGGCAACGCCCTTACTGAGGACTCCTCGAGTTGCCTCAAAATGCTGCTGCTAAGAGAAAGTAGCCACGGAGAAACAACAAATCAAATACTTGAACGCTATGAACAGGTGATAGGAAATAATTGAAGAATTCCAGAATTGATCTGTTGTATTTAATCTTTCTTAGTACATTACAGAGGAAGCATTGCTTCTTATATAGTTAGGCTATTACAGAATAGGAAATTACAGATGGCTTAGGAGCCTTACAATCTAAACAGGAAATAAAACGTGTGGATGATAATTAATTCCACTCCTGGTTAATTACAACTTGCTACATCCCCCCTCAAGTTGGTGCATGGATGTCTTTCATGCCCAACTTGTCTAAGACTTGGTGAAATATTTTTCCGGAGACAGCCTTGGTGAGAATGTCTGCCAGTTGGTCTTGCGATCGAACATGAGGTACTGCAATTACCTTTGCTTCCAGTTGCTCTTTAATGAAGTGTCTATCAATCTCTACATGTTTTGTTCGGTCATGCTGAACCGGATTGTGAGCTATGTCACATGCAGCTTTGTTATCACAGTATAACTTCATAGGCAATGTTGGTTCAATCTTGAGCTCTTGTAATAAGTTCTTAATCCATAGTAGCTCACACACACCTTTAGCCATACCCCTATACTCTGCTTCCGCACTGGATCTAGCCACTACTCCTTGCTTCTTGCTTCGCCATGTAACCAGATTTCCCCCAACAAATGTCAAGTATCCTGCAGTGGAGCGTCTGTCATCAATTGAGCCTGCCCAATCAGCGTCGGTATAGCCTTCAATATTCAGTGCGTCTCCTTTGGTGAACATGATACCTTTACCTGGAGAGGACTTTAAATATTGTAGGATGCGCATTACTGCCTTCATGTGTTCTTCATTTGGAGAGTGCATAAACCTGCTAACAACACTAAGTGAGTATGCTAAGTCAGGGCGTGTATGTGCAAGGTACATCAATCTTCCCACTAGCCTCTGATATTGCTCTTTGTTTGCTGGAGTCTGATTTGAGTGTTCACTGAGTTTTACATTTTCAGCAGCGGGAGTGTCACTTGGTTTGCAAGCTAGCATCCCAACTTCGTTGAGCAAATCAATTGTGTATTTCTTTTGTGACAAGAGGATGCCATTTTTGGATCTCAAGACTTCGATGCCCAGAAAGTACTTTAATGGTCCAAGGTCCTTCATTTCGAATTCTTGCGAGAGGTAAGTTTGCAAGGCTTCTTTTTCACCCGTGTCATTTCCTGTCACAATCATATCATCAACATAGATAATCAATATTGTAAGCTTCCCCATTTTATGCTTCATGAATAACGTGTGGTCGGAGCTACTCTGTTGATATCCAAAGGCCTTCATTGAGTTTGTAAACCTGCCGAACCATGCTCGTGGTGATTGCTTCAATCCATACAATGATTTCCGCAGTTTGCACACTTGTTTGCTTCCTTCAACCTGTAACTGACATCCTGGAGGCAATTCCATATATACTTCTTCTTGTAGGTTCCCGTGCAAGAATGCATTCTTCACGTCAAATTGATGTAATGGCCAATCAAAATTTACAGCTAATGACAAGAGGATACGCACTGTATTTATCTTAGCCACTGGGGCAAACGTTTCGGCATAGTCAATCCCATACGTTTGACTGTATCCTTTGGCCACAAGTCGTGCTTTAAATCTCTCAATGTTACCATCTGCTTTGTATTTGACAGAAAAAATCCATCGACATCCAACAGGTTTTTTTCCTGTAGGTAAGTCTATCACCTCCCATGTTGCATTTCTTTGGAGAGACTTCATTTCTTCGTTCATTGCATCTTTCCACCTCGGGTCCTTGATAGCTTCCTGCACACTGTTAGGAACATGCACAACAGACAATTGATTTGCAAATGATGCACATGCCTTTGATAGTCTATGGTATGACACATAATTATTTATTGGGTATTTAGGAGTTGCAGTAAGGACGGGTTCATAGGTAACTCTCTGGATTTCTCTTGTGCTACGGTTAGGAAGTATGCGACGAGAAGGTTCAAGGTTTACCTGCGGTACTTCAAGAGATGGTGACTCATGAGGACTAGGAGCATCAAGTGGAGGAGACGATTGAAGTTGTGGTACAGTTGCTTCAGTTGCAAATTCTTGGTCACTCTCTTGAAGTTCGAAGGTTGGAGGCTCAATAGCTGTATCTCTAGGTTCAGGTATTTGGGGGCTAAGCAATGTATGGCTTGTGTTTTCAATTTGGTGGTTAAGGGTCTGTATGTTACCATTTTCGTCTCCAATATCCTCTGCTGTCTTCCTAGTTTCTGTTGTAGGAAAATACATCTGATGCTCATGGAATTTCACATCCATTGTGACATACAATTTCTTAGTAGGTGGATGAAAGCACCTGTATCCTTTCTGATGGAGACCATATCCCACAAAGACACACCTGATGGCACACGGTTGAAGCTTATGACGGGTCTGTTTTGGTATATGAACAAAGGCAGTGCAGCCAAAGACTTTTGGGGGAAGGTTTGGTGTATGTGGTGATGACAGGCTTTGGTTTATTGTTTCAAGTGGTGTGTGGAAGTCTAGGCTGCGAGATGGGATACGGTTTATGATGTATGAGGCAGTAGTAAGGGACTCACCCCAAAAATGAAGGGGCATGTTGGCTTCAAATAATGTGGCTCGTACCATTTCCAAGAGGTGGCGGTTTTTTCTTTCTGCAATTCCATTTTGTTGGGGTGAATAAGGACATGTAGTTTGGTGGATTATGCCTTGGCACTGTAAGAATTGTTTCATTTCATGATTGACAAACTCCCCGCCATTGTCAGTGCGTAGGACCTGAATTGCACTTTGATACTGGGTAGCAACCATTGAGTGAAATTGCTTAAAGAGTGAGCACACAGCTTGCTTTGTTTTCATCAAACATACCCATGTCATCCGACTATGATCATCGATGAAGGAGACAAAATAACGTGATCCATTCAATGTTGGAACCTTGGCAGGTCCCCATACGTCTGAGTGTATAAGGGAAAAAGGAAATGGATTTTTATTAAAACTTGGGGAAAAAGGAACACGGTGGCTCTTTGCCAATTCACATGTTTCACATTTAAGCAATGGTTGAGATGTGTTTAAGAATAAGTCTGGAAACAAATGTTTCAAATATCCAAAAGAAACGTGTCCAAATCGTTTGTGCCACAACCAAATTTCAGACAAAAATGATGAACTGGTGACTGATAGTGATTTCGCCAATGCATTTGAGCTAGACTCGGTGAGATCAAGATAATAGAGCCTCCCCTTTCTAGTACCACAACCAATCGTCTTCCTTGTCTTGATGTCCTTAAACACACAATGGTCAGGCCAAAAAATTACAATACAATTCAGAGAGATAGTAATTTGTGAGACAGATATTAAATTGAAATTTAGGGAAGGGACTATAAGGACAGAGTCCAAATTCAATTTGTTTAACGAGAATGAACCTTTCCCAATAATTTTGGCTTGAGTTCCATTTGCTGTGGACACAACACATTTTTCAGATTGTTTCAATTCAGAGACAGAGGACGTATCAAAGGACATATGATCAGTTGATCCAGAATCAATTATCCATTCACATGATTCACTAGGTGTGGGTTTATCAAGTTGCGTACCTGGCATTTCCGAGGAGGTATGCAGTGCAGTGGCGTCTGTTTGAGGAGAGTTTCCAGCCACTGCTATGGATGTAGAGGCAGATGTGGGTAACGCCTGGCCTTTCCGTTGTGGTGCTTTGGATGGATCCCACCATTCAGGATATCCGATCAACTCATAGCAGCGGTTTTTTGTGTGTCCAGTACCTCCACAGTGCGTGCAATATTTAGTTGAGCCAGGGTTTTTGTTACTATTGTCAAAGTTGCGACCCAGTTTGCTTCCAATGTCAAAGCTGCGTGATGTTGCCATGGAGCCAGAGTGTCGAGCTGGGGTGTTTCGACGGGCTACCATGGCCACAGTGTCAGGTGTAGTCAGGTCATTGGTTAAGAGAATTCGGCGATTGGCTTCTCTACGAATATAGGCATATGTGCTTTCAAGGTCAAGACTTGGGTCCATGCGCAGAATTTCCCCTTGTACTTGTTCAAATTCAGCATCAAGGCCATTCAAGAAAATATGTATTCTCAATTTTTCAACTGCTGCTTTATACATAACAATATCTTCTGGGTCTTTCATCTTCACTTTATCACGGTAGTCTAGTTCTTGAAATATCTCAACCAGCTCACCGTAATATGTAGGCAGAGGCCGATTTGACTGGCGAATGGTGAAGGCACGTTGATTGAGAGCAAAAATTTTTGTTTCATCTGATCCATCATAGAATGCTTTCGCAAGAGCATTCCATATTTCTCTGGCAGTGCGTAGGCGAAGATACCTTTTCATGATCTCTGAGTTCATAGACGTGAGTAGCCAGCCTTTAATCTTCTGGTTTTCAGCATACCATTTGGAGTAAGAGGGGTCCTTTGCATCAGGTTGCGGTGAATTGCCAATGATATACTCCAGTTTTTCGCGACCGGCGATCTGCATTTCGATGATTTGAGACCAGGTGTCATAATTGGTCTCTGTGAGAATTATACCAGCATTAAAGCCTGGGCTTTCAGTTTGGACGTGTATAATAGGTGATGGTGATTCGGTTTGAGAAGGTGATTCAGTGGTCATTGTTTGCAGAGATTTGGGGTTCTTGATTTTAGTGGGTTTGCAGAGATTTGGGTTTCTTGGCTTTAGTGGGTTTGCCGAGATTTAGGGTTCTTTGATTTTGTGGGTTTTGTAGAGATTTGGGTTTCTTGATTTAGTGTGTTTGTGGGTTTGCAGATTTTTTCACAACCTGCTCTGATACCATGAAGAATTCCAGAATTGATCTGTTGTATTTAATCTTTCTTAGTACATTACAGAGGAAGCATTGCTTCTTATATAGTTAGGCTATTACAGAATAGGAAATTACAGATGGCTTAGGAGCCTTACAATCTAAACAGGAAATAAAACGTGTGGACGATAATTAATTCCACTCCTGGTTAATTACAACTTGCTACAATAATAATGTCTTTGATGAGTGAACACTGATCCCACTCTAGTGAAGACTACATCTTTCAATTGCTGCACCACGTTCTCGCTGTATATTTTGTTTTCTTCAATGTAGTTCGTCTGTTTTAAATGAATAAGCATGAATTATAACCAGTGGTGTTGTGTAAACTTGTTTTCTTTATTCTGTAAGAGATTAGGATGGAGAAGACAGAAACAAATGAAATGCCATTAATCTGAGGAAAGAAGGGAAATTAAGCGTGTTTAACATTCAGAATTACATGTAAAAATACCAGTTTAAACAATACTAAACAAGAAAACCCTTAAAGAACATTCTAATATCACAGTAAATTCACCTCCATACTGAAGCCAGGCTTTCCTCTACCAAAATAAGTTTCGAGGCATCTCGACCATTTTCAGCAGCTCTTTTTGACCTATCATTTCGCAAACTATGATGTTTTGTGTTTCTCAAAAGCATGATTTCCTGACACCATCCCTGCTACCACTTTACTTTCCTCAATATCACTTTTATCGTCATTTTTATCCTCCGATTATATCTCCAATTGCTAGCAGCAAACAAAATTGATAGATGACCGACAGCTATTGCAGATCAAGCAGCCGCCACACCTTCAGGGATATCAAATCCTGTAACGAAAATAAATCCAGAATATATTGCGAATACGCAAAATAGGATCCCGTTGCCTATAACTTTCCCATTATTCATTGCAAACCAGAATTCCACATATCTTTAATGATCATTCACAAGTAAAACACTTCTTTCTACAGAAACCATTTTCAAAAGAAGTTAAATTACGAACAGAAATAGAGTGTAGCGAAGGTTCCGTCAGTTGGGGCTTCTCTGTTTGATTGTGTGACTCTTGCGATTCTCTTTTACATACAACATAGAAGTGTAGTTCCGGTTATAAATATAGAAAAACTGTACACATGGGGAGAAATATATGAAATTTAAGATGGAGAACAGCATTGGATGAGTTTGTGGAGGAGCTCTTGTGTGCCAAGGGCCCAGAACCCAAGAGGGCTTCAAAACGATTAAAATCGTAACGGCCCATAAAAATCCATGGCCTTATAAAATTGAAAACCAAGGCCCATAAATTAAGGCTTCTTTTCTTTCCTAATTCATCGGTTATATGATCCAAGCCCAAGGCGAGCCTCTTTTTTTTTTTTAATAATAAAAATGATTAAAGTAGAGATACTCTTACATGATATAAAATCTAATTCCAAATCTTAACTTTTATGTGTGTGCGTGTTGATAAATAAAATATAATTGAATATTCAAAACTCAATAAAGTATAAATATTAAAAAAAACTAAGATATAAATATAATGAAAATCCAATTCGTAGAGAACTAGATTAAGCTAAATTAGAATCTATAGAAGGAAAATACTTTAATATATGGCTGACGTGGGATTAAATTATTATAATCTATTTACATATATTTATTGAAGATTTGAAAACGAAAGCAAATTATGCCAAACTAATATTTCCTTCACATATCAAGGCCTTTGCATTGGGTTTGGAAGATGAAGTCACTGTAATTGTTCGGTCATCAAAGTTAAAAGTCTTGAGTTTTGACTTTTAGCAGCATCAGCACTTCATCTTTTCCGCAGATTATTTCCTTGTCTGCAAGATTAACTCAAAATGTGGGGCCTTTACGAATGGATTTGATACACATTTCAGGCCTTTCTTGGGTAAAACCAACATTTCCCAAGCAAAGATGGCAAGCCTTAACATGTATATGTATATGTATATGTATATGTATATGTATATGTTTGGTCTAACATTAAGGTTGCATCGAATTCGATCCTTTAGTGACCGTTTGGGACGGCGTTTCAAATGCCGTTTTCAAAAAAATCAATTTTTTTTTGTTTTTTTTTTCATTTTAAATAAATATATTTTAGTGTTTTTAGATCATTTTGATGTGCTAATGTCAAAAATGATTTTTAAAAAACTAAAAAAACATCATTTTGATGTATTTTAGCACAAAAAACACTTTGAAAAGCTACCGCAACCGTTCTCCCAAACAGGTCCTTAGTAAGGTCAAAAGTTTGCGTTTCTTGCAAGGTGGAGATATACTTTTACCAATAATTCGAAACCTTTCGAGTTGTTATTTATGCAATCACATTGAATGATAGGCAAATTATAAAAAGAAACAACTCCTTTCTCTATCAATATTTAGGAAGAGAACATTCTTTTGGGAGGTTATTTTGGAATCTCTTGTTATCTTGACAGTAGTCGTAAATCATGTGGTGCAGCCTAACCCACTTGAACCACCTTCTTTGTGTAGATGTTAAAGTGCTAAATCTTTCCTTGTTCCACCAATTAGTAGAGCTTTCCGCCCTACAGAACCTTGGATTTCCATTCCAAGGACAAGCATCAATCTTATGATTCCTGAAGGAAGCTATAAAGGGACCCTTTGACCAATCAATTTTGTCTTTTCCACCTCGTGTTGCCCAGCTGTCGCCGTTCCATAGGCTGGCTTTGATGCTCATTGGCTGCCACCTAGGATAGGCTACTCCCTTGTCTGCGTGGTTTCTGTAAAGTCTGATAGGAATCCTATCCACCATGAACCTGAAAGATGAGAAAAACCATGAATAGAGTCCCGCGGGTTGTCTTTTTAGACTTGTTAACAATTAGTCAAAATTGGCTTACACGATTTGGTGAAGGTTCCACAAGACAGAATAAGTATGGAAGTTTTTTGTTGGATCAAACCAGAGATAAATCCTCTCTTCACGATCATCATTCCCATCAGCATAAACATTTGTTTGAAGAATATATGGTTGGCCACTCACATTTCCAAGGAATTCAAAATCTATCTCATCACGTTGAGGTTGATCCGATGAGAGCTGCAATATTGTCATTTGAAATAGGCAATTGGACATACAAAAAGAAACTAAAATAAATATACATGTACTTGATTCAATTTTCTTACATAAAATGCCACAACTGTTCCTGCTGAATGACCTGGTACTAATTTTATTTGCATATCAATCTGCCCGAATAAGAACATCTGGTTCGAAGCAAAACCGGATCCTAAAATAATAGCAGTAATAAGATAAATGAGCACCAAGACATTTTTCAAGTTAGTTTTTTGTAGATTTTGTATCCCATACCAGATTCTTGGTCTAGTTTCAAGCTTCTTGTCCTGCCATCAGAAGTGGTGTATACATGGCTAGGAGACCATGTTACAGAGAAGTCCTTGTTGAAATCTCCGGTTGAAATAACAGAGGAAAATGAAACCTGGAAAGTATTTGTAATGAGAAGTCCGATGAAGACTGCGAATTTGAAAGTAGTGGACATTGTTTTGGCGAAAATGACAGGAAGAGGAAATGTAGTTTAACAGGGAAATGCTTGATATGCTATATATAGGTATTGCATGAGAATGAAATGAATAGGAAGTAATAAGGTTGTTGCTTAAGAAAGAATATCTTTAGGGAGAAGCAAAGCAATTTCATATTGTTAGCATCTTATTGGAAATAACTTATCAGAATGTAAACAGATAGATTAAAGCTCAACAAATGACTTCAGATTTCTAGTTTATTACAAGGGTATCATTCATTTTCAGGTCCAATGAATCATATGACTTCATGAATGCCTCATGACAGAATATATCAGGAAAGGTCCATCCGTTGGGAGTTCCAGCATTTGAGTGAAAGAGGTGTCTCGGCAATGTTATGAGCAAATAATTATGTTATGTATAATATATGTTTACTTCTAACAGATGTGGTGACAGACTCATCATTTTTTCATGATAAAGGATACCTAGCTTTGGGCATACCTCAGGATTTCTCAATCAGGAGCCTTTTTTTCGGGTAGGTTAGCAGAATGCTTCGGAAAGTGAAAAACTAGCTGACCGGAGCTGCTTTCTTTTCTTTAGGGCTATTATTTTAGGATAGCTTGGTGTTTAAACCTTCCCTTCTAACTCATTGAAGGACTCTTTTTTATTCTTTCCCTCCAATCTTAGGGCTATATATGTAACTATGGAGTTCACTTCATACTTTCAATTCAGGCATCCCTGCCCTCCAAACTATCCCCAAGTTGGCCTAGCTCATCGTTTTTCTCTTCTTAATTTGCTTTTACAGGAGATGATTAAATTGTTTTTTGCCGAACCCTCCAAATTACGTTTTACGCAGAAAAAGGCATCGTGTAGTTTGCTCGGATAAATAATGTATTAGTTGGGAACAGGCAGCATGAATAAGTTGCCTCTCTTTCTAGTTTCTAATACATGGTGTAATCATTCTGATTATTACAATTTGTTAGGATAAGGACATGGAGTATCTTCGACACAAAGTTTAACTAGAGTAAAGAACATCAATGGCTGCCTTCTTCTAATCTTTCTGCAAAGAGAACATTTTGTAATAATAAACAGGATGCTTTATCATTCAGCTGACTGTGGCTTTAAACGAACTACAAATCATTCCCTGCGCACTAATTAAGTTTTTTTTTTCCTGAAAAATTAGCATCCTACAAGTACAGGGGTAGAGAGAGTACCTAACATTAACAAAAATTGTTTGCTTTAGCCAATGGTTGCTCAATCATAAAAGACTGATTCAAAAGTCCAAGAATGCTGCAATACAAAACTCTCCCCCAAATTCACCAGGGAAACATGATCGGTCATGCTCTATATTTCACCATCAATTTTAACACTTTTTTTTCTATGATGCCCAATGACTACTATGGAAAGGAAAGCAGTTCTCCAAATTGGGTCTGGCCCACTGCTACTATAACAAGATTTTCAAGGCACACAGCTAGCAGGAATATCTTTCGTCGTTGAAATAAGCTAGATTCTGTGTTTCTATCTTTCCAAGAATACCTGTGATAGGCCATCGTCAGGTATTGTCTCTTTGCCTTGGTAGTTGTAAACCAAGTTTTTCCTTCGGATATTAAATGGATGTGCAGGAATGGGACAAAATCTAGAACTGTACTTCAAGTCTTTCTGGAAAATATAATGGCAGCTAGCAGGGAAATATTTCTCGCGAAATTATGAGTTCTTTATATTGCAGGGGAAGATTTTAACTCATGTAACTATTTTAAGCGCATTGACCAAGCTCTACACCTTTGCAGTTTGCCCCGAAGCTTTATCTAAAACTGAATACTTTCAGGAAGCATATTCCTGCTATAGATTGGTCCTATTCTTTGAAAATTCATTCTTATTATCTGAATGATAAAAGGAATTCCGCTCTTTTGAAGTCATCCCTGTACTGAAAGTTTCGGACCTTTGGTCTTTTCTAATCTAGGCTTTGAGCTACAAAGAATGCCCGCTCTTGACATATTTTGTTCTGTAATTTAAACTTCTTCCTGAGAAGAACTCTCAAATCTGAGATTAGGTTCATATATATTAACATAATGCAACCAAAACAAAACTAACACCCAAGAAAATCAAGAAAAGAAGAGAGTTACAATGATTCAATTTGGCCAATTTTGTCTAAATCTTTGTTTGTTCGCTGATCATCACTGGTATGATCTTGGCTGCAGGCAGATTAAAAGATTCTCCGATACGTCAGAGATGTGAAATGTCAGTACGAGGCAGGTTATGAAAAATCTGTGAATCTCTTTGTCAGATACTATCAAATCAATGGTCATGGTTATGAAGCATTGATCATCCAACACTATCTCTCATTGTCCCGCCAGAACTGCGTTTTTCTTATATTTTTTACCGAAAAATATCTTGAAAAACAATTACTAACATCCTTTCAAATAACTGATCTTCGCTTTCAACAACAACTACACTTGCTTGCTTAATATCTTGCAGCTTTACTGACTGTCTGTGCATACTTAGGTTCTCATTCGTATCCAAATCAAATTCAAACCCCACCAGTCTTTTTTTTATGTTTTGGACGGCAAAATGTCTATGACTAAAATCATTCAACAAGATCATTTTAATACGGGAAGAGATGTTGAGCAGGAAAAGTGTCATCTAAAACAGAGGGCGCTGAAATTATTCAACATCCAAATCAACAACTGTTTCCTTCCAGCATTTGTATGTATGCCTGTTGATATTTATCTTTTGCTCTTCATACGGAAGAATGATCTTCTTGCTGTATTTGAGCTTGTGTCTTGGAATACTACAAGTGTCGAAGCTGCTGAGTGCTTGAAAAAACTGGACTCTTGCTGTATCATAATATTTATCTTTTGCTATTTTTTTTATTAATTCAAACAAAATTCAAAATTGGTTGGCAATAGTATGAATGAATTGGTTTTTCCAGCTGGGTTTTGCCGGGTTCTGGTGTGTTTTAAGTCTTATGAACTACGAGTTTTTTTAGAGACATGTTTAGGGTTGGTTTTTTGTTTTAACCTCATCTTTTATAAAGTATATTTTATGGATTCAGATAACTGAGTAATATTCTGACTATCCTAAATTTTTATTGAAGATACACGTTTAAACTCGAACTCAAGATCTATTATACAGATCTACAATTATCTCAAACTCTTATTAGAAATATATACCTTAATTCAAACTCGAAACTTGCTACACATATAACAAGTTTTTTAGGGTTGGTATTGACTATCAGTATTCACATATACTATTATGATATGTCATGTGTACAGTACAGAAAGGGATACGCTGGCAGTCAACACTAGATGGTAGATTTGGTTGCTGGATGAATTTATTTTTTTATTTGAAGAAATGAAGCTCATGGGCGGTAAAAATTGGCAAAAAGGTTATAAAAATACTACAAGAATAGTATTTAGAAACTGGTAAATACTAGGTTTTTGTATTAAAAAAAATGATTTACAAGAAACAGTCATGATTATTAATTTAATTTTTTTTATAGATACTTTAAACAATACAATTGAATTGAATTATGTAATTTATTATTTTATTTTAAATATAAAAGCTGTTATAAGCTGTCAATAAAATTTAGCGGACGGAGTTTTTTCTGCCCAAAGCGGAGTTTCCTACCCGTGAATCACAAGGTCTCCGTTACTTTCGTTGCTATCAATTAAAGTGTGTTTCGATTCCTATAGTTTTACTCATGTTTCACTTCGATCCTATTTGTTTTTAATTTCTCAAGATCAGCTCTCAGGTTTCCAAACACATCTAATTATGCCCTCCTGCTAGTTTCTTTTATCTATATAGGAAAGGTCAAATAGAGCACATATAAAGACAATGAACAGAGGAATTAAAATATTAAACAGCAGTATTTCATTTTTTTTCTTTTCTTTTATAATTCTTGTAGGTTTTTGAGAAAACATAATACCCTTATCGGAATTTGAAAAGTATTGAATTATTGAATAAAATTATTCAACTTGAAGTTCACTTATTTTTTATTTGGTTATTTTCACTCAAATGATTTATAAATGACAATTATGAATAAGTATTTTGTCTTATATTTAATTGGTTTAAATAGATTTTAACTCTTGATCTAAGCTAATCGTTGTAGATAAATGTATATAAAACTTTTATTGTTTTTAAAATTTTCAAACTAAATAAGATATATAAATAAAATGATGATAAATTATGATCATTCTTAATAATATTGACCCAAGGTACTTTAAAAAAATAGTTAAAAGTTCAATTTGCTTTGGTTATTCAAAACAACTCAAATTTTTTTCTCTTTTTTTTTAATGCAAGAAAACTCTATATTCTGAGAAATATATTTTATAAGTCTATGTGAGCGAATAAAATCTTGATTATTCTAGACTCTTATAAAAGATGTAAGCATTAACTCAAGCTCAAAACATGTTGTACTGATCGCAAACTCTCTTTTATCACGTCATGTCCCCTAAGGACTACATGGTATTACTCTATATAAATCCATGAAAATCTATAAGGAAATTCTAAAAAATATAGTTAAGGGGCCCCTCTATAAATTTTGATCAGGGTAAAATAGAAATATTTTGAAAATTTTATGAGGTTGAAATAGGAAAAAAAAGTCCTCCAGTAGAACATTTTTTAAAATATATGGACCAAATGCACTTGACCCTCACCACACGATCACCTAGTAATTAGATCCCATCTGCACCTTACCATTAACGATCGGGGATTAGAAAAATAAAGTAGTGTTTATAAATTTTTGAGTTTTATTTTTTATTCTTTTAATTGAAATTAATTATTTATGTATTTTTTATTGCTTTGGTATGGAAATATTAAAAATAAAAAATATTATTTTAATATATTACTAAATAAAAAATAATCGATATATATAAATCTAAATAAGCTGAAATAAAGTATCAGTGAAAGGGAAGAGACGTAGCAAACCTCATAGCATTTATACCTTTTCATTGAGAGCATTTAATCCACACCACCCATAACTCTCTTGCTCAGAGTCTCCATTTCCAGGTAGCTCATTGCTTAGCTTTAACCCTCCCTTTTTGATGTTATTTTATTTTTATTCGCTAGTACTTCAGTTGCAAGTAGCTTTGCACTGTTTTTGTTTGTAATTTTGCAGGATCTTTTTTGCATTTGTAAACGTTTAGTGTTTTTGGAAGATGGGTTTTGAGTGTGAATGTCAATGGACTAGATTTTTGTTGCTTTTGTGGGTTCGAAGTGGGTTTTGCATGTTGAAGGGATCAGGTGCTGACTTTGTTTGTGGATTTCATTTTTCTGGTTAGGGTTTTCTAAGGGCTTTCACTTGTTGAAATTAGTTTGGCTTTGGTTAGGGTGCATTTAATTGAATAAATCAGTAGCGAAGTAAAGATATCTGTGTTATGACAACTTGTTTTTATGAAATAATCGGCCTGTGATTTAAATCATGAACAAACTATCAAGCGTTAGCTTTGGTTAATTTGAAATCAATTGGATTGCTGGTATCGAGTATTTTTAATGTTTTAGAGATGGAAAATGAAGAGAAGCTGCTTGGCTGCTTGTTACGGAGCATTGGTTTTCAGATTGTCTTTGACATCTGTAGTAGTTTAGTGACTAGGCTAACTTGAAAATGGTGCCTATCAATAAAGTTTTCCACTTTTTTGTGTCTGTTTGAAGAATCTATAAAAATGGATGTTGAACCAGAGGAATAGGCTCAGTTTAGCATGTGTCTTAACTTTTCTGGTCTTGTCATGGTAAATGGTTGACTGAACAAAGAATTGTGAATTTTGTTTCTTTTCTCTTATAGTTTTTTCCTTCTTCTTCTAACATTAATAGTAGATTAAAACAGAGTAAAGTAGCTCTTACGGACAATTTTCTTTGGGTTTTGAAGATTTGATTGATTGAGAGTTCAAATTAAAGTAGGTCAAAACTTCAATATAAGTATATTTAATCGAGAGTTGCAAAAAACAAAACTAGCAGCAATAGCATCAGTAGATTAATTTCTTATTGTTATCTAATTGGTAAAATATTGGATCGTGGCTGGTTTCTGACACCCTATATGTACAGGGAGGACATTAAAGCTGTGAATTGGAGTGGAAGTGGATCATGATCAAGCGGTCACCACGTAGAAACCCCAGATCCAAAGGCACTAAGTTAAAACATGGTCTTCAGATTTGTTTGCTGCTTGGTATCTGCTTCTGGTTGATCTACCAAGTCAAGCACTCCCATGACAAGAAGAAGGAGCTTGATGAGAAAGATATAACTCTCTCTCTCAATGCACAACACCATAATGATCTTCCAAAACTTGGGAGGAAAGACCTCCATCCTGATTGGCATTACAAAACTAGGAGTGAGAAACCCGAGGAAGAAGACATTGTAGTAGACGAGGAAGTAAATAAGAAGGAAGAAAAGGGGCATGAAAAAGAGAAAGAAGAAGAGGGGGAATTCAAGGATGAAGAGGTGGAAAGAGAAGAACATATTCATGAAGATGAAGAGAGAGAAGGAGAAGGAACTGACCATTTAGACAAAGAAAGAGAAGAAGAAATCAGGCATGAAGAAGAGGAGCAAAATGAAGAAGCAGAGAGTGAAGAAACCAAAGACAAAGGCAGACGAGGTGGGGATGATGAAGTAGATGAACGTGATCAAGAGAAAATAGAAGGAGAAGCTGACCGTGATGAGGAATTTATGGATGAAGAGAAAGAGAGAGAGGATGAAGGTGAGGAAACAGAAAGTCAAGTTAGTGAAAGTGAAGATAATGGAGGTGAGGAAAAGGAAAATCAAGGTAATGAAGATGAGGACAGGGAAGTTCAAACGGACAATGAAACTCAATCAGAAGATCAGGATCCGGATCATGATGGAGAAGATAGCTCCCATGAGGCCCGAGAGGAACCTTACAAGGCAGACGATGCTTCCAGTGCAGTGACTCATGACGGCCAAATTATAAGCACTGAGCCAGAGAAAGAAGGTTTGGAGAAGTCAAATGAGAACTTGGCAGCAAATGATTTGCAACAAGTAAAGTATTCCATTATTGGTAACCCCTTGGATGTTAATGAGGATAAAAACAACTCGATATCTCAGCTGGAACTAGATGAAAATGGCCATCCTTTGAATGTAACAGCTGTTGAAAAGCAAAATGATGAGATCACTCTGACCAAGTCTGAGGATGAGTCACCTAACAACACAACGGTTACGGTCCTGTCACATGATCAACTAGTACCAAGCAATAAATCAATGGAAGTGAGTTCAGAAGCAGGTGACAACCAGGCTGGAGCAAACCTTGAAGTTTCGGGTTCATCCCAGCAGAATGGAACATTGAATGTCTCGGAATCGGATCAAATTCAAAATGCAACGATTGATGGTCGAGTTACTGGAGATGTATCCAACCTGCAAACCACTCAGTCGGAGCAGGTTAATAATGGCATGGTTTACAATAGCATTGACTCATCGAACTCTTCTAGTAATTTGGAGTCTGGTTTATCAAATGACATCATTAAGCCTGAATTAACAGCTGCAGAAGATGTGAATTCTGGGTTGTCTTCCAGAACAAATGAGTCCACAGAAGCTACTCGTGATGAGAGGTCAGACACCAGAAATAAACCAGGTAGAACAGATGAAAACACCAATTCTTCTAATATGAACGCGACTGAAGATGCAATCGTGCACGACCCTATTGATTCTTCAATTGGCCAAGATGAGAGAGAGGCTCTGATAGATCTAGCTACACTCCCAGAGACTGGTACAGGAGGGGTTAATAGTGGAAATGCTGCAGAAGAATGAGATTCTTACCACATGCTCTAGTGCATGTGAGTGATGTAAAGTTTTAGTTACCTTTTCACTCTGTTTCGATGCACGCGTGAAATGTTTTAGTATGTTTCCAGTTGGCCATGAAATATTTATCAGTGTCTAGAGAGTACAGCTTTTATTTTCCAAGCAACAGTAAAATATAGGCAGGTTGCAATCGCTGGTGGGTTTAATTGTATAATGTATATCAGCTTTTGTTGTTATGTTTTCTTTTCCTTTTTGTAATGTGTGAATGGTTTGGTGATTTGAGTCGGGACCAAAATCAGACTGTTCTAGTGAAATTATGTTTTATTCTGAAGGACTTTTCTACCTCAATTATCTGCTATTGTCCATGCAAACAGTAAGATGGAGAGGTTGAGAGCGATTGAAGGGAACTGGTTTAAATGAAACATGGCCAGGCCTTAAACTATAAAGTTCACAATGAAAGGGGTTAAACAAATATGCAACTTTTAGAAGGGAACTCTTTTAATCTTTTTTATTAAATAATCCTCCACCATTTCTCCTTTTTTAAGCAGGACGCTTGATGTATTTTCAGAGCATTGACAAACTCCTGTGCTGTGCAATGAATTTTCTTATATTCCCAGCATACGCAAGCAAAATCTAAGGAAACTGAATAAATAGAGCAGGCTTTCTAAGGAACTGAGTTGACTTTTCCGATGGGTTTCTATTTTTAATGGTAAACCATCAAAGGGACAGCATTGATGGCGTTGACGTCTCCGGAATCCAGCTAACTTTCAACTAGCTTTTTGACCATCTTACGGGAAAGAAAACTCGGTATCTGGACGCCATACTAGTCATCCACAGTTTCTAAACATGGAAGGAATTTATATATTTGGCATGTGTGAAATTCAGAAATTAGACTTTGGGATTTATTTATTTATTTATTTTACTTGAAAAGGATATTCTTAAACTAGCAAAAAATAATTATGAAAATCTTGTTTCTTTCTCCATCGTGAATTATTCTCGACATCCACAACCAGGTTGGCTCAGTCAGGCTGGGTCACAAACCTTTTTTGTTTTTATAGTAAATGACACCACCGGAAAAAAGAAAAACAACTGGAATTCGAATCACTGCCGCCTCATGCTGGCTGGTGCAGGCGGGTTGCTTCGTTATGCCCACCAACATTGGATTCTCATACTAAAGTCTGATAATACACCCCATAATAAACTATATACTAAACGATAAAAGGCACACAGCACAAGAAAATAAAAATAAAAGAATAGAGCCATGCCTTGTCATTCCTCACTGTACAAAAGAATAATAATTCATAACATCCAGCTAAAAACATAGTTTTTAGCAAAAAGAATCCAATACCTAAAAAACCTCATCTGATAACTCTCTAACTACAAATCAATCTTCTCCACACAAAACATCAAACGACAAAACTCTGACTCTGTCTCAACTCTTTCCTTAGCTTGTGAGTAAAGGATTTACAAGCATCCACACTTAGATCCACAGCTGCTGCTAATGCCACAAAGGCTGCCGCGTCCTCTGTACAGTTCACGTGCTGCACCCCAATCTCCACCTCTGGCTTGTTGCACGGACCATCTCCATTGTTGACACTTGATTGCATTACGAAACCTTTGTGCACAAACGGGGAAAGCATCCCGAGACTAAACTCGGATCCGGACCACGATCCAGACCCAGATCCGGAACCAAAATCGCAGCTAGAATGTGGACTGCTAGCCGGGGTGCTAACACTGTTTGTCATGTCGATCGTGAATTTCCCTCCATTTTTAGCTTTAATAACTGAGTTGACTAGTGTTGTGGTGGAAGGGGAGGCTGAAAGAGAATCATGTAGCAATTCAAATCGGTATCCTAAAGCACTGGTATTGCGTTCACGCCAAGCCTCCAGACGGCCCCATGGCTTCCAAGTACCGTGTGATGGGCGAAGAATTAGCCATGCCCCGGGATTGGACTGGCTAACATGGTCCGAACCTGGGGTTGGTACAAATGGTGTCACCATTGATGCCATTGCAACAGGCGATCCAGATAGGTCATGGATTGTGATTGACCATCCCTTTCGTTCTTTTGCTGGTGGATGTTTATCGGCTCCAAGAGAGGGTAGCCAATTTCTTGATGGAGTTGGTTCTGTCATTGATGGCCTGCATAATAACAATGTAGCAAAATCAGTAACGGCTTATAAACAAGAAGAATGATAATTAACAGGATAAACAGTACTGATTAATGTAACAAGCTCAATGTCCAAATTCTAGAAATTCAACTTTTTTTAGTGGTTGGGTCAAAGAGAGAAATTTCTCTTTAGATAACCACTTACAGTTTGCAATCCGCATCAAAACAAACAGAACGAAACAGCTTTTGCTAACATAGTTAATGCCTACACAAAGTTTATGGGATTCGAAAAAATACAAAGGATTTCTGGTTTTCTACGACCATATTTGCATATTTGACCACACACTAAATCCTTTCATTCAGTTTATGCCAGGTCTTCTACTTTGGGGGGGAGGGGGGGAAGCAACCCTTTTTCGTTAGTTACTTTCTCATCAGCCAAACACCGGAACAGATCGATAACAAATGGAGAGAAAACAATGATAAATTAGAAAACTCACATAGAAACCAAATTACGATCCCCTGGATTCCTCAAACTGAACTTGCAAGTGAAAACGGCCTGCCTAGCACTCCCTTGCACTTGAAAAACCTGAGGACTACACTCAGGATCCCCACCAAACTGAAACACATATCTTGGATCAGGCTCAACTCTAACACACAGATAAAACTGCGTAGATTCTCCCTTCTTGTTTTCTCCAATATCAATCCATCCATTATGCATAACACAAGGCCTAGACTCTGCCTTTCTCAGGTCCAATGGCACAGTCACCTTCCCCAACAATTTCCCATCTTTCAATCCACAAGTAGCCCCGTCGTCTCTACTGTATACCTCAATCTCCAAACTATTGGGTTTCTTGCAGGACAAAAAATTATCAATTTTTGCCTTGTCAAGACTATAACACGCAGCCAAGGAATTCGATAGAGAATTGATTTCTGGGTTTTGGTTTCGGTTTTGACTGGTCACTAAAGGGATCATAGCTTTCTGAGTAGGGAAATTCTTGAGCTTGATCTTGCAAAAGCATTGTAGGCTTAACAAAGAGGGTTTTGAAGAGACAGGAAACCTGAGTGCTAAGTTACCAACAAGAATCCGTTGAAAAGGGCACGGATCCATTACTCTTTTGAAGGATTAATGGTCCTTGGAAACTTCAAGTGAAGTGGTTTTGGAGTTGGTGGCTTTACTTGCTGCCTGAAAGAGAAGCCGAGAGGTGATGGGTATTTGGGAGGGAGATATATAAGCGTTGCCGACTCGAGAGAGAGATGTGAAGGAAACAGGCTGTAAATTGTAATGTTTGCTGTGTTTCTTGGGATAGAGGGAATGACATGATGAGGTCAAGCTCAGAACACAGCTGTTGGCTCTTTGGTTTCTCGGGCAAGGCCTTACAGTAACTGGTGATTGTTTTTTACTGTTTGCAAAGATTGTTTTTTAAAATATTTTTTTTTGTTTAAAAATTATATTAAAATGATATTTTAAAAAAATAATTTTTGATATTATTATATGAAAATGATTTAAAAATATTAAAAAAATAATTTTAAAATAAAAATAATAATTTAAAAACACTTTTAAAATACAATTATTTAAAAGTAAAGTAAAATAATATTTTTTATTTAAAAAAAGAATAATATCATCGAATAAAATAATATTATAATAATATCTCAAATTGTTCTGAAAAACTTTTGATTTGCATTCTTTTAATTAGAATAAAAGAAGTATATAAAAAATATTATAGTTAATTGATTTAGAGAGTGTTTTATGTATTTTTGAATAAAAAAATATATTATTTTAATATATTTTAAAATAAAAAATAATTCTTACGATGTTTCTAAGTATTCGCTAAAGATTTAGATAGTTAATTAATATTTATGTTTTATGGTATCGTAATGAGAACGTGTTAAATGAATTTAATCCACGTGCAATATGTTTACATGAGGTTTTTCCTTTTTGTGTTGCCTTATTAAATTGCTTTGAATTTTTTTATACTGATTGAGTCCCTCTGCGTTTCACTTTGTTTTATCATCGTCCCTCCAATATAACACAGTTAGTTTGTGAGCTATGTGTCATGTTGTCTTCCTTAATTCATGACACCTGTTATGCATATGATATCCTAATAAAAGGACCCAATCAAATACGAAAAGTGTATAAGACTCTAATTAAAACAATTCAAATAGTACAGGGATTCATTTGTTATCTTATCTATTTTATGCTTCATGTTTCTATATTTTTAAGGTGGACTAGTCCTTGATTTTTATTTTTATAAACAACCTTTTTTTCCATTTTGGATTGGTCAACTATCAGGAATTTCTTACTTTTTGTTGAGGTTTTGATCTTTTAACAATTCCCCTTCCATCACGTCTGTGACTTATCTATACTTCACAGCTCACATCACCTTCTTTTTTTTTTAATAATTTCAAGATACTATTTTTTTTCTATTTTAAGATTTTTTAATAACTTACTATAACAGTTAAAAAATCTTAATTTTTCCGCGATGGAGCCTCGTATTTAATACATTTCCCATACTCAGAATAAAGTTTTATTTTAAAAACATGATAGCATAAAAGAAAGATAGAAAAAAGGAATTTAATCACTACTCTTTGAATTGTTATATTTATTTCCCGCAGAGATAGAAAGAAGCATCGGGCATGTGTGGGGCGAGGCCAGCTGGGTGGAGTGAGCTGTCACACACTACGCACGTACGCTTAGTTGTCAGATGCCAGCAAAGCGCGTCCCTGTCAAATGCCAAACTAATTCCTTTTCCTTGTCGTTTTTCCTCTTCCTCTTTCACACGAACAGAATTTTGGATTTCAACACATTAATTATATGAAAAATAATTGAGAGACGTGGATCATCGACACGGAAATTCATACCCGATCTGTATCTGAAAGCTTGTGCATGGTTACACTTCATGATGGAACATATTTTTATCTGTCTTTGAATCAGATAAAACTCTAAATGTTTTTAATTTAATTTTTTTAAATTTGAATTGAAGATAAATTTAAATTAAATTATAAATAGAGTTGAAATTAATAAATAGAGTAAACAGGACATAATAAAAAAAACAGCAACCTTAAAATTTATGAAAATAGTTTAATGTATTTTTATACCTTTCAATTTCTATTTTTTTATCCCTTTGATTTTTGAAATCTCAAATTCAATCCATGACTTTGTTTTTTAAAATTTCCAGTTTTGAATTTGAAAAATAAAAGAGAAAGTCATTGCATTGTTGTAGTAAAAAAAAATACTAGTTGATATTTTAGTGAGGGGTGTCACTTAGCTGTTATTCAATCCTCGCAACTCACATTATCTAATTTTTTTTATGCTCTGTGTATAAAACATTTCATGATGTTTTTATAAAAATAAAAATTATTTATTATTTTTAGTAAAAAATAATCTTCAAAATATTAAAAAATATATATATGCAACGAGATTAAATATCTTTTTATTTATCCTTTAATTTTACAAAAACGATTATCATTTATCCTGCTACGAAACAAGTTGAGCAGACACAATATTTTTTATGTATATTATTATTTAATAGTATGAATAATTGTTAATTTATTAATACTATTTTTTTTAATAAAACACGTCAGAAAAACTTGCAAGTTTTTTTCTTGCTAAAAAAACACTTGACTTGCAATAAATCGGGAGTCAAGTAGTAATTATATCCTTTATCTCCATTGCAATTTGCTATTTACAGTTAACTTGGACCCGACAATGGGAAGAGGAAAATGAAATTACCAAAACAAGTCAACAACAATAATTAGTTTTAACACAAATAGAAGAATAATAAAATTTATTACAAGTTAAAACTTGAAAAAATAAAACTAAATCATACTAATCTGATTATAATAAATTATTATTATTATTATTATTAAAAACTAAATAACAAAATTCAAACTTAAAAGATATTAAAAAAAAACATATAAAAAAATCATAATTAAAAAGAGAAGAAGAGATTAGATACTGCTGGGGTTGGTTGGTGCTTGTTCATTGCTACAATCCAAATAGCCATCAACAAAAGCAGTAACTGCTCTGCAGTAAATACCGGAGCTATTTTAATTTAATTAATTAATATTCCTGTATAATAATGCAGTACAGGTGCTGTAACAGCAGATGTGACCATGAAGGAGGC
Organism: Salix caprea; assembly: GCA_964035475.1. Classification (NCBI taxonomy): domain Eukaryota; kingdom Viridiplantae; phylum Streptophyta; class Magnoliopsida; order Malpighiales; family Salicaceae; genus Salix; species Salix caprea. The sequence goes on from OZ037760.1 coordinate 6,367,629, forward strand.
CGGGCAAGTTTCTTTCTTCTTGTTTTTCTCTTATCAACATGCAGAACCGACGTGTCGGATCAGAACTGGAGCACAGCTGGCCACTCAAGACTGGGGCTGGACGGTCGTTTGACCCTTACCTTACCCATCCCTAACGGGACCCACTAACTTCCTTCTCTCCGCTAATCACGTTGCCTGATTTTTGGTGGCTTCTGGTTTTGGGTATCTTTTCCATCCCATCAGATCTTCTTTCTCCTTTTTTTTTTTGTAATCTGTTCTTGTTTGTTGGGACATTAATAAATCTTGTGGATCGCATCACACGTGCAATTCTTTTGAAGCTTATTGTTCTTACCTTTCCTTAACTTGGCCAAAAGATGCCACCACTATGAAAGTGGTGGTTGAGAAGAGAGAGAGAGAGAATGATGAATACAAATTATTGGCAACTTTACATAGCTTCAGATTCAAAGAAGCATGAGTGTTATTCCTTGACGTGGCAAGATTTTTTAGTTTATAAAAGCCTGGTCGATGATCATTCGTCGCAAGGTGGGCCATTTGTAAATGCATCTCAAATTATATTTCTCTATGCTTTTAAATATTGTTTTTCTTTAAAATTAATATTTTTTTTCAAAAAAAAACTTTATGACGTTGAATATATAGTTTGTGACTCACAAACAAACAAAAAAAGATAGAAAAAAATACCTCCTTTTTAATTGGTTCATGTAGCGATCCACTCTGTTTCCGGTGCCGCTAAACGAAAGTCAGCTATTATTTATTTAAAATTATTATTTTTACTTGATATACTATGTTAAAAATAAAATAAAAGGCACAAATGTCATCATCAACAATGATAAAACGACAACGCATGATCAATTAAAATTGTTATTTTCCAAGTGCCTTGCAGTTTCTTTTCATTCATCTGGATCTTTTTTTGATGTCTTGATCTGTAATGCAGAGTTTGCTGGTTTGGCCTGGTTACTGTAACTACTTGGTGTCTTGCCTGCCTCCTGCTCTGTAGTTTCTCTTTCTATCCTCATATTTTAATACATTAATAAAATTTAGGGTTAATGTATTCATCTAAATCCATGTACTCTTTTAATGTTTTTTTCCAATCACATATATCCTTGTATATTCATAGTTTATCTCGAATTTCTTTTTTATTTCTTTTCTTTTTTACACAAAAAAATGCCCTACTACACAAAAATATGATTTTTTTTTTCAAAAACTTTGACAAAAATTGAAAAAGGATATTTTTTTATAAAAAAAAACATGAAAACTTGACCCCCCCCCCCCTAAAAAAATTGTTTTTTTGGTGATTAATGAAAATTTAATATCTTGGTGATGAATGACGAGCTTTTGTGCTGTCATGTGACTAAAAAAATAATTTCATACTGCATGTTTTACCTATTCACAGGTATTCAACGCACAGGCTTTTCTCTCTGATTAAGCTGTCCAGCAACACCAATATAAATTCGTCTGAAAGAACATGAGACTGGGCCCCCGTAAAGATTTTCTTGGTGATGAATGATGAGCTTTTGTGCTGTCATGTGATTGAACCAAGTATCCTTCTCGCAAAATTTGTTTTTGTTTTTTAGTCAGCAAGGGGGCAGTGCTTTGAGGATGTTGTTGAATGATGTTTTATAACCTGTTACCCTGTCCTAAAGATGAGATATTCTTTGATCTGACAAGGAAGATATGGGACGTTCATCTAATCGAAGCCTTTTAAAGTCAATTTACCTTTCCAATTTCACACTCTTCGGTTTCCTAGTTCTATATAATATGCTGTGATCAATTTCATTAATCCATCATTTGGAGGTTATAAAATCTTATTATACTAAATGTTATCAGATATGAAATTTACTGTGTTGGTGGGATTTGAAATTTATTACTGCTTTGTCTGTAATACTACACGCACATATTTGTGTCGTTCGTTGCTGGGATTTTAAGGCAAAATACGAAAGACAACGCAAAGTTTAAGGATGGTTTTTTGATCATTTTCATAAAAGTTCTTATCGAAAAAACTCTGTGATGAATAAAGTGACAGGACAAATCTCTCAAACACGAGAAAGCATGATCTTCGAGGACCCATCTCATGAAATTTTCTTGAGTTACTTGATTAAAAAGGATCGTGTAAGAAATTTGTTTCTGAATTCCTCACGGGAATATATTCTAAGTCATTATTCATCCATATATATATATATGGACTCGAAGACTATGATTATGGAACTCGAGTATTGCTCCATATTCTGATTCTCCACTCCAAATGTTATTGTCTGGGAACAAAACTGATAAGCAAGGCAATCAACGACCGATAATGTACTAGTGAGTTGCTAGTGTGAGAAGGATTCGGAAAGCTTAGAAAATCCCATGCCCATAATTACCAAAATTGTTGGCATGAGGAGGAGTAGGGGCAACACTAATCTCAGGTTTTGTCTCGAAATTTCCGATCTGTCCTGTACCATTTACTGGCAAAAATGGCAGAGAATTAGAGGACTCGATCAAGATTTTGCTGGTTTGTTTTGTTACCCTCTTCTTCAACTCCTCCAAAGCACCCCTCAACTGTTCTAGTTCCTGCAACCCTAGTTCTTCAACAGGAGCTTCCCACCAGCACTGGCTTCTACTATTCTTTCTCATCTGGTTTAGTGTTTCTGAATGCCGTTTTTCAGCCTCCAGCTGGTTAAGAATCTGAGTTAACTGCATGTTATGCTCACGAACGTTAGCATTTCGATGCGCTTCGATGAGCTGGTGGCTGCCGGAGCTTTGAGGAGGCGGGTTTCGTGCGAGAAACCGGTCCATGATAGAATCAACATCAGGGTGGCCGAATGAAAAAGCCTTCTGAGCCGGGGAGAAAACTACAATTGCTATCTCCACCCCGCAGAGAGTGCAAAGCTCACTGGCCTTCTTGAAAAGACCAGCACGTCTTTTGGAGAAGGTGACCTGCAAATGATTTTTCTTTGATATTTTTTCAATCTTAATCTTCTGGCGACCCATGCTTGGCTTTCTGTTCATCATTGCGAGAATATGAACACGTAAAAGAAAACAGAATTACACAAGAATACTTGGTCTGGAAGTGGAGGAGAATGCTTGGAGGGGAAACTCGCTAGGGTTCTTTTTATAGGGTAAAGATTCCCTCCAAATTCTTCTCGGCCTAGCTAATAAATGTCATTTGAGTGTCTTAATTTAGCATTTCATCATATTATAAGTCTCTTTATTTGGAGGTTATGTAATCTTATGCTTTGATTTTATATTTACCACTAAGGAATTAAATATAAATATATTTTGGGTAGCCATGAAGAAACATTTGACACCTGCAACTCCATGTCAACAACAGTTACCAATCACAATCAATTTCTACCTTAAAATGTCACTTCAGATAATTATGGTATCTAATTAATTAGATATGGAGGTTACTTCTATCCAAGCATCATTAGAACAAATAAATGGTGTTACTAACTCAATCATTAAGGTGTATACTCTAAACCCACACAAAAAAACATCCAAATAAATTTCTCAAAGCAAAATGGCTAGGAGAAAAATGAAATTTTGTATATTTTTAAAGATTTAATTAGAAAAAATGATAAGAAAAAAACCAAATAAACACCTCTACTAATTATTTAACTTTTCTTGCTTATTTTCTGAAGGCTAAACCCAAAAAAAATTAGAGTCCTGATTATAAAGGGGCTTCATTAATTATATTAGTAGCAAGGAGATCCAGCTAATAATATAACGCGATTTTTGTTTTAATTATAAATAATATATAAAATCAGTTTTTCTCTTTAAGTTTTCTTTATCTTTAGTTATTGTTATAGCTGTATCTTTTTCATATATATAGGGGGCTATTTAAAAATGTTTTTTATTTTTATTTTTGTGAGTAAGTTTTTTTTTTATAGTCTTAATGTGTGTTTTTTTAATCAAAATCATCCCAGTAGGGTGTGTGTATTTTGACTCCCTCTTTTAAATTAACTTAATTCCATCATGAAGAATATTAATGATATCTACTTAGAGCTTGCTTGACAATATATTAGATAGTTGATTTTAAAAATATTTTTTTACTTAAAAATACATTAAAATTATATTTATATTTTATTTTTAACATCATCATATTAAAATAATAATAAAAACACTAAAAAATAAGTGTTTATATATCTCATCAGCATCAACAAAAGGACAATTATCTGAGTAATTGCACAAGTTCTTTTTAAGAATATTTATAAACCATTTCTTTTTAAGAAAGCAATCGTGTTTATAAGTTAAAATCTGATATAATTTGGTGATGAGGACTCTCCTTTACAGCAAACTGGATTTATTGCATCAGATCTCAAGAAATCGTCAGGTAGATCCGATTTATGTCATAGCTGTAGACAAGATGAGAAGTTAACGATGATATCAATAAATTATAGAAAGTGGCATTAACAAACAGCCAGGAAATTATCCTCCGCCTCGCTTATTAAATGAGAAGTTAAGGAAATTTGGCAAACAGCAAATTTATAGTAACAGCGTGAGCATATTATTGCCTACGCGCACCCCGTTCATCAGACACATAGATCATCAAATACAGCCAGATTTGGAGTTCTGGCAATAAAAAGACGCGAAGAATCTGCACAGGATGATGAGCACAGCAAAAAAATGCAGTGGATTACACCTGTTCAGCACTTATCCAGACTTTCAGACCCTCCAAGTCAAAAGAATCCACTTCCATATCCAAGATTATTATAATCATACTGTGGCAACACCATGTTTGGATTGAAACCACCTGCTTTTCGATCATAAGGGAAAAAACCCCCGCTGGAACTTGAAGCAAAGAACTGTGGGGAACCTGAATTTCCGATCAGAAGTTTTTGAGCTTGCTTCGTCACATTCTTCTTTAGGCCCTCTAGAGATACCTTCAACTGCTCCATTTGAGGCAATGTAAGCTCTTCGATGGGAGCTTCCCACCAGCATTGACTTTGGCCAGCCTTCCTCATTTGGCTAAGCTCTTCTCCGCGCTTTTTCTCTATCTCAGATTGGTTTACCACCTGATGCAAGAATATTGATGAAATGGAGTTTTTAAACTACTTTTATCACTTGTAAAGCACAACGGACGGTTCCGATTGAATGTTCACACACAAATCTGTGGAGCTTGACTCGTACGTACCTGGGTGAGCTGCATATTCAGTTCACGGACAGTGGCGTTGCGATGAGCTTCAATAAGGTGCATGGTACCTGAGTTTGGAGGAGGGTTTCTGGTGATGTAACGATCAATGACCGCCTCAACTCCAGGGTGGCCAAAGGAAAAAACCTTGTTTCCCGGAGAAAAGACGATGATGGCAATCTCGGCACCACACAGAGTGGAAAGCTCGCTAGCCTTTTTGAAAAGTCCGGACCGGCGTTTTGAAAAGGTAACTTGGAGATTGCTTTCCTTCGACATTTTCACCATCTCCACCTTTTGGCGACCTCTACTCTTTCTCACCATGGCTAAAGCTATGAAAGTTCAAAAGAAAAGAAATGGTGCTCTACTGTTCTGTTTGGCATGAAAATGCAGGGTTTATATAGGAGTTTACTGGTTAATTTATTCGTTTCTTTATAATAACAGGTCAGGATGTTGAAAATCAGAGTAGCTTCTCCTTGCTGATCGTCATTTTGGCGGCAATTTTATCAATCAAGTTAATAGTTTACTAGTTTTGGATGCTCCAGGGAATCTCTTTACGATTCACATACATGGCAACGCATCGTGAATACTTGGTAATTTTAGAGTTACGTCGTTCTTACAGTGCATGGAGATTTACTTGTGAAGAGGAAATTAATTGTCTTGAAAACCTGTGCTTTCTATCGAGTACTTTTCCTGCCCTCCTGTCTTCCTTGATGAATAAATATGCCGTGGCCAGATTGCCGGCCAACACCTTTTCCGGTATATTAATTATCTTCTACACCAGCTTTTGTTTCATATATTCAGAGTTAGTCAAGTAAATTTCTTTCTAGAACATAAGCTCCAGAAAATTTCAAGAACGGAAAAAAAAAGATGCCGGGACCTGTTAAAGATTTCATAACAAATTAACTTAGAATCAGTATCGGGTTAATAGATACGAAATTAATGAGAATTGTTTTCTTAATTATTAATAATGAATAATAAAATTAAGATGTCACATGTATACATGAGGAATCAATGAGTTCACTTGAAAAAATGGACTGAAATTATTATTTTTAACGAGTCCATATAGTAAGATGAGTAATATTTGAAAAATAATTAGTGATGCTATGGACATATAGTATGATTTTGTTAACAAATATATGAGCTATCACATTACCAACAATATTGAAGGAGGCCAGATCCCTTACTTCAATTTGTTTTATAACTTAGCCAGAGATATGTTTAGTGCATTTGTGTACCTATTTAATATTTTTTTCCAAATCAAACATATTTTTTATAATAAAAAATAGAAGCTAAAAAACTCTTGGACACTCTAAACTCAAGTTATGGCTCTACCGAAACGCTAAATGGGCATAAATCTATCTATCTATCTTTAAGAGCTCATTTGTTTTTGCATTTTAATTTTTTTTTAAAAATTATATTTTTATTTGCCTTACAAAAATATATATATATCAATATATTTTTAAATAAAAATCACTTTAAAAACTATTAGCCCTCAATGGCATACAGAGTCTTGAAACGACCCTTTTATGTTAGATGATGATTGCAAGTCACCAAATGTTACGACTTGCGGTGACATTTTCTTCCAAAATACAGGCGGCTCTAATTGTGATACTGCAAACTTCTTGGTGACATTGCCAAAATTTGGTGAAATGCAGAACAGCAATAATCAACAATCACTCGCAAACAGACTGCTGTGAAAAGGCATTCAAGCACGCAAATTTAATGGAAAAAATAAATAACAGAAAGTGCCTATTTATGATTGGGATTCAATTCTGCTCATACAATAATGAAAAGGTTAAGAAAGTAATAAGAATACTCAGCATAATTATATATAAGCACGATTTATCTGTTCCAATTACATAAATAAATGCCCCGAAACGAAAACTTGTCTGAGTGCAGACGACACAAAAACTCAATGCCTCGAGTATGATTGGCTCTACACGGATGGGAAGCTAACCTGACTTGGTTACGTGCATAATGAACATCAGACTACTCACTCTGGATGCAGAAAGATAAATCTCTGAGCTGTTGAGGATCCACCTCTGATGGTGCCCTAGTAAGGGCACACTGAGCAGTAGTTGTCTTCGGGAAAGCTATGACATCCCTGATGGAAGTAGCCCCAGCCAACAACATAGCCAATCTATCCAGCCCATAAGCAATCCCCCCTGTGGTAAGAAGTTACATATCAAAACCAGTGAATTATATAGTTCAGTAGCAAGATGATCATTAAATACTAGAACAGGCTCAGCATTCCATACCATGTGGAGGAGCGCCCATGTCTAAAGCCTCCAGCAGATACCCAAACTTCGCTTCAGCCTGCAGACAACAAAATGTGACTCTATTTACAGGAAAGGGTGTGAAGGTATTCCTGATAAAGATGATTATGTGTTATAACCATGGTAAGAGATGAGACTTGTGTACTAGTAGTCCCAGCATTCTTACTGAAGATGCCAGGTTTCTGTTTGGGAATTCAAGTTACCAAATGCCCAAGAGGGCTTGAAAAAACTCGGTTTACTTGTGTTTTTCTTAATTAGATAATTAGTCCACGTGCCTCATGGAACGCATGACAATCAAAAGTGCTTATAGCATCAGGTGCTTCTCACCTGTTCAGGGGAGATCCCAACAATTTCCAAAACCTTTTCTTGGACCTCGCGTTTATAAATTCTCAAACTTCCTCCACCAATCTGACAGTACAACAAAAGAAAGAAAGAAAAAAGCTGTTCATTATGGCCTGGTAATGCCTTCAATCTTGTAGACATGCAAAGATACAAGGCTAAGTACCTCAACCCCATTGTAAACCATGTCATAAGCAAGGGCACGGGCAGAGGAAAGGTCTTCCATGTCTTCAGGATTGGGAGCAGTAAATGGATGATGCAAGGCCTGCCAGAAAACTACAATTTCAAGAAAAGAAAGAAAAAGATAGGACCATACACAATGACACTGGTGATGACCTGATGACACCAGTTGTCAATCACAATAAAAAACAAATTAAGTGACAGTTTAAATAAGAACATCAATTTAATTCTTATCAATCTTTATTCTCCAAAACCCCAGATCTAACTTGGAGCTAGCTATACCAGGAAACCAAAAAACACCCTTTTTTCATTTCTCTTATTTATCCAAAATTAAAAAAAAAGAAGCTAGATACAGGGTACTTTAACCCAGTGAAGCAGCAAGTTCAATATTTCTCAGCTAATTGTACAGAGTAAGCTAGTGTGACAAAATTATAAAAATATAATTTAGTCACACTAGGTCAGCACAGGCTCACACATCATTGTGTACTCCAGGTATAGTACACTCACCATGTATGTGATGATCACCAGATCACTACCCAGTTGACACTAATATGTAATATGATGAATTTTGATAGCCTTTGAATTAATTGAAAAAAAATTATCGAAAAGATGGCATAGCACTTATTTCATTAGAATTTCAAGTAGCAAAGTTGATGAAAGACAAACCTCGAGCCTCTGCTCTGTTTCATTCCACTCAAACATTGGGAAATCAGTCACCCATAACATCGAATGCCTGGACTAAAACATTAAAGGCAGAGAAAAATATAGATGTCAAAGAATAAGAGACCAATGGTAATATGTATTTCATAAACCAAACAAATCCAAAACATACATGATCAATCAATCCCAGCTGATTGGCTATGAATAGCCTAAGTCGATCGAGCGTTCTGTGAACTGATGATTGATGACCAACTGCAAACAAGATAAGATCCCCTGGTCCTGCAGAGCAGCGACTTAGCAGCTGCTCTTTATTTGTTGAGTCCAAACTTGAAACCAATGCAGAAATTCCCTCAAGCTCCCCTGTGAAAATTGAAATATACCCAGTGAAGCACTTGAGTTATTATATCATTCACCTTTAGGTTAAGGGTGGAAAGAAAAACCTAAGGAAACATCTTCCTTTACCATCATCCAAGACCTTTAGAAAGGGCAAACCCTTTGCTCCAGATTTGACTGCTTCATTGTAAATATCACCTTTCTTAAGAGCAGAGTTCGAAAACGTTTTGGCACCTGAAGGAACACATAGTACTTTAATAATACCCCCACCATTCAAGCCATCAGCAAAAACCCTGAAAGAGGACTCTGCAAAAACATCAGATACCTGCAGCATCAGAGGAAAAACATCCTTAAATAGTTTACATGTAGAGCTTGAAGTCCTCGTAAAATGGGTTGTATCTAAAAATGTGCTGTGATGCTAAGTTCGCAAGAGAAAGGAGATGATATACTTCTTTCAAATGAAGATCAAATCTTGTGTCTGGCCTGTCTGAACCATATTTACTCATTGCTTCAGCATATGTAAGCCTAGGGAATGGATTTGGAAGCTGGACACCTTTAATCTCCAAAAAAACCTGCAAGGAAGCATAAATTTGTAGTCAAACCCTGAAATGTAGAGAGATATAAATGTTCAAACATTCCAGATTTCTGCAAGTGAAAAATTAAACAATGTGACTAGAATACAATGTTGAGTGCATGCCCAACCGCTCAATACAAATAAAACAATCAACTTGCAGCAGATAACCGGTGAGATAGCTGAAGTGTCTAGTAAACTCCCAATATAAAGTGAAATGACTTGTTCACTGGCAAGCTCAAAATATGTAGAGCAAGCAGAAATGGCTGGACCGGGCCCAAGCTGCAGCATCGATCATGTCATGTATGAGCCATGATTAGCTCAAATCAAAAAGAACTTTGAATCCAGTACTTACCTTTGACATAGATGTAACAAGAGTAGACACATGAATTAACTAATATTTCAATGATATCATAGAATTAGATGTCAATGATATCATAGAATTAGATGTCTAAATAAATGAGTTTCTTCTATTCAATATAACTCTTGTAATTGACATGATAAGTGAACTAAATATCCTCCGGTAATGCCATATAAGCAGCCACTAATATATAACACTCAAACTTAGATAAACTAAGAACTGAAAGGTCTTTCCATTTAAAGCCAAAAGAAAATAACAAATACTCAAAAAGTCTCAGAGAAACGAGAAAAAAAACTGAAAACATTATAAGACAACATGAAAACATCTCAAGAATCATGTACAGCTAGCAAGGCCAAAACAACTCGCTATTCTTGTTTTTCATTTCTTCATCCTGTTCTACCTTTTATTTGACTTCTTCTATCAATACCCGGTCAGAAAATAAAAGGAATCACACAGCAAGTTTAACCAACCTTCCGGATAAGATCTTCATTGAGCCTCAGCATATTTTCCAAGGTAGTGAACGCCAATTCCATGTCTAGCTGAGTGAACTCAGGTTGTCGATCTGCCCTTAGGTCTTCATCTCTAAAGCATCTGCTAAGAAACAGAAATATAATCTTCATAATATGACTTTTAGATTTCTGTTGAAGCAAGTAGAGAGAATTTTTCATATGAAACTCAAGGCCAGGTAAGGTAAGGCTCACTTCCTCTGTGTATAGCAAAAACTATACATGACAAAATTATAATGCCGAAGGAGATGACAGAGGAGAAACAAACAGCAAGACATCACACTTTCATGTAACAACAATCTTAAACATCTAGGAAGAGAATTTACCTTGCAATTTGATAATATTTGTCAAAACCGGATACCATTAACATTTGCTTAAAGAGTTGTGGACTCTGGGGTAAAGCATAGAAGGTTCCTGGCTTCAAAAGGACATTAAAGTGAATCAAAGCCATGCAAGCCTTATAGAAAGTATAATGAGTAACAAATAGCTGCTTGGACCCATATTTAATGAAAAGTTTGTTTCTTGACAAATTTATTATAATCGAGACCATGACAATCCAACATGTAAGAATTAAAGGGCAAATAATACCACTCGATCTATCTCATTTGGCTGTTCAGTTTGTCCATTATTTTGCCAATAAAACTCCCAAACCTTACCAGGATTACCCAATGTACATTACACAGTTGACAAGTTGAGATGTAAATGTTGCTGACTTCAGAAATAGTACACTACTACCCGAATTCCAAAAAGCATTATAATACATTTGAGTAGCAAGCTAATAAATCCCAGGTACCTGAATTCTTGAGGGCACCAAATAATCCCGGGCACCTTCTGGAGTAGATCTAGAAAGTATGGGGGTCTCAATCTAACCTTATAACCATGAAAAAGGTCAGGATCAAAACAGCATACAAATATAAATATCTAAAACCTAACGAACCATCTAGAATATAAACAAACTAAAAGTTAACACTTCAAAAAAAAACCAATGAACTAAGTAGAACATAAACAAACTGATAAAAAAAACCAATTCACATCATGTACCTCCACAAAACCCTGCACATCCTCTAGATATCTTCTAATGAGTTTCACCACTCTATGCCTCAACATAATGTTAGAACTCATTTGCTGCCGCCGTAAGTCAAGACATCGATATCTATTACCGCACATTTAGCTTCCTTTAATCCACAAAATGGTGAGAAATATAAATCAACTTAGTGCATTAATGCAATGGGATGAGATGTACCTCAAACGAATCTCCTCCTTAACAGAATCCTTAGCATCATCTGCTGTAGTAACTAAAAAAGGCAACTTTGCTTTCACGGCATTTAACAATTGAACATGTTCCGCAACAACCTGGCACATGTAACCAAATCAATAAAATAAAATAAAATGGGGCAGCAACTAAATCACCAACTTTCATTCTAATTCTAAGCAGTAAAAAGCAAAGGAAATGGAGTCCAAGTAATATTTACCTCAATAGAACCAGTTACCAGTTTCTTATTTACAGACTCGACAGGCCTAGACCGAACAACCCCTTCAACAACAACCACATACTCCACTCTCAAATCATTTATAATCGAATGCGCGTCAGGAAATTCATCAGGCAAAGTCGCAACCTAAATAAAAAAGAAGAGAAGAGCCCCAGAAATCAATTTTACTCTAAGGACTTCACTAAACAAAACACAATAAATTCCCATAAATCCGTAAATAGAAGAAAAGGAGATACCTGGACAATGCCAGTGTGGTCTCTGAGATTGAGAAAGGTGAGACTACCATGGACTCTATGAAGAGCAACCCAACCACAGAGACGAACACGAGTGCCAACATCATTGGTCGATAATTGACCACAAAAGTTGGTACGAGACACCCAGTGTAGGGTATCGTTAGGTTGTGGCTTGAAAATGGTTTCAGGGGAAGACGAAGAAGCAGAAAGAGTGGCGACGGCTCTTGTGCGTTTTGCTGGAAGCGACTTAGGGAAGTGATACCTGATAAGATTTTGGAAGGGAGGAAGGGAGGACCGTAAGGTGGTGCGGAGAGTGTATAGAGGGAAGGATCGGAGGAGGAGAGGCATGGTGATGGTGGAGAGTCGAGAAAAAATGGCGTGGGTTTAAGGAATTTAAAAAACAACAGAAAAAAAGATTGGGTTTCGGACTTGTGGAGAAACGATCACGTGGGGCAGTCAGCTGCATTCGTGACAATTTATAAAAAAAAAAAAATCACATTATTTTCCCGGATTTAAATTCGAAAAAAAAAATTACAAATTCATTTTTCGCTAAAATAAGAAAAAAAACATAAAGAAACTAAAAATTCGAGTGAAAATTTGAAAGAAACACATTAAACTGCGTGATGGAAAATGATCGAGCTATTATTTGAACAATTAGAATTAGAGCAGTACAATGTAATTATAAAAAGCTTGTTTGTTTTTATATTTTTAAAGTATTTTAAAAAATATATATAAATATATTTTTCATTTAGTCAAAATAAATTTTTAGTATTTTATGATATCAATATTAAAAATAAATTTTTAAAAAAGATATATTATTTTAATATATTTACGAGTAAAAAACATAATGAAAATAATCAACACTGGCACTGAATAGTTATACGGTAGGAGATACAGGGGATCCAAAAGGCCCAATAAGATGATCCAATCACTAAAGCATCCGCTCAGTTCAAAAACAACAAACAATAACCTGGACCGAGGATCGATTTTCCTAGGACGTGGCCCGTTGTTCATTATTGGGCTTTATCTGATGTTATCACATTGATGGCTTGTGAGGATCCGTGTCGGTTTTCGCTTGCAATTCCAAGTGATGACGTAAGGTTTACTTTTCCCGTTGTACATCAATGTTCACTTATGTCCCTGGTATTAGATTTTTCTATCTCCATCCCTCTAGTTTCGAGAGGTGAATTTTATCTTTTCTTTTAATTTGATTTTTTTGTTTTTTTTTTCATTCAATTTATCCCTTATATATTGGATTTATTCAATTTTATGATTTACTTTTTATGTGCTCATCTTAATTTCTTGAAACGAAATCAGGAGTTTAATGGTAATTCGAGTTGATTTTAGTTTTTTTCTTAATTATTTTTTTTAATTTTATTTTTCAAAGTAATTGATATTCGGCTTAAACACTTGTTTCAATTTAATTTTTTATGGGTTGATCCGAGTTAACTCAAAAAAATTATTTATATTTTTTTAATTGCTTTTTATATCTACCCTCCAATATTAAATTGATTCGGATTTGAGTTTCATAAAAAAAAAAAAAAAAGAGTTATCCGGATCTTATAACCCAAAATCCAGGTTCAACAAATTAACTTGGGTTGAATAAATTTTTTTATCATTTCATCCTCTAATACTTGCTTAATTTTTTTCTTTTAATTTCATCATTCAATATTAGATTGGTTGAGATATAAGCTTTATTATTTATTTTGAAATTATTTTCATGAAATTATCTTGAAGTTATTTTATTTTTTTGATATTTTTATCATTTTAACATTAGATTGATTGAGATATAACTTAATAATTTACTTCAATTTGTTTTTATATGATATTGTCATCTCACAAAGTTAGCATAGGTTGATCAAAGATGATATAATATATTGGTGTCCTAATATGTATATAAAAATTATCATCTTAGTTTTTTTTATTGAAACTATGGACCTGTTTGTTTTTGTGGTTGCACCGCCGTTTACTCAAAATTTGATTTTTTTTTCATTTTAACTGAAAATTTTTTGGTGTTTTTAAATCATATTGATGTGCTGATATCAAAAATGATTTTTTTAAAATAAAAAAATATCATTTTGATGAATTTCTAAATAAAAAGCACTTTCAAAAGCAACCGCAACCGCACTCCCAAACAGACCTTATATTTATATTGGTTGCATGAAGTATCTTTAAACTTGTTAAGATAATCAAATTATAACCCTATCACAATTTAATTTTTTTTCTTGAAAAACACAGAGGCTGAAATTTCTTTTACTTTATTAAAAAAAATGATTTTTTTAAAATAAAAAAATATCATTTTGATGAATTTCTAAATAAAAAGCACTTTCAAAAGCAACCGCAACCGCACTCCCAAACAGACCTTATATTTATATTGGTTGCATGAAGTATCTTTAAACTTGTTAAGATAATCAAATTATAACCCTATCACAATTTAATTTTTTTTCTTGAAAAACACAGAGGCTGAAATTTCTTTTACTTTATTAAAAAAAATAATCTGGCCAGTGAACAAGTAAAATATAATCTTAGAAGTGAAACATGTATTTACCTCCCTGCATAATGCCAATGTTGAAACGGACAAACTTTACGCGATTCATATTTCCATATACGTTATATTAATAAAAAAAAGTTATCCTCGTTCCTCAACGGCTACAATCCAAGCCATCAAAAAACAATCGCACCAAAATCTAACGGCTCCTACCTTTTAGTCCTCGCTATTCAAATCTTATTCTCCAACGGTCAAATGTCAACAAGCCCCACACATTAAAATCCCCACAAGCTTATTTCCATACTAGCCGTTACCAGTCTCTCTCCCCCCCCTCTCTATCCTCCCTCATCAAATCCACAGCGTTAAACATTCACCCCCTCTACTCAAATCCACAGCATTAAACATTCAAAGATTTTTTTTTTACATATATATATATTAAATTTCAAGAATCATTCAAGTTTTAACCCATGACCAGTACTTTGGCTAAAGAATCCAAGGCTGCAAGCAAGAAGTTGGATTCTTGTTCTCCAATACCAAGCAGACCAACAAATCCCAATTCAAGAAACTCAGAGATCAATCCAATGAGGAGAAGTTTCAGTGGAAGCCCCTTTTCTAAACCTTCTATTATTTCTCCTCAAAGAGGAGGAGGCTTTAACCCCAATACTCCTGTCAATAGTCCTTCAGGTTTGATTTCTTTCACTGTTTCCTTTTCCTTTCCTTTCCTTTTTTTTCATGTAGTGAATAAACATTTAATACATCTCTCATTGGGTTTTGTTAAGTCTTTTCTATTATTGAATAGGTTTTTGCTTAATTTTATTTTTTATCGGAAAATAACTTATGAGGTTGTTTATGGTTTGTTTGTTTTCCAAGAAAATATGGGGAAGTAATTGAAAGGATAGGAATTTGCTGCATCTTGTGCTTTTTTGTACGAGATTTAAATAAAACGATGGCTTAATGGGTGGCCAATACATGGTTTGGCAATTAAGCCTTCCATTTGTTTAATTATGTTTTGTTTTGATGGAAACTAGTTTGTGGCTTAATTTTGCAATAAAATAGGTACGGTGTTTTAGAGTGAATTTGGTAGATATTTCATGTTAATGTTGCCCTTAAGTTTACTTGAAACAAAGAGCTTCTGCAAAAATCACGTGACATGTTGTTTCAATCAAGTTCCCTTTTGGACTTCAGCAGCCAAATAGTAAAAGCTTGTCTTGTTTTAAAATTGATATCTTGATTCTGATTGGCAACCTTTTGTTTTCTGGTTTGCAGATTATCCGCGAAGAAACTCCATTAACAGAGACAATATCGTAGTTACATTGCGTGATCACGAGGACAAAGAAAATGGTAAAGACCAGACTTGGAAATCAGTCAGAATTCGTTCACCAGCAAAGGGTACAAAGAATTTCATGTCTCCAACGATTTCTGCAGCTTCAAAATTCAATGCATCTCCGAAAATTAAAATCTTGGCTGACAGGAACGAGCAAATTCGCACTTCGATTTCATTTGCCGAAGCAAAAAGCCCTTTAATGGAAGACTTGGATTCAAACCCTGACAGTCATTACAGGGGTTTGAATCAGAAGGAGGTCTCGTTTGATTCAACAGTCATTTACGTGGCGGATAATAATGATTCCAAAAGTGAGAAACGTGTTGATTTGATGGTAGATTCAAGCGCTAAAGATGATTTGAACTTATCATCTGTAGAGAAGGATTGTGTTAATCTTGATCCAAGTTTTTTTAAGATTAGTCCAAGGGTCTCTAGTTCATTGCCAAGTCCTGCTTTGGCAGCTCTTGATGCAGATCCATCATTGCCTCCTTATGATCCTAAGACTAATTACCTCTCACCAAGGCCTCGGTTTCTTCATTATAGGCCTAACCCGCGAATTGAGCTTTATCTAAACAAGGAAAGAGATGGCCAACCACTTGATGAGATTTTTGCATCTGAATGCTCTTCGGAAACTGAAGTTAGTGAAGCAGAAGACGGTCATTCTGATGATCTGCATAAAGAATCGGATGCCTCTTTAGCCAATGAGGTGATAGAAGAAGCGGAACCGGAAGAGCTGCTGCCAATATCTGAACCCAACCCCATTGGTACTTTTGTGGAGGAGGAGGAGGAAGAGCTGCTTGTAACTGAACCTAATTCCATCAGTACTTCTGTGGAGAAGGCTGGAGAGAAAAGGGTGTCTAAATCACATTTCTTTACAAGAAGAAAGTTCGATGCTTTGCTTTTTGTCCTGATTGTTGGATTTTTATTTGGTTTGTTCTCTAAATCCCCAGTCATGGATCCTTCTGTGCTGAATAACTTGACCTTCCCTGAGCCGTATGTCCCACCTGAACTCTCAGAGTATGCCAGGCAAAATCTTGAAGCTCTAGCTAATAAGGTCCAGCTTTGGCTACATCAGTCTATTTGTTACACACACAATCTGATTAACAGCTTCAGAGGTGGGCACAAGCTGGGTTCCTTGCAGTATGCCAATTTGACCATTTTGGTTGAAGACGGCACAGTTGATGGTCAATTTACTTTTGACCAGAGCATTTTAGGATCAAAAGTTAAGTACGAAGAGAAAGTTTCAGAGGCCATAAGTGCAGCAGAAGTAGACGTTAAGCTAGTTGATGGAGGGGATCAACCAAGTGCAGCTGAGGAGGACATCAAAGAAGTTGCAAGAGATAACAATAATGGGTATATTGATAGTGTTCCAGATCCTGAAGGCGTTCCCGAGTCTGAAGAAGTAAATCGGCTCCCTCAATCTGAGGTGACTGAACCTGGTAAGTCAACACAAGAGGTCATCCAAGAAAATGAAGCTGAGGAGGACATCAAAGAAGTTGCAAGAGGTAGCAACAATGGGTATATTGATAGTGTTCCAGATCCTGAAGGCGTTCCTGATTCTGAAGAAGTAAATCTGCTCCCCCAATCTGAGGTGACTGAACCTGGTAAGTCAACACAAGGGGTCATCCAAGAAAATGCTGAAACCGCTGCGTACGTTGTGAAGCTGCAAAGTAACATAGACCTTGAAGACCAGTTTGTACTGATCCCACAAGCTGCGGAAATTCAACCAGAAATCTTGAATTCCATGCAGTCTCAAAGCAGAGATGATATTAGTTCTGCAGATATTGAGTCCCCTGCAGCAGAGGACAATTCTGAAATACTTGAAGGAGCTGCCACAGAAAATCCACGAAGTTCAGAATTAGTGAACACACATTCAGCACAGATAATGGTAGGGATTTCCTTGATTGTTTTCAGTCTACTTGGGACAGTCTTCATTTATATGAAAAGTCGAACCCCCACGGCTCAAAATGCTACATTTACAGTGGATCAAGTGCCAATTACTAAGAAATTGGATTGTAGCCCACTGTCAGTTGCAGCAGAGCATACATGCATTGCTGGGGAGTCATGCTCATCAGAAATGAGCAGCTTCAGCTTGTCTTACAGCGACAAACAGAAGGGAAAAAGTGAAGCTCCAAGCTATGAGAGGAAGCCTAGGAAGAACAATCACAGGAGAGAATCCATGGCTTCATCAGATTATTCCGTCGGTTCCATGGGTTCGCTTTCCTACGGCAGCTTCACCACTTTTGAAAAGATCCCAACCAAATATGTAAAGAACCTATATTTTACATTTATGGTTTTGTATAACTGCAACTTGAATTTTTATCTCACGTTTTATTTATTTTGGTTTTGAAGGGAAATGCAGATGAAGAGGTGATCACTCCGGTTAGGCGCTCTAGCAGAATCAGACACCAAGTCACTTCTCCATGACCCCTGTTCAAAGGAATTTCTGGATGATGGGAACTCTCTTGTGATTTCATTGTGGTTGAATCACTATTCAGATGTGATCACTCCGGTTAGGCGCTCTAGCAGAAACAGACACCAAGTCACTTCTCCATGACTCCTGTTCAAAGGAATTTCTGGATGATGGGCAACCCTTGTGATTTTATTGTGGTTTAATCACTTCTAGATGCTGACAAGCTTACTACTTTAACAACATAGCTTCATTTGATTTCTTGTAATCGAGCTCAACTATATTTGAGCCTTAGCCTTCAGTAGATTTCCGTTGTTAATTCAAGTTGATCTGGCTTGTTCAGGCTACTTTGAATTGCCTATAAATCATTGTTTCGGGTTAACTTTTCTTTTCGCTTGACAGTTCTTTAATATGACAATTGATGTGTGTTGCATGTAGTAGCTTTAGGTCTCCGGACATGACATGGCAAAGAGATTAAGATCTGCATAGCAGGTATCAAGTTTGAGTCAAAACATGTATTTTTTATAAAAGTCTGGAATAGTTAGAGTTTTGCTTGCTCACCTAAGCTCACAAAATACATTTTTCAATAAGTGAAATTTTCTCGAATTCAAAAAAAAAATGTCATAGCTTTAGGCTTTCAAGTTTTAGGAGAGGGCAAGTGCTTGTCCTCATGCGCATTTAAAAATGTTACTCTTTCATGAATGATTTTTCCTTTCACGCAGTCTTAATAATTTGTGGTGTTAGACCTTGTTCGTGTTTATTTTTCAAGTTACTAATACAACAAAATCTATGCTGATTGGCCACATGTTTAGTGCAAGTGTAGAGCTTAGATTGATCGAATCCAACTTCCATTATGCTTTTTGATGTCATTGAAGTATCATTTTAATTGAATCTGATGATGATTGGCCACATGTTTAGCCAGATCAAAGTTTGGGAACCAACTATTTTCATAACTGTAGGTAGAGGGAAAAGAGTAATTAAATTTTTTTATATCTGTTGATATTGCGATCTGTGTGCTGTTATCTGAAACTAGGGTTCAGTATTCCACGACTGATGCCAGTTCTCATTTTTCGTTCTGAACTATCATAAAGAATATAAAATTTTAATTATTTAAATAAACAAATCAAGCATGAAGGTATTTGAATGGATGAGGACACTCACTATTCATCTAATTCATATGCACTTGGCATCCAATTTGTGAACGTGGTGGGCGGGCATTGAGAGTAGTCTGTGTTTCACTGTATTTTAAAAATATTTTTGGAAAAAATTGAAATTTTTTTATTTTTTATTTTAAATTAATTTTTTTTATTGTTTTTAGATCATTTTGATATGCTGATATCAAAATTAATTTTTAAAAATAAAAAAATATTATTTTGATGCAATTCTGAATGAAAAACATTTTGTAAAGCAACCTCAATCAGACTCATTTTGATGTGCTGATATTAAAATTAATTTTTAAAAATAAAAAAACATTGTTCTGATACAATTCTAAATGAAAAACACTTTATAAAGCAATATCAATCACACTCTCAAACAGATATTTTAAATCGACCTATTTTTCACGCTACAAGATGAAAAGCCATTTGTTAATGAGCTTGTTACAAATGCGAAGATTGCAAGAACACAGCTGTTGAGCTCCACCACCCAGGCCTTGCTGTGACTTTTCGGTTTTTTCCCTTGTGTTTTTTTTTTTCCTGACGTGAATTGAGCTGTCAGATTCTTACTTGTGTTTAAACAAACCCCCTTCAGTTGCTTGAAGGTGAAGAAAGTTCGAGACTTGGAAGCCTATGTCCTGATTCCATAAAAAAAAATCATCCACGGTTGATGCCGTTGACTATAAAGGGATTGGATAGAAGCCATCCTGTTGTTGACTATGTGGCTGTGCGTTTCAACCGGTATTTTACCGAAATTTGAATTTTTTTTTCATTTTAAATGAATATATTTTAGTGTTTCTAGATCATTTTGATGTGCCAATATCAAAAATAATTTTTAAAAAATAAAAAAATATCATTTTAATGTATTTCGGTATGAAAAGCACTTTGAAAAGTTACCGCAGCCACACTCTCGAACAACTCCTCTAAATGGAGTGGAGATAGAAGCCTTCCTGTTCCTCCTCAAATAGTCTCTCGGGTTACCCGACATTTAGAAATTAAGTCCCTCTGAAATGGCCCGACGATCGGTAGAAGAGTAATTGACAAGGGATTTCCATTTCTCTCCCAATCTTTGGGATGGGCTCTTCTCTCCACCTAGACTGACTTTCGGGTGTTTGAATACTATTGGGTTGGGGTGTTTGGAAATCAATTTAAAAGTGTTTTTTTAAATAATATTTTTATATCATTTTGATGTTTTATATTAAAAATATTTTTTTAAAAAATAAAAATATATCACTTTAATATATTTTTAAATAAATAATATTTTAAAAAACAATTTCAATCAAATCCTCAAACATTTATTAGCTAAGAGTTTTCCAAACTTTGGCTGGTCCAATTACATGATTATGATTGCATTAGCAAACTATCCCATGTAGGCCGTGTATAACACTGTGTTTTAAAAGTATTTTGAAATAAAATAAAATATATATTTTTATTTTTTATTTTAAATTAGATATTTTAGATGTTTTTAAATTATTTTTATGTGCTGATATCAAAAATATTTATAAAAAAAATAAAAGACAATATCATTTTAATAAATTTTTGAAGAAAAAATAATTTCAAAAATAACTATAGTTACATAAGGGCATCTCCAGCGACAGGAGGCATCCGGGAAGCCAAAGCCAAAAAATCAAATATTTAGCTTTTTTGGGTTAATTTTCGTCTCCAGCGGGAGGAGCAAAATGAAGAGCCAAAATAGTTTCTTCATTTTCTGGAGGCATCCGGGAGCCATTCCCACATATGTTGTCTGCAGAGGCAAAACCAAAAATGACCGTTGAAATAGATCTGTTGGCCATGCTACAATAAAAAACCCAGCAACAAAGAAATTGAAACACACAACACACAACTCATTCAACAAAGCAACATCAACCCATAACAAAGGAATACCCATCAACACTACAACCAACGAATTCAACAATTGAACACCCATCAACACAGCAACCCACAGAATTAAAAAATTGAAAAAACACAGAATATTTTGCATCCAATCCGAAGAAGAAAAGTTGGCGTGAGCGCCATGGGAGAGGCGTGAGAGGAGCTGTGAGGGACAGAGAAGGAGAGATGGCCATGAGAGAGGCGTGAGGTGAGCTAGGAGAAGTGATGGACGAAGAAGGAGAGATGGGCATGAGAGAGGCGTGAGGTGAGCTGCAATTGACGGAGAAGGAGAGATGGGCATGAGAGAGGCGTGAGGTGAGCTGCAATTGACGGAGAATGAGAGATGGGCATGAGAAGAGCTGCAATTGACGGAGAAGGAGAGATGGAAGGAGAGATGGGCATGAAAGAGGCGTGGTGGGGGCGGCGCAAATGAGAAGTGAAAGAGGTAGGGTTTGGAGAGGCGTGTGAGGTGAGCTGAATTTTGTGGGGGGCGGCGATGAGAAGTGAAAGAGGTAGGGTTTCGGGGGGTAGTATTTAGGAATATATAATAATAATATTTAGGAGGAAAAAAAATGTAATTAATAATAATATTTAGTAAAAAAATAATTATGAGAAATTGAAAATTTATGATTTTTTTAATTTCATATTAAATCTGAAAAATTAATAATTATATTGTTGGAGGGTTTTTTAAAACTAATTATTTAATTATATAACTTACTCCTATTAATTGTATAATTAATTGCATAATTAAATTATATACAAAATAATTGCATTACATTAAAATAATAATATAAAAAAATGGCTCTCCAAAATGCCTTTTACCATTAAAGTGCACACCAAAGCCAAAGCCATTTTTACACTATTCAAACATCCATTTTAAAGATTTGGCTCTCCAAAATGCCTCCTCCCACTGGAGATGCTCTAAGGTAGAGCTTTTGATATTATATCTTGATTGTAACAATGCTTGGAGAGGAAGATCTGAGTGGTGTTATTTTTTTTTTTAAAAAAAGACAAAAAAGAGCTTAAGAAAGAGAGAGAGAAAGAATGGGGCAAATTGAGGAGAAGGGTGGTCCTACAAGAGCTTGATATTTTATTTTTCATCGACGGGAAAACAACTTAGTGGTGGTGATTGATTCAATGTTATATATCTTGTTCATAACTAGTTAGTGTTAAATGAATTATTGAGTAAATTTGATTTCATGTTGTTTTGATATAATTGTGTTTATTGGTATGGAAAAATAATATTTTATTCATTAATCAAAATAAATCATGAAATTTAATTTTTGAACCAATATTTAGTAATGAAATTGAAAAAAAGTTAACAATGATAAAGAACTCTTGTAAACCAGGCTAGCTTGCTAAACTCGCGATTTTTACCTCGAGAATAAAATAATCGTTAGAAAATATATTAAATGATAAAAAAAGCACTATATAAATAAAAATCAAAATATAAAGAAAGACCAAGATGGTTTTCAGTGCCTATCAGAGAGTGTGGTTGAGATTGGTTTTGAAAGTATTTTTTCATTTATAAATGCATCAAAATGATTTTTTTTAAATTATTTTTGATATCAACACATGAAAATGATATAAAAATATAAAAAATATTTAATTTAAAGTAAAAAATAAAAATAATTTTTTATTTTTTTTTCAAAAACACTATTGAAACGTAGTGCTAAACACCCCACAATGCTTAAACACATGGGGAGAGTAATATTTAATGCTATAACAAATAGAAACAATAATTAATTAATTAATAATACAATACAAGATGAATTAAAATTTATTTTCAAATTTAATGCTATTTTGTTTTTGAAAAAATCCCTAATAATTAAAATTTAATGCTATTTTTTTAAAAAAAATCCATAATAATTAAAAATTTGGGGGTGTTTAGGAATGCATTTGAAAAACACTTTTGATATTTTTTTTACTTTAAATTAATTTTTTAGTGTTTTTAGATCATTTTGATATGCTTATGTTAAAAATGATGTTAAAAAAATAAAATAAAAAAATATCATTTTGATGCATTTCTGAACGAAAAAATAATTTCAAAAGCAATCTCAACTACACTCCCAAATATGCATGAAATGAAATGATTGTCGAGGTTGATTATTAAAACAATTTTTGTTTAAAAATATATTAAAATAATATATATATATATATTATTTTTTAAAAATTATTTTTGACATTAACACATTATAATGATTTAAATATATCAAAAAATTAATTTAAAATAAATAAATAAAATTTTTAATTTTTTTCAAAAATATTTTTGAAATGTAATATCAAATATGATATTCATTACAAGAAACTTTAGAACTTGTTGGAGTCTCATTTTAGTTTAAAACATGATTTGATTTTTTAAAAAAACATCAAGACAACTACATATTAAATCGATTTGTACTTCATAACTTAAGTTGCTAAACTCGTAACGTGAATTATACACTCCACTCAGTTTAATATTTTTTTTAATAAGTAAATAATTTTTACTCAGTTGTACAATAATAAAAATAGACATTGCAAAGCTGAATACAAACAATATATCATAAGTTTATTTGAGATTGCAATAACATCACAATAAACAAAATATAAAAAACAATTTAAAAATGATAAAATATTTTAAGTTGAAATTAAAAGAAATCAATGAAAAAATAGATTCAATCAGTGAACGAAGAAAAAAAAACCCTCCTTCCCTGTTTATCTCAGTTATTTTTTATTTTATTTTATTTTATAGTTAGTCGTGATATTCCCTGATTTTTTTTGTATAAGTTTATCTCTCCAATGACCTCTTCCTTTGTCTAATTTCCCATTCCAGCACGAACCCATTTACTTTTTGTTTTTGAAAAAATCCCTAATAATTAAAATTTAAATTGAACTAACCATTAAAAAAATCCAAGATGAATTAAAACAGAAATTCTAGATATTTTGCAATTTTTCAGATTCAACGCAGTTCCATTTTTTTTTTAATCAATCCCCCGACGCAGAGAACAGAAAGCGCAAAAGTGAAAGAAAGAATGAAAGAGAAGGGAGACCCCTCCCTGTTCCCCTTCCTGTAAAAGCTCACTCACAACACCAAGCCCTACTTGCAACGTCTATATATCTCTCTCAAAAAAAAAAAAAAACAGAGAGATGGACAAAAACTTTCTTTCCACTCGAC
This sequence comes from Salix caprea, assembly GCA_964035475.1. Classification (NCBI taxonomy): domain Eukaryota; kingdom Viridiplantae; phylum Streptophyta; class Magnoliopsida; order Malpighiales; family Salicaceae; genus Salix; species Salix caprea. The sequence goes on from OZ037760.1 coordinate 6,392,084, forward strand.
GAGAAATATCGATGTCTTAAACAAGATCCCCACAGTAGTTACTACTAAATTAAGTTTAACTAGAGGTTAATAGCAGTTCGGTTTTTAGTTAAAAATGGCCTCCACCCCGCAGTCCCTCCGTTTTCTGGTTGGTCCTGCAACCACCGGCCCTGGTGGTGGCAGTTTTGACGCTCTTAATCGCATCCTTGCTGACCTCTGCACTCGCGGCAACCCTAAGGTATTGCTAAATCTCTCTCTCTCTCGTTAATTCCAGTGAAGTTAATTGTCGTGTAGGTTTTTTTTGTTCAATTGGTGATCAGTGATAGAGTGACTAGAAATAAGCAAAGCTAATTTGAATTAGGTTTTTTAATTAATTACTAATTCAGTTACTAGAAATATCAGAAATCAAGAAGGGTGAAAGTGGAAACGTGAGTGCGTTGAGCTATGCGTGCTGTTGCTTTTTCTTTACTAAATTAACTTGCCTGGTTTTGAATCGAGGGATTTGTTTCTTGTTAGGCTTTTTTGTTTAATTAGTTATTCGTGATAGAGTTAATACTTGGTAGAAATCGGTACTGAGAATTTTTAACTAGGCATTCATATTTAATTACTAATTAGTATTGAAGTTACAGAAAGATCACAACAGAAAATGAGAGTTTTAGGCTTTTTTGTTGCACGTGTTGCTTTTCTTTTATTATTTATATTTTTGTATGAATTTGATGGTGAAATGCTCACGCTGTTATGTAATAGGAGGGTGCAACATTAGCATTGAGAAAACATCTAGAGGAAGAAGCACGCGATCTAAGTGGAGAAGCATTTCCACGCTTTATGGATCTTTTATATGAAAGAATTTCTAGTTTATTGGAAACCAATGAGGTTGCTGAGAATTTGGGTGCATTAAGAGCAATTGATGAGTTAATAGACGTGGCACTTGGAGAGAATGCATCCAAAGTGTCCAAGTTTGCTGTTTATATGCGGAGTGTGTTCGAGTTAAAGCGGGATCCTGATGTATTAACACTTGCTAGCAGAGTTCTTGGCCATTTAGCTAGGGCTGGCGGAGCAATGACTGCGGATGAAGTGAAATTTCAGGTTTGTTAGGCCTTATTTGGTTTGACCGTGTTGTTGTTTGTGCGGTGTTTGATATCTTTGGTTGTGTTAGGTTAAAATGGCACTGGGCTGGCTTTGCAATGATAAAGCAGAATTTCGCCTTTTTGCCGCCGTCTTGATTTTAAAAGTAAGTGTGACTTACTTTTCCTTTCCTCTTTTTTTGTGTTGACAACTTCGATGTACGGTTGTTTGCTATTCTATAGAGTATTTTTTTTTGTCCTTCTAATTGGAAAGACCTTCTCATGCCATCTTAAAGGCTTTTAGTTTGCTTTACCTTTTACTTTTTTTTTTTTTAGAATTTCTACATCTTAAGGACATATTCTTGAATCTTGATTGTTGTAGGAAATAGCAGAAAATGCTCCTACAGTTTTCAATGTTCATGTAACTGAATTTGTCGACGCCATCTGGGTTGCACTGAGGCATCCAACATTGGCAATTAGAGAGAAGGCTGTGGAGGCACTGCGTGCTTGCCTTCGAGTTATCGAGAAGCGCGAGACACGTTGGCGCGTGCAGTGGTCAGTTATAATATTTTGATTTTACAGAAGTATATACATTTTGCATGCCAAAGTTGGTAGTCATGGTGGGGTAAAGGGTTTCTCCTCAAAGGACCAAACTTGTTTTGAAGGATTTTCAAGCTTGTGGGCCTTTGGTACCATATTGGCTTGGGAGTAGTGTCATTTTCAATTTGCAAAATGGTTAATGGTGCTTGTAATAGTAATTAGGATGGGCTGTTCTCTACCTTTATCTGGTATGTTAAAGAAGCGGTGATGATAGGAAGAATAAGAAGAACGAAAAATACCTGGAAGCTTAAAAAGCACTTGTTGAAATTTCACGTAGAATTATGTTGTTGAGATGTTAGCATTGGTTAACTATCTTACCTGATTGTCACAAGATATGCTATTGCAGGATTAAACTGAGATTTTTTTTCTGCCACTTACCTGATTAGCATAAAGATTTTATTAGGACTTCCCATTACATGTTTACACTAATGCACTAAACTAAAATGAACAAGCTTTATTAGCTCAACATTCCATCTCATTATCTTGTGTTCAATAAAGATTTGATTGGGACTCTCTAAAGAGTCCTAACACAATTTGATCCAGGAGGCTTACCTTACTGTTTGAATATTACTCCAATGAAATTTTGTTTTCTCTAATGCCTAATGAAGCAACAAAGCAGGTGTATACTGTTTGGGTTTGTCTAGTAATAGGTCTTGTTGCAAGGGGAATTTGGAACTAATTCTTACCGCATCTTTATTCCTTTTAGATAAGGGATGATACTTGGTGGATAATTGTTATAAGTAAATATCTCACATTGCTTTTTCACTAGTTTGGTGTTTCTTACCTGACTTTCAAACTGCATGTTTTAATGTATTAATGTTTGCGTTACTCTCTACAAGCAATTTTTCATCAAGTGTATTGAGTAAACAAGTCAATTTGGTTGGGCATTTGGCAGGTATTATCGTATGTTTGAGGCTACACAAGATGGATTGGGCAAAAATGCTTCTGTTCACAGCATACATGGTTCTTTACTTGCTGTTGGAGAGCTCTTAAGGTTGTTATAAATGGCTGCGTTTGTTATAGTGGAAATATTTCTGACAGGGCCTTTTGATTTTTCTAGCTTGAATGAATTGCTGCACTGTTTGCTTGCCTATTTTTAGCGATCACTCTTTTTTTCATTTTTATAAATTTTATTTGGTGGTTTTCATGTTCATGTGAGCTTTTATAGACATATAGGTGGATACAAAAATAAGTTATTAAACCCATCCAAGTATGGGTAGAACATTTTTAATTTTCTTCATATCGAACCGAGTTTTAAGTGGGTCACATTAGGTCAACTTTGTCTCGGTTCAATTTGAAACCTGAGCCGGGTAAGGTTTCTTTATCAATAATTTTTTTTGTCATTTTTGTTGTTGTTGAAATAAGATATGTTATTCTATAATTTTTCTTGATGGTGTGAAACTTTATCGATGCTTACATTCTTTTTGCGTTGACAAAAAAATTGTACCTTGCCAATCTCCTATCCTATATCCTATCTGGCCCTTACTTAGAGCTTATGCTGTCGAGAGTAAATACTTGTAGCTGCGCTAGCTTTAGTTCCAATCAAGAACTTTCCAATCTTCCACTAATTTTATGGTTTTATTATATATTCTTGTTTTGATAGCGCAATTGGAGGAATTGCAAGGAGATTCTTGGGACTATAGGGACCAAGTGGTTTAATTACTATTTATTTGGCTGGAGCTAGTTCCTTTCATTTGCATTTGAGAAAATTGGAGGCTGGCTTGCTCATTGAATTAGTTTGGCATCTTATACTGCAAAACTAGTTATGGAGGGTGGGTGTCATGGCATTTGGCAAGGAAGTAATGATATGATGGGATCATGGAAAAGTTTTGAGAAAGACTTTGAAAACTTTTCTTCGTATTGATATGATGGGACTTCCATAATATTATGATATATTCTGGGTAGTGGTTTTGTTAATTTGTCAATATTCATGGCTTCTTCTGACTCTTAGGTCCATCTTATAACCTAGAAGGCATGTTCCTAATTTTACGACTAGATTATTTATAATGTATGTGGCTCCTACGCTAGTAAAGAAGAAATGCAAAGAAAAATGACATGTAGTAGTGACATGACATTCATTTTCTTGGCAAAATTAATGTCATGATTATAAGATGCCATGCAAAAGTATTTATAAGTACAATGTTATATTTCTGATTATATATGATACATTTGTGTGCTAGCTGCACTTGATAAAATGTTGAATAAATTGATTTATTTCTCAGGACTGTAGGGCTTTGATATTGTGTAACATGTATGGTATTTTTAAGCTCCACATGATTCTTTGTGATTCTCTAACTGTTAGCTGTTTGATAAAGGTTGAATGGAAATGACTACCATGATTTGGTTTCTTGTAGCACTTAATGTTTCATGTGATTGAACATGATTTATGTAGGAATACGGGTGAGTTCATGATGTCAAGGTACAAAGAAGTTGCTGAGATTGTTCTTAGATACCTCGAGCATCGAGATCGACTTGTTCGCCTTAGCATAACTTCATTGCTACCTCGCATTGCCCACTTTCTGCGGGATAGATTTGTTTCAAATTACTTAGAGGTTTGTGTTTTTACTATCTCCTAAATCATACTGCAGCAGCCATGACAAATAGCATTTTGGAACATAAAGCATCTCAGATACATCAACAATTATTCACCTGATTATGAACAACATCAAATCGTGATTTCTTGCAGATATGCATGAATCATATTCTTGCAGTGCTGAGAATACCAGCTGAGCGTGGAAGTGGGTTTATTGCCCTAGGGGAGATGGCTGGTGCTTTGGATGGGGAACTTGTCAATTATTTGCCGACAATTACAGCTCATTTACGTGATGCAGTAAGCAAGCCATTATGTGGCTGGCATTATTTTTCTCCATTGGTTTTGGTTTTCTTTCTATTTCATGTTTTATAGTTTGGGGTTTATTTGTATTTTTCTGTTTTCCCTTTGTACCCTCCTTTTAGATTGCTCCACGCAGGGCCAAACCCTCACTCGAGGCATTGGTTTGTGTTGGAAACATTGCAAAAGCCATGGGGCCTGCTATGGAACCTTTTGTTCGCAGCCTTTTGGATGTTATGTTCTCCGCTGGGCTCTCTTCCACCCTAGTTGATGCCCTGGAGCAGATAAGTGTAAGGTATTGCACGCCATTTAATTACCCTTTTCTTTCTTTCTTATAATTTTCCTAAAAAAGTGCTTAAGAGCTTAAAGTCTTCCATGCTATAACTTGTTGTTTCAGCATTCCATCATTGCTGCCAACTATTCAAGAGCGGCTGTTGGACTGCATTTCATTAGTTCTTTCAAAGTCCCATTATTCTCAGCCAAGGACAGCTGTTCCTCTAGTTCGAGGGGGTGCGGCAAATGCACCTCAGCAAGTATCAGAACTCAGTGGTTCTGCTCTGGTGCAACTTACTTTGCAGACACTAGCTCGATTTAATTTTAAGGTTGGTTAACATTATGTTTAAATTGAATCATACTGCTCCTGTGATTCTGCTCTGAAGCTATTTTATTTCCCAGGGGCACGAGCTTCTCAAGTTTGCAAGGGAATCAGTTGTTGTATATTTGGATGATGGGGATGGAGCTACCCGGAAAGATGCTGCACTTTGTTGTTGTAAGTTAGTTGCAGATTCCTTTTCTGGTATGGCATCTATAGAGTTTGGTTCTAGCAGGTCCAATTGTACTGGGGGAAAGCGATGGCGTCTTGTCGAAGAGGTTTAGTTTCCTCCATTTCCTATCTTGTGATGCTCATTTCTTTTTAAATGATGTTCTATGCCCCCATGTCCAAACCAATTTGTTTGTTCCTGTCATTTCTTTCCTGCCTGTATCATACAGTTTGCAACTCCTCAGTTTATGCCATGTCTGCTGTTGTTTATCAATTGTATGCTATACATAGCATGAATCAACAGATTGGATAAATATTTTTGTTAGAGAATAATATAAATTATATTCTGGGGTCTCACCTAAAAGCTTAAGTTTTTAGGTGAGATGGTTCCTTAACATGATATCAGAGCCTTGTTGACCTAATGGTCACGGGTTCGAATCTCACCACTCTCATTCTATTTGATAAAAATCAAGCACAAGGTAGAGTGGGCCTGTGTGCAAGTTTTAAGCCCAAAGGGTTTTCACTTGAGAGGATGTGTTAGAGAATAATATAAATCATATTTTGGGGCCTCACCTAAAAACTTAAGCTTTTAGGTGAGACAGTTCCTTAACAATTTTAATTTATCAACCTCATGTTTTCTTAAGCTCACTAATTAGTTGAGATCTGTATTAAGATTAATTTATCATGTTCCACCAAAAAAAAGTTGAGTGTGGTAGATGGTGCGAGCTTTCTTTGTTCTTGCTTGTAATCTCAAATTTTGCATCTGCAGCTTGTGGAAAAGCTTCTCATCGCAGCTGTTGCAGATGCTGATATCACTGTTCGCCAATCTATCTTTTCCTCTCTTCATGGGAATAGAGGTTTCGATAATTTTCTAGCACAAGCTGATAGTCTCAGTGCAGTTTTTGCTGCTTTGAATGATGAGGTGTGTATGTGGCTCTTGGATATATTACATCTGATGGAAGACTTTTATGGTTATGCAATATTATCATGGTAGATTGATTTTTACCATCACTTAATCTGTTGTGGAAAGTGTATTTGATTAGAAAGTTGCCCTATATTTTCTGTGATATAATTTTTATTCTTTCTAAGTTATAGTTTTGTATCCCTAGATTGCCCTAGTAAGTTATATTTTTTTATTCTTTTAATAGAGTATTTAAACTTTTGGCACCGGAAACTCAAGATTAAATTGCACCACTCAATAAGATTTCAACTGTCATTGACATCTGCATACATTATTTTATCTTAATATTTAATTTTGGCTTCTTGTCTGATAACCTTCTGGTTTACTAAATAATTGATTACATGGCAAGACTGGTTGCTTCCTGTTTCTCACCTGATGTCCATTCTGGAAAGTACATGATATCTTACTGCTATTTCTGGGTCCAGTAGCTTGGTAAATGGATTACTCACTCTTCTCAATCTATCCATCTCATCTGTTTTGAAGAGTTGCACTGAGGTGCTTTTATTTTGATTTAGAATTTGGAATATACAATTCCACTTCTGATCGTGGTTTGTTGTTTACAATACTGCTAGTTTGTGAAAATAGGGTTTTTTTTACAGTCAATAGAAAATGTGAGGGAGAAAACCCTAAGAGGGCGCATCTTTTCATAGATATGGAAAATTTTTGGCACACCCTGACTCCAAGTTTCTCTCCCTTTATGTTCTCGGTTTCAATAAAAACCTTGTTTCTTTGCACACATATGTTTCAGTAAACCTAATGTACAGAATTGTTTTTAACCTTTTTTGACCCAAGAGATTTCTGATTTCTGATTTCCATTTTTTATTTTTATTTTTTTTCCTGTAAGTGTAGAGTCTGCATATTTGATTAAGGCTTTAGTTGTGAAACTTATCTTTCCCCAAAAATAGTGTGCTAGCCATTATTTTGGTCCTTTATCTTGATAATCTTTGGTTGGGGTCTCTGTTTGGTTGTACTTTGTATAAACCAGTTTCATAAAGCGCATGTTTCTGTTGTTGAATGTTTTATGCCAGCATGTGAATTTTCTGGTCCCTTGTAATATTTGTCAAAAACTAGGATATTGCTGTTATCACAGGATTTTGATGTTAGAGAATATGCAATCTCTGTGGCTGGAAGACTATCAGAAAAGAATCCCGCATATGTCCTTCCTGCACTCCGTCGTCATCTCATACAACTGTTAACCTATCTAAAACAGAGGTGATGTCAGCAATTCTTAGCTATTGTGCTATCATGTGAACTTGTCTTAATTTTGCAAAAAATATGGTGATTTGGGCTTGAAGAGAAAGAAGTCCTCTCAACCAATCTGTAAAGGTGTCTGATATGGAATTTTCTTGTAATGTCAGCAGTGCAGATAACAAATGCAGAGAAGAAAGTGCAAAGTTATTAGGTTGTTTGATACGTAATTGTGAACGACTTGTGCTTCCATACATTGCTCCAATACACAAGGTTTGATATGTATGTTAATGGTTATTTTGTTTAGTTCTTTTACTTGTCATACTTCTTGAGATATTGGATTTCCAATTGTGCAGGCACTAGTGGCAAGGCTTATTGAAGGCACAGGAATAAATGCCAATAATGGTATCATTAGTGGAGTTCTCGTAACTGTTGGAGATCTTGCTAGAGTGGTGGGTGAACTCCGATGCTATAAATTGTCTTGTTCTCTAGGAGGCAATAAGGAAAAAAGAGAAGTTTTTTTATTTGTGTGCGGGTTTGGTGGGGAGGAATGTGTCACTATGAATTGGGTTTACGTCTTTATTTGGAAAATCTTTAGCTGTGAAAAATATAAATTGTCAATTGGGCTTGTTTGTCCTGAAGCTCCTTCAGTTACGCTAATAAGTTTTTCTGTTGCTTTCTCATTTGCATGATGCTTGTTAACATTTAAATACTTGGAACTCTTCTTTTGGCACTTACTGTTGCTGATACAAGTAAGAAACTTCAGCCTGCTTTTTTAAGACTTCATGTGGTTGCTTCTCATGCTCTTTCCTTCAATGATAAACTGAAGTGTTAGCTGGACTAGGAATCAGCTTCTCGCATTTACATTTTAGGATATTTGATTTCATACCTGTAACCTTACAAAGCTTGAAGTCTATCTATGTGGTGCATTTCCTTGTTAGAACAATAGACCAAAGGACATGCTGTATCAGCTATTTCCATTTTTGTTTTTTTCGATGCACTTTGTTTTGCATCCTAGCCTGATCTACATGTAACTGTCTAAAGTATATTCCCTCTTGTTATGATGTGTAAATGGTTAATTATGATTGTGGTACTTGTTTAGGGTGGTTTTGCAATGAGGCAATATATATCGGAGCTTATGCCTCTCATAGTTGAAGCTTTGTTAGATGGAGCGGCAGCTACAAAGCGTGAAGTGGCTGTTGCAACTCTTGGGCAAGTTGTTCAAAGCACTGGGTATGTGCCATGCCATTCCATTACTTTGATAAAGATTGTTAATAAAGATTGTTATTTTGTTTTTTATTTGGTGGTTTGATGTGAATCTTTATTAGTAATGATGCATGTTAAATTCTTTTCCATGGTTAATATCATGTCGTTTCTTCTTCTTCTTTAGAGCAGGATAGAGTATAAGGCTTTCATTTTTACTTTTTCTGAAACTCCATGATTCCCATGTAATGCAGCGACAAAACTGTTACAATACCTGTTTGTTATTGGTATCATTTTCAATTTGCTGTACATTGCATGCAACAGATCATAAATAGTTTTCTTTCTTAATAGAACATCTTTTACATGAAAAATGTGGTGGTATTTTGACCATCTTAGATGACGCACATGGTATTCTATTTTTGACTCTTGATTAGAAATGTAGTCAAGTGTTGGACTAACAGCACATTCTCAAGAAGCAGGATTCCACTGTGAACAGTGTTGATGAGTTTTCCTTTTTCCTTCCTTTGTTCCATATGATCCTTCCTCTTATCTTCCATTCCTCTCTTTACTTAACCTTGAGGGAATAATATTATTGAGAAAAGTTGAACATATAAATTATGATTAGTCAATCTTCTTCAACGAAGTAGGATTCCATTGTGAACAGTGTTGACGGGTTTCCCTTTTTCTTTCCTATCATTGACAGCAAGGTCACAATAAAACAAATTTACTTTTACTCTTGCGATAATAAATTCTTAGGTATCTGTAGTCGTTTATTACAAGGTAGGTTTGTTTATATTTTATTTTATTTTTTATCATTAGTGCTTGAGTAGGTCCTTTTCTTTTTGCTGACAGGTATGTCATAACTCCATATAATGAGTATCCACAGTTACTAGGCTTACTCCTCAAATTTTTGAATGGTGAATTACTGTGGTCAACCAGACGTGAAGTATTGAAGGTAGCTACACGTCAACAAAAACATTTGGATATAACTGTTTGATGCAAGGTTAACTTTTTAGCTCTCAGGTTCTTGGCATCATGGGAGCTCTGGATCCTCTTGTGCATAAACGAAACCAACAAAGCTTGCCTGGTTCACATGGCGAGGTTGCTCGTGCAGCCAGTGATTCAGGTCAACACATTCCATCGATGGATGAACTACCTATGGACCTTTGGCCATCTTTTGCTACATCAGAAGATTATTACTCAACGGTAGTGCTGACTGCATTTGTCATTGTTTTCACTCTTCCTGGTGTTAATATTCCTCTTTGATGAATTCAGGTTGCAATCAACTCCCTCATGAGAATTCTTAGAGATCCTTCACTCGCTAGCTACCACCAAAAGGTGGTAGGATCTCTTATGTTCATATTTAAGGTAAAATAGCAGTGTATTCCAGTTCTGTTGATTGACAAAAATAACTATACAATCTTAATTTATCTTGATGCTTGACACCATCAATTAATGCTGGGGATTTTTATGATTTGCGAGGTTAGTCAATGGGCCTTGGCTGTGTACCGTATATACCCAAGGTTAGTGAATCGATTCCCTTTTATTTTTTTCCTGGAAATTTTAGTATTTGTGAATGAATGAAAAATTACTTCCTCTCGCATTCCCTTCTCTCTCTTTGTTTGTATGTGTTTCTATTTTCTGGATTTTTGTTATCTCTTTGCTTGCCCTTGTTTTGATCTTAACTTACTGGCTCCTTTAATTATGAAGATCACCCGGGTTACTATGTTGCATTGTTTCAGTTTCTTTAGTTGTTAGTCAGCTTTCTTCCACTCATACAAAAATGGAAAATTTTTAGCTACACAAGTTGAAATTAGGACATCAAGAAAGAGTATTTTTATTCAAAAGGTGATCTTTCCATGTTAATTTCTATGTTTGGTGTGGAACTAAAAAAATGTTGGTAGATAACATATTTATATGTTGGAGGATCTTAGTGCTTGCTTGGTATTTTGTATTTGCATGCTGTTTTTTTGTTTGGTGTACTGGACAGCATTTATTGTTTTATACTTGATTAACTTGTGTTTTCCTTTCCTATTTTATGTAGGTTTTGCCGGATCTCTTTCACATTGTTCGTACATGTGATGATTATCTTAAAGATTTTATAACATGGAAGCTTGGAACTCTGGTGTCTATTGTGCGCCAGGTGAGTTATGATTTCCTGAAGTGGTTGCACATATATACTGCCTTTTGTTTTTTTGTCTTTTAATGATATCTGGTGCTCTTGATTTGCTTGTGCAGCACATTCGTAAATATCTGCCTGAATTGCTCTCTTTAATATCTGAATTGTGGTCATCCTTCAGCTTTCCAGCTGCTATTCGTCCTTCTCGTGGGTTTCCAGTAAGTTATGTTCCTATTATTTGGTGTAGATGGAATAAACTGCATGTCATGTTAGGAGCTACTCTTGTAATTTCTCTTGTATATTTTGGTCTCTTCCTCTTCGTCTCGTTTAAACATACTCTTTTTTACACTCAGGTTTTGCATTTAGTGGAACAGCTTTGCTTGGCCCTCAATGATGAATTCAGAAGGCATCTTCCTGTCATTTTGCCATCTTGTATTCAAGTTCTAAGCGATGCAGAAAGGTGTAATGACTACACCTATGTTCTCGATATACTTCACACACTTGAAGTGTTTGGTGGTTAGTACTCTCTTATGCGACACTGTTTGTTTCATTCATTGACATATTAAGCAACTACTGTGAAACATTGTAATGTATTAATCAAGTGTAAGAGTGTAAAGAATGCAGAACCTTCTCTCTTCCATTTAAGAGTCTAGAATCTATCAGGAAGTTATACGGTAACATTTGGATAATGTGCTCCTCTGTGTGCTAATGGTGAAATGTTGAAGCAGTGCAACTCATCTTTGGGTATGGACCATGGACAACATTAGTTTCATTGTGACCTTGTGTTATGAAGGAAAGTGGCATTTTTTGGTGAATACATCAGAGAGCTCCATACCGGTTTCTCAATCCACTTGGAATACTGTTAGAGTGGATGCTGCAGTGGATATTTTAAATTCTGTTTTACAAATTGCCATGCTTAAAAAATCTTCTGAATTCCAGCCTGTAGTGAATTTCTCATCATGCTTGCACAATTTAGGGACATTGGATGAGCATATGCATCTACTTCTTCCTGCACTTATTCGATTGTTTAAAGTGGATGCTTCTGTTGATATAAGACGGGCCGCTATCAAAACTTTGACAAGATTGATCCCCTGTGTACAGGTGAGTTCTTGGCTTGTAAAATTTCCTGTTTCCTGTATTAAAACGGACCACTAATGGTCATTGCTTAATGCTGTCATGATAAGATCCAGAAGGGTACTGTATATTAGTCATATTGTTATATTAGTAAAAATGTTATCCATAAATGGAATAAAAGCAGATCTCTTGATATATTGTAAAGCTGTGTAACCAAACACATGCTAGCATGTGTACAGACACCAATGTATATGCACATGTAGTTGTGGATTTCTATGGCTAATTGACAGATAATCTTATTTTATTTTCATCAGGTTACTGGTCACATTTCTGCTCTTGTGCATCACCTGAAGTTAGTGTTGGATGGGTAGGTTTTTGCTTCCACTTTCTATATAGAAAGCCTTCTTCGGTTCCTGCTATTGTGTCTGTGTATATATTCATGCATGTCTGTTAAATTCAGACATGGTCCTCTCGGTCCATTTTTCCTTACCTGTTCATGTTTCTGTTTGTCATGAAATGTTATCTTATCATACCTTTCTTTTATTGATTCTCCTGTCCTACCGGCATGTTTGATCAGTTTCTGTTGCATGGAAGTCTCTTCTGTGTTTTTCCTGGTAATGAGGTGTATCATGAATAATGTTAATTGGCTTGAGAATTGTGATCCTCCCTCTTAAATGTTGAAAGAAAAATCAACTAGGACTCAGAAATCTTGGTGAAAGATATGTCCTCCTCTCTGTCTCATTTATTTATTTGGGGGGGGGGGGGGGGGGGGTTTGCATGGGCAACTTTTCATTTATGCTTTTGTCCTGGGCATGAGGTTGACTCACTCACTATTGGGTTTCCCCCCTGTATTCAATAGCTGCAATCAGCCAAATGCACACAATTCTTTCCCTTTTAGCATCATGCACAATCTTGTTTTGGGCCCTTACATGATAAATTTTCATTCTCATTTCTGACTATACTTTTTAGTGCCTGTTTGGTAGTGTAGCCAACCGCGCTACCTAACGAAGCCTTAATCAGGGGGTACTGATTTTAGGGTAAACCAAAACCTGAGGTGTTGATGGTTACCGGAATCCCATAGTGTTATAAACTAAACACTGATCAATCTATGGAGCATTGACAAAGTCATATGTATTGATGCATGTTCTCTGTATGTATAGTTCAGTAATCGTGATACCCCTTCTGCCTAATTTCTTGCAAATTTTAAAGATACTTGATTTGATTTTACATGTGGGTGAGTTTGTTTTTCTGATTCTCTTAACTTCACCTTGGAGAAATATAGTAATGTTAATACGAACTGTCCTCCTATTTCCATATTTCAGTACGTGTTGCATTTTTCTCTTGCATGATGCTCCAAACATGTAAGCTTGTAATTTGCAGGAAGAATGATGAGCTCAGGAAAGATGCTGTTGATGCACTTTGTTGTCTGGCTCATGCCTTAGGAGAGGATTTCACCATTTTCATCCCATCAATCCACAAACTCTTACTGAAGCATCGATTGCAGGTCTGCGCTTTTACCTGCATTATTGTTATTTGACTTGCCTATACAAAAACCTTCTTTTGTGTTGCTGCATTATATCTCAGAGTTGAGATGTCAGTCTTCCCCCTGAATTTAAAATACAAGCTCTTTCTCTTGTCAGCATAAAGAATTTGAAGAACTTGAAGGACGCTTGAGGAGACGTGAACCTCTAATTTTGGGAAGTACAGCTGCACAAAGATTGAGCAGACGACTTCCAGTGGAGGTTGTCAGTGATCCTTTAAATGATATGGAGAATGACCCTTATGATGACGGGGCTGACATGCAACGACATCTCAGTGGCCATCAGGTAACTTTTTCATACGAACAATTGCTCAATGGTTTTTGTTACTGATTTTTATTTAGCTGTGTAGGTATGTGGGCTATGCCGAGTCCACTGTAAAAGTCTAGGATGCTTGCCCCGGATCTATTATTAGCATGCATGTCAAAAGCTATAAATATTAAATGGTTTCAGCTAATTATTTCATATGCATGGTTTTGATTTTCAAAAGACCACCCAACTTTAAAACTTAGGGTATCAAATGAGACCCAGATTGGTTTTATTACACTCTAACATATGCTCTCAAGTGATAGCCCATTGAGCTTGACTGTTGGAAAAAATGCAGGCTTATAAGAGGTTAAAAACAGACTCTGCATGTGCCAGCACTGACTAATGGACCCTAATACTGTTGCGTTGTGCTTATCTAAAAATATTATGGAATCTTATTTTAAAATTGCCTATTGTAGACGACCCTTGATAGATGAACTGCCCATGTCTTAAGCCCAACAGGCTTTTGTTTGAGTGGGGCATGATAAAAATATAAAATTATCTCTGGCCTTCACAAAATGTTGAGTTTTCGAGTTTGACTGTTTTGTTGCATGGCATTCATCTCACCCATGCAAGCATTTTTTTCTATGTCATTTTGAAATCTCTTTGTTTCATCTTGTTGTGTGGTTTAACTAATGTAAGTTTGTGCAGGTTAATGATAATCAATTACGCACCGCTGGAGAGGCTTCTCAGCGCAGTACTAAAGAAGATTGGGCAGAGTGGATGAGGCATTTGAGCATCGAACTGCTGAAGGAGTCTCCTTCTCCAGCGTTACGAACCTGTGCAAGGCTTGCACAGTTACAGGTATGGACAATAGCACCATTTATGAACCTATTCTTGCTGTTTCTATTCTGATCCACAACTTTTGCAGCCTTTCGTTGGCCGGGAATTATTTGCTGCTGGCTTTGTTAGCTGCTGGGCACAACTGAATGAGGCTAGTCAGAAACATTTGGTTCGGAATTTGGAGATGGCATTTTCATCTCCAAATATTCCTCCAGAGATTCTAGCAACACTTCTTAATTTGGTATGTTCTTTCTAATATTAAAAAATGTAGAAATCACATTGTGGTTTAAGACGGGCCTTTTTTTTGCCATGCTTGCGTGCCGGAAACTTTTGCTTGTTTTGTGAAGTGTGTTATGTTTATAATATATTGTTTTGTTTTTAAGTAACCAATTAGACAATCATTGGCAGCATAAACCGTTGGAGTTTGTACAACTGTTCATTTAAAACTCTGCAGCCTGAATAAATTACTCTCTATTTCCCTTGTCATCCTGACGCCAGCTCAACAATGATACTTCTTCCAGATATTGATGTTACAGGTGGCTTAGAAACAATTTAAGAGAAACTGGTTTTCTTTTACCTTTTTTTACCAGCATAGGAATAGACAATAAATTTTGGGGAAAGCTTGCAAGAGTAAGGAAAGCTCGAATTATTTAAGCTGTTCCGTTTCTTCCACATGAAAATTTAAGTTGAAAATTTCCCAAACTTTATTCCACCATATATCTTTCATAAAGATTTACCTGAATCATCAAGATGCATAATTTTGTAATGAAGATAAGTTTTTTGCACTGTTTATGCTTTTGTGGTTGCCCATGATAGTGGTAATTGGAAATTTGGAATGTGCATTGAAATAAAAGGAAAGGATAGAACATGCAAGATTTAGATATATAATCCATTGTCATCCTTGTGAATTTGTCCCATGCAATCCCTACTCTCTGGTACCAGCATTAAGAAATTTGTCCAGAGGTGGTGGTCGTTGTGATGCAGAACAGCCTTGAATATTAAAATTTTAGTGTTTTAGATGGGAATTATGGTTAGGGTAATGTATGCTGAATTGGATTTGATTAAGGATGTGTTTCGGGAGAATTTGGTGCCAATCTGGGCTCGGAATAGCATTATCAAGAAAAGAAAGAAGAGGAAAGAGTGTTTAGAGAACAGAGAAGAGGAAGCAAGAACACATAAAGCCGCAACCCTCAAACTGAATCAAATGCTCATAATTTCATTATTCAAAGTCCGATCATCACATAGAAAAATGCTCCTTTTATATGCACAAAATAGAAATCTAAGTAGGAAAGGAAAAAGCACATAATAACAAAACTTCCTACTAATACTCTAGTTCCTAAATAAACTAAGATTCCAAACAGTATTAATATTTCTGATCACAACAAATTCCCAGATACTGTAGTTTTGCGTGAAATATCAAAATATTCATAACTGTAATTTTTAAACCTCTCTATCATTTACCGCATCACAATGTTTCATCTTGGCTCCTAAAATGTGAAAAAGTAAAGCTACATATCATAATTTATGTAGTAGTCCTTGTAAATCTTCGCATGCTTGCCCTTTTCTGCTATTATATGAAGGTTGACTGTTTATCCTATTGATGTTCCTTTGCAGGCAGAGTTCATGGAACATGATGAGAAACCTCTACCTATAGACATCCGCCTCCTTGGTGCTCTTGCAGATAAGGTTCTTCTTCCTAATAAGTAACACTATAGCTGCACGGCCCTCGTGCTTTTGTATCTATTAAAAGTAGTACTTGTATATTTCATTCATTTGTTTATGGTGAATGCTACATTCCAGTGTCATGCATTTGCCAAAGCTTTGCATTATAAAGAAATGGAATTTGAAGGTTCACGCTCCAAGATGATGGATGCTAGTCCTGTTGCTGTAGTTGAAGCTCTCATTCATATAAATAATCAGTTACATCAGCATGAGGTTAGTTTTGAGGAAGAACTATGCTCTACTTTTTGTACAATTTTTCAGCTGCCTCTTAAAAACTTTATGTCAGGTTGTCGTAGTTACTGATCATTCTTATTTCATTCCACCGTTGATTCTTAGGCTGCTGTTGGGATATTGACCTATGCCCAACAAAACCTGGATGTTCAACTTAAGGAGTCATGGTATTAACAAACATTGGCATGGAAGGAACATATTTCTGTTCTCTGAATAAATCATTGATGATTTGTTTGTTTCAGATAAAAATATTTATATTTTAATTTTCCTGCATTTGTGTAGGTATGAGAAGTTGCAGCGGTGGGATGATGCTCTCAAAGCATACACCGTCAAAGCCTCTCAAGCTCCAAATTCACATCTTGCATTGGAAGCTACATTAGGTTTGCTTGAATTAACTCATGTTGGTTGTCACTACTGCTTGGCTTATTTTCTTGTGTGTAGTTAATTTCTTGTAGTCATTCCTTTATAATAGCCTGCTTTTTTATATCAGAAATCTGATCTTGAGCTCTTTTTTGCAATTTACCTAAAATGAAAAGGAAATTGATAGAATCATATGAATAAACTGGTCATGAAATTGAGGAAGCACTGATTTCTTAAAGCTAGTCCATGCATCTACTGATTGTATCAAATGTTCAACAAGTATTTTCAGTGGTGTGAACTCACCTGATTGCCTAGATGCTGCCTAGGATTGTTCATGGGCAGGGATAACTCATGTAATTGTCGAATTTTGATTATTCTTGCCTCAGAAGTCAAATGTCCAATAAGAAACTCTATTAGTGCATTCTTTTTCTTGGTTTATGAGGCCATTGGTTGCAACTATAGTAGTCCTCTTCTGTCTCTTCCATAACGAGTGTTTGTTTGATTCAAGTTGATGTAGGTTTGGAAGAAGAAAGCAACACTAAACAACAATTACTGCAGAAAATTGACTAAAGCATTAACAAAAACTGAAGTCGGAACAAGAAAAGGAGGCCTGGAGTTCAGAGAGAAATCTCTAAAATCTAAAATTGATGGATAGAAAATAAAACACTGATTAATAAAAATATCCCTAGTAGCCAATTATACCAGTCAAAATCCTAGCCTTAATACTTGTAGGAATAGAGATTTTTATTAAATGTCAAATGCTAATCACATAACAATTAGAGAAACCAAATAACATATATTTATAGCTAAATAAGAAAATTAATAAGGAAAATATTAGAAACTTCAAGCATCACAAGTGACTGTATTAGCTAAGCTAATTGGCACCTCATCTGCTTGCATTGATTAACTGTATAGCGTTGCTTTTAGTCATTTCTTGCATCCAGTCTGCTAAAGTTTGCCAGATGATTCCTGTCAAGGGTTGTGGTTGCTAATGGTATTTAATGTAGGTTGTTATTGGAGCAGCCATATAGGATTGCCCTTTTGGTTGGTTGAAAAATTATCTTTGAATGAAGCTCTTTTTTATTGGTGATGGGGGCCACCTGAAAGCATTGGGCCAGTGGACCTGCATTACCTTGATGGCCTATTCATGCAATGATACCCCCCCTTAGTCTTCTATTTAGATATCAAATTTCATCCTCCATTTCTTCCCCATGTATTTTTCCAGCTTGAGGGATGGGGATACATCACTTTTTTATCCTTCCTTGTTTCAAGAGTTTGAAGATCTTGGAATATTGAAAGTATTCATCATTGTGCTCTATGTAGGGAGGATGAGATGCCTTGCTCAGTTAGCTCGGTGGGAAGAGCTTAACAACCTATGCAAGGAATATTGGACACCAGCTGAGCCTTCTGCTCGATTAGAAATGGCTCCGATGGTTGTTTTCTGAACTACATGCAGTTGGCATAACTTGATCCACTGTGCATGCTTACTTTTTTGACTTGATTGTCAGGCTGCTCACGCTGCTTGGAACATGGGTGAGTGGGATCAGATGGCAGAATACGTGTCTCGATTAGATGATGGTGATGAAACTAAACTGCGGGGTTTGGGGAATACTACTGCCAGTGGTGATGGATGTAGTAATGGCACATTCTTCAGGGCTGTGCTATTAGTTCGTAAAGAGAAGGTACTCTTTGAATTAGATCTATATTAACTCTAGTTTATTTGCGTTGTTTTTTTGTTTTGTGTGCTTAATCATTTCATTATTACCATTTTTTCTGCAAGTATGATGAAGCTGGTGAGTATATTGAGAGAGCTAGGAAGTGCCTGGCAACTGAGCTTGCTGCACTGGTCAGTTTCTGATTTCCTCATGATACTTGTAATTAAGCATGGGTTTCTAAGTTGGCTTTTGCATATATGACTTCTCTTTCCGGATGAAATTCTTTCTTATTGACTATTATAATATCTTGAGGTATTTTCTTCTACAGGTTCTGGAGAGCTATGAGCGTGCTTATGTCAACATGATCCGTGTTCAGCAGCTATCAGAACTAGAGGAGGTTTGCTCAATAGTATTTGAGAATATATCTACCTTGTTTTTGTTCTATTTCTGCCTACAACCATGAAATTGAACTGGAGAATGGGGTGGTAATTTGTTTTGTGACAGGTCATTGACTATTGTACACTTCCTGAGGGAAATCCTGTTGCTGAAGGACGGCAGGCCCTTGTACGCAATATGTGGACAGAAAGGATACAAGGAGCAAAGCGTAATGTTGAGGTAGAGATGGCTTTATTCTCTCTCTTGCACATGCGCATTCATCTTTTCTGCTAACCAGTTGAAGTTGAGATATTTTCCTGATAGTAAATATTTCTAGATATGAGGTTTCCATTATGGATGATTGTGAAAATGAAGTCAGCTGAGATAATGGCATTTAAAGCTAGGTTAAAACATATTGCAAGTGCTGATGAGGGTTCATAGACTATTGCTTCCCACTTTCAGTGAAAAGCTTTCAGGGATAGTGACAATTGTTTTTTCTCTGACCTGTTTGACCATTTTTATGCTTGATTTTTCAGGTCTGGCAAGCTCTTTTAGCTGTAAGAGCACTTGTACTGCCTCCAACTAAAGACATCGATAACTGGCTCAAGTTCGCTTCACTATGTCGAAAAAGTAATCGGATCAGTCAGGCTAGATCCACTTTGGTTAAACTTTTGCAGGTCTGTGGCCTATGTCTCGCCAAACCAACATTGATGTTAATTTTGGGATTGATTCTCATTTGTCTTTGCCTGCTAAAATTTGAATTGTAAACAGTACGACCCTGAGACATCTGAAAACATGCGATACCATGGGCCTCCTCAAGTAATGTTGGCATACTTGAAATATCAATGGTCACTTGGGGAGGATCACAAGCGAAAAGAAGCTTTTTCTAGGTTGCAGGTGTGCATAACTGATTTAGCTGACTATATCAGG
The DNA here is from genome assembly GCA_964035475.1 of Salix caprea. Lineage (NCBI taxonomy): Eukaryota > Viridiplantae > Streptophyta > Magnoliopsida > Malpighiales > Salicaceae > Salix > Salix caprea. The sequence continues at coordinate 6,411,762 of OZ037760.1, forward strand.
CACAATTACCTTAATCGTATTTAGCTTCATCTGCTAATTCTGATTCCCTCTTGCTACATATTTTTCTTGGATGCCAAATCACTTGTACAGGATTTGGCCAAAGAGCTTTCAAGCACCCCAAATATGCAGTCAACCATACCAACAGGTTTAATGGGTAGCACAGGTCATAATGTCCATCTCCGGGCACGTGTTTATCGTATACTTGGAGCCTGGCAGTGGACACTTTCTCCTGGTTTGGATGATGATTCCATACAAGGTGGCTACCTCCTTTCCACACTAATTTCTGTAAGAAGTCTTTTTGGTTTTGTTTTTTTAATGATTCACCTTTTTCTTCGGTGCAGAGATCCTTTCATCATTCAGGAATGCCACTCAGTATGAAACAAAATGGGGAAAAGCATGGCACTCATGGGCTTTGTTCAATACAGCAGTGATGTCACATTATACAGCAAGAGGGTTTCCAAATGTTGCTTCACAGTTTGTTGTTGAAGCTGTCACTGGATATTTTCATTCAATTGCCTATGCAGCAAATGCTAAAGGTGTTGATGGTAGTTTACAGGTAAATAATATCTCATGTATAGGTCTCCTTGCACATTTTAAATCTTTGACACGCACCTAAAAAATGTGGACTTCATCTTTTGCCTTCAGCTTTTACTACGCTCTTCTTTCTTTCCACATTGTAACAGTCACTTAAATAGGCACCTTGTTGGTTGTTATAAATGATGAAGATTACAGTGTGAATCTGGTCACAATTTCAATGAACCTGCAGTTTGTACTTTCAAATTTATATGGAGATGTGTTAGCATGCATATGATCATTTTTAATACTATAGGTATACATTTGTATTGCGATGCCTGAATTTTTCACTGGGGAAAAGAGTGTTGTTTCCTATTTCATGTTTTAAATTCAATAATTAAATATTCATCTTTCTTATTGTCCTGAATCCTGGTTTGTTTCCTTCTATATATTAATACTCCAGATGGGTGTTCTCTTTAATTGTGTTACTTGTTTCAGGATATACTCCGCCTTCTTACCTTGTGGTTCAACCATGGAGATACTGCAGAAGTTCAAATGGCACTGCAGAAAGGATTTGCTCATGTTAATATCAACACATGGCTTGCTGTTTTACCTCAAATAATTGCCAGGATACATTTGAATAACCATGCTCTGAGAGAACTAATTCAATCGCTTTTGGTGCGAATTGGACAGAGTCATCCACAGGTGTGCATTTTTTGCTTGATGCTTTTCAAAATGATAGCTATACTGTTTTAGGCAGGGCTACTGGATCGAAGAACTGAAATATAAATTGTTGAGTTTGTATTAAGCTGCAGAACAAAATGAATGAGATAGTGATTATGCTAGAGAAGGTTGTATTTAACTTGATCCCCATGGAAAAAGAAAACCCATACAATTGCAACATGCAGTGCAAAAAATAGTTTATGAATAGTACATTTTTTTCTAGAATTTCGTTTAATAATCTTGAACATTTTCAAATCAGTTTTGCGTGGTAGAATGTTATTTTTTTTATTGTTTCTTTGGGTTGATTTTGTATTGTTTTTCATTTCTCTAAGCATGGGTAAAATTTCTGAAAGCAAGAGAATCCTGAATGAATTGAAGTCATAAACACTAGTTCTAAAAATTGTCATTGAGGTAAACACTAGATGTTGATTGCTCAACCTAAAAGGTAGGAATCTTCCTTTATTCCACAAGTGTAGTCTTCCAATATATTTTTAAGTGCTACTTTGGTGGCACAAGTTTTGCATTGCATGTAAGTTCTTAAGATAAATGTCTCTTCACTCAAATGCGTCTGGACCTCTGCATGTGTTTAAGGAATTGATATTTTTGCAGGCTCTTATGTATCCTCTTCTCGTGGCTTGTAAATCAATAAGCAATTTACGTAAAGCAGCTGCTGAGGAAGTGGTAAACAAAGTTAGGCAGCATAGTGGTGTGCTTGTGGATCAGGTAATTTAGTGGTTAATTTACAATTGATTAATTGTTAGTTGCAGTTTGGTTTATCTTAATAATGGTCTTCATTCACATGTAGGCACAACTTGTATCAACAGAACTAGTTAGAGTCGCGATACTTTGGCATGAAAAGTGGCATGAGGGACTGGAAGAAGCAAGTCGTTTGTATTTTGGTGAACAGAACATTGAGGGAATGCTTAAGGCATTGGAGCCTCTGCATAAAATGCTTGAGGAGGGTGCTATGAAGGAGAATATTACTATAAAGGAGAGAGCATTCATTGAGGTTGCAATTAATGTTATCGGATTAGTCATTACATATTTTTGCTCTTTGATATCTGCTATTAGTGCATTTGATATTAGTTTAGAACTGTTCTGGATTTTGAGAATAATTCAATTGTTGAATTCTGGATCGATCTTCTTTTTTTTATTCTATGGTGCTATGCTGCTATTCTAATATTGAATCAGATGACTCCCTTTGTCTTGAAACCCATTTGTAATTTCTGAAAATGGTCCGCAGGCATACCGGCATGAATTGTTAGAAGCATGGGAGTGTTGTATGAAGTACAAGAGAACTCTAAAAGAGGCTGAACTTACTCAGGTATGGTAGTTTGAGGGAGTGAGATGTGTGGTTTTATGGTAGGTTTTTAGTACTGGTCAGGAAATAGTAAACTCTGCTTATGTGTGCATGAATCTGCCCGGGGGTGGATGAATTGGTTGGAAAATCATGACATATGAGTATATTCCCTCAAACTGATTGCTATTCTGTGCATAGTTTTTTCTTCAAAATATCAAAAGCATCAACAATTATATAGAGTGCCTTTTAGGCCTTGTTTGGGGCTGCGTTTGCACCGGAGTTTCAGTAAATTTTGAAAAAAAAAATTGTTTCAAATTATTGTGTTTCTAGATTATTTTGATGTGCTGATGGAAAAAATGAAGAAAAAAAAAACATTATTTTAATGCATGTCTAAGCAAAAAGTACTTTAAAAAGCAAACTCTACAACATTCCCAAACAAACCTTAGTTTCATTAGATTTCTAGAAGCTGTAAACTGATTTATTTATCTTGATTCAGGAGCCCATTGTTTTTTTTTTTTTTATCAATTTACTCTTTCCATTTTTTTCAATTTTTGGTGTTTGAATAATTGCTGTACAATGTTTATGTCTTGGATGTAATCACCCACTGTAGATTGTAGTCTAAGCTTGGTCCTGTAAGGACAAAGTTTAGATGAAGTTGTACTCTCCCCCTCCTCTCACTTTGAATTCTAACAACAGAAGCAAAGCCTTAATCCCTCACTAGTCAGGGCCAGCTATATGGAACTTTTGTGCCATTTTGTGTGATCATAAACCAAATTTGTCCCAGCATTATGATAGTTAACCATTCAATACCTTAATCCATAACTAGTCAGGGCCAGCTATATGGAACTTTGTGCTATTCTGTGTGATCATAAACCAAATTTGTCTCAGCATTATGATAGTTAACCATTCAATACCTTAATCCATAACTAGTCAGGGCCAGCTAAATGGAAGTTTTGTGCTATTCTGTGTGATCATAAACCGAATTTGTCTCAGCATTTAGATAGTTAACCATCCACTTTGTGTTCAGTTTCCCTCTACCTCCTTTCATCCCTTCCACTGTCAACTTTCCATTCCTGCGAATTGTGGCCTTTAGTGGCCTACTCTAGACAGACCCAGGCTGTCTAAGGTGCTTTTCTCTAGTTTGCCATACAGTGGAAAATGTGTTAATTTCTAATCTTATCTCTTTTCTGTGTTACCATGCATCCAACTTAGCATGCACATTGCCACCACATTTTATGAGGAGGATTTTTTTTGTGCACGATTCACTCCTAAAAAGCTCACTGTTTTATGTGGAACTTACCTTTCACATATGAATGGATTTTATTATTATTTGATGGAAAAGGAGTTTTTGAGGTAGAATATGCACAGAAGAACAACGAGAAATACTCCTAAAATACTAAGAGGAGAAACATCTTTTTCCATAGCTCAAGTAATGTAATCAAATTTTAGGCTTAGTTGAAGCTATGCTTGGGAAGGTGTGCTTGTATCAAAACCACAAGCTAATGGTGTGAACTATGTCTTGATCAGGCATGGGATCTATATTATCATGTTTTCAGACGAGTAGACAAGCAGCTTCAAGTCATGACGACTCTTGACCTGCAGGCAAGAATGATATAGCTTTATGTTAATTTCTAGCCATTTATTGAATTGGAATTAACCATTCTTTGATTGTGCAAAAATAGTCTGTTTCTCCTGAGCTGGTAGAATGCCGTGATTTGGAGCTTGCTGTTCCTGGAACGTATCGTGCTGGTATAGTGAGCTTTTTAGAAGACTCAAGTCATTATCAAACCCTAGTTTCCTAGCTAATCTTTCGACTTGGTTTCTCATGCTTCAGATGTTCCAGTAGTAACAATAGCGTCATTTTCTCCTGAGCTTGTTGTCATGACATCAAAACAGCGACCCCGGAAATTGACTATTCATGGCAGTGACGGGGAAGATCATGAATTCTTGCTGAAGGGACATGAAGATTTGCGCCAAGATGAGCGTGTCATGCAGGTTATCTATCTTGTGCACAGATATTTATTATTTCACTCTGTTGTGCAAGATGATGCTATTTGGTTCCATTGCTTGGTTATGCTAAAAATCAGCTTGTTGTTACCAGCTATTTGGATTGGTGAATACTCTGCTGGGGAATTCAAGAAATACTGAAGAGAAGGATCTGTCTATTCACCGATATGCTGTAATTCCATTATCTTCAAACAGTGGGTTAATTGAATGGGTTCCTAATTGTGATACACTACACCAACTCATTCGAGAATACAGGGATGCTAGAAAGGTAAATTTTATTGGGGATTGGATAGGGGGCATGGGGTGCTGAGGTTTTTGATAGCGCTTGTTCAGTGTGTCATTATGCTAGTATTTTGTGGTGAGACAGCTGCGATTGATGGAGTCCAGTGTTTCTTAATCATTTCAGATCATCCTAAATCAAGAGCACAAACTCATGCTCGGTTTTGCCCCAGATTATGACAATTTACCACTCATAGCTAAAGTTGAAGTCTTTGATCATGCTCTTCAAAATACTGAAGGAAATGACCTGGCCAGGGTATGGAATGAAAATTCATCTTATCAATATTTTTTCTTCTTTCCCATGACCCTATTTTAGAACACCAAGTTATGTTTTCTGCTAGGTTTTGTGGTTAAAAAGTCGCACTTCTGAGATATGGCTGGAGAGGAGAACAAATTACACAAGGAGTTTAGCGGTCATGAGCATGGTATGTGTTCGCCTTGTATTATCGTTTAGCAGTCATGAGTATGTTACGTGTTTTGTTATATCATATAACTGCTTTCTTAAAGGTCCATTCCTATACTAATAGAACTCCAGCAAATGTCATTATTTCACCAGTCTAGCTGACTTGTACATTTTCAAAAACAAACTTATAAAAAAATGGAATCTTTTTTTTCTGTCGCTATCTTGAATATTTCAATGGGGATAACTCCCTGGCCCTAATTTGACAATCAGTTGAATATTTCCAAAAATCATCGGCTCTCTTTTGCCTTTGAACTTTTCCAGCATAAGAACTTTTCCAGGTGAATGTTCTGGCAATGATCACAGAAATAAGATCTTGATGCATCTAGTTGTTGGATTTCGAAGTTTTAACTCTTAAACAATGAAGTTGTTGCTAGCCATCTCACTTTCTTTTGTCTACTAGGCTTAACTTCTATCAAATAAATAAATAAAAGATGCTGTTTTGTTTCAGGTCGCCTACATTCCTGTTTTCTTAATTCACTGTCTCTTTATAGTTAATTGTTTGTTTTTTTAGAGCATGGAAATGATTTAAAGTTAATTGCTTTTATTCAGGTTGGTTATCTTCTTGGCTTAGGTGATCGACACCCTAGCAACCTCATGCTGCATCGCTACAGGTAGATAATGATTAGAACAAAGCAATTAGTGAAAAGTGCTAGTATTTGGGATTTTTTTCATACTAGTATGTTTTGCAGTGGGAAGATCTTGCATATTGACTTTGGAGATTGCTTTGAAGCTTCAATGAACAGGGAAAAGTTTCCTGAGAAGGTATGTTCTAGAAAAAAACTGCCTCATCATATGATTCCTAACGCACAAGAATGCTTAAAATGACATCTTCAATGTAGGTTCCCTTCCGTTTGACAAGAATGCTTGTGAAAGCTATGGAGGTTAGTGGTATAGAAGGCAATTTCCGCTCTACTTGTGAAAATGTGATGCAAGTTCTCCGAACACACAGGGATAGTGTTATGGCCATGATGGAGGTATGAACACTGAATTGACTGTTCTATTTTGTACTTCTGTGTGCCTACTCGGTAGGAAAAATTCAAAGATCAAATTAAATGCAGGATTTGAATATCCTCTGAAAATCCACTTTTATAGAACATCAGATGCTGGTGTAAGCAACAGCAACCAATGAGTGTACAAGAAGTTTAATTTTGCAATAGTACAGATGATGTAAGAGTATTTATTGTATGACAACCAATTATACATGTCGTTTGTTAATATTTAAGAATTTTAAGTGTTGAGTTGAATATATGCTGTTCAGTGAGGAAAAAAGGGTAAAGGTTTCTTGTAGGTTAATATATGACTGATCTGGCTTTCAATGCTACCGCCAAAAATAAAGTGTAGATTCTTGTTTATGTGACTGTGAGGTAAGTGAATCTGGTTCCCCTATTTTTCAGGCTTTTGTTCATGATCCTCTCATCAATTGGCGCCTTTTCAACTTTAATGAGGTCCCACAAATGTCAATTTTTGCCAATAGCCATGTCCCTGCTGCTGTGAATGCTGAGGAATCTGCTCTTAGTAGAGAGCTCCCGCTCCCTCAACTGCAACGCGGTGCTCGTGAGAGAGAACTTCTTCAGGTATCATTTTATATCTCAGATGTTAGAACCTTTGCAATAATGTTCTTTGATGATTCTTATATATTCAATTGGGTTTGTGTAGGCTGTTAATCAGCTTGGTGATGCTAATGAGGTTTTGAATGTACGTGCTGTGGTTGTCATGGCCCGGATGAGTAATAAACTGACTGGACGTGATTTTTCCACACCTTCATTATCTGCAAGCTCTACCCAACATGCAGTAGATCACAGCTCTTTAATTCCTGGAGATATTCGCGAAGTAGATCATGGCTTATCTGTTAAATTGCAAGTTCAGAAGTTAATCATTCAAGCCATGTCACTTGAAAATCTGTGCCAAAATTTTGTTGGGTATGATGCCAATCTGCCTCCCCACCTTTTTTTTTTGTTTTTTTATCTAAAAGTGCTTCTTGTTCATGGTTCCATTTATGTTTTGCTTTTCAGGTGGTGTCCCTTTTGGTGAACTGAAGGAGCAACCCTGCTGTCTAAACAACTGTGCATAGCTCGATCCCCTCAAGAGAAGCAGCCTCGCGTTGTAACTTGTGTATATAGATAACAGTTTGAAGAAACGAATGTTGCATATAATATTGTATATAGTGGAATTGCTGCACAGTAATTGTAATTTCACAACCAAGTGATTCTGTTGTGACGTCTTGAATTATAACCTGACAACCTGTTAGCAAATTGCATCGGGTGATTTACGTGACGACGACCGTTTTCTTGTCATTTGTGAAAAATATCAGCTTGAGAAGAAGGGACATTTGTGATCTGGTCTGTTGCCACTGTCTCAAGTGTTGGAGCCATGGGTATTTAATGTAATTGTATGACCATGTAATCTGATACACTCTATTTAACCATATAATTTTAAATTATGGGTATTGAATAAATATAACAGATAATAATAAAAAAAAATGTATAAAAAAAAACATATTGCCTTCCATGTAATGGGATTTATTGTTGCACTGACAACAATTGTAGCGATATGATGATGACGGGTGAATTCAAGAGAAATTATTCTTGTTCATATCTGTAATCTTTAAGAAAATCCATTTGCTAGCTTGTCACATTTACGTATCCTTTTAGAATCCAATTTTTAATATATTGGGAATTGCATGCTACATTGGGGTCACGCTTCTCCTCTACTTCAAAATCCCTCAATTTTCTTCAAATGTTTTATGTAAACAGGGCGTATTTTTTTAATAAATAATAATAATTGGAAATAACTATTTGTTTAATGTCAATCATTAATATTTTACTCAGTTTATATTTATATAACTGCAACAATACCGATTAATTAATAATTTTATTTCAAACCCCTTGCTCTCTATCTACACAAAAACTTGGAACGTTCAGAAACAAGTACGAACCACATGCACGTCTGTTTTCTTAATGTTAGCAACATTTTCTTAATGATATGCGAGGAGACAAATTCGACAAAAAAAAATTACCTTGTTTTCTTAAGAAATAAAAAATCGGACTGGTGACTCGGTAATTGCCCAGATAAAGTTCAGAGATGTTTGATTTGCCGAACATATACATATAGCAATGTAAGGAATACTTCTATAAGAAAAACTTATAACTAAAGACATTCATCTCCAATTATATCATGCGAATACAAAAGATAAAAAAAAATAAAAAAGATTGAACAAAGGGAGGGAAATGAGATTGGGGCTAATTGTTCATGAACCACTTGAATTTACTTCCTTTTGAATTTCAGCAGAGGTAATGAGGAGGTTGGGTGCTCACAAGACTAGAGAGACAATGGCTCATACAAGTTGAGAAGTGATGATTTGTCTCAAATTGAAGTTCTTGCGCACACATGGACATCTGGTATTGTGCTTATTTTGCCTAGAAACATTACAGAGTATCAGATTTATAAACAAGCTGAAATTGCATTAAGAACCTCGTTGACAGGGATGTGGCTTGAGCAAGGGACGTTTCATACCATTCAGTACTACAGAAAAACTAAATTGACTTTTTTCTTCAGTTTCCCAAGGAGATCTAGACCTGCAAGAAACACCATTTACAGTTGGATACGTGATTCTCAGCAGTTATTGTGCAGCTCTGTTCTTGTCCTTGCTCCGCATCAGGCTCAGTAGGAAATCTGTAAAAATATGCTCATAATCTGGCATTTTCCCATACCCTGCAAATGGATTTAAAAACTTGTTTAATCACTTGCGTGGCCTAAACAAATATTGTAAAACAGAAGCAAGCGTGCATAACAAACTTTATTGATATAGAATGCATCGAGCGCCATAATGTGGGGAAGATTCATGAGAGAACATCAAGAGGCAGGTCAGACAGAGACGAGGGTCCTATTCGAAATTAAAAACTTGGAAGATAGAATACTTGCCAGGAAAGTAATTGATGTCTATCACGTAAAAAACATCTTTTGTCCCATGCTCTCGGATCATATCTACATTAAACAATCGGAGTCCCTAGAAAAAGCAGAATAAGATAGCTAAGAGTAACAGCAAACAAGATATACATAACGCCTCGCCAACCACGGAGCTCAATAAAGTGAAGATATATGTAAAAAGCAAAGACAAAAAACATGGATCTACCAGTCGGTGACGAAGCTCCCTTGCAAGCTTCTCCAGCAAAGGAGGGGGAGGAAGTTCTGCAAGATCAACACAAAGTTATTGCAAGGGAGATGCTAAGGCCTACAAAGAAACAGTTGAGCCAGTTCCAGTTCTTTCCATGACCAGACCAATCACTTTTACTGAAATATAGCATCAGTAAGAATCTGTTTTCAATCATATTCTACAGCTCTAATAATAAACCAAGCGATCAAAGGCCCATGCTAAAACTCAGCAACAGTATTTATTCCTCAAAATCATGAAATGACTTATCTTAGTAAGATGGGAATAAATAAATTAGTTACAAAACTGAAACCAAGTGAAACCGTAGAAATAAGAAAGAAAATCATAATGAAAGCATCGGAAAGGAAACTGAGAAGTAAAACGTTTCCAAGAATCTCACCAGCAACAGAGGGGTCAAGGTCTGCATCATCTGCAGAAGCTGCAGCAGATGAAACCCTTGGAAAACGAAAAACACCTTCAACTTTTGATACTTCTTGCTTAGTAACGTTAGGTAGAGAGAATCGTCGTACAACCTTTATGGCTTCACCAACAATATAAATCTTGAAGAGAACACCACCTGGCATGAGAGAAAAAGAATCAGCTTAAGAAAGAACACTGATCGGCACATCAAGAATTATTTCCTTGCATTAGTCAGAACATAGTACCATGATTAACAAACTCTTGCAACACTAAGGGAGGTTCAAGTTCTGAAAGGGAGAATTGATCATAAGCAAGAAACAATTCATGTGACTTGGCAGTTCCATCCACAACTAGCGGTTTTGCAACTGAAAATATTAACACATGGAAAATTAATTAAACAACGTTGGGTAAGGAAAAGACATGCAGACATTTATTAAATTGCATGAAACATCCAACTGATACTAAAATAATTCCAAGGTTATGACAATGGATACAGCAACTTAAGGCAAGGAACCTGATAAACCCATAGCCTTGGATATTTGGAGAGACTAGTGCTAGACATCTATTAGTTTGCAAATAAAAAAGAAACCCCACCTAGTGGCAACTTTAATCCAGCTCTGGTAACTTCATGAGGGATGGATGATGGATCGTTATTAATTACCATCTGCCTTGGAACACAGACCTTGCCTATAGAAACAACAATAAATGCAAATCTGGTCAGCATTACTGAACCGCTTCTTCCATATGACAGTTCAGTAAGCTGGAAGAGAAGGGTGTCCCACAATGAGGATGAAACAGCAGAAGGATTACCATGGCAATCAGATAAGTTGAGATCAGTCACATCATTGAGCATGGACTGGCGATTGAGTAGATGCTCTATAGCATCTGGAGGATCGAGGATAGCTACTTCGGGATTTTCTTTCCTGTAATCCTTCAAGAGGGAAGAATATTTATATATATATATATATATATATAAGTAAAGATAAACTCCTTTCTCAGGGCAGGAACAGTTTAGAACAGAAAAAAATTAAGAGAAAATAATACACGGAAATTAGACAATTAGTAACTGTCAGTGAATTGAGGCATCCGGTAGCCAAAAAATCATAATTGTAATGGTTTAAACTTTAAACCATTACAAAATAGCTAAACCATTGACTGTAATAAAAACAACAGATATATGTTGTACAAATTAAACTAATAAGTGAGAGTCCTTACATTGCAATCCAAATCATCTATGCCAAGGACCAGTTATGCAAGAGCACAAACCACTGATTACCTTAATAACCACTCAATTTTTTTATAGAGAAAATCTGATAGGGAAAAGATATTTAAATATGCACACCACACACTATAGGGACAAGGAAAAGGTTAAGAGAGAAGTTATTTAAATACACACATTGTAGCATCAACTTTAATTGATCAGTAAAAGTGAGCCAATCTTGCATCATAAAAGAAAGTGTACTTCAAGACCTGTTAGAGGCACTTACTATAGTTAAGAAAGATCAAATGTATTGTTCCATTATATTATCAATTGCAAAGACCAATGTTTAATAAGTCCAACAAGCCAATAAATCCCAGCAGCAAAAAGTGTAGAAACTTCAAAAAGAGATGAATGAAATATTGCAACTAAGCTCAACAAACTTAAAAGGTCATCCAGAATGATCACAGAAGTAAAATCCTTGCTTGTTAGAGTTCTCGAGAATATGACTTCAAACATCTGGTCAAGATTTGTGCTGGGATGAGATGGGAGTGCAAAGCTCTGCACATTATGTCAGACTAAAGGAGTCTCCAGGTTCAAGAGACTAATTCAAGCTTAATCCCCAGCGCATATGGATGGAATTATTTTACATCAATTTATATGTTGAACATTGAAAAACTCTGGTTCATTCATTATACAGTATTACAAGTAGATACAAAATTAACATTAAGAGATCAGAATTCGATGACAAACCTCAATAGTTCCGCACCAATCCTTTCCCAACAGCTGCAAGGAAGATAAACTAATCAGATACTTGCTCAAGTACTAGGTATGGTAGGACATGAAGAGCATATATGGAAAAAAATAAGAAACTCGCCCACAGTCTGATCAGAAATTAAAAACCACTAACCCGAGCCAGCCAGCAAATGCAAATGAAAAGGCTATTCAATCATACAAAAAAAATATTCAGAAAGGTAATAATGAGAGGATAAGGAGAGAAAGAAATCAGCACTAACCTTGTGCAAAACAACATCGAAGGGACCTTGATCCAGCAATGGCCTGTTTAGATCAATGGCAACGAACAATATTCCCTTATTTCTGCACCAGACACAGAAATTTGTTTATAGTTGCGGAATGCCTTAAGATAAGGAGGCAACGGTTTGGAAACTTGAGTTATGAGAGTATCAAGAATTTCCTTCATCCAACCGATGCAGGCATTTCAAAAGATCTTTTCTTTCTTTCTACCATAATAGGAATTAACTTCATCAAGAACAATGACAGAAAAGAGAGTGTGGGGTTTGCAAAGGACCCCTGAAACTGTTCTAAACAAGCTTAATTCACAGTAGTTTTTTCAGCACAAATAACTACAGACAAAATAAAACCGAGTAAAGTATGAAGTTGCAGTTACAGGTTAGAAATGCAGCTTATCAGTGTGTATAATGAGAGGCACAAACACAGGAAAAGAATGGAAATGGAGAAATAACAAGAATAAAGTTGTAAAGTTGGCAACGAGTGCTGACATCACGTGGCTATTCCTTACAAATATTTTATTCACACAAAATGCACAGGGATATATAATCGACAGATATTTTGTGAAGTCTTAACATTTTAAAACTAAATAATAAAGTACCAAACATTGACTTTATGTTCATCAATGAAGAACGGTCCAAAGAGTATATATTTTGGAATATGCCCATCAATTGTTTTTCTTTTAACTGTTCTGAAGAATCCAGATACCTGGGCGTGAAAGCATAAATGATTAGTCAAGCAAAACACTTACATGCTTATATGCTGGAAAATAATTTATTTTAGAAATTGATTTTCATAAGTAAATTATTTTTTAAAGTTTAGAGTTTTTGGCTATATCATGAAAAATAAATTGAAAAACACTATCTATTTTTTTTACTATATCATGAAAAATAACTTATTAATGTTTTTTTTCAAGTTTATTAAAAAAAACACCTTTTATTTTTTGGCTATATCATGAATAAATAATTAGAAAATTAATTATTAATGTTTTTTTATAAAACAAATGAAAAATAATGAAATTACAACTTATTAATGTATTTTCAAGTTTAATAAAAAAAACATATTTTATAGTTTTTGGCTATATCATTAAAAAATAACTGGAAAATAATTTTTTTTTTTCAAGTGTTTATTAGAGAGAGAAAATCAAAACTGACATATAAAAAATTAAAAAATAATCATAAATAATTTTATATAAAAAAAATAAAAAAAAAGAGAGAGAGAGAATGGAATAAAAAAGAAATTATTTCAAATAGAATAAATAAAAAAAATAAAGACTTTTATAGATAAAAAAAAAATCTCTGTTAAAAAATAACAATAAAAAAAAGATATAAAAAATAAATTAAATCAAATTTTAATGAAAACATTAGAAAACAATTTAAAATAAATCATATAACAGTTAAAATATTAATAATTAAATATAATATAATATAATATAATATAATCAATAAATATAAAAAATATTCTTCTTCGTATTTTTCTGAAAACCAGGTTAATTATTTAAACTAAATTGTTTAATAATAAACAAATATAAAAAAAAACTAAAAATTATTTTCCATAAAACAATCCGGCCATAATACTTTAATTCATCATTATAGCAGAGACAACATATCCCTCAGCTACTGCAAACCCCTGCAAGATGCAATAAAAAACAGATGCCAACTAAAAAACAAAGTAACCAAAAAAATATTTCACATCTCAAAAACTAACCAGCTCAAAAAAGCAAAAAACATTAAAATTTGCAAAATTCTGAGAATTCCCAAACAACCCATTTCAGGTATAGTAAAACCAAGCAGAAACCCCACAAGAGAAAAGGTCTTCACGCCCACAATCAAGAGTTACAAAGAAACACAAACATGTAAATAAAACTAAATCTTGATAACAAGATGCACAGACAGCGAAATGTAAACAGTGAATAGTGTACAGTGGGATTTTACCTGGCTAAAACTTCAAGCTTTGGCTGCAAAAAACTCTTCTTTTTCTTTGATGTTAAAGCATACCCAACCACCACCCGTTTCTGTGGCTGTTGTATAGATAAAGACAACGACTTCACTTTCTCCTCCTCTTCTTTTTCAGGTGGCATTTCTCCTTGTATCCTCATATCCCGCAAAGCACTCTAATCTCGACAAAGATCAAATTTTTGCTTTATGGGTTCTCTCTATTTACTCAAGTTTTCTTAAGAGATTGAACCTTTTTTTGTTTGCAGAAGGATTGTGTAAGTTGATTAGTAACCCCTAGAAAACAAGAAAAGATATGAACCTGAATGGTTTCAATATTTCTTTTCGAGTATCTTCGTGTGTTTGTTTGTTTTGCGTTTCACTCTGTTTATCACGGTCAAGATACAGAGAGGGGGGGGGGGGGGGGGGGGGGAGTCGGTGCCGAGAGTATTTCTTGCAGGGGATAGATTGTTTGTTGCTTTAAGATATGTGTAACCGCGCCCCAGTCTGTCTTTGCAGATTAAAAGTTGCAGAGATTATGGATCTTTGTAAGGAATATTAAATTCAATTTGCAGAGGGAGAGAGTGGAGTTGAAGAGAGGTGATATTGCTTTTATTTTGGAGTGTGTGTTGCCTTGTGCTGCTGCTTGTTATATAGAAAAAATAAATTAATTTTTTATTTTAAATTAATTTTTATTTTATCAATTTTTCCCTGCTGGCTGTGACTCCACCAAACTCCAAGACGAACTCAATAATAATAAATGACAGGAAGTTTCCTTGTGATTGCTGGTATGGTGTATTCAGATTTTCATTTAGATATCATAGGATTTTTCGCATTGTAGAACTAGAATTAATTTATTATGATAAATAAAATAAAAGTATTGATAAAAGCAGTGTATAACAACATAAGAAACAAATATATATATATATATAGAAAAATGGTACGACTCATAACAATCACTCCTTTCTGTTTTATCATATAATCTAAGTGTGATGTGAGTTTAATTTTTATATATTATTCTATATGCATATCTAACTCATTTTCAAGTGATTTTTATATATTTGTTTGCTATCTAATGCAATATGCTCACAACCATTGAAGTTAAACATCGGCAATTCCTTAGAGAGGGAGGGCCTACAAATTTTATTATCCTCTATTTATTTATTTTTATTCGGCCTGGAGAGTCGACTTTTCGAGTCTCTTAATATCAATTAAAAAATGTTTTTCTGCGCTAGGAATATACTTGCGGAGAATATGCTTGAGCGGGCCGAGTTAGGTCTCAAATGTGTCATCGCTTGACCAGCAGGGGGGCAGGAGGGATGCTTTATTATTTTTTTAAAATTATTTTTAATATTAATATATAAAAATAATTTAAAAATATAAAAATAAAATTTTTTTAATTTTTTTCAAAAACACTTTTAAAATATAACATTCATTTGTAGATAAATAATTTCGTTAATCTTAGAATTCATCAACCAAAGTATTTCTATTCAACTACTCCGCGGTTCTTCCTTCCTTCCTTTTTACTTAAATAATTTTGTTCTGTTGACCTCGGTATGCAAGTTTGAGTCGTTGAGAAACCAGTTTTCCATTTGACAAGTCAAGAAATATCCATGCTAGTACCATTATATTACTTTAAAAAACAATTAATACTATATTATAAAACAGAATATTATATACCTGGCAGGAGTTTTTATTTTTTTCTGTCATGATTATTGTAACTCAACTGCCCCCAGATAGAAACTGTATATTTTAAATATCGATGCTTATGCGTTATTATTTATATTCATAGCATTATTGCTAATCTCGTTTTATTTCGGCTGAATCAGTCAAAATATTTTATATCGGTTAAAAAATAAAATAAAATAGTATTATTTTTATTTTGGATTAAATTCTGGTCTATTCCGGATTTTTCAATCAAATTTCAGCCGAAACATGCCAGAATTAATTCGTTTTTGCCGTTTCGGTCAAATAATATTTTTTTTTAAATAATGAATAATTTTACAATATCAATCATATTTTTTAATCTGACCGTTAGATTGAGATAAAATTTTACGAGGAGTCTCATGACATATTTATATATATTATATTAAAATTTCAGAGCAATCAGAGAATGTATTCTCATAATATTATACATGTTCATAATTTTGTTTAGAAAAATCATTTTATTGTGTCTTTTTTATATTAAATTGCATAATTTTAAATAATTTTATTTTTAGATTTGAACTTAAAAAAATTAATTAATATATTTAATTATATATATAGAGAGAGAGAGTATAATTCTAAAACAGCATGCTATAGCATTCCAAAACCAAAATATACCGTTCTAATTAAAAAATAAAACACTGACCAAAACAAAATTGACAGCCTTGTTTTATACATGTGCTAATGAGATACGATCTTAACCTTTTTCAACTGCGTCCACTAAGAACCATATCCATGCAAGAGAGTATTGGATTCCTAGTCATCTAAAACAGGAAGAAAGTATTAATCTGGGATCATAATGATATAGCGAGTCAATAATTGGATAATTTAACAGCACATGGAAGTTGAAGCTGGATGATCAACTAATTTAATCAGGATCAGCGGGTCTCGGCTTGAAACTTCACAGGGAATTTTAAAAGTGGATGCAAGAAGGGGAGAAAAGTTCTCACTTCGTAATTAATTGTTCGAGAGTACAATTGAAGTTATTTTTAAAAATATTTTTCATTCAAAAATATATTAAAATTATATTTTATTTTTTAAAAAAAACATTTTCTAAACACATTATCACGGCCTTCATCTGAAAGGAACTTCACATGTTGACCACACCATGCCCCTGTGCTGATCAGCGATTGGTTGGGGCAGAGCACCTTATCTGCTCAAGAATAATAATAAAAAAGGAAGAGGAATCATGCCTCTGCAAGTGTATTTTGTTGTTGGAGAGGGGAAGATTTCTTGCTCTTGTTTATTTTGCTACTTACCCATTTGTTTCGCATTATACACGTGCCACATGTTTGAGCTTCATATCCCACTTCGAAAATAGCATGCTATTGGAGTTGCTCCTGTCCCAACGGCAGCTAAGATATAGCACATTGAGGTCTGGAAATATTTTAAAATAAATGCGGTGGAGACGATCAATCAATTTGTACAGTAACAAGCTCATCCCATGAGCCCCGAACGCCCAGACAAGTTCATATGAAACGGGTCTGGTCGGCTTGGTTGATTGGTTCATGATTGATGGGTTTGGTATGAGTAGACGCGAATCCTGTGAGCTGGAGGTTTACAAGTATATTTTAAAATTATATTTAATAGTTTAATTTTTTAAATAAAATAATTTTTTAATATAATATCAGAGTTTTTTATTGATTATGAATTTAAAAATCACTTCTTTCATTTTATTTGGAAAAAAAATCAAATATAAAATAATATGAGATCAGTACCTGTCCTAACTTACACGTGAGCTGCAATGGGTACAGCAGATTGAAAAGAAAAGAAAGAAAAGAGTTTGTAATGTTTGGTCAAGTGCCTAACCTGCGCAGATGTCTCCAGTTATCCGAAATAGGACTAGCTCAACAATTCATTTGCTCTACAGAAGATAATTAAGAAGGATTGAATCGCAGTCAATGCTAGCGAAATGTGCCAGCAAATTAGGCTTCTTTTCCTGAAAATGATTTAATTAATCGCTGAAGATGGTTTCCTTGGATATCATATCGATCTCTGAAAGTATTTACAGCCTCCCACCTCCATTCTGTACAATAGTTGTGTGAATTAAAAGCAAAACAAAGTCTCGAGTTTGAGTTTTCTGATTCGTAAATGATTTGTGTATAGTAAATTTTGCATTCAAATTAAAATAGATATTTTTTTTAAAAGCCTAGAACAAAAAAAAATTTATTCACTTATTTAAACCAACATAATATATTTTCCAAATAATAAAGTTTCTTCACGTTCAAAACAAAAACAAAGTCATTAAATATGATGCAATCCATTATTCAGTACATGATCTCAGAGTTAAATGGGCTGTTCAGATTGACAATGATTAATTTAAAAAGATATTGTTAAAACGAAACAGAAAACAAAGATTTAACCAGATTCTCCTGGTCGGCTAGATAAAATCAGCTATTCTATATTAGTTTATGACATGCAAGTCATTTTTCACTGGCTAACGTGGTGTCGAGATGACCAGAGAAATTGACTTTATTTGGATTGGTCGGAGACAATTATAAATCACGGCCACAACAAAATAATAATGTGATGCACATGAAACACTACTAGTGTTAGGGCGGAGATGCACTGACTCTCGGGACAACAAGATAATCATTTGATAGCTCGAAGTCATAAAAACATCAATGCAACCCTATCTTTTCTTGAGCTTTTTTGAAGTGTTCAAACTGTAGAGTCAATTTGGGAGGTTTTATTCTGATAAAAGACTCGTGCTTCTGATTCCGTATGAGCATCCCTCCATTGGTTCTCATTTTATGAATGCAAGACTTTCGAGTTTCGAGTTTCGTTCTTTAAATTTGCCGGTGGCCGGAACTGAAAAATAAAAGGAAGGAGAGGTTTGTAGTCCAACCATTGAGAGAGTGTTTGGGATTGTGGTGTAATCAGAAGTCGTCAAAAATCACTCTATTCTAGTGTTTAGTTATTATAAAAAGCTGAAATATACCCAAGAACTCATGCGCAAGAAATCACCCTAATCTAATTAGCTGCTTTTCTTGCTTTTCAATTTCGATTTAAGAGAGAGGGAGACGGGGGCGGGGTTGCTGGGGCTGGGGGTGTTTATATGTTTATTTTAATATTAAAATAATTTAAAAATTAATTAAAATATAAATAAATATATTAGAAATAGATCACAATATAATTTTTGCCTCACAGTCCTCATTTTGCTTCAGATGATATTTTATCAAATATTGTTCCAGGATCGCAGAGGCCTTCACATATGGATTTAGTTTGTGGTGAAATTGCAAGTAGTTTGATGGGAGAATAAAAACAAGTGTCTAATTTACTTGAATTATTAATTATATTTTAATATTATGGTTATTAAATATTTAAAAAACAATATATATATTTTAAAGTAATTTCACAAATTGAAAGCAATATGAAAAACTTGGTAACCAAACACTTGAAAGTGCTTTTTTTCAATCTTAAACTCAACCATAATTTTAACTAAACACTTCAAAACTTATTTTGAACCGCAGCTAAAGTATTTTTCATGAAATTATTTTTTTAAAATCTCAACCACAAAAGCAAAAGCAATATCAAACACACCCATAATAGATTTTGATTCAGAGAGAGGAGGAGAACACGTTAGAATTGAGCCATTTGGTTGATGTGGCGTATTAAGTGTCTGTTTCGTATTATGATTGTAATTATTTTTAAAAATATTTTTCATTTAAAAATACTACGAAATAATTTTTTTTTTATATCATTACATTAAAAATAATCTAAAAATATTAAAATAAATTAATTTAAAATAAAAATAATTTTTTTTAAATTTTTTCAAACAACTCCTATGACCAAAGTAACGGCCTGCCGGTGGGGTTTGGCAAGGGACCAGGTGTGGGCGATCGGAAGTGGTCGTATTAAAAGATTTTTTTGTTGGTTTGCAACAACTACGACTATCTTCAAATTCAGATTTACCTCTAGCAACTGGCAGCCGTTCCATTGACTTTTGCCACAAATTTCTATTTTTAAGTGTGATTTTTTCTTTTTACTTCTAAATTATAATTATTGCAAGAAATTAACAAATAACTAAAAGAATACGAAAAATACTATTCATTACTGTTCATTGTCTCTGAAAACACTGTGGACGCGAGCTTTTTCATCCGTGTGTCGCGCGAGTTCGTCCACCCTATTTTTTTTTGTTTTTTCCGCCTGTGAACAGTGCATTACCGATTAAAGCCCCCGAAAAAGACAAAATAGTGCACAGTTGCAGGGGCTCTCTCGGGTTTTCTCACTTTCTCGGAACAGTGCACTGCCGAAAAAGGGCCCAAAAACGACAAATTAGCTAACAAGAGACGGGGGCAGCGCCGTCCTTTCCCTTCCGGTTTTTTTGTAATTACGGGTGGGGTCAGGGGCGATCCGGTAATTCGCCCATTATTTTATTATTTTTTCACGCGGGCGGCTGGCGCGTGTCTGTCCTGCGCCAGCGAGGTTCCGCGCTTACGCTCCACTTTGGCGGCGCGTGCAACTTCTTCCCGCCTTCAAAAATTGACTTCCGCCTCTCCAGACGATGCGACGGGAGGTCCTCTATCCTCCGTCGCGGCGCGTTGCATCAAACGATGACCGGTTAAGCCGCGGCGGACGGGTTTCGCTCCGACGTCCCTTTTCTCTCTCCTCCCGCCCCCAAATGCAGACAAGGTCCCTGATGTTTGTGTGAAGTTCCATTTGGTCCCTAAGGTTTTTATTTCTTTTTTATTACTGATTTATTCAAATTAAAGTTTTATTGTTTTCAATTGTGCCCTCCAATTAAAACTGATTATATAAGAACGTTTTATTTCAGTCCTTATACTTTTGATTTTGTATTTATGTTTTATTCAGTCAATTATTCCGGTACAGATGTTTTGATTTCTTTGATTTGGTCCTCCAATTGAAATTGGTAATATATACAAAGTTTGATTTCAGTCCCTCTTCTTCTGATTTTTTTAAAAATGGCAGCAGTTTTCAATATTTATTTTTGATCCTCCGAATTTGTTTTTCTTTAATTTTATCCTTTAATTGGAATTAATTTAATATATGTTATTTTTCATTTCGGTCCTTATTCTTTTAATTTTTTATTGGTTATTAATTCATTGTTTTTTTTTTTTTGTATTTTTAATTGATTGATTTTTTTATTGTTTTTTATACAAATATTATGCTTTTTTGTAATAATTTCCCTTGGCAATTTAATTATTTGAATTCCTTTTTTATTAATATTGCTCATTTTTTCTCTTTGTTCATTTATTTTGTTTTTTGCTTCTCTTTTTTTTCTTCTTTGGATTGGGTGATTTTTATGATTTGATTATTTATGCAATAATCATGATATTATTACTTTTGTCCATGTATATATAAGTGTGTTTAACACAATAATAATAATAATAATAATAATAATAATAATAATAATAATAATAATAATTTAATTGTTTTTCTTGCTTCCCCTTTTGTTAATTTTTTTTCCTTCATATAATTTAATAATTTTTATTGTTTTGACAGTAATGGCAATGATATTTTTTTTTCCTTTTGTTAAAGTTTCTAAAATATTTTTA
Organism: Salix caprea; assembly: GCA_964035475.1. NCBI lineage: Eukaryota > Viridiplantae > Streptophyta > Magnoliopsida > Malpighiales > Salicaceae > Salix > Salix caprea. The sequence continues at coordinate 6,433,001 of OZ037760.1, forward strand.
GTCTTTCATTAATTATATGTTCTAATATTTATTGAATATTATCTCATAGGAATATATATAAAGCGAAGAAAACATGACCTAAAATTTTTTAAATAAAAAAAATTAATATCAGTATTCTTAAATACATGTAATATAATCATATAATGATAAATCGGATAAAATAAAATAAAAATTGTCTTCGAATTTTAATTTTATACTTAACACAATAATAATAATAATAATAATAATAATAATAATAATAATAATAATAATAATAATAATAATAATAATAATAATAATAATAATAATAATAATAATAATTTAATTATTTTTCTTGCTTCCTCTTTTGTTAATGTTTTTTTTTCCTTCGTATAATTTAATAATTTTTATTGTTTTGACAATAATGGCAATGATTTTTTTTTCCTTTTGTTAAAGTTTCTCAAATAATTTTAATCTTTCATTAATTATATGTTCTAATATTTATTGAATATTATCTCATAGGAATATATATAGGGCGAAGAAAACATGACCTAAATTTTTTTAGTAAAAAAAATTAATATCAGTATTCTTAAATACATCTAATATAATCATATAATGATAAATCGGATAAAATAAAAAAAAATTGTATTCGAATTTTAATTTTGTACTTAACACAATAATAATAATAAGAATAATAATAATGATAATAATAATTTAATTGTTTTTCTTGCTTACTCTTTTGTTAATGTTTTTTTTTCTCTGTATAATTTAATAATTTTTAATCTTTTAGCAGTGATGGCAATGATATTTTTTTTCCTTTTGTTAAAGTTTCTAAAATAATTTTAGTCTTTCATAATAATAAAAATAATAATATAATTATATTCAGCTTAAAAATAATAATAATAATAATAATAATAATAATAATAATAATAATAATAATAATAATAATAATAATAATAATAACAATAATAATAACAATAATAATAATAATAAAAATAATAATAATAATAATAACAATTTTTTCAATAATAATAATAATAACAATAATAATAAGAACAATAATAAGAATAATAATAACAATAACAATAACAACAACAATAATAATAATAATAACAATAATAATAATAACAATTATTTTTGTTAGTAACTCTTTTGTTAATATTTTTTTTGCTCTTCATAATTTAATAATTTCTATTGTTTTGACAATAATGGTGTTAATTTTTTATATATATATTTTTAGTCTTTCGCCTAAGAATATATATAGGGAAAAGAAAACATGACCTAGGATTTTTTTAATATAAAAAATTAATATAAGTATTCTGAGATATATTTAATATAGTTATATAATAGTAGATGATCTGCCACACAATTACAAATAACCGATTAAAACACATTCACAAATTTAATTTTTTTTATTTATAGAATAATGTCTACTTTTGTCCATGTATATATAAGTGTACTTAACACAATAATTTTAATAATAATAATAATAATAATAATAATAATAATAATAACAATAATAACAACAACAACAATAATAATAATAACAATTATTTCAATAATAATAACAATAACAATAATAACAATAATAACAATAATAATAACAATAATAATAATAACAATAATAATACCAATAATAATAATAATAATAATTACAATAATAATAATAATAACAATAATAATAATAATAATAACAATTATTTTGTTAGTAACTCTTTTGTTAATATTTTTTTTGCTCTTCATAATTTAATAATTTCTATTCTTTTGACAATAATGGTGTTAATTTTTTATATATATATTTTTAATCTTTCGCCTAAGAATATATATAGGGAAAAAAAAAACATGACCTAGGATTTTTTTAATATAAAAAATTAATATAAGTATTCTGAGATACATTTAATATAGTTATATAATAGTAGATGATCGGCCACACAATTACAAATAACCGATTAAAACACATTCACAAATTGATCAATAAACTACAACAAAAAAATATCGCACCAAACAATCAAATAATTCACCATACAAATGGATACAAAAAATATTTCCATAACCAGTAAACACAACTGAATAAAGAAAAATTAGATGATCGACCACACAATTACAACAAAACCAACCACCAACAAATTCCCGATTGACTACAGCAAATAAAAATCTCTAATCAATATAATCTATTACATTTTTTCGACCAACTGATTATATAATTATCGATCCAATTAAAACACACCAGATAATCAAAACATTGCAATTTTGCAATCTATGAGTTAATTAAATCAACACACAATTCAAATCCAAACTGTGACTAAATTATTCTCCAAGACAGTAAAATAATGTCAACAACCAACTAAATCAATGCAAACAAAAAATAATCTATCTTTAATACATTTCAGCGATTATAATATTGGTATCAACCAGTTAAATGCTTAATAACTGTTAAAAAATATTTAACAATCAAAACATTCAGTTAAAGACAACAAAATATCATCTTTCATTCATTTTATTGATTACAGATTTACATCAACCAATTAAATAACCATCAAAACAATCAATACATACTAAACAATTAATCAATTATGGTCTTGCAATACTCAAATTACAATTCGTTGATCTTTCATAAATTTTATCGCTTATCATTTTTAAATTTCAAAATTGAATTACTATCTGAGTTTTTAATCTTATAACAATAATCAACTAATTCAATACATAAAAAAAAATTATAGCATGATTTAAAATTTACAATTCTCTATCTATCAACTAAAAAATTCTCTGCTTACCACATAAATAATCAATTTGCTACATATAAAAAGCCCGGCGCAACGCGCGGGCTACCCAACTCGTTAATTTCTAATTTCTAAGGCGTTAGTGCTATGTTATTATTATAATAAATTAAAGTAATCAAATTTTTATATATACAGAGAGAGCAGAGATTCACCGCACTATATATGAAAAAAACATATTATATTATTCATACCGTTATTATTGTAATAAATTAAAGTAATCAATTTATTTTTCAAATCTTGATTTCGAATCAAGTTATGCATTTTTTTAGGACAATCAAGATTTTATTTATTCAGCTAGTGGATCCATAAAATATATTTTTCAAGAGTGAGATTTTCTAATATCCAATAAATATATATATTAATGTTATTATAGCTTATTACTAATTAATTGTCTTACGTCTTCGTTATGAATCGAACTGATTTTTTTGAAATTTTATAATGTAGCTCTTTGTCTAATTCAAAATTTTAATTAGATCTTACAAGTTGGCCTAAATTAAACTAATTGGTTTCATGAGTTGAAATAAAATTTTAATGATCAATAAAATATAGCTTAGCTTTTAAAAAAATTAAAATAATAATTTTTTAAAAAAGAAACAAGGAACAGTGACAAAATGGCTTGATACTAGTCCTCAAGTGGCTCGTGTTGTGGCATTTACTGAGTTTAGTATTTTACCCGAAAATCCTAAAAAAAAAAACAACTGTTGCGGGACATAGAAGGAATTTGCAAAAACAAGTTGTGTGTGCGCGTGTGTGTATACGCGCGCGCGTAAGGGTGTGTAGGAAGAGGAAAAAAAGAGAAGATGACAAAAAAAAACTTGATTTTTCAAAAGAGAAGGGGGGAGCTTTCGGCCAAAAGAGGGAACAAATCAAAATAGGAAAAGCATTTCAATTTGAAAGTGTTAAAAGTCTGGACTATTACTTGGCAAGGTGCCCTGTCACTTTTATATAAGATTCTTGAAGAATCCATGCTTTGAATCGATTGAGCTTTCATGAAATTAAAAATTAGGATTTTTGATAAATTTGGGGGGAATTGAAATTAATCATGAAATTATGTTAAAATTATTGAAGTGAGTAGAGAGAATACGAAATTATTGTAATTGAAGAAAAAAATTTGGTGTTCTTGAAGAGGGAGATTTCTGCCAAAAACAAAATTAAAAAAAAAGGAATTTTGATAAGAGTATGGGCTTGTATAGAAAATAGATGAAATTAATGTTAAAGAGTGAAGAGAACATGATTTGTTTATGTTTACCTTTTGTTTAAATTTCGGCCAGGTACAAAAAAAATAAAGAAAAATATATTTTACTGATTTAAATGATGAAATGACTGTGGGAATTTGAAGAATAGGAAGAAAAACATTTTTTTTAAAGATAAATATAGATTAAGATATTTAATATTGGGAATTCATTTTTTTTTCTTAACTCAAATTTGTTTTTTCAAGACATATTTAAGGTAAAAAAAACACCTAATTAAAACCTCTCCCATCATGTGAAATCATTCGACAAAAAAATAATAATCTTAAACACCTGATTGAAATTCTTCTCTAAACCATTTAACATAAAAAAATAATTGTTTTGGTGACTAAATTCCTCACCATAATCCGACCTCCTCTCTCTTTTCAAACTAGAAAATGACTAAAAAAATGAGTAAAATGACATTTAGTATCAAATTTGAATTTTATAAATTCAAGGGACCGGTTTCCTAATAACTAATAAAGATGGGGAACTCAAATTAATTTGTGATATAAATATTCAATCCGCATTTCTTTCAATTCAACTCTCATTTACAAAAACAGAAAGTAATTAGACTCTAATTTGATCTCAAAATAGTTTGATTATGTAAAAATAAAATATTCAAGTATCAACTTGATTTTTTAAAAAAACGGCATCACTTTCATCCACATCAAGATGTTAGAGACTGAACAATGTTATGCGGACAGTAAAAATTCTATACCATTCAGCTTTCTATATAACTTTTTAAGAAAACTAAAAATAGGAAATTGTATCAAATAGACCCTCAATGTTTTTATCCAATCGAACCTATACTTTATATTTTTCCTTAAAGTCCTCGTAAAATGATTTTAAAAAATATATATAAAAAATAAGTCACGTGTAATTCCATCAGTGTATCCTTAAGGAATTGCTGTATCTCTAACTCATCATCACATCAGGTTTTTACCATCAAGATTGACAAAAATAAGCCGCGTGGCTTGAATATAATCAAATTCAGAATTTATATGCTCGGGATACTTTTCTTTGAATAATGGAGAAGAAGATTCGAGATTCTAAATAGAATTTGATGAACTGAGATTTAATATTCAATTTTGATAAGTTGCACGTGTAAATTATTCCACATAATTGGCAAGTTTTGAAAAAAAGAAGCAATAACCTCAATTGGTTTTGAATAAAAAACTACAGGAAAGATAAATTGAAGGTACAATAATTTCTCCAGAATATATTAAATGTAATTAAATATATAAAAATTATCTGGAAACACCTTTATAATATATAAGTATATGTGAAGTGATTTTCTTTAAATATTATTAATTGGGAAGCCAGTCGACAAATTAAGTGATTTTCCTTATAAGCTTTTATTAAATGGAGTTTCATAATTTATGAAAAACAGTAACATTGAAGAAAATATATTTATACACTTAGCGTAGCGTGGTCCTAGAAATTAAATAGGACCGAAATCATTCATTCCAAAACCGTTTCTATTAATGAATTTGAGGTTGATTTTGAAAATATTTTTTATTTAAAATATATTAAAATAATATTTTAAAATAATTATTTTTAATATTAATATATTAAAATGGTTTAAAAATATTTTTTTTAATTTAAAAAAAAATAAAAACATTTTTAAAACTAATAGCAAAACAGTTCAGCACGAGTAAATTTCTGGATAGAAACCTGTAAAAAAGAAGTCCGTTCCACAAAAATGAAAAATCTATGCCAACATTCAAGATCCCATTGAAATAAACTTTGCAACGACACGTAGTCTTGGGTCCACCGGGACCATATGACACCCACCCTGACCGCTACTGTCCGCAAAATGCAGTCCGTACAGGTCTATGTCGCCGTAAGCACTAAACAGCCTGCATCTTCTGGTTCTCCGAGCAGCCTTTCTTTTTCAGCAAACTGACCCACAAGTACCGCGGCACAACCCCTTGTCATTACTCTTCCTTGCATAGGGTTGTTGACCGTTAAATCAGGGCCACTACCGCCAGTCCTCCAGTTTCAAATAATTTATTGTTTCCTCCGCATTATATTGAAATAGCATTAAACTATTAGTTAATTATAAAATACCAATCACCAAACCCTTTGTAATCTCCGCACTCACCGTACAAAGCTTCAAACACTCAACGGGGAATCCGGTCTTAAACAAGCCCCGAAAATCTATCATCAAAATTATCGTTTCTGTTAGTGTACCTGTCCTGAGGTTTTAATATCTTGCTTTTCAAAACTGAGTCTTGTTAAGTAAAGAGGCCTCCACTATTTCCACTCGAACTAAACCATGGCAGTTTACAGTGATTCGATGCTTCAAAAGATCTTTGCAAAGAGCCCGACTTTTGATTTAAACAAAAGGGTTTTTGGAAAACCAGTGACTATTTCTGGTGGGGCAATTTCTTGCAATGAAAGGAATCTGAAGAGTAAAGGCAAGATTGCAGTAAGAGCTGCAGCAGAAGCAGGTGTTATGGGTTTGAAGAATTATGAGGTGAACTTGGATCTGGGGTTTGATGTGGTGGCTGAGAGAGAGTTGAGAGAAAAAGGCTTCTTGGGGATGAGGAAGACAAAGCTTGTGTGCACTATAGGGCCAGCTTGTTGCTCTCTGGAGGATTTGGAGAGATTGGCAATGCGAGGGATGAATGTGGCTAGGCTTAATATGTGTCATAACACAAGAGAGTGGCACCGTGATGTCATTGGGAAAATCAAGAAGTTGAATGAAGAGAAAGGGTTTTCTGTTTCGGTTATGATTGACACTGAAGGTAGTCTGATTCATGTCGTGGATCATGGAGTGCCTTCCTCTCTCAAAGCAGAGGTATCTTGTTAGAATCCCGCTGTATTGTTGGGCTTAAATCAGTGCTTTAAGACGCTTCTCTCTCTATCGGAGTAATATGAACATTTTTTTTTTGTAGCTGTTAATTTAGGAGAATTACGAGCAGAATGCAGCATAACTGGAACTCAATATTTAGTTTCCCTTTAATTAGGGGAAAATATGTCTATGGAGTATTTCTTAATTTTGGGTTCTATTAATAATTTGTTGTGATCGGTGGATTTTTGTTTTCACTGGGCACCAGGAAGGTTCAGTTTGGGTATTTACAGCTCAAAAGTTTGAAGGTTCTCGTCCATTTACTGTGCAAGCCAATTATCAAGGCTTCTCTGAAGGTAATGATTTTATTTTATTGCTCACTGGGCCACTTATCCTTTAATTTTTAAATCTAAGAAGAAATTATTAAAAAATGCTTTGTTTTAAATTATCTCAATAAAATGAATCATCGGCAGGCATCATGGTGGGTGATGAACTGGTTATTGACGGTGGAATGGCAAGGTTTGAAGTTGTCGAAAAGATGGGGGATGATTTGCATTGCAAGTGCACAGATCCTGGTCTATTTCTACCTCGAGCTAAACTAAGCTTCTGGAGAGATGGGAAGCTTTCCTATCACGGTCTTCCAACTCTATCCACAAAGGTTTATTTATGATTAATCTCTTCTCTCAACAGTTATCAGCATTCCATGGCGGTCAGTTTATCCTAGCTGGGTTATATTACTTGCACTATAATTTTTGTCTTAAGCTAGGTGTAAATGCATCAGACATCACAGCCTTTACAGTCTGCAGTCTGTTTCGCTAGATTTTCGTAAAATACTATTGAGAGAATCCAGTACTTTTAAGTTGTTTGAGTCCAAAACACTAAATTAAATTGTGACCCAACTTGCATGCTTGGTACCACAGACATCTTAGCAGCACTTCTGTCAATTTCCAGTGATCTATGTCTTAATGTCTTGAAGTTCATGGATTCACTGGTAGGAACATAGCAGGATATGCTGTCCATGTCATAATCGTTGTTGTCCAACAGTGCACACTTGATCTTTGGCAGAATTTTGCGAGTGAGAAACTTACTTCCTCAAATTCGGTAGATTTCAAACTCAATCAGACTTACATAGATGAGCATGGTAGCTGTTGGTAGTGAATTTATGCTTTGATAAATTTACCAGTTATACTCATTAAATGATCTACAGGATTGGGCAGATGTTGATTTTGGAATTTCTGAAGGTGTTGATTTTATCGCCATGTCATTTGTAAATGATGCTGATTCTGTCAAGGATCTGAAGAATCATCTATTTGCCAAATCGTCCAAGTAAGAACACAGTTCATCAAGTTGAGATATCACATAATTTAGCCACATAATAATTCCCCTTCCTCTTTCGATTTGTCTCCCATAGTATAATGTATTTTACTTGGCTAGTTATTTAGATTCTTTTACAGACTAACAAGTAGATGCTGAAACCATACTTGAACAACCTTGTCTTGGCAGATATGTAGCTAATATTACATAGCTGTATTTTTGAAAGAGTTTTGATCTATGTCCTACATGCTACTGAGTTAGCTAATCATGTCGATATAATTGTTTTTTTTCCTTCCTGCTACTTAGAATCTTCTGGAAAACAAAGTGAAAAAACTTAAAGATTGATGTCATTTACAGATCAATAAGAGTACTGGCAAAAATTGAGACCTTGGAGTCTCTTCAGAAGCTGGAAGAAATTGTAGAAGCATCTGATGGAATCATGGTGGCCCGAGGTGACCTAGGAGTTGAAGTTCCACTAGAACAGATTCCAACAGTCCAGGAGGACATAACTCGCTTATGTAGGCAGATGAACAAGCCAGTAATTATTGCTTCTCAACTTCTTGAATCAATGGTTGAATATCCAACTCCAACACGTGCTGAGGTATTTATTATATGCCAACATCTATTGTAGATGCAAATTAATATTTTGGCTGGGGGACACTATTTTTCTGAAGGGAGAGAAACATCTAAACATTATTTTTTTGAACAGGATGTTTTCTTGAGAGTAGGAAACCAAAAAGAATCAAACCTTACACAGGCAGTGTAAAAGCTCCACATTAAATGAGAGATTGAAAATTTATATATGAATCTACAAAATCAGATAAAGAAGCGGAAAAGGAACACCTTATTTCATTGCTTTGTCGTAAGAGGTCTTTGAAAATCCATTCAACTAATTTTGGAATTAAAAAGGTCACTTTCAAGTATCACATCTAATGGAATGATGGCAGGTGTTTCTTTAGACATGACATAGAATGGATTGAGAGAAACAGTAGAGCTATTCAGATTGAGGCTTCAATTCATGAGATTATCAAGTCTTGTCATAGGAGCTGTTTTGTTCTAGAGGGTCCATGCATTTCTTTCTGTAAAGGAAAATAATATATATAGAGTTGTTGAGATTTTGTTTTACTGACTACCTTCTTTTATTTGATAAGGTGGCAGATGTTTCTGAAGCTGTTCGACAGTATGCAGATGCACTGATGTTGTCTGGTGAATCAGCTATTGGATTACATGGGCAGAAGGCTCTCTCTGTCTTGCAGATGGCCAGCAGTCGAATGGAACTATGGAGTCGCGAGGAAAACCGACAGAGTTCTATTAGTAACCGTCAGCTGGGAGGTTCATTGTCTGATTGCATCGCTGAAGAAATATGCAGCTGTGCTGTTCAAATGGGTATAATTTTCTTTTAACATCCCTATACATTTTAACACTTTTGTTGTGAAGTATAAGAGGATAAGTGGTATGACAAATGTTAATCGTATCTTTTTAACTTTTTTTAACAAAAAGTATCTTCTCAACATTCTCTATAAACTTAGGAAACTTACTGACAAAAACAATAGCTTTCCTTCCAATATTACATATTATTCCAACCTTAATCAATACTGAGCCAAAAGTCAATCGATGATGCTTGAATTGAGTAGGGTTTTCTGTAGTACCTTAACTGGCATAGTTCATCATCCTGCTTCAGTTAAGTTGTAATTTGGAACATTGTCTTAAAGATTGTGAACTGCATATTCTCCGTGCATAAGATGTTGAAGGGGGGAAATGATATGGGATTTGTATCTATAGTTTCATTGATGGACAAATATGTGATTTTAGCTCTTGACATGCTGCCATCCCTAATGATATCAAAGAGCCATTGAATCCCATTGGGTTTTAGTGGAAGTCCAGTGAAATACGCTAATAATGTCAAGTACATCATCAATGCATGGTCTTCCCTACTCTTTTGAACTTATAAGCACACACGTGATGTTAACTTTTGGAGTATCACCCAAAATATCCAGGCCAATGACTTATGAAATTTATGCCGGTTTTCTTGTTCTGCAGCCAACAACCTTGGTGTGGATGCTATCTTTGTGTACACAAAGCATGGTGAAATGGCATCACTTCTATCTCGCAATCGGCCTTACCCTCCCATATTTGCTTTCACGAGTGACAGTGATGCTCGGATGGCTTTGAATTTGCAGTGGGGAGTTATCCCAATTCTTGTTGACCTGGCAGATGATATGGAAGCCAACATCTCAAAAACCATTGATCTGATGAGAACAAATGGAATGGTAAAAGAGGGAGAGGCCGTCCTGGTGGTCTCGGATTTAACTGCAACACATGCAACTTCAACGATATTCCAATCAATCCAGGTGAAGATCATTGTTTAGGAGAATTTCTCCCTTCTGAATACTGCTCACGTATGTACCTTAGGTATCAGTGAAAGGTAAAGTAAAAGAGGAAACTTCGTGTCCGAGGCAGAAGGGTGCACATACCCTTTTTATTCGAGTGGTTTTGTTCTTATTCCATTATGATGATTGTGAGTGGATTAATCCTCAATGTTTGAAGGAAAGTTGATTAAAACTTTCTTGAAGAGAATGCATAGTACTACAATAGAAGATGTGTAATGGTCCATTCAATCAAATGAATTTGGTTTTGTAAATCGTGCATGGTCGTTATCTGATCAGATACCAAGTTCCAGAGCTTCCATATGTGGCGCACACATGGTTCTGCTATTCAAGAATTTTTGCAATCAGAAGCAAGGTGGACCACATTGCAACTTGTTGCCTACATAAAAACGTCAGGGAAACTTGTAACAGAAGGAAGGTCATCATTCTTGCCCCTTTACAGCGCAGTCTAGTGGGGTTTCAATACACTAACTTGTGCTTAATTTTAATAAAATAAAATGGGGTTGCACTAACATACATTAACTTATGCTTGATTTTAATAAAATAGAATGGGGTGAAAAGATTCAAACTCGTGACCGTTAGGTCAACAAGACTTCAATATCATGTTAAAGAATTATCTCAACTAAAAATTTAAATTATTAAATGAGATAACAAAATATAGTTTATATTATTCTCTAGCAACTTAAAAGTCTGTATTTTGATCTTATTCTGCAAGAAAAATTTGCTGCTCTTAGTACTGAGTTTGGTAATCGAAAATAGACAGTACAAGAAGTCCACGGAAAGGTGTGAGAAATATATGTACTACTGTCCATATCATCAAAAACTCTACCGGGAGTCTGTTTCTGTGTACATCTGATTACAATGGAGGTCAGAATTGGATGCATTTCATGTTTAGCCCCCACCATTCACTGCTAATCTGCAGGCTTTTTGCAAGAAAGACGATGTTGCCGGGTCGCAGTAGGCTATCACACAATGTTTGCAAGATCCATCTATTCGAGTTGGCTATAGTTTTTGGAATTACTTTTTCAATGGGCAGCACCTGAAACTTGCAAGTTTTATTTAGGTTTCAGACACAAGAAACTCCTCGTTGGAATTTCTGACATGAATCATATTCCCCAATCAATATGCTACAAAACAAAGATTATGTGTAATCATATGCTTAAGAGACGTGGATTGAGAATTTATATCTCTCTATCAATTTTAAAGTGCCGTGAAAGTAACATGAATTCAATTATGTTTATTTTTGTATCTTAAAAATAAATTTTTTTCAAGATGCAATTTTGTTATGCACGTGGATAAGGGACCAAACAACACAGATGGCAACATAAAGAGCATCACAGATGGCAACATGAAGAGCATCAAAGTATATCACAGACGTGGACGAAATGCAAGGATAGAAGAAGTGGATGCTGCAATTGGCAATTAAGCTGCAGACGTGGAAACTGCTATTGGCAATTAAAGGTTGCAGTGGGGAGATTCAAGCACGTGTTAATTACTCTTTGTATTCCAGTTATTCATTTAAGTCATTGTATTCCATTATGTCAGTTATTTCAATTCAGTTATTTCAATTCCTGTATTCCATTATGAGGATCGTGCAGTAGTGCAGCCAACTTGCTTGTGGCTGGGTTATCAAACAATTAGTATAAATTGTAAGCAAGATCCTGACAGTAATTCAAGAAGAATTTATGTTATTTTCATTGTGAGATCGTTGGGTTCTCTCCACCAAAACGAGCCCCATTATTATTCACCAAAATTCACAATAGGTTCCAAAGGAAGAAAATCTGGTAAACATCAATCCTTACCAGTAGATTTTACATTGAATCGACCTATAACTAGATCACAATTCTGGGACCATAACAATTTGGTATCAGAGCCAGAAGTTATGGGTGATTCTTCAAACACTTTGCAGGCTCAATTTGAGACGTTCATGAAGATGTACCAGGAGCATCGTCAGCATGATCGAATTGAAAGGGAGCAACTATCTGCTCGAATTGAGGAGCTTTCTCGGGATTTATCTGCCACCAGAACAGACACTCACCAAGGAGATGATGGCAGTGCCAACCGTAACCCACGAGATTTTCATTACGGAGGACAACGCCAGGATGGTCGAGTGAACTTACCCAGGTATAGCAGACTGGAGTTTCCGTTGTATGATGGGAAACAAGACCCACTTGCATGGCTTAGTCGCTGTGAACATTTCTTCCGTCACCAGCACATCCCAGAAGCAGAGAAGGTGGAAATTGCATCTTACCATTTAGATGAAGATGCACAGGTATGGTTCCTCAAATTGGACAGAGACAGGCCTGGAATCTCTTGGGAGGAATTCAAAAGGCAGTGCCATCTTCGATTCGGGCCATCCATTCAAGGCAACAAATTGGGTGCACTCTCTAAGCTGCGACAGGTGACCACGGTGGAAGATTATCAACGCCAATTCGAACAATTGGCAGCTCGAGCAGGACCACTCACCTCAGAACAGGAACTGGAGATTTTTATCAGTGGATTGCAAGAGTATATCGCAATTGAGGTGGAATTGCACAGACCCCAAGATTTAACAAGTGCCATGAGCTTGGCACGCTTGTATGAGAGAAGAGGTGGGGTCCGAAAATTAGCACCCACCACTCATCGTTTCACACCTCAGCAGCCCGTGACTTCCAATTCTAGCAACAACAAAATCTTCAAACGATTAAGCCGCACGGAGATGGATGAGTGTCGCGCCAAAGGGTTGTGCTTCAACTGTGATGAAGTCTACAACCGTGGACATCAATGTAAAAGGTTGTTCTGGTTGGATGGCATAGAAGAGTCAATCCAAGGTGACAAGGAGTGCACTGAATCTGAAGATGACATTCCACCCGAAATTTCACTGCATGCTATTATGGGAGAACATTCAGGAGGCAAGACAATGCGCATCCACGGCATCATAGGGGGACATCAATTACTGATTTTGATTGACTCTGGCAGCACTCATAGCTTCTTGAGTTCTCGGTAGATGACTGAATTGAATCTCCCATGTGAGCCCCGGGCAGGATTGCAAGTTATGGTGGCAAATGGCGATAAAATCAGAAGCCCAGGTCAGTGTTTGGATGTTCCTGTTACTATGGGGAATCAATTGCTTCACATAGACTTCTATATTTTGAATTTGACTGGAATTGATGCTGTTTTGGGGGTCAATTGGTTACAAACTTTGGGCCCTATATTGTGGGATTTTGCTGCAAAATCCATGGTTTTTAAACAAAATGGGAGAGTGATGGAATTGCAGGGAACTGATGTGAAGCAATTCCCTACACCATTCATGCTCCAAAATGCCGAATCAACCTCTACATTGGATGCAGACCTTGAATCTTTACTGGGGGAATTTGCAATGGTGTTTGACGAGCCACAGGGTCTTCCACCCACACGAACATTTGACCACCGTATTAACTTGGAACCAGGAACACACCCGGTAGTGGTTCGGCCCTACAGGTATCCACATGCACAAAAAGATGAAATTGAGAGACAATGCAAGGATATGATTGGCAGGGGAATAATTCGGGCAAGCCAGTCCCCATACTCTTCTCCGGTTCTTTTGGTGACAAAGGCAGACAGTACATGGCGGTTCTGTGTAGATTACAGAGCCTTGAATTCCAAAACCATCAAGGACAAATTCCCGATTCCAGTGATTGATGAGCTTTTAGAGGAACTACACGGTGCACAATTTTTTACAAAGCTGGATTTACGTTCCGGGTACCATCAAATCCGAATGTCTCCACCTGACATAGAGAAAACAGCTTTCCGCACTCACCATGGCCACTTTGAGTTCTTGGTCATGCCGTTCGGTCTAACCAATGCACCTAGCACCTTTCAAGCTCTTATGAATGAGGTATTTCAGCTGTATCTCCGAAAATTCATTCTTGTATTTTTTGACGATATTCTCGTCTACAGCAACTCTTGGACAGATCACTTGGCACATCTTCGTCTGGTGTTTGAAATTTTGAGAACAAATCAGTTGTTCCTTAAACGTTCAAAATGCTGTGTGGCTCAACACAAGGTTGCCTACCTTGGCCACATCATCTCAGCCGAAGGAGTTGCTGTGGACAATAGCAAGATTGAAGCTGTCAAAGAGTGGCCCAAACCGGTGACAGTTAAAGGGTTGAGGGGTTTTTTGGGACTTACCGGTTACTACCGAAAATTCGTCCAAAACTATGGTTCCATTGCAGGTCCCCTTACATCCTTGCTTCGCAAAGATTCATTCAACTGGAATGAAGAAGCGTCACAAGCATTTGAAAAACTCAAGACTGCCATGACATGCACTCCCGTTTTAGCCCTTCCTGATTTCAACACAATCTTCATTTTGGAATGTGATGCTTCTGATTCTGGAATGGGGGCCGTACTTCAACAAAATAGGCAGCCTATTGCATACTTCAGCAGACCACTAGCTGTACGTTATCGTGCACTACCAGCGTATGAGAAAGAGTTGATTGGGTTAGCAAAGGCAGTCCGTCACTGGCGTGCTTATCTATGGGGGCGCTCTTTCCTCATCCGTACAGACCATTACAGTTTGAAGTTCCTATTGGATCAACGTATCATTACCTCTCCACAGCAACACTGGTTAAGTAAGCTTATGGGGTTTGATTTCACTGTTGAATATCGCGCAGGAAGACATAACACCGTTGCGGATGCATTGTCGCGCTGCTTGGAGGATCAACCTGCGTCCTCGGAGGAACAGCCCTGCCTCCAGGCTATCTCTATGCCGTTAATTCCTCTGTTTAACTCCATTCGCATGGAGATACAGACCTCCGATCCATTGCAGCTGCTGTTGCGCAATATTCAACAAGGAGAGGCCATTGGTCCATGGGAGTACAAGGATGGGTTAATATTCTTCAAAAGGCGTGTTTACTTGGAGCATACCTCTCCTATCGTTCAGTCTATTATTGAGGCTCTCCATGATGGCAGCCATGAAGGTTATCAGAAAACTCTCCATCGGGTTGCCAAGGATTTTTATTGGAAGGGAATGAAAGCTTCCGTTCAGTCCTATGTTCGTCAATGTCTTGTTTGTCAAAGGCATAAAACTGAACATTTGCATCCAGCTGGGCTTCTTCAACCTCTCCCAATACCTCTTCAAATCTGGTCCGACATTTCAATGGACTTCATTGAAGGTTTGCCCCCCTCTCAAGGGAAGTCGGTTTTATTAGTGGTGGTTGATCGGTTTTCAAAGTATGCACACCTACTTCCCCTTGCTCACCCTTATACTGCTGTTAGTGTGGCTCGTATGTTCTTTGATCATATTTTTAAACTTCATGGATTGCCGGAAACAATTGTGAGTGATCGTGATGTTACTTTCACTAGTGCTTTTTGGACTGAATTGTTTCGTTTAAGTGGCACTAAGCTAGCATTCAGCTCCGCATATCACCCACAAAGTGATGGTCAAACCGAGGTGGTCAACCGCACTATGGAGATGTATTTGCGCTGTTTCACAAGTGACCGTCCTCGCCGCTGGTTTCAATGGCTGCCTTGGGTGGAGTACTGTTACAACACAAGTTACCACTCCTCTCTTAAAGCTACTCCTTTTGAGGTAGTTTATGGCCGATCACCTCCAACTATGTTGTCTTACTGTCCTGGCGTGGCAAAAATTGAGGCTGTTGATCAAGAGCTGCGAAACCGAGATGTGGTCCTTCAAGATTTAAGGAGTCGTTTGCTGCAAGCACAACAGTCCATGAAGGCTACTTATGATGCTAAACACCGTCCAGTTACATATGAAGTGGGTGACCAAGTTTTACTCAAATTACAGCCTTATCGCCAAATTAGCCTCTCCTCTTCCAAATTCACTAAATTGGCCCCACGTTTTTATGGCCCCTTCCCTATCATTGCCAAAATTGGGTCTGTAGCCTACAAACTGCAACTTCCCTCTACCTCTCGTTTACACCCTGTTTTTCATGTTTCCTGCCTTAAACCTTTTATTGGCAACTCTGTCAACATTGAAGCCACTTTACCAACACTCACTCACGGGGAAATTCATCCCTCACCTAGAGCCATCATAGATTCTCGGGTTGTGCACAACAAGCAGCAGGTTTTGGTCCACTGGGAGGGCTTGTCCCCTGCGGATTCTTCTTGGGAAGACACAGCTTCTTTTCGCTGTAAGTTTCCTTCCTTTGCACTTGTGGACAAGTGCCATGTTAATGGGGGAAGTGATGTTATGCACGTGGATAAGGGACCAAACAACACAGATGGCAACATAAAGAGCATCACAGATGGCAACATGAAGAGCATCAAAGTATATCACAGACGTGGACGAAATGCAAGGATAGAAGAAGTGGATGCTGCAATTGGCAATTAAGCTGCAGACGTGGAAACTGCTATTGGCAATTAAAGGTTGCAGTGGGGAGATTCAAGCACGTGTTAATTACTCTTTGTATTCCAGTTATTCATTTAAGTCATTGTATTCCATTATGTCAGTTATTTCAATTCAGTTATTTCAATTCCTGTATTCCATTATGAGGATCGTGCAGTAGTGCAGCCAACTTGCTTGTGGCTGGGTTATCAAACAATTAGTATAAATTGTAAGCAAGATCCTGACAGTAATTCAAGAAGAATTTATGTTATTTTCATTGTGAGATCGTTGGGTTCTCTCCACCAAAACGAGCCCCATTATTATTCACCAAAATTCACAATAGGTTCCAAAGGAAGAAAATCTGGTAAACATCAATCCTTACCAGTAGATTTTACATTGAATCGACCTATAACTAGATCACAATTCTGGGACCATAACAAATTTTTTATATATATATTTTGGGATAGGATGTGGTAATCAAAAAATAAATTGATAAAGCTGATTTCTTGAATGTTCACCGTCATTCACCTCCTCAAATGAGAATAAATATAAAATAAACTGATGTCAAATGCTAAGCCCCACCTGCAACCTCGAGTTTATGTTTGCAGGGAAAATGCTGGATAACACAATAAAGTCTAAAATCACTGTTGACCTTTTTATTATTATCCTTTCTTTTTCTTTTTTTGGGCTTGCTTCATTGATTTTTTTTGTGTGTGTGGAGAGTAGATTGTGTGGCAATTCCTATCCCGCAAAATGACATCACCGACTTCGTAGCCACAGAAGCCATCCAACAGTGACATCATTTGTGCGTACTTTAGTTTCATATAACCTCTTCTTACTACAATACGCATATGTGGTGATGCAGACAATCAAAACCCACCAATTGTCTTCACCACTTCCTTCCTTTCTCCAGAAACAAAGGCTCAACTCCACTTCTTCTGATAATATTTTATTCTCTCTTCTTAAAGAAACGATTTGAAGTAATCTCATTACGCAGACTCGTTCTCTTCATGCCAAACACCACCTCAACATGGCTTCTCTACACATACTGAAATCAACTCTCTCCCCCCTCTCCATTTCACCGTCAAAAGACTTTCTCGGGAAATCAAATTACAGGAAAACAATTCCCAAGCTGAGAACTTTTTATGGAAGCTCTAAAAGATATTCTGAGAGACAACAAATGGTTAAGGTTTTTTGTTCAGTCCAAGAAGAAGATAATAATCAAAGAAATGGCAAGTTTGGTGTTTAATTTTCATATCAAAGTTTCGAACTTTTTTGGTCTTTTGTGATCCTATATTAGAAAGATAGCAGCTTTTTGCTAATATTTATGTTATGCGCTTGTGGGTTTGCTAAGTGAAGAGGTTTGTGCTCTGTTATATAGGGGAAGAGCCGACAGAGTCCTTGTTCATGAAGGAACTGAAGAGGAGGGGTATGAATCCAACTTCATTGCTTGAAGAGACTAATAGAGGCAATTATGGAGTGGAAGATGAAATGAAAATAGGAGAGGAAGATAGGGGTTTCTCCAAAAGAAATTCAGTATCAACTGAACTTGATAAAAGTTTGTCTAATCAAAGGGAGAGGTCAATGGCTCTTAACAGTGAAGGACTTGAGGTTATATCTGTTTCTCTACTCTTTGTTTGCTATTTCTCAAAGTTTGTATTGTTCCTTCTTTATTTTCCGAAGTATTGCTTGAATTTCTATTAATAAGGCCGTGCCAAAACTTGAGCTATGATCATGGGAGAATCTTTTGTTGTGTATACTTTCTTACCTATATCTAAAGGTGATTTCTACCGGCACCAATCCTAAATGAATCATTATTATCTCATTCATGTTGAAGCTCCTGGTGCTGTTTGTAATCTAAAGTAGATCTAATGAGGTTATTTTTTAATGGTCTTCCTAAATGGCTATCAATACTTGGCTGTTACATTTATTTCTTTCCACGTATTCAGATGTGATCGTTTGTTTAGTCCTTGTTTTAATTGGAAATAGATCTTCTTCTTTTTTTCATTTGCAAATCTAAGTGCAGGAATGCTATGATGGGCTTACAATCTTTTGCCTGTTTCAGGGGTTAATTCCTAGGGCTAAACTTTTGCTTACTCTTGGAGGAACTTTCTTCCTGGGATTTTGGCCATTGATTCTCATAACTGTCGCATTATTTTCTTGTCTCTACTTTGTAAGTTATTTTTCTGTTACACTCATGTCTATTTTATATGTTACTAATGATCATTTCCAATTTTGTTTGGTGTTTCTTTGTCCAAACCTTGTGCAGTGTTAGGTCAAGGTGTTTTTATATTCTAATTGCCAATTTTGCCGTCATTATTTCTACTCTTGACATGTTATGCAGCTTATTTGAAATATGTTATTAGCTGGAAGGTGACAATGATGTGGTGTATTGAAATTTGAGATCTGAAAGTGGCTACTGTCATATAGGGTGTTTCTGTTGGGTCTCTGTGTATGTACACTTGTTCAAGTTGCCATGATTATAAATTGGAATGGTTTGGTCATGAGATCAGACTTAGGTCATATACATAAACGAGAAAGGTAGGATACCGCAGTAATTTGACCATATTTTTTCTGCCGGTTGCCTGCTAACTAAGCCCTCTATTTCCTTCAACTATGGAACATTCTTCTACTAAGTGGAAAAAACAGAAATTATGGAGAAGGCAGTGTCTTTGAGTGATTTTTCTTACGCTATTGAGTTGTGAGTCTACTTGTTACTTCTGCATGATGTCACATACATTGTAATCCGGCTTAGTAAATCTGCTGTAAATTGTTGATGCTCTAGGGAGAATCAATAGTTTTTGTCATCGTATTGATTGCGCAGAACTTAATTGTCTCATGGGAACTAGCTACTGATGATTCAAAAAACAAAAAGGAAAAGAAAATAAAAGAAAAAAGAAACTGGTTACTGATAGGTTTTCTCTTTTCTTGAGCAGTACTTTGGGCCGAGCTTTGTCCATGACGGAAGCAACGCATCAATCTCACCGCCACCATATATCGATCCATATGAACTGCTGGAAGACGAAAGAATATCTCAAATAGCTCCTAGTTTAAAATGAAGCACAAAACCATTCTACGCAAACCAGCTTCTTTAAACTTCAATTATAGATTTGATATTTCTGTAACATATTTTGCATGGCCTAGTTAATTCTTTTTCTTTGTAAATACCTTCACACCAATTACCATGTACTCTCAACAGCTGGATGCTCAGCATCTTTCACAAGGCAAGAAAGCTGTTCGTGGTGTAATTGTTTTTGTGCTATTATAATCCAGTTCCTTGTGATTGTAGCATGCAATTCCTCCACAGAGTAACCAGTCTAAGTGCCTCAGCAAAATTCATGAGCTTCAGTTATTCTAATTCATGCCATAAATTTCAACTCGTCCCCTTTTTACGAATCTTTCAGAGCATACGGTAGGACGGAAATCCTTTTTTTCCATAAATGTCAACAGCATTCTGTAATGGTTTTGCAGAAGTTTTCAGTTAACTCTGGTTAACCAGAGTTAAAGGATTTTGATAAAAAGTTTTTATTTTTATTTTTATTTCTGTGTAAATGTTTTTTTTAAATAAAACAAACATTTAATTTAAGTAAAATGCTGATGGATTGTTGGCGTTGATGCCTGGTTTTTTGAGGAAAGCAAAGAATGTTGTCTCTGGATAAATATCATGGACGGTTACAGTACAGAAGAGTATATGTGAGTTTTTTCATGTGACATTGAATTATCTTACCTGGAAGGAAGGTTCTGCTCTAGATCTCTATTGGATTCTGCTATAAATTGACATAAAAAGCTTACCTTTTCTTGAAGAACAACAGATTTTATTTTCGGTGGAGAAATTTATCAAATATGAAATGCATTTGAGACCACAACCATACATTATGTTAATCAAGCTATTTAATGAAAGATAAGATTATGATTCTGTCAAAGAGACCCACTTCACGGTATAAACACATAATTTTTCAGAGACATTATTATTTTATTTAAATTTTTACATTTTTTTTATTTTTTCATGTTTGACTTTTTACATGAATTCATTTCCTTTCTAATATTTGTGCTGCTTTTTTAAATCAAATTAAAAAATTAGAAACGTTTTAGTCATTTTAAAATAAATAGAGAAAAAAAGAAATTGATTATTTTAAATAAATAAAATAAAAAATAAAAATTTTGAGTTCTTAATCAATTTCCACATTCTAAAAAAAAATCAACATAGTTTTGATAAGTGTCCCTATCTCTTTTTAAAAGTTAAAATTTAAAAAAGGCTTCAAGAGGTGGTATAAATGATTAAGGAGACTTGTTCTCTCTTTTTCTAGTGAAGTGTTAAATTCTTTTTTCACAATTAAATCAAATAATTATCTCTTCCAAAAAAATAATTAATTACAGGAGTGTCATAAAATAAAACCCCACTAAGGGTGCTAATTAATGCTAATACGTTTCTTATTCTGAAATTCGACCGAAAAACTTCAAAGAAAAAACACGTGTCAGTGCATCCCGGGAACCATTCATGGAAGAAAAGAAAAGAAAGGTCTTGATGGCTCCCCCCAAAACATATTTCTTTCAACCTGTTCTGGCATTGCTTGAATAGATATATATCCCGCATTATGCTAGGTGATTTGAAGATAAAGGAAAGGAGATAAAGATAGAGTTGGTTATGATCCTTGATATGCCAGCAAAATCTATCCTTTGTCCACCTGGAGTTGTAGCAGCAACTTACAACTGATTCTGATTTTTCGGCCCCCTCTTGATTCTCGCTGCATTAAACCTAATCTAACTTTCAGTTTGACCATTTATACTCTCAAGAAGTAAACAGAGCATTTATCTTTTCAGATACATCTCTGAGATACAGAAAGGCAGCCATGGCTACTGTGCCAGTGAACGAGCAAAGCTTTGCTCTAGACATTGTAAAAACTGACGATGATGGTCGCTTAAATAGATCAGGTATCAGTTTTTTTCTCGTTCTTTAGATCCACGAACAGTTTTCTCATTCTGTTTCTTTTCCTTGTCGATTCAGGGTTTCTCTTACTTCTTTGTGGCATCCTTCTTCAGTTTTTTGCTTTTTTTTTTGGCCCCTTTGCAGGAGGTTTGATTTCTGCGAGTGCACACATCATTACCGCTGTTATCGGGTCTGGAGTTCTATCTCTTGCATGGGCCATGGCTCAACTGGGTTGGATTGCAGGACCTGTTTCTCTTCTGATCTTCTCTGTCATAACTTGGTATACTTCCTGTCTACTGGCCGACTGCTATAGATTCCCAGGTCCCCTTGAAGGAACAAGAACCTACACTTACATGGGTGCTGTAAAATCTCAATTAGGTAGGCAACATCCACAACATATTCAGTAACCTTGAAAAATGTTCGTATACTTGCTTCGAAAATTATTTGAGATCGTCGTCATCGATTTGTTTTTCATTATTTGTTGGTTCATAACCAGGAATTCTCACACCCTAATCTGTCTTGCACCCGCTTCGCTAGTTCTTTATCGGCCATTATTCCATGGTTAGAACCTACAATCTACAGATACTAATTTTTCAACCCCTTTCTCTCTGTAGGAGGAATCAAGTACACACTTTGCGGGATATCTCAATATACAAATCTTGTAGGAACATCAATAGGATACACAATCACCGCATCTATAAGCATGGCGTAAGCTCCCACAAATTTTCATTTTTTTTTAATTTTATATCTGTAGTTATTAAAAAGAAATTCAAGAATGCAGGCAGCTGACGCCAAAAAACTGAGAGATTCTAAAGAATCACAAACATTGTGATTCCAATGGAGGAAGGCTGATGACTACTAACTAGTACAGATGTACAACAATAATTTATTCGTTGATTTTCAATAAACAGGGCCATTCAGAGGTCAAACTGCTTTCACAAGGAAGGCCATGACGCAGAGTGCCATGCATCAACGAACATGTTCATGATCATATTTGGGATTGTACAAATCATAATGAGCCAACTTCCTGGTTTTCATGATCTTTCCGGGCTTTCCACCCTCGCTGCTATCATGTCTTTTGCATACACGCTGATCGGCATCGGTCTCTCCATAGCTGAAATTGCAGGTCAGTAATTGACAGAAACAAACCATCATTCTAACTCACAGGCTTAGCTATAAATCTTACGTGCTTACTCAATACTGGTAGTGATTAAAAAAACTGTGGATTAGATTGATGTGATACTGTTTTCTTTGTTCTTACAGGAGGGAAAGATGTTAAAACAAGCCTGACAGGAACAGTGGTAGGGGTGGATGTGACAGGCACAGAGAAGATTTGGAATTGCTTTCAAGCCATTGGAAACATTGCATTTGCCTATACTTATTCCTCAATCCTTGTTGAGATACAGGTAATTAACTCGATTTATTATATATCGGCAGATTCAGCACACTTAAACCCAGGAAAGAGAAGTTAAGAGAAAGGAAGCTAACCAGTTTTCTTTTACCACGAACAACACTCTGCATGAAAGAATGTCCTTAAATGATCATTTCCATTGATTACAGGATACTCTAAAATCAAGCCCACCAGAGAACAAAGTGATGAAGAAGGCTTCCCTTGTTGGAGTCGCAACAACCACTACATTATACATGATGTGTGGAACGCTGGGCTATGCAGCATTCGGCAACAATGCACCAGGCAACTTCTTAACAGGATTCGGTTTTTATGAGCCCTACTGGCTCATTGACTTTGCTAACTTATGCATTGCTATTCACCTTGTTGGTGCTTACCAGGTAAATGTCTGAAGCTACAGTCAGGATGCCCATTTCATCTTCTTCTCTGATCCCTGTTTGGTCATTCCTGTAAATTTTAACATCTCCAAAAATCCAAAAAAAAATGAACGCAGATCACAGGAACGAAACCTGAGAAGTTGTTGGGTTTTATAGGAACACATAAATAGTAGAAAATTGTCCTAATGCTGTGCTGTGTGTGTAGGTATATACCCAACCGATATTCAAGCTCGTGGAAGATTCATTCCGCAAAAAATTTCCAGAGAGTGGGTTCATAACAAAGGAACACCCTGTTCACATTCCATTATATGGTGTTCTTCAGGTGAATTCTTTCAGGTTACTCTGGAGAACAGCCTATGTGATAGTATCATCTGTGCTGGCAATGATATTTCCGTTCTTCAACAGTGTTCTGGGTCTCATTGGCGCGATGTCATTTTGGCCGTTGACTTTGTATTTCCCGGTGCAGATGTACATATCACAGGCGAAAATTAGTCGATTTACCTTCACCTGGACATGGCTAACGATTTTGACTGTGTCCTGCTTGATTGTATCACTAATTTCTGCTGCTGCATGCGTTCAAGGCCTCATCACGGAACTCCACGCCTTCAAGCCTTTCAAATTTGTTTCTTAGGTTTCCTTTCCCTGCTATCCTTTTGTAGCTGCAGCTTTTTAAACATTATCTCATGCGAAATAATCATGTAATTGATTCACTGTGATGTTGAACCATTCATCACAATGACGCTTGATTTAGGGGCTATATTATTATTGCCATCCGCCGGTCTCTCTCTTCTTAACTTTTGATTTACCGTTGTATTATACTTTTATTATTTTTAGGAGGTTTTAAATATCCTATTTTCAATGATTTTAAGATTTCATAGCAAAGTGAAAGCCCTTCAAATAAAATCTAAATCTACAATTTACTGTTTAGGATTTACATATTTTTTCTAGTTAGTTTTAAGTTTTTTTCTATTTAATTTAGAATCTTTAAAAAAAAAACTTTATTTAGGATATTTTCTTAGCATATAAACAACCTTGAAAAACGTGAGAGATATTCCCTAATAAAACACAAATTAAAGTTATTATTATTTTGATCATTGTCTTTCTTCGTGACTCTTATTTTCTTATATTATTTTTGTTTGTTTTTTGGATTCAAGGAAACCCTATTTTTTTAGATATTTTTACCGGCACGGGATTAAACAAGTAAAACCTCGATTGTTCTAAATTTTTATCGTTATTTGTACTCATCAATTGTTATTTGAACACATTGATTTCTAGTGTTTAGTTATTGTATACTATTAAATAACCGTGGATAAAAGTTCATGAAGGATAGAATGAGAAGGGTTTTATTGGAAAATAGATGTTTAAAAACTAGAAATAAAAAAAAAAAAGCAAAAACATATTGTAAAAGTAATGTATTAGCTGACAGAAGTAAGGAAACGAGGGATAAAAAAGAAAATGATCATCCATCTATGACTAGTTTGAGAAGTCTTTCTAAGTCAATAGTATAAAAAGTAGCTTAAGAATATGGGGTGAGATAAGAAGGAGAGGTGATCATAGGCATAGCTTCGAGAATGTTTTTTCAAAAGGAGAATAAAAGGTAGTTTTTTTTTAACCGAGAAAAAGCTCAGATATCATTGAGTTTAAGAATTGCAAAAATCTTATTTTTTTATAAAATAAGATTTACAAGGATTATTTCATAAAGTGAAGGACTTTTCTTACTCAAAAAGAATTATTTGGAGATAAATTTGAAATAACAGAAATTTCTAACCATAAAAAATCAAGCATTCAAAATAATTAAAATAGAATTATTTGGACTTATCTACTAGCAACAATCAAGCGGACTTATCTACTAGCAACAATCAAGCATTCAAAATTAACGCTTGAAGAATTTTAAAACGGGTTTTGGTGTGCTCGACAAGGATGTATCACCAAAACATGACATCTTATTTCTTATGTAATGACAATGATAATTATCATTTTGGTACTGTTTTTTTTTTTTAAAAAAAATTATTTTAAATTATTTTTTTAGTATTTTTAAATCATTTCCATATACTAATATTAAAATAATTTTTTTAAAAAAAATATTATTTTAAAATATTTATAAATAAAAAATACTTTCAAAAACATCAACTATAATTTCAAACATTTATCGTATCTATCTCATCGTTGGAATTTTAAATTGAATGACTGATAAGGATATTTTTGTCTTACATGAGCATTGCCCAAGACCTGGAGCATGTATCTGCATGAGCATGTTGTTTTTAATGAATTGACTGCTGCGTGATTGATGATTAGTGTGTGTTTGAAAAAAAATTAAATTTGTTTATTTAATTTTTTAATATTTTACATTATTTTAATGTATTAATATTGAAAATAATTTTTAAAAATATTATTTTAATATATTTTTTAATAAAAATCAATTCCACATAAGTTCTGGAAATTTTTTCCTTAATGAAAAAATTGAACTCGAGAAGTTATCTTCAACACATAAAGATTGATGCTGGAGATTTTTCATGAACACGTAGCCTTATCTCAAGCACAGATTTTATAGCGTCACGAAGAACTTGGAATTTACCATATTTTTCTTGGTTAATTTAGAGTTCTTTTTTTTCTTCTATTTAGTTTAGTTTTTCGTATTCCTAAGTATATAAACCTGTTAAGAAGACAGAATGTGACACAGGTAATGGGATACTTGTTAAAGAAGACTAGCGGCGGCAACATCCCTTGGAAACATGATCGTGTGCAATTCAGTAGGAGGTTGCAGAGATTCAACTCAGAGTTGCAACTCTTTTCAAAAGAGTCAACTCCGAGTTTGAGATCAACCACTGGCATTCAGCAGGAAGCAATACAGTGGCCCCCATCACTCCATGTAGAGAATAAAAACGGTAGAGCTTTAACATATGAAAGCACAGGTTTTTAAGCACCTTTGAAACATTAAAAGCTTCCAAGTGCAATTACAAGTAGTAGAAATACAACAGAGGCAGCAAATGCCATGCGGAAGAAGAAACACACATCATATTAGGCTACAGCCATTACGAAGCACCTCACAGGTACTCATCACCGTCATCATCCTCACCCTCAGCTGATTCAGCACCAACCTCTTCATAGTCCTTCTCAAGGGCAGCAAGATCCTCACGAGCCTCAGAGAACTCACCTTCCTCCATACCTTCACCAACATACCAGTGCACAAAAGCACGCTTGGCGTACATGAGGTCAAATTTGGTGTCAATGCGAGAGAACACCTCGGCAACACTGGTAGAGTTGGAGATCATGCAAACAGCCCTCTGCACCTTGGCAAGATCACCACCGGGAACCACAGTTGGTGGCTGGTAATTGATACCACACTTGAATCCAGTGGGGCACCAGTCAACAAACTGAATGGTACGCTTGGTCTTGATCGTGGCCACAGCAGCGTTAACATCCTTGGGCACGACATCTCCACGGTACATCAGGCAACAGGCCATGTACTTTCCATGGCGAGGATCGCATTTGGCCATCATAGATGAAGGCTCAAAAGCACTGTTGGTGATTTCAGCAACAGAGAGCTGTTCATGGTAGGCTTTCTCAGCAGAGATCACTGGTGCATAGGAGGAAAGCATGAAGTGGATTCTTGGGTAAGGGACCAAGTTAGTCTGGAATTCAGTAACATCCACATTCAAAGCACCATCAAACCTCAGAGAGGCGGTCAAAGAGGAAATGACCTGAAATCACAATACAAAA
This sequence comes from Salix caprea, assembly GCA_964035475.1. Taxonomy (NCBI): domain Eukaryota; kingdom Viridiplantae; phylum Streptophyta; class Magnoliopsida; order Malpighiales; family Salicaceae; genus Salix; species Salix caprea. Next base: position 6,460,202 of record OZ037760.1, read on the forward strand.
AAGCCATGTCAGATCCATGCTATATCACACAAAAAATATCCCATTACAGCAGGTAGAGGATAATATACCTGAGAGATAAGCCTGTTGAGGTTGGTGTAGGTCGGTCGCTCAATGTCAAGAGAACGCTTGCAGATATCATAGATAGCTTCATTGTCAAGAAGCACAGCCACATCTGTGTGTTCCAGAAGGGAGTGGGTTGAGAGAACACTGTTGTAAGGCTCAACAACAGATGTGGACACCTGAGGTGATGGATACACAGTGAAACCCAACTTGGATTTCTTTCCGTAGTCAACAGACAAACGTTCCAAGAGGAGGGACCCAAGACCAGATCCGGTACCACCACCGACAGCATTGAATACAAGGAAGCCCTGCAGACCAGTGCAGTTGTCAGCAAGCTTTCGGATACGGTCCAAACACAGATCAACAATTTCCTTGCCAACTGTAAGAACAAAGAAAATCATTAGAATCACTAAATCAGCATTGGATAAAAATGCTAGGAAAGGAGAAAACCGGAGAGACACTTACTGGTATAGTGTCCACGGGCAAAGTTGTTGGCAGCATCTTCCTTGCCACTAATAAGTTGTTCCGGGTGGAAAAGTTGGCGGTAAGTTCCAGTTCTGACTTCATCGATGACAGTGGGCTCAAGATCTACAAAGACAGCACGAGGAACGTGCTTCCCGGCACCAGTTTCACTGAAAAAGGTGTTAAAAGCATCATCCCCTCCACCAACAGTCTTGTCACTTGGCATCTGACCATCAGGCTATAGGGGGGAAATACAAAAAAAATTATTAGTAATTCATATTAATCAAAGAAATCTAAATATCTGCAAAAAACAGAAAAGCAGGACCTATAAAAATTGAAATGAAAAAAACAATAAAACTTGAATATACGGAATACTAAACAAATTATTTTTCCTTTATAATAAAAACAGCTAAGATTTGGGATGGAGATCACTAATGGATCTAGGACAAAATTTAAAAATCAATTTAATTTTGAGAAGCATGCCTGGATCTAAAGATACAAACACATTTGAAAACAATTACTAACAGATGAGATCAAAATGACAATAAAAAACTAAGATCTGATACAAGCCAAGGAAAACTAGACAAAAGATCGAAAATCCAATTTCAGATATCAAAGTGACACCGGTTAAGCATAGATCGAACTAAAAACCGAACAATCTCAAAAAACAATTCACGGATCCAAATAAAAAAACACACAAATCTTAAGATTTAAACACGATTGGAAATGCATACAAGCATTAAGCATCAGATCTACAAGACATGAAACCAGAATCCACGGATCTGTTGAGAGAGAAGGGGAGAGATGTACCTGAATGCCATGCTCGAGGCAGTAGAGTTCCCAGCAGGCATTTCCGACTTGAATACCGGCTTGACCAATGTGGATCGAAATGCACTCTCTCATTTTCGCTGATCAAGGAAAGAAAAGAAGATAGATCTGATTGTTGAAGAAGGAGATCGGGGACGAAGACGTTTATCAAGACGCCTTCTGGAGATCACTTCGTAAGAGATGGAGATGACAAGGGGGAACTGGGTGGGTATTAATAATAGAGATACTTTGGGGATTTTTAACCGGGGTTGGTTAAGAAAGGGCAACTACCGGCAATCATCGATGACGTGGTCGGCTGTGATTGATTCTTATTAACTATAGTTAGGTTTTCTGTCTTTTCAATTGTGTTTAAATATTTGCCGCTCATGGCCAGCTAAACTCTTTTGATTCAATTGGAAGGAAGGTGGATAAGGGTGGACCTGGACACGTGAACCTTAGCTGGGCCTGTTTGGTAGTTAGTGTTGGCCTTTCCCTATGGCTGTCTTTTAAGATTTAGGAGCATTTTTTTTTTAAAAAAAAGGAAAAACAAGACTCATGTGACCATTTGTGCCTGTTTGGTACGGCATTTCAAATGCCATTTCCAAAAAATTCTTTTTTTTTTTTCATTTTAAATGAATATGTTTTGGTGTTTTTAGATCATTTTGATGTGCTGATATCAAAAATGATTTTTAAAAAATAAAAAAAATATCATTTTAATGTATTTCAGCACGAAAAGCACTTTGAAAAGTTACCGTAACCGTTCTCCTAAACAAACCTTTAACTGTTGACTAAAAAATGTAGCCAAAAAGATGCAGCGAGTCCTATATTAGCGTCATCATGGGCAACTATTTTCTTAAATGTTCAATTGAATCCCGGCATTATATATTTTAACCATTGGACTTGTATGCTAAAAAAACTGAACCTATACTTCTTTGTGTTGTGGATTTGTCAATTGTTTAGTATCTACCAATGTTTGTCTATGAATACAATAATAATTATTTTTTAAAATATTTTAAAAAATAGCTACCTCAAATAATATATTTTTTATTTTTAAAAATTTATTTTTAACATCAACACATTAAAATATTTAAAACATTATAGGTATTCATGTCGGCGTGAATTGTTGAAGGATAGTGTTAAGATTGATAAATGTATGAAGTAATTTCACAGATAATTATTGTATGAATGGATTCTTTGAGGCATTTGGGCATATGAATCAGAGGGATTAACAGATTTCGGAATTGTGGTGTGCATGGCAGTAAGAAATGAAGATGAATCAGTAGAGATAGTGTCTACAATCTTTTCCTCAACTAACAATTGTGACCTAAAATCTTTTAGGGAAATAACATTCTCTCGGCCTCGCACAACACATCGAAATGTATTGTATTCCGAAGGCAAACCATTCAAGGCTAGTATCACAATATCTTCATCCCCAAAATACACACCAACAACACTTAGGTAATCCCTAGTTTCTTTGATTTTCAGAAGGTATTGGCTAATAGAATCAGTTCCTTTCCTTATATTCTGTAAATCAGATTTTAATTGAAAGATGCTAGTCTTAGATACGGATGAAAATTGTTCTTTTAGCCTAATCCATAAATCCCTAGAGCTAGTACTTCCAATTGCACATGACATAGCAATGGGTGACAAAGTGGCAGTAACCAGTTGCATTATTGCTCGATCATGCATCTTCCATACCAGTAATTCATCACAATCAACAGTAGAAGAGGAATTAGAAAAATTCATACCACAGACTTCGGCTGAAGTAGAGGACGCAGAAGAAGGACAGGGATGAGACCCATCCACGAACCCATAGATGCCATAACTTTCCAGAAGCAATTGCATTTGAAAATGCCAGTTGAGGTAATTTGTGTCATCGAGCTTGACATTGACGGAGGTGGAAACAGTGGAAATGAGGGCTGTAATTGGAGATTGGAGGATTTGAAGTTGAGCTGCTGTGACCATTTTCATTGGTTGAGGATTGCCCAGAACCTTTGTATGGGTTATTCAGCAGTGGAGATTAAGACGATGAAAAAGAAATCACACAAATTCTGAAAAATGAATTTGTATATATCAGCGAAGAAGAAAAGCTGATTTTGGAAGCAAAAATTGGATCAATTTGTTTGCGTGAGCATTTACAGCTCTGATACCATGTTAAGATTGATAAATGTATGAAGTAATTTCACAGATAATTGAGGAATTAATTAAAGGAAGAAGACAGTGTTTTGGAGGGAAGAATATAGAATTTCGAAAATGTTTGTTATGCTGGTTCTTCAGCTTACACACACAGTAAACATGACTATATTTATACTAAAGGGACATTACTTAGGTATGCATACTCACACGTATGCTTACCATATACCTTACACTAACAGATAGAAGCTCTATAACTACATTTTTTTCTACCATTCATATTAATGAGTACATGCTTGTGTCTATACATTGAAGACACACGGGGGATTTCCCCAATTCATTCAATTTAATCTTTATGCAGCTCATTGGTAATTAATTTAGGTATTGCGCCCTTAACCATTAAAACCAGAGAAAAATAAAAATATTTACTATGTTTTATTGACACTTTAAATTGGCTGGGTCCTCTAGGAGCCTTCTCACTCCATCATGTGTTGAATAAAATAAAAATCCAATGTCACATTAATGACAGGTGGAAAAATCAATAAAAACGTTTTTCTCAACGGCAACCTATCACGAATGTTTTGAATGGAAGTGGGAAAAAAAAGGAATGATAGTGAAAGTTTAATTTATTGTACTATGAATGACTATTAAAGCCCCATTCTCGTGCCACTAAATGCACTCTAGTAAACTTCGAAAACCAAAAAAAGATTGTTATTTTGAAAAACCTTTTAAAGTCATTCTTAGATTGCCTTGGACAATCCTCTCCAATCTTCCTGGCTTTTCAATCTTAAAACAACATCTTCAACACTTATTCTTCTCGCAAGACCAGGAAGAAATCAAAACGGAGAGTAAGAACTCGACTAATGAAGTTAACAGGCCTCCATTATAACGTTAACAGAACTCGAATAAAGTTTGTAATTGATAAAAAAAAAATAAAAAAAAATCATAGGACCCATATATAACCTATTAGACAAAAATAAAATATTATAAAGTACAATTCCATAAAAACAAATATCAAATGATAAAATTAAAATGAATTTTTAAAAATAAACAATGAAATAATTTTTATAAATAAATATATTAAAAAATTATATAAAAAATTATTCACATCTATAAATATATTATTCTAATTGATAATATTTTACAAATACAACTCCAATGATTTAACCATGAATTTTATCGTCTCGTTAATAACAATAATAATTGCACACCGGTAATCCACCATCACATTTGAAGAGATAACTTTAAGTGTGTTTAAAATTGTGGTATAATTTATTTTTTAAAGTGTGTTTTCACTTAGAATTACTTCAATTATTTTTTTAGAAAAAGAAATGAATTCTTAATATTAACATATTAAACAATAAAAATAAAACAAACACAATCATCGAATATTGTTATGATAATAAGGCTCGTAAACTTATTTGATATGATGATAATGATTGTTTTTTAAAAATATTATTTGTTTGGAAATATATTAAAATCATTTTTATAACACAAAAATAACTAGACATCAATTTAATTAATTAAATAAATGTCTAGGCTTTTAGTTTATAATAGTTGTTTTTTTTGTAAAACATGCCTTTAAAAAAACTTTCATATCCATTTGCTCCCTGAAAAACCAATACTTTTCCCTGACTTTTATTTATTTATTTTTATTAGAGCCTATATATTACAAAGAAACTAAACCGTGTGGGGAATTAACTGTAGCTCCCCACACAAAGCACTGTGGATTTCCACAGTGCTTCTATTTTTTTTTTTATTACGTTTCATTTTTATTTTTTTTAATTATTTTTTTCTTTCTTTTTTTGTTTCTTTCTTTTTGTTGTCTTTTTTTTTCGTTTTTTTTCTAATTTTTTTTCCATGAAATATTTTTTTTACTGTTTATATTTTTTTTTCTTTTTCTACTTATATATAATTTCATTTGTTTTTTATAATCGGGGTGTTTGGGCTAACTTAAACACACCACATTTAATCTTCGGATCTAATTTTTTTTATAGTTTTTTTTCCATTTTTTTCTGTTTTTTTTTAATTTTTTTCTGATTATATTTTTTTTCCATGAAATATTTTTTTTTGCTGGTTATACTTTTTTTAATTTTTTTTTCCACTTATATATATTTTTTTGTTTTTTATGATCGGGGTGTCCGGACTAGCTTAAGCGCACCATAATTAATCCCCGGATCCAATTTTTTTTTTTTATATATAACTAGGGTGTCCAGACCAGCTTATGTGTACCACAACTAATCCTCGGATCTATTTGTTTTTGCTAAAGTGCTTTCCCGCTGATACATTTTTTTTCCTTTTTTTTTCTTATACTTTTGTTTTGTTCACCTATACATTTTTTTTTTACAACCGGGATCTACGGGTCAGCTTAAGTACATCACGACTAATTCCCGGAACGAATTTGTTTTTAAAACAATATGAATTTCTACAGTGCTTTCACGCTTATTTTTTTTTCTTTTTAACTTATATATATTTTTTATGACAATGGTCTCTGAGCCAGCTTAAGCTTTTTATTATTATTATTTTTTACTTATATATTCTTTTTATAACCAGGATTTATGGGCCACCTTAAGCACACCACGACTAATCCCCGGACCAAATTGTTTTTTTTATAATCAGGGTGTTAAGGCCAGCTTGCGCGTATCACGACTAATCCCTGTACCAATTTATTATTTTTTTTAATTTTTGTTCCTTATACATTTTTTTTTCACTTATACATTTTTTGCCTTATGCCCAGACCAAATTTTTTTTTATAATTGGGGTCTCCGGGTCAGCTTAAGCACACCACGACTAATTCCTGAACAGATTTAAAAACAAAAACAAAAACAATATGGGTTGTAAATAGTGTGTGGACATCACTGTAGCTCCCCACACATAGCATTGTTGATTGCAACAATGCTTTTCCTGCTACAATGTTTTTTTCCCTGTTTTTTGCTTCTTCTTTTTTTGCCTTTTTTTTCCTTAGTATGTTTCTTTTTTTTCCTTATTATGTTTTTTTTTTCGTTTTTTTCCCCAAAACATTTTTTTTTCCTGTTATACTTTTTTATATTTTTTTTCTTTTTCCACTTATATTTATTTTTTTGTTTTTTTTTATAATTAGGGTGTCCAAGCTAGCTTAAGAGCACCACGATTAATCCCAAATCTATTTTTTTTTTATGACCAAGGGTGTCCATGCCAAGTTATGCATACCACGATTATCCTTAGACCCACTTTTTTTTTTTCTTAAATGCTTTCTCGCTGATACATTTTTTTCCTTTTTTTTTCTTATACTTTTGTTTTGTTCACTTGTATATTTTTTTTTATAACCGGGGTCTTCGGGTCAGCTTAAGCACACCATGACTAATTCCTGAAGCGAATTTTTTAAAAAACAATATGGATTGCTACAGTTCTTTCACACTTATACTTTTTTTTTTTGTTTTTTTTTCACTTATATATTTTTTCTATAAACAAGATCTCCAGGCAAGCTTAAGTGCACCACCGCCACTTCCCGGACCAAATTTGTTTTTTGATAATCAAGGTGTCCAGGCCAGCTTGGAAGCACTACGACTAATCCCCGGACCAATTTATTATTTTTTTCCTTATACTTTTTTATGTTCACTTATATTTTTTTTTGTAACCGGGGTCTCCAATCCAGCTTAAGAGCACCACGACTAATTTCCGGACTGATTTTTTTTAAAAAAAAACAATATGAATTGCTACAGTGCTTTCATGCTTATACTTTTTTTTCCACTTATATATTTTTTTTATAACCGGTGTCTCTGGGCCAACTTAAGCTTTTTTTTTTCCACTTATATATTTTTTTATAACCGGAGTCTCTGGGTGAGCTTAAGCGTACCATGACTAATTCTCGGACCCTTTTTTTATAATCGAGGTGTCCGGGTCAGCTGATGCGCACCACGAGTTGTATAAGTACGTATATACCCCCTATAAAACAAAACCCAAGAGTTGGTTATAGGGGTGTATTGGTAATTTACCAATTTTTAATTATATTTTTTGTCGGGTGTTGTGGGCACAACATCAATTTCAGAGCTCATGCACATTTCGGATGACGCTTGCGGCGTCGTAGAACTTTTGAAAATGTATATTAGTTTTTTATATATTTATTTTATTATATAAAATGTGTTTAAAATAATGTCATGGTATCAAAGGTATTTTTAATTTTTTTCATTTCTGTACATAATACAATAATCATAATACCTTCAAATAAGACAAAAACCAAGAATTGTTAGTGGGACGTCTCAGTAATTTTACTTTTTTAGAAACTAAACTAAAAAATAAAAAAATAAAAACCAAAATACAAAATAAAAAACTTATATGTATTAAAACTAGACAAAAAATTTTTTAATTCCTATATATATAAAAGGAGCCTAGTATAATGGCACAAAAGGCCCGTGGAAAAGACAAAGCAGTTATATAGCCCAAAAGGGAGCATAAGTGGAGCCCTTTACCAATATTCAAGAGCTTTGATCTCGTTGCCATTGCCACAGTGATTTTTTATAAGAAAATAAAAATAAAATCCCGCGCAATCTTGATTTTGGGTCACTGCTGAGTGCTGACGAATCATCTGATGGCGGGTTCCATTCACAGCAACGCCTGTGACAGATACAGAGCTGGACGGTGAATGGTGATAATGACGTTTTTTTTATTAACATGTTCGTATTAATTGGTACGCAATTAATCCAATAAATTTTAAAATTAATAATTATATAAATTTAAAATTAATAATCATATAATCAGGGTTTGAACCCAAAATTAATTAATGATGATGACACTCTTGACAATTATGGACCATATTTGCCGTTGCATTTCAAAAAAGATTTTGAATTTTTTTTAGTATATTTTTTTTTATATTTTAGATTTTTTCTTATGCTAATTTCAAAATGATTTTTAAAAAGTAGAAAAACACTGTTTAAATATATTTTTAAACAAAAAATATTTTTAAAATCAATCTTACCTCCAATCTAAAACAGACACGTATCGGTGACCAACTGGTTGTTTTTTCTTTTCTCACCAGACCGGCCGATATTCTCAATATGCACGTCATGCGCACCTGCACGTCAATTGATATAACCTGAATAAAAAACCTCAAATTGGACAAGTTTTCTGAAACGTACCATATAAATCCATCCAAGAAATAAAAAATAAAAAAAAGAATATGCACACACAGCTACAAAAACAACACTAGAAGTATAACCTCGACTGATATATTTTTAATCAACGGAGTCCCCAAACAGAAATCCTTCCTCCGTGAACAGATGTGCCTAACCCCCCTTTTCAATTGGGCCTCCATGGATCTTGTCAGGAACCAATCATGATCCAATTGAGAAACGGGTCATAGGCTGGGAATTAATTTAAAGTTATCCCATAACAGAACAGACACAGGCGCGCCACTCCACTCCCATCCTTTTTATTTTTATTTTTTTATTCCAGTTTCAGCCGTGCAAGTGAATAAACAATGGGCGGTTGCTTAAATTTGCGTGCGTTTCAGAAAATTTTTAAATCGCTTTATTTTTTTTAAAGTGTTTTTTTTTAAATATATATTTTTTACAATTTATTTTTGATATGGATATTAAAACAATATATATGTACATATGTATATGTATATATATATATATATATATATATATTTTTATAAAAGTTCAGTTGAACAACAGTATCAAATAATTCCTGAATACCGTGCTTCCTACCTCTTTACCTCACAGAGAAAACCACCGTGACCCTTCTCTCTCACTCAGACAAGCACAGAATCATCTCTTTAAATTGACAGTACAAAACCTCTTTCCATTTACGTTACATGCACTTAATCTCCTTTCTTGATTTTAACGACACCAAAATCTAGTCTTTATTTTGATGGTATGGTTCACTCCTGACTGCTTTGAACTCGAATTAACTGCTACTCTTGAATTCCTGAAAGAACAATAAAAGTAGGGCTATTCTTTGCTGTTTTGGAGCTGTATTACTACGTGTTTAATTAGAATTGGAGTTACAGGTTGTGGGTTCACGGGATTCCCAGTAGAAACCTTTTTTTTTTTGGTTTTCCTGGGATTTTTAGGCTATATATAAATGTAGAGGGTTGGTGAATCGAAGATTTGGAGTTTTTTCTTTAAAAATGGAGGTTTAAAATTTATCTCTTTGGAAGATTTGATGGAAACCTAGTTTGTTTAATTGTATTTTGTGGCGTTGGTGTAGTATTTTTTTTTTGGGGGATTTTTTCCCATCTTTTTTTTGGTTATTAATTTTGATAAGCAGCAATATAACTCGAGAAAAGGGCAGCAAGGGGATGGTAGTTTAGAATCGAGAAAGTGAGAAAAGAATGTTGTGAGGAGTTAAGACTTTTTTGATGCACCTCAATGGAGTTTGTAGGTTAAGATCTGCTGCTTTTGTTGAGAGCAAAGGTATTGAATTGTGACATTTTTTAAGAACGTGATAACCGCATTGCTATTTGAGGCAGTCATTTTAAAATGTAGATATAAAGGATATTAATGGTCAGTTGATCGATGGTGTTTAAGCTCCCAAGTTTGCATATTCAAAAAATATCGGTAATAAATTAAATGGTACTGAGGTTGATCGTTAGGTTTAATTACATGTGCCTGCTTTCCTGTTCATAAAGCTGCTGGTTACTGCATTTTACATGCTCACACGAGTTTTTCCCCCCTTCTTTCTGTTTGCTACGTTTAGGAATTCGGAACTTTTAAGTACCTGTTTTAAATTCAAGGAATTTCAGGACTGGGATTTCAAGCTTTTATTGTCTTTTGAGCAGTATTCATTTTTAATCAGGCATGTTTGTCTCTCACATTACAGATAATGGTTCCGTGCATGTGCATTGCTTTATTTGTTTTTGTATCAGTTAAGTAACACCGTGTTTGGTTTCTGAAAACAAATGAGATGGCGAGGTAGATGATTTCCAGAGGTGTATAGGGAGCCAACATAGTTAGAAAAGTCCGTCATAAACAACACATCAGAGCTCTTCAACTTGTCTATTGTATCCTGCAGGCAAAACCATTGGATGGTAACTACCTTACCATTCCATGAATATCACACATATGCTCTCCCTGCCTTTAATTTCCTACTTAGATGGACTGTCTTCTGTTAGCAAGTAGAGGGGATCTTCCATGATCTGAATGTATGTTTTCTTGTAGCCTTTCCACGATAATATCTCAACCTAAGCAATAAAGCTCTAGGAAGAAATAGAAGGCAGAGGATGCAAAGTTTATTAATGTAGTTCTTCTCAAAGGTTTAAATGAAAATGATTTTTCATTCAAATGAACCTTGGTAGTTTTGTTTTTTTAATAGGCATCATGGAATGTGGTGCTTGGCTCATTGAAACTGGAAAAACTCTATTATTAAGATATTAGCCGAAGGCTCGGTTTTTTTCTGAAATCCCATGATTTCATCTTATTTAGTTTTCTGAAAACATGCCAAAGATTGTTTCCAGAAGCGAACAATGGTTGCAATAATGGACAGCACTTATATGGATGGGCTATTTTTTTGATTGCCTACATTGTTGGTGACAAGCATAAGTTTGATATCTGCTGTCTTCCTTTCTGTGACTAGAAGTTTTTTGGTTTGCCAATATGTAGTAGTAGCTCATCTGTTTGAAAAGAATTATTTTGTGTTCTACTTACCATCAGAAAAAATCATTGTCTTTCTATCAATGTTATTGAAGTTATTTGATTTGTTCATGCGTGCTTCTGATATATTAACATACTGTGGTTTCTGTTATTGCCATATTGGAAAATACTAATGTTCTGGTAATTTTTGCTGGTTTAGTTGTTGTCTGACGCACACTGCATCCATAAATGGCCAATAACTCTCAATTCTCTGGAATGCAGGTAATTTTCTACAAAAAAAATCTTTATAGTATGCAATTTCATTTCTTATGTGTACTCAAATCTAGCCTACTTGCTATTACATATCCATACAGCAACAGACCTTGAATTTCTTAATATGTAATTTCTTATATTTAAATTTGCTTGTTTTGAAATATTCATAACAGACCACTCTCTTGTTTGAGAAGGTGCAGAAATGTCCATAATTTTTCCTCGTTTGAATTTCTTTTTCCTAGATCCTTTGTTGAAGGAATAATTATCCACCAAGTGTACAAGAGTGTTTTTTTTTTTTTTTTAATTATTTTTGCATGGCATCTTATGGGTGATATGTTTGTTTGTTTATGGTATGCATGGAGGCTTTCTTCACTTTGTCGATATGCTCTTGTAAAACTTCTGATGGAGAATGTTTGATATTTTTCTTGTCATGATTAATGCTATCATATAAAGTGTTTTCCTATTTGTGTTTGAAAGATAGTATTCAAGAGCCACAATGCTACTTTGTGTGTTTAGACACGACACTTAAACATTTTTATTTGACATCTCGTCACATAAAATGGACCGAGTAACTTGAAAGCAACCCACCATTTACCTAGCACGAGAATCATCGAGTTGTCATACAATAAATTATTTGCTGCATTTATCATCAATATGCTAATAATACACCATAGAAATCTGTGCTGTGATGAAAAGAAGTGTAACAAAATTATATGTTATGGTAGGAAATTAAATGTTAGTGATTTTGTTCTTATCTAGTGAAAAGTTTTCTTATCTAAAGGAAATAAACTAAGAGTTGGTATATATTAGATAAATGGTAATTCCTTATTCCTGTTTCTCTCAATACACCAATTATTCTGTTGTCTCCAAGGTTCTCTATCTTGTAGTTTGTGCCATTTACCTTGAAGCTTTTGGCTATGTTCATTAGAAGACAAAAAATACTCGTGAATTTGCCAGCTGTTTCCAAAGCTGGTTGTGCTGGCAATTTTCCTTTATCATTTGCTTATTCTGCTCTTTTATGATTCAAAAGCCTCTTCAACCTCCTCTAGTTTGCTCAATGGATCCTCCTCGGAATTTGTTTCCACCACCACCAATGCCTGTTCAAGTAACGTTTCTCACATGTTAAAATTTATAGATTACCATTCCAATTACTTCAAATAGATCTGGAGAAATCTTTTTCAATCAATTGCCGCTGCAGTTCCGACCTGTTGTTCCAGTGCAGCCACAACAATTCATTCCTGTGAGCTCTCCACACTTTCAGCCTGCTGGCCGGGGTGTCACTGTGATGAATGCAGGATTGCCTCCTCAACCCCCACAACCTCAATATCCTCATTCGATGCAGCAGTTACCAGCTATACCAAACCAGCCAAGCCATGGTCCTCCTCCACCACCACAAGCAATGCCATTGCCAAATGCTCAGCCAAACTGGCATGTCATGTCTGGATCACCACTGCCTCCACATAGTGTTCAAACTTCAAACTATATGCCTGGTTTAGGTGGCCCGGGAGTGCCTCTATCTTCATCGTATACTGTAAGATATTAGGAGTTCCCCCATAGTTGATTTTTATGAGTTTGATTGGTATCTCAAGCGTTTAATTTAGAGAATCTGATTTTTGCAGTTTGCACCATCTTCATATGGTCAACCACCCATAACATTTAATGCTGTATCTCAGTATCAGCCTATCCCTCAAATGCATGCACCATCAATTCCCTCTGGAGGACAGCCTGCATTATCATCCATGAACCAGAACACTGCACCTGTTATGCCTATACAGCACAGTGGTGAACAGTCTTCAATTACCACTGCCAATGTTCCGGTTGGAAGATCCCTCTCATATCCCTTTCTTTTTATGTCGTTTCTCTTCATTACCTTTTCTCCTTTTCAATCTGAACAATTCTTTATATGTCTTTTTTCTGGTGGTGGCATTGCATAAATTTTCAGGCATCAGGCATCCAGCCTAGGCCAACTGTAGAAGCCTTGACAGAGTGGAAAGAACATACACCTGCTAATGGAAGGAGGTATGTGGTTCCTAGTGGGGCAGGTGATTGTAGGTGCACAATACAACACTGCATGATTAGTTTTGGTTGTGTTTTATTTATTTTTTATAATTGGGCATTGAGCACTCTACCCCAACTTCATTTGATTAAGAATAAGTTCTTGTGATAATGCATTGCTGTTAACAGTTCTTTTTGATGTTCAATTGATGTTGTATTTACATATTTGTTTAATGTATTACTCTGTGCCTGATATCCAGATTTTATTACAACAAGAGGACAAAGCAATCTAGTTGGGAGAAGCCTTTCGAGTTAATGACATTGATTGAGGTGAGTTCATGTTACTGGTGCTGTTAGCCTCTTGAATTATTAACATTCTGTAGCTTTATTGCTTAAAAAGTTTGTGGAACTGTTTGTATACACATCCCTCCATGTTTTAGTACAATTTTTGGGGGGTTTAATATGTCAGTTTCTTGTTATATGGATATCTTCCCCAATTGCAAGCTGATCACTTGGTACATTTTATACAAGATTGGTAAACGAAACCTGCCACGCTAGCTCGCCATTGAGGTTGGATTTTTTTTCTCTAGCAGGCAACCTCCGTGTACTTTTGACTTTTTGTATCTGTTCTTTTGCTGTATAAAATTGGTAAACTGGCCTAGAAAGACTGACCCCATGAATTGACAAATTGCTAGTGGTGTTTTAACCATTCTTACCATCACCCAGCCTATTCTTCTTTGTAATTGGAAGGAAGTTTGCTTCTTCTTCTCCTGCTGCTTTTCTTCTTACACCTTCACCTCTGCTTTTTAAACTTCTTTTCTCAACTTAATTGTATATGACATTTGAAAGTAAAAGGAAGATACTTCCTCCATCTTTTGTCTGGAAATGTTTTTTCAAGTAAATGTCCCCCTCTCTCCCTCTCCCTGCTCGCTTGCCCAGTTTCTCATTTTGATCATATGGATTACTCTTTCTGATAATTTGGATTATGCTTGCAAAATGACTACTTTTTGAATGTTTTTCTGGTTCTGACCGACAATACCTGGTACTCAGGCTATCAGTATAGCACATGCTACAGTGTGAATAATTTCTCAACCTTTCATTTTTGTATAGCTCCGTAAATATCCTTTGCAAAAATTGTAAGTTTTACGTGTTTACGATTTATTCTAAGATGCTTATTTACTATCATGTAATCCCCCCATTAATTCCAATTCAATTACTACTTACGTACTCTCAAGGTACTCTTGTGATAATTAATGTATCAAAAAATTTGTCCCTTGTTCTCAATAGGCTGAATGGTACCTGAACTCCCTTTTGATTTGTTGTAATATTAAAAAATACCTTGTTATGATTCCCATAGCTTTAAAGCTGCTGACAGGTACAAGCTGTGCTACTGTATGAGAGGTAGGATATGCTGTGGTTCTTTGCTGCTTGCAATACCTACTTTATAGCTTGAATGTTAGTAATTCCTGTCATTTGTGTTATTTAATGATTGTTATGGATTTATGTGTGAAATTGTTGTTTTACTTGGTTAGTATGACCAACCACAAAACAAACATCCTTACTAGGCGTTAAATGTCTGACCAATATCCTGAGCGCCATACTAGGCTTAAATGTCTGTCTGATAATTAAGTACTACTTTAATTTCACGAGACTAAGTGCCAAAGAAGGGAATCCTGTTTGTTTTTTCTTGGATTACTTGCACGTGCCTACCTTATTTGATGGATTTTACACTATCTGGAATGTTATGATACTGTTGGTTCCAAGTTTTTTAATTCCTTTTTAGTTTTTGCATATTTGTCCATTGTTCATAAAAATAAGCATGTTGATGAAGTTGGACATAGCTTAGTGAAAATAATGCATTTTGTTGAGCAATGACTGCTTGGAAGCGGGTTTGAAGCTTGGGTAACACTGAAAGTACTTATCCTCCATGCTGTTTCTCCCTTTTTTTGGGAAATGGGAGTTGATCTCTTAATGTGTTTGCAATGTCCTCGTCCAGTTAAGCAATTCATTTGTTTGGAATTGAAGCATAAGAAGCCAACAACATTCAGAATTTTTTTTGCTCTTGTTGAAAGTTGACAGTTTTTGTTGTTATATATAAGAATTTTCAAATTCTGTCATTCATGGCTTCTAACTATTAAAGCAAATTTAAATTTTCTCTAGGAACAAGCTTTTTTTTTTTTTAAGTTTTCTTCAAGCAGCTCATCTATTTATCTTTGCAAAGTTGCAGCTATCAGATAGTGCTTCTCATTATTCATTAATTTATTTATTTTGCCAATATAGAGGGCAGATGCATCAACTGACTGGAAGGAATTCACAAGTCCTGATGGACGAAAGTGTGTAATTCAATCTACTCTCCCAGGAGCTATTTATTCATTTTGTTCATACAAAAATTCCTTTTTCTCTTCCTCTTTCTAGCAAAGCAATAAGTTATCTGTGATGTTTGGGATGAATCCTCTAGATATTACTACAACAAAGTTACCAAGCAGTCAAAATGGGAAATCCCAGAAGAATTGAAGGTTTCTCCTGAACTGACGTATTTAATTCTTTTTTTAAAACATATTTTCATCTTTTTGTTTAAAAGACAAACATGTTTATCTCACTTTTGTTTTAAAATGCTTGCTTCAAGTTGGCCCGTGCAGGAGTAGAAAATCCATCCATCATGGAAACACAATCAAAAGTCTTTGCAAATTCTCATGCTCCTAATTCTGCTCTTCCATCTGTGGATAAAGCACCATCTAGCGCCGATGCTTTGTCTTCTACAGCTCAAGGGGCACCATTGAGTCCAGTTCCTGTTAAACCTGTTGCTGCTGCTGGTAATTCGCAATCTCACTTAGCTTCTGAGCCACCAACGCTACCTGTTATGTCCTCTTCCACGACAACCAATGCAGATGAAGTTCAGACAACCGAGAGTTCTATTGTTGATGTTCCAAAAAATGCTGAAATCACTGCCACAGCAGTTAACACAATCACTGCACCAATGTATAATATTCTTTACCTATTTCATAAGAAACAAAAGTAGCATGCATCTCAAGTTCACTTATTTTTAATTTTTCAGGAGCGACAACTTTTCAACTCATGATAAAGCTAGTTCAGAAGATGATGCTCCTGCACAAGATAAACAGGTAGTTGTCAACATTAGGATTTCTCTGTCTGGAAACATACTGGACTTGCTTTGCTAGCAACTTGATGTGGTTTATGCCTTCAAGGAAGCTGAAAAAGATGCTGTCATAGATGAAAAGGTTAACAATGTTACATTGGAAGACAAATCAGTTAACCAGGATCCCTCACTTTATGCTGATAAGCTGGTATGTATTTTGCAGATTCAAGTTTCTTATAGTATGCCTTTTCTGGTTTTGACTGTACATTTTTCCTTCCCCTTTTCTAGGAGGCAAAAAATGCATTTAAAGCACTTTTGGAGTCTGCAAATGTTGGGTCTGAGTGGACATGGGACCAGGTAATTTAACACACTGTATGTATAATTCTGTCTCCCACATTTGGAAGTTCCTGACTTTGCTGCTGATTATATCAGGCCATGAGAGTAATAATTAATGATAAAAGGTATGGTTTATTAAAAACACTTGGAGAGCGGAAGCAAACATTTAACGAGGTAAATACGTACAGTTGATGTTCTCTTAAGTTTTTACCTCTCTGTTCTCTCTCGACAAAAAAAATAAAATAAAATTTTGCACTTTGTGGAATTTCCTGTGCATTCAAAATGTCATTTATCATGCCACACTTTTTGTTTCAGTTCTTGGGTCAGAAGAGAAAACAGGAAGCAGAGGAAAGGAGGGCTAAACAGAAAAAAGCACGGGAAGAATGCAAGAAAATGCTAGAAGTAAATTTTTTGAGTTTCATTCTTCTGTTCTGTGCATGTAGACATTTGTGCGCATGCACGTGTGGTTTTTCTATAAGAGTCTGGTTCTAACATGAAATCCTTTCAGGAGTCCAAAGAGCTGACAGCATCCATGAGATGGAGGTTTGTATTTCTGATGTAATTTTTCATTGTAATACATTTCCTCTTGCTCCTTATAATATGACTGTTTTCTTAATAATTTCACATTCATACTCGAATGCTCAAAATATTGTTCAGTAAAGTAGCGACCCTGTTTGAAAATGATGAGCGGTTTAAAGCTGTTGAACGGGAAAGAGACCGTAGAGATCTGATTGAAACCTACTTGCAGGAACTTGAAGAAAAGGTATACTTTGCTAGCTCCATTGCTTTATCATTTATTCTTAACATCCATCCAGATAATTTAGCCTGTGTGTTTTACTGTATTTTTGTTTATTTTTTGAAGTCTAATTACTGATGATAGCAATATACAAAGAAGTTATTTAAAACTTAAATTGGGATTTTGACTAGGAACGAGCGAAGGCAAATGAGGAGCGCAAGAACAACATCATGGAATATAGGCAGTTTTTGGAATCTTGCGAATTTATAAAGGCAATCTTTTGGCAAAGCTGATTTCACATTTTCAGGTTTCCTTAAGCAGTGCTACTTACCACTTATCTATCATTTTCCCTCTCTAGGCAAGCACTCAGTGGCGAAAAGTACAGGATCAGTTAGAAGCTGATGAAAGATGTTCACGTCTTGAAAAAATTGATCGTTTAGAAATTTTTCAGGTAATCAGTGTCGTTTAGCTAGTAACATTTGTACAAGTGTTTGGATCTAATTTCACAATGTTGTCTCAGGAATATTTGCATGATTTGTTGAAGGAAGAAGAGGAGCAAAGGAAGATACAGAAGGTGATATTATTAGTTAGCCTTTGTGAAACGAATGTATTTTATTTGTTTTAAACTATATTCTTATTCTGTTGCTGATGAAAATAGGAAGAACAAAGAAAGGCAGAGCGTAAAAATCGTGATGATTTCCGCAAGCTACTTGAAGAACATGTTGCTTCAGGCACTCTTACAGCCAAAACTAACTGGCATGATTATCACCTAAAGGTTAATAACCCATCATGGTTTTTTTTCTATAAGCATCTGTGTGCCTGTCTCACAAGCAACTTTGATTTTGTGACTGAGCATTGTATAATTGGTTTCTGTTAAGAAGAGCTGTCTTGTATCATATTATGGGATGCATTTTCTCATAGATTCTTACTTTAATTTGTTATTCAGGTTAAAGATTTGCATGCATATGTGGCTGTTGCTTCAAATGCCTCAGGTTCAACTCCAAAAGATTTGTTTGAAGATGTCTCTGAGGAGCTACAGAAACAAGTAATTATACCGGGGGTGTTTAATTTCATGTTAATTGACATTTTCATCAAGAAAAGCATGTGGAGTTGAGCAAAATAGGCTATTATGAATTTAAGAGTTTGTAGGAACATGTTTTATTCTTCTTGTTTCACCATTTTCATTTTTATACCCTCTGTATTATTTTTTCAATGTATTAGTTTTTCAACTTTTTTCCCTTATACAAGTTGTGAAAAACTTGTGTCATTTAATTACACCTTCAGGATTCTGAGCAGTATTTGCCTGCAAACTCCGGTCATTGCAATTGTAGTTAATTAGTTTAAATAGCTAATTATTTTTTTTATACTAATTAAAGATGTAATATAGAAATATTTTTCATGTGATGAAGTTGGACCCATAGAATTTGGCTTAAATTCAAGACACAAGCAGCAACTTCTCTGCAGTGAAAATCCAGTTGTCTAGCTACTTGTTCTGCATGATGAATATATTGTTTATGGGAATGTTACAGATTGATTAAAATTTCTTAACATTTGCTGGTTTGAAAGTGTGCTTTCTTTGACCTGATATTCTGGCACTTTCACGTTTGCAACTTGTCTGTTGTTTTACAGTATCACGAAGACAGAACTTGGATAAAGGATGTTGTAAGGTTGAAAAAGGTATAATCTGAAAATCTTTTCACATATCATGTTATCTTAGATGTCTAATATGCTTGAACTTTCAGGTTCCTTTGGCATCAAACTGGACACTTCAGGATATGAAGGTTGCTATTATCAAGGATGTTAGCTCTCCGCTTATATCAGATGTGAACCTAAAGGTGTTTTAAGCTCTAATTTTAGTTGATTATTCCTTCTTTAAATCGTGAATTTCTTCATTCTTAAGGTTAATTGGCATGCTTGTCTTTACAATGTCATTTTCTCCACATTTCATTGGGTTTCATGTTCCTTTTGAGTTTTTTTCTATTATGTATAGTCAGAATTCTTGGCATCTGATTGAAAAGACTAAAAAGAAAAAAAAAGAAAAAAATATTGTAATTAGAATCTCCCTGGGTTGCATGTTCACATTGTTCCATTATTCTAGAATATACTCAATGTTGCTTGGCAATTGTTTGAATATGATCTCTTGGACCAACAATCAGTGTCCTTTCATAAAAAATGTTGACTTGATTATGGGTAACCTAATTCAAATATTGGAAGCCAGAGCTTGCACAGAATTAGCTCAAAAGCTAGCACTTCCCCAATTTGAAGGTAAATGGTATCTAGAATTGAAAATAGGCAACTGCATATACATGGTTTTATTTTCAAAGGATTTTTTGCCCTTGATAGCTTTTTTTTTTAAACATGTGTCACAGTGGTGATCTGATGTGGTGCTTTACGCCTTTACCTCTCTGCAGATGGTATTTGATGAGTTGGTGGAAAGAGCCAGGGAAAAGGAGGAGAAAGAAGCCAAGAAGCGTAAACATCTTGCGGATGATTTTCTCAATCTACTACAGTCATTCAAGGTATATTGTCCTTTTATTGGATGGATAATTAAGGGCATTATCTTCCAATCATCCATCTGAGTCTCTGCTTTGTCGCAGGATTTAACCACGTCTTCAAAGTGGGAGAGCTTCAAGGAAATCTTCGAAGGTACTCGGGAGTACAGGTATTACTTGCAAATGCTTGAAACTGTGATAATGTTTATTCATAGATCTATGATATATGCATCTGCAAAAAAGCTTTGGACACTTCCAAACATGTCAAGATCTCTATTTGTATATGAAAATGCATTTTGTTTTTTGGTATTTGCTAGAAGGACATGCAGTTTTTTTCCACTTCAAATTAATTGTGTTTTACGAGTCACAAATTGATTTCCAGGCTCAATGCTATATTTTTATTATTTATCCTATAATTGTCTTAATTGTGGAACTTTCATGAACCCGTATCCATTATCTGAGCTTTATGTTATTCGCAATATCATTTTGCTCGATGTTTTGCTGTAGTTCCATTGGTGAAGAAGCCTTCTGCAGGGAGATGTTTGAGGAATATATATCCCAACTGAAAGAACAGGAGAAGGAGAATGAGCGGAAACGAAAGGAGGAAAAGGTATGAACTGGTTTCGTGTGAATTTAAACAAATTTCAAAACTCAAAATGTGTGTACTTTTCCTTCCAGTATTTTTTTTCTTATAGAAATATAGAAAATAGAACTTACTGTGATCTTATGACTTTTAGCATTTAGATGGTATGAGCAGATTACCATTTGCAAGCATAAAATTGTAATGCTGATGTTTCTCTAGGATTAATTGTCCAAGATAACAATCACTGTGAACAAAACCATGGTCCTGTCTGTTATTTATGAACTAATATTTGAACCATGACTATACTTAACTGGTACTCATAAAACAAATAAGTTGGATAGTTATACATAAATTTCTGGTTTTGAAAATCCACAGGCAAAAAAGGAAAAAGAGAGAGAGGAAAGAGATACGAGAAAAGCTAAGCATAGAAGGGAAAAGGAGTGGGGACATGAAAGAGACAAGGAGCACACGAGGAAGGAAGAAGCAGATGTTGAAATCTCTGATACAACAGAAACTCAAGCTTGTAGTGATAAGAAAAGATCTGGGAGTGACAATAACGGCAGGAAACAGAGGAAGAGGCATCAAAATGCTGTGGATGATCTGGATGAAAGTGAGAAGGATTGGTCCAAGAGTTCCCATAGACATAGCAGCAATGACCATAAAAAATCAAGAAGGGTATGAAGTTTTTTCTCTCATGCATGTAATACTTGGCGTCACGTGTAATAAAGCATTAATGAAACATGCTTTCCTCTCTGTTTTCCCCCAATAATGGGCGCAGCATGGTTCCACCCCTGAGTCAGACAGTGAAAGCAGGCACAAGAAACACAAGAGAGACCACCATAATGGTTCTCGTAGAGCTTGTGATAATGAGGATCTAGAAGATGGAGAATTTGGTGAGGATAGGGAAACCCGGTAGTTATCTCTTACTACAAATTGGTTTTTTTCTCCAAATTTTCCTCAATGTTTTATCTGTATTACAGAGATGAACTGTTTTCTAAAACATTACCTTGATAGAATAGAGTTTAAGTCGTATTTCTTACATCACTCTGTAATCTGTAAGTGCATTGGTTTTTGGTTTATCAGCCATACATCCATGGTTTTGTTTTGGATAATATTTTGAGAGAAGTCACTTTGCATGGACACTGTTACAACATTGCAAAACAATATCCAGAAAATGAAACATCTAAAATTTACCAAAGAACTCAAAATTAAATTATGAACTAGTTAATAGCCAAAGTAGGATTTGTTTGACATTGCAGGTGGTCCAATCATTTTTGACCTGTTAGATTATTGTTCCTGTCTTTGGTTGGTTGATAGGTTGGTTTACTAGTCTAGGACCATCTGTTTTTTTGTGCGGCCTCGTCAAATATACGTTGGCCAACTTAGTCCTATAACTTAATGATGCCAGTGGTTGCTGCGGTGAACTGGTACTTTTCTGCTTTTTATGTGTGAGATACTGTATTGTTTTATGCTGTAAGGACTACCATTCCTGCTTTCAGACTCGTTCTCCTTCAGCCATAGGTAAAATAGAGGTGCTTTTGGTGAATAAATGGTGAAAGAAAAGGAGTGTATGGAAATTGGATAATCATCCATAAAATGCTAACAATGAAACCATCTGTAATGGTGCCACAGTGGGCATATTTATACATGCAAATTGTGAAGTTACAGTCTGGCAGATAATCCAAAAGGTTGACCCACGCCCGTCAATAGAAAGTGATGAATTTTCATGAATCGTTATGATATGTGTATTATTTCTATCATTAGTACTTGCTCATCTTTCATGGATCATGATACTTTGTGCTTTATCTTGGCTGCCCGGATCTTGTTCGCAGTTTCTGCATGTCCGATTTATAAGCTAGTTTTTCTTAGCTCAAGTACTTCCACGTTGTTTTCCAGTCTACATTGCTTGATAATCATGCCCGTATTTCTTTCTTTTCGCGTTCACACAAGCGAGGAAGAATGTATAACAGTTTTCCATTAGTTATTGATGTTGCCATGGGAACTCCCGAGGCTCAGCCTGCTGAGCAAGCCAACACTGAATTCCTCTTACTTTTTTACAGGAGGTTCTGTTGCTATTTTTCACTCTGTTTTGCCAAGTAATTAACACGATTGTTTACTGCAAAAATAAATCAAGCATTTGCTGAATTATTTAATTCAAGATAGCGTCTCTTATCTCTGTCCCTATCCTCTGCTGCAAATAACTGCCATATTCTACTGTGCTAGATACATTAATATTTATTTGTTCGGATGCATCTTGTTTTCCATGAGCAAATTTGCTCGCAGATGATCTTTCCAAGCTCTTGAAGACTGATGAATTCTTGAGCGTACTGCTTTCTTCTGCTATACTTTCTATGTAAATTCTATGGCTTCGTTTACACAATCAAAAAGTAGCTGCATGCTTTGCCGTAAGACCTTTCGTTTTTCAGGTGCTTGGAAAAAGCAGGCTCAACAACCTCCCGTAACTCTGCGAAACCAGCAAGGCTATGATTTGCAATCAATGATTTAAAACCTGCTGGGGCTTTTCAATTGTTTTTTCGAGACAGGATCATGTTTCTGAGCTTGATGGCCGCTGGAAACTGGCTGGTTTTGACCAGTGCGAGTGAACTTAAGCAACAACAACTTCAGGATCTTCCAAGTCTGCTCAATCCCTCTTTTGTTCAAATCATAACTGCCTGGTCTCTTTTGCTTCTTGTTCAATATGATCTTCCGTTCTGAAAGGTAAGCGTCTAACACAAAAGGCTTCTGTTGCTCTTACAGATACTCCCATGGCTGTTTTGATGAAGAGGAAGCCATTCAAGTCCTGCAAGCTCGCGTGTTCTGCTGTGTTAAGATTTTGGCATCAGCAATCAATTACAAGATTGCCTAGTTTTGACTTTTGGCTGTCCGCAACCTGTGGCTGGATTGCTTGGACTATAATATGATACGCCTGCAGGATGATATCTAAACTTCAGTATGGTCTCCTCAAGTTTTGTCTTGTATATACAGTAACACCCATGACGACGCTGGATGAATCAGAGGCAAATTGGATGCTGTACGTGTTGCATGGTGGCAGTGTGGCTTGCATTCAGACAAAATTCTACTTCTCTTTGTACTTGATAATGTAAGCAACTAATTCTTTAAATAATTTTCACACACCGACATTCATTGAAACCCCAAATCACTCTTACATGTCCCTCCTTTCGGGCAATAGCTGTCTTTTGGTCCCCCTGATGTTAAGTTTTTGGTTTATCATAAATTGTCATGATTTTTTTTTTTTATCTTATTCAAAACTCACTTTTCATTTCACTCCCTTTTTTTTTTATTTTTCTCCGAATAATCAAATGGAATAGTTTTTCTTGTAAACATATCTCAATAGCATAATTAACAACTAGCACTCTGAGCTTTTGTATAGCCTCCAGCAAATCGGGGTTATATTCTAAGATTATGATAGTGTTTGATATTATGTTTCAAAAAAAAAATTTAATTTTTTTTTTTTTAAATAAATTTTTTGGTGTTTTTAGATTATTTTTATGTAATGATATTAAAAATATTTTTTAAAAAAAATAAAAAAAGATTATATTAATATATTTACAAATGAAAAACACTTTTAAAAAAACTAGAACCACACCCCCCAAACAAATCATGCACTATATGTTGTTACAATCATGCAGCATCTCTCGTACTCTTTTATTATATGAGAAATTCCAAATACTTTCCGATCGCCACCAAAATATAAATATAACTATAAATTATGTTTTGCAATATTTCCTTTTCTTTTTTGGAAAGCAAATTATTACCCCGATAATTTATTTTAAACAATAATTTCCTGAAATTTAGAGGTAGAGAAATTTAACTCACCAAGGACAAGGTCGAGCCTAAAGAAAAAACGAACAAAAAAAATAAATAAAAGACAAAAGAAGACGAGATAAAAATGCCCAGATGGATAGAAGAGTTTGGGCTACACCTTTCGTTCGAGCCGAAAATCTGCTATTTTGCTCAATGCAACTGGACGTCTTAAGCCAATGGCAGAACAGATTTCTAAGATCACATCCATGCATATTTGAAGAGCCCAGTAGAGCCAGCAGAAGAACTGCTGAAGTGGTGAGGTAAAGAGCAATATTATTTATACTCAATCCAGAATCTGATGGATATGAATTTTTAATATCCTGAACCTAATAGGATTTCGAGTATAGTATCCATTAAAAAAAAAGGGGGCTTAATTTTCTGCTGTTGCAGTCGGAGGTACTAGGCAGCTATGCCGATGAGAAATTTAGGGTTCTACTCCTCCCAGCTACAAGAAAGGTGACTTCCAGGTGTTATTAATTGCATGTATAAACGTCATTGATTTAGATTGGGTTTTACTCGAGAAGAGTACAGTCTCGCTGATATATTTTTATATATTATGAAAGTAAATTTTAGGTTATCGATGTATTTCAAATTGAGTTTCGGATAGCAGAGCAGTACCCGATTCTAAACTCACTTTTTTGCTCATATCCGATAGGGATAACTATATTAGTTCCGGGTAGAATTAACGGTTAGAGAACAATATAAATTATATTTTGGAGCATCACCTAACAGCTCAAGTTTTTAAGTGAAAAGATTCTATAATGTAATATCAGAATTTTATTGACCCAACTGTCACGAATTTGAATCTCATAATTCTCATTCTATTTGATAAAAAATCAAGCACAAGATAATATAGACCAGTACAAGTTTCATGCTCAAATGACTTTCAATTAGAAAGATGCGTTAGAGAATAATATAAATCATATTTCAAAACCACACCTCATCTAACCACTTAAATTTTTACGTGAGATGATTCGATTAGAAATAGAAATAAACATAAAAAACAGGTTGACGCATGTATAAACGAGGAGGAATGTGGTTACTTGGTGGCCACTGAAGAAGGCCATACATGTTTCGATTGTAGCACTCAGTGGATGGTGGATGGTAAAGGAAGATCTCTTTTTGTGAAACCTGTCATGGCATCATCATTAAAGGGGCTCTAGTGGGAGGAAAATGTGGCTCCGAGAAATTATCCTCGAGTCCCTCCGGACAAGAAAATGAAAGATAGAAAGAAAAGCACAACCCTTAATTTACTGAAACTTTAGATGGTGATTCTAGTCGCAAATCAAAAACTTAGCAATTGCAACTTGCCATAATACCAGTTTTGAATCTTATTGCTAGTGGGCCTTGATTAAACATGTCTATTGATGATCGTATATAATAGCAAGCTTTGCTGACAGTGTGAAATAAAGGGCGACTAAAAAAAAGGGTGTCTTGTGTCTGTCTTTTATGGTTTAATTAACATGGCAGGATTTGATGCATAATTAGCGTTTTGTTCCTTAAAAGTCAATTTTACCTCAAGCGTTTTCAGCAGTTTCTTGTTTTCAAAGAACATGGTGTGATAATAAAGAGCTTGAGATCTGTACAATAGATCTCAAATACGAGTTAAAACGTGTATCTATTGTAAGAGCAGTTTAGTTTGCAGTGATTCGCTAAAGAAAGTCAATGACATTCCTGAAGTTCAAGCTAGCAAGCAATGGCCTGACCTACACGATAAGGCTATCTTTTATATTGTAATGGTCTTTTCTGTGGTCATTCTGAACTTATGTGCTCAGAACTTTTGGTTGATTTGTAGCTAAAATTGCCAGTGCTTACAAGGGATGATCACAAAATGGAGAAGGACCTGAATGAAAAGAAGAAACGGACAGCCTTATGGTCCAACCTGTTCATCTTTTCCGGCATACTGGAATTTGAGTCTGGGAATCAACTCCGGGGCTAGCTGTTTCACTTCGAGTTATCATAAATGGCAGCTTAGTCCCCAGGGGCTTGGTCTAGCGGCAACAGCCTTGGTTGTTTCGTCCAGCGGCGAGAAACCAGGGTTCGAGCTTCGACAACCAACCGTCAGGTCCCCTGTAAGAGCCTGGGACAGCCGGAGGTTTACGCATGCCCTGGACCCACAAAGTGCGCTTTCCGAGTCATGTGGTTCCCCCGATCCTATATGGATATCCAAAAAAAAAAATGGCAGCTTAATATAGTCCTTGATTATGGTCCATTAACAATTGACATGGTGTAACCTTCTCTCTTATGGCTGTTCCCATGATTTCTCCAGAGTGTTCTGTGATTCAAAGCCATTCATATTTAGCTTTTTGGAGTGTGTAATTACGCTCAAGATATTCAACAGAAAAAGAAATCTTCACACGTCTTCAGAGGAAATGAGGGTGATTAAGCTCTGGAAAGATGGGCGATGGAGGATTAATTAATTCGTTAACATTGCTGGTCAACATATATAATCAAGATACTAGAATATAATCATGTCTTATATTTTAATGGTATCTACTTCTTTTGTTCAACAAAAATATTTTTTCTTTTTTGTTTCAAATGCCTTTCGTCGAGCATCTGTCCAAACCATATGACGATCGACAGGACCCTTCAATTTGTTCTAGAAGGGAAGTGAATCACAGCAAAGTCAACTTATTGTTCCATAGTTGCAAACGATCTAGTAGCGATTTGTCTTCTTTTATCAAGATTTGCATGGCTAGTAGGTATTCACGGCCGGCCGGCGTTTTAAAATGTCTAGATCTTGGAATCAGTGACCAACTTTATATATATAATAACAAGTCCACGTTGGAAAATAATTAAAAATAGAGCTGTATTTTAATGGGTTAGACTAATATGCGAGGGAGAATTTATCGAGGGAGAATTTATTGGTGTACATGAGTGGTAATTAAAAAAGGTTATATATATATATATATATATATATATATATATATATATATATATGACTCAATACTAGGGTTTTAGACTGGAGATTTTTTTATGTATAAGCTCTTGTTTGACGAAGATCAACCAAAAGCAAAGGCCATGCATCTCGTCAAACATAGACAGAGAGACTCGTGGATCTTTGAAAACACAAGCAGCTCCGTAACCTTTTTTTATACAAGTACTAGATATTGAAATCCTTGTGAGTGTGTATAGAAATCTCGTGAATGAATAAGATAGTATCTGTTGAGCCGGTCAAATCAAATTAGAAGCTTCTTTCATTACCATGTTCATGCTTATATTCTTCCTTTTCTCCTCCAACTCTTACCAGCAAAACATTTATCAGCTCAAGAAATTAAAACAGAATGGTCTATTATTTGACAGATTCGTTCCAGTTTGGTCCTGAATTATTAGTAGGGATTTTCATCATTTAGAAACGTAGAGCACAACCATGCTTCTGACCCACTAACGCAAAAACACTTGGATGACCAAATGAGCATGCCCGATTCATCATTAACCTCTGCACTATAAGTTTGTGCCTTCGATTCGATGCACCTCATTATGAGCCTCCTATAATGAAGTTTTCCGGGTATACATATGAATGGAAGTAATCAATGCTTTGCTAATACAATCTCATAGATACCATTAATGTAAATTAAATAATGTCAAAGGTTTTTCTTATGATTATACATCTTGCCATGTCAAAGCCATTGGCTTGAGCCAGTTGTGAGGAGTTTCGTATATCAATTAGCTGCGGAATAACAGAGTAAAAAACAAAGAAACTCGTTCTAGATCATGGCTAGCTCGCTTTCAGTACTACATCATAAAAAAAAAAAAAAATAGGATTGTTTGTTTTTTTAATTTTATTCGGGGGGTTTTCCTGCCTTAAAATCTTGATAGTAACCTTAATTGGTTTGACCGAAAGCATTTCCATCTTTCTCTGCGCACGAATACCTATAAGTACGGCTGGTGTTTGGTCACAAAACAGTTTAGTCACCGTTGACAGAGCCAACATCACGCAAGTTCCAGGCAGCTTCCTCAACTGTCAAATGCCTCGGTGAGGATTATTTTACGATAAAATCATAAGAGTTATTGTTTGATATTGTGTTTTTTTAAGAAATTATATATTTTTTTATTTTTTATATTAAAAAAAAACAATGTCAGCCTCCGTCAAAACCCTACCATCCTCTCCCACTCTTCTTAGAAACATTTGCCAAACAAATATTTATCATGGTTCTAGAACTTAAAAAAGTCTTGATTTCCAGTGTTTATAACCTAAAGTCAAAAAATAATTATTTTTTGCTGCAAGGAAACTACGTACAAGTCCGGGCAGGGCTCTAGAACTCATTTACTTTTCAACGATGATGCTAATTACCAAATCATCTAACCCATATCCGTACATTTTTCTCTAACTATTTTCTTTCCTTGAAATCAGCTGGGACATAAATAATTTATCTTCGAAAAAATATAATTCCGTATTTGCCCTTCATGATGTCTATAAATTAACCCTTTACAATCTCTTGTCCCCATATTTCATGCTCCATTGATATTTTATAGAGAGCGAGAAATCAAAGGCGAAGGTAGAAGAATGGCTTACAGGATCAGCACCGTTTGCATCATTGCCCTTCTACTCTCTTCCTTCACTTTGACCTATTCTGCCCGGCCGGAGCCAACCCTCGCCGATGTAACTCCGGTGGAGACTCTACATGGGGTATATATGTTAATATCTCATCAACTTGCTTGTATTTTATCGGCCTTTTCCTGATCCTTTTTGTTCTTGATTTATTGAAGGATAATGCTGAAGCAGAGACTGCTGAGGTGGAAAAGATCTGTGAAGGGGTTGGAGAAGACGAGTGTTTGATGAGAAGAACACTTGCAGCTCAGATTGATTATATCTACACTCAGAAACACAAGCCATGAAATCTTGTATATGGTTTCTTAGCTAATATTACATCTTTAAATGGGAGACTTCCTTATAAAATCTCTCATAGTCAATATTGTATAACTTATGTTGTAGCGGGTACTTAATATATTTCTGGCTTCTTGAGGTTCTAATTTGCTACTCTCTGCAGGGCAAGACCAGTTGCTCTGTGCATACAATAGAGCTGATTAATTACGATTCATTACTGGTCTAATTACTGGGCTTTTGTTTCTGGTTAATTGGTGCCTGAATTTTGTGATCATCTAGTTCTGTTATGCTAATCACGACCGCTTGATTACAAATTTACAACATGGGGTACATCCATCGATGAAGATTAAGAGACAAGTAATCTAGCAATCAGAAGATTCATGTTGATGGAAAATCTTTTTGTTTTTTGGATTCAAGGAAATCTCATCTCCTGAAAAATGTATTTTATGGACTTAGGTGAATGAATAAAACCCCAACTGTTTCAGGCTTTTACAAAAGATACATGTTTTGACTTGAACTCGAGACCTGCTGTGCAAATCTCCAATTCTTTACTATAACAACTGTGAAAATCTTGATCGTGGCTTAACTAGTATCTTCTAGCAGAAACCATTCTCTTTTCTCCTTTGTACGTAAATCATGCGGTGAGGGATGCTCTGGTCTCAGGAAGCTTGACCAATCAAACCTGTATTAAAATTTAGAACTCCGAGTGATCACTAAGAGGATGCATTTCATGTGCCTCACGGCTTAATGAAACGATATTATTGTAGTCTTAACCAACTTAATTATCTGCTATCTAAAAACAAGGACGTGGTAATCAATAATAGAAAATTGAAATTTATATGTAATTAAAGCATGAAAACCCAAGACTTCAACAGGTCAACAGGGAGTATCACTGGATCTAACATGTATTACTTCACGATTAGAGCTGTTACCATACAGGTTTGATAGAATATACTATAAATAAAGAACTTATTGTAATGGGAATTTCAGATATATTTTATTACATTACATTTAATACTTTACGCTCTACACTATTAATTAAAGACCTTACTTTTGATTATGTGTGGTAGAACATGATATATATATATATATACACTGATCTCTAGACATGCAATTATAAAATAAGTAGACCCTTAATTTTGTATGGCAGAACAATACATATTATAAACTAGAGCCACACAATTTTAGCAACAATCAAGACACACAAATATGATCTTCGTATGATCCAAAAAGCCGATCAAGAAAGGTATGTCAGCCACCTTGGTCACACGGCTCCATGAAATACAACCTGCTCCACTACGTCTTTGTTGTCGTATTAATTTCCTCTTCAGTGATTCTCATTTGACCGCCGGCAACTAAAATAAATGCAATTCTCCCGCTTTCATACTGTGATCAATCACAAAACTTTACTTGTGGAGCAGCTGCTCCTTCAAAGGTAAGCATGACAGCTACAACGCATCATTAATTGTTCATTTTACAACCTGAACCTCGGAGAAATAACCATGCATGATGGATGGCATATGGGTTTGTTTATGTTATCATAGATTTTTCTTATTATTAACAGTGTGCACCGGTCAGTTTACGCGTATCTTGACTAATTTTATGGATTCTGAAATTAATAATTATATAAATTTTTAGTGATTATCATAATAATAATCATAAAACTCGAAACTAGGACTAATAAAAGAATAAACCTATTAATCATAATTTATTGTCTGTGGCCACATAATAGATAGTCGGGTTATGATAGATTTGGCAAGCATGATATGTGGCTTCCCCTGAAGGCATGATAGTGATGCCGCGATACTTGAGAGCAAGTCTGGCAAATGGTGGGCGTCGAGGTCACCTTAGCATATAAAAGTTTCCCAGCATCGTGTCTGGTAATGTCGAGGTATTATCATTCATGCCAAGAAAGTCAAAATAAGAAGAGGAGGAAAAGAAAAAATCGCCATCATTTATGCAATTAGTCCATCCCATTCCAGATACTTAAACAGTGGCATTAATTTTAGGATATGCTTTCATGCTACATGCTTTTGTATTAATGCCATGAGTTTATAACTCAAAAATATTAACCTAAGTTGCATCAAGAAATTGAACATGATGATACCACTGGTCTTTCTCTGAAAAAAAAAAAAAAAACTCTCCTGCTTCGTGCCTACCATAATCATATACAGTTAGTTATCCACCATTTATTTTTAACTGGACAAGCAGCAGGACTAGAAGTATCGTTGATTTAATGGGCCTAACAGGATGTATAGGCATCAGTCCAGTTAAAGGTCCACAAGTATCATGCCCCGGTAGAAATTTCATTTACTTGTGTGTTTTTAAATGTTTTTTTATTTAAAAATATATAAAAGTATTTTTTTTAAAAATAATTTATATATCATTGCATTAAAAAATATATAAAATATAAACAAAATTAACTAAAAAGTCAAAAAGCTTGCGAATCAGCCGTACTGTTCAAACATATTTTTTAGAAAAAATAAAAGTTTTTTTTAAAATTATTTTTTGAATCATTTAAATAGGTTGATATTCAAATAAATTATATAAAATAAAAAAAGTATTATTTTAATACATTTTATTTTTTTATAAAATAATAACAAACACCGTGTTAGATGTTAATCCTATAATAAATTATGTCTTTTTTTGCTTTAAATTATTTATTTTTATGTTTTCAAATTATTTTAATATATTAATATAAAAATAGATTTGTTTTTTTAAATATTATTTTAATATATTTCTAAATAAAAAATAATAAACTAATCCAAATCCAATAACAAGAATTACATATCATAGATTACAGATACACTTACTGGCGCCAAAAACAGTATATTTCCCGCCACAAATGTACTTATCTGTCCATCTTCCCTCCAAAAAACACCCCTCAAATCCCTACAAAACAAAATCGTTCCCCGAAGCTTCAAAAAGAAAACATAAAAATGGGGAAAGAAAAGCAATATTGGCTTCTCAAAACCGAGCCAGGAGAGTGGTCATGGGATGATCAAGCCTCTAATGGAGGCATATCCGAATGGGATGGAGTAAAAAATAAGCAAGCCCAGAAGAACCTCAAGGCCATGAAACTCAATGATCTGTGCTTCTTCTACCACTCCGGGGCCAAAGCGCGCCGTGTTGTTGGTGCGGTTACTGTGGTGAGAGAATGGTATGAGGTAGGTGGCGAAGGAGTGGTGGATGTCAAAGCAGTGGGGGAGATGAGAAGGCCATTGGATTTGAAGGAACTGAAGGGTGATGAAGGGTTAAAGGGTTTTCAATTGTTTAGACAACCTAGATTATCAGTTGTGCCGGTTTCAAAGGACGTCTGGGAGAGGGTTTGTGAGTTGGGAGGTGGGTTTGAAGGGGATGGAAAGGAGGATGGCGGTGGTGGTGGTGATGATGAGTAGGAGCGGGAGATGGTGGATATCAGTTTATGCCATGAAGTCTTAGGTGTGTGCCATGTGTGGTTTTTTTTGTTGAAGCGTGGTGCTAATGTTAAACTGCTTGTTCAAAGATATCAGTATCATCTAATTAGTCTTTAGATGTTTAAGGTTCTTTTTGGAAAGAAGAAAAGCAAGCAGTGGCTGTTCGTTGCCATACTCTTTGACTTTTGGCTTGTATATGAAATTGCAGAATGTAAAAGTACTGGTATGGAGAATTACTTTTGGTTTAATTCTTGCTGATTTTTATTTTTACAGGGGAATTGGTACATTGCTAAAATATGGGCTAACAAGCTCCAATTCAGAATAACAATCCATTAACTTGCAATCAAATATTAGATAATTATCCGAAGTTGAGTATTCAGCTGCATATTTCTTACCGGGGCAAAATCATTTGGCCACAGCTCCTGGATTAGACAACGGATAGTGCCTTTGCCACTTTGCCACTTTGTCAAACACCTTACAGGCATGCCAAAATTCCTTGCCCTGCTCAGATTGAAAATAAATAAACGATGTTTAAATCAGTGAAGTGAAATGATTCTAAATCCTCCAACCAAAGTTGTTGGCCTTTTGCCTATGTTGAGTTCTTCTTTTCTCAATGCTTAAATAGTTGTCCAGCGTCTTGGCTCAAGTAGGACAGATTTACCAGTGTTCCCTCTTTTCACTGATACCTATGAGAAAATATTTGTGTGTTGTCTGTTAATCACATGCTTCATACCTACCATATCCACATGTATATTCCTGGATTGAGTTGCATAAATAATACGAATTTTGTAATCTTGATTTCACAAATTTATTTTTAGTCTAGAACTCTTGTTTTGACAGATAGCGACGCTGTAGTGATATTTTGATGAAACAGTATTCCTAACTAAAATGCTTATATTCAAATTCAAACTCCCCATCATTGAAGTTCCTCCCCGCTTTTAGAAAATAAAGTTAACTGGTGTGGATTTACTTTCAAATTCCTCATCATGCCTTAGACTTCACAGAGAAAGAAGTGATGGAAGCAGGCGCAATTGCCATTTGTGTAGGTGTTGAAGCTGCAACAATGGCACTTTTGGCAACTCTATGCTGTGGCCCGACTCCTAGTAGCATCGAGCTCTTAATCACATTTGCAGGTAAACTTTTGACAACGTGTATAGCATTCTATGTAAATCTCTCAGATTTGATGTGTCTTTTTGCAAATCTGACTCACACTAAAAAGTGATCTCGTCCTGTTTGAACCACTTTAAAGTCAGACTTCATAATAATCCACACTTGCCTCGATGCATTCTATGTAATTATCTCATATCTTAGCAAAACTATAATATGCTAATTGTTTGCAGTAGGTATCTTCTGCAATCAGCATGCTTGGTGATGTTTGCAGTTTAAAACTATAATATGCGTATTGTTTCTCCTCATGCAGGCCAATGATGGGATTTTGTGTTCAATTTTTGGGTGTCATCTAAGTCAATCCTCAACTTCTTACAGACATAGCCCACACCAGTTATGTTCAAACAAGTTCCTTTACCAGTTAAAGGGCATTTCTATTTTCTCAAATTCTCATGGCGTGTGATGTATTTGTGGCCATTATTATATAATTGTGTTTGAATTTGCCGTAGTAGTGACGTTTAGGAAAAAGATCTATAACATGATGCCTGGAGCCGGGTGGGGTGGCACCGTGGGAGGTTATGGTAGCTGTACTGGGGGAGGTCGTAGGCTAGGATGTGATGTTTTTGTTTAAAATGTTCTTAGACTATCCAGGATAGGTGTTTCTGGTTGTTTTCCCTCTCAGGAATTGTTGGCAGCTCATTCTTATTGAACCAATACATTTTTCCCATAAAGATTACGCTTCTCATGTTATTCGCAAGGTGTGCTAGCTCCATAAATTACCAGCATCCAGACTCCAAAGAATTCTGGCCATAAAACAGATTCCCTTATAGTAGTATAACACCCCCGCTCCCCGCTACCTTTCACCCACCAGTCTCCACCCCAACCATGACATCTCGCCCACAAACACCACCACTATCCAAACCTGAAGATGACCAGGACCCAATGGCCCGACCCCCACCAACCACAACCTCTCTCGCCGTCCCTTTCCCAACCTCTCGCAAAAAAGCAACAGGGGTCCGACCCTGGCTCTTACTAGACTCAACCGGCCAAGCCCAGGTAGTGGAAGCTGGTAAGCACGCGATCATGCGCCGTACTGGCCTTCCTGCTCGCGACCTTCGGATCCTTGACCCCTTACTTTCTTACCCATCTGCTGTTTTGGGTCGAGAGAGAGCAATTGTTATTAATTTGGAGCATATCAAGGCGATTATCACAGCACAAGAGGTTTTGTTGTTGAATTCTAGAGACCCTTCTGTCACTCCGTTTGTTGAAGAGTTGCAGAGGAGGTTGATTTTTCACTATCATGCTACTAAAGCTCAGGTTTTACTGTCTGTTCTTTTTTGTTTCTATATTTTTGAGTTGTGATTAATTGTTTTGATTCGGTGTGGAGTACGTGACTTTTTGTTTTTGTTTAATGTGGGATTTTTTATGTGAGTTTTTGTAGCTGCTAGTTTCATTGGATTTCAAACAAAAGCATAAATAGAATGCTCTGCTATTTTGCTTGTGTTTATTAAGTTGACGTGCAAATTCACCGGGATTTCCCCCTCTTAATGAGGAAATAACGAGGGCATTTAGAATGGTAACTCTTAACGTTGGGTTTGGAAATGTCAGAGTAACCACATAAAATTGACATTGTAAGTAAGATTTGTAAATGGTAATTGAATTTGAAAGATGGGTTAATATTGAGTAAAAAGTAAGTGAGAATAAAGCAATTAACTGGAGTGTCTAATGCAGGAGTTATTTTGACTTCGACATGAAATACATTCCAAGTGTGCTGTGTTGAGTAACGCTTTGTTTTTCAATTAAATTCATTGCAAAACAATTTCGAATGGGTCGAGTATTTCCAAGCAAAAACGTACTTTATAAATTTCTTTTTGCCGATCAAAGATCTAGAATTTTAGTCTCCAAGGAGCGTGGTGTGATGACAAAAGGCTTGAGATCTGCACAGCAGGTCTCGAGTTCGAGTCAGGGCGTGTATCTCTTGTAAGAGTCGGAGATAGCCGGGGTTTTAATCGCTCATCTGGGCTCATAAATATGTTTTCTGAGAGGTGGGATTTCCTCGAATCCAAAAAAAATTCTAGAATTTTAGTTTGATTTGCTAGTTAATAAGATTTTTGAAGCTTCAGTTCAAGAGATATATATGATATGTTTATTTATTACTAGTAGTAAAATCATATGTTCCTATGGTTTCCTACTGTGCACTTTCTTATGAATATATTATGAACTGTCATATTCTTTTGTTTCTGTATATTTTTCCGGTCCTTGCTTAGGAGGGCAATGGTTCAAGTCCACAAAAAAGTCCAGTACGCCCTTCACATTTTGAGGATTGCAATGAGGGAATCCAGGCCGAAGGGAAACAGGGTCTCGAGAATCGAGATGGATCAAAGATTCTTCCATATGAGTTTGTTGCATTGGAAACATGCCTTGAGGCTGCCTGCAGTTGCTTAGAAAGTGAAGTAAGCATATGCAACTCCCTGTTGTATAGGTTTTCTTACAAAATGAAGCTGATATCCTAAATCTCAAGGCTGGTACCCTTCTGGCAGCATTAAAATCCTCACTCTAAAATTTTCCTTCCCCTTTTCCATCTCTTACGCAGGCAAAAACACTGGAGCAAGAGGCACATCCAGCGTTGGATAAGCTGACTTCAAAGATCAGTACTCTCAATTTAGAACGTGTCCGCCAGATAAAAAGTCGTTTGGTTGCAATAACTGGCCGAGTTCAAAAGGTTTGATGATTCTTAAGTTTTTTGTCAATACATTTATTTTATTATAGGGTAATAGGGTGATATGAATTGCTACCTGGTTTGCAAGCTTAAGAAGTTTTAAAAGCTCTGTGCTTCAAAAGATTTACGTAAAGCTCTCTTATGTTACTATAATTAACCAGGCATGTAATGTCTAGGTTAGGGATGAATTAGAACACTTGCTGGATGATGATGAAGACATGGCGGAGTTGTATCTAACAGAAAAGCTGGTTCAGCAACAGCTTGATGATTCTTCAACTTCCTCTTTAAATGAGGGAAATGACATAGATGATGACGAGCTTCAGGCAGACTCAGATGACAGGTACCTAATAATTTGATCACTCATCGTAAACATTCTCAATTTTTTTCCTCTTGTTTTCTAAGCTATCTTTTTGTTGAAATCTCTCTTTTTTTTTTTTTTTTGCACCAGCATCCCTGCTGAGGTGTCTTTGGGAGCCCGTACTAGCCACAAGGATGATATTAACAACATTGATAATGAACATGATCA
The DNA here is from genome assembly GCA_964035475.1 of Salix caprea. NCBI lineage: Eukaryota > Viridiplantae > Streptophyta > Magnoliopsida > Malpighiales > Salicaceae > Salix > Salix caprea. Next base: position 6,497,147 of record OZ037760.1, read on the forward strand.
TCAGTTTACTGCACCTAATGGACTTGGCAGATACAGCAATACCCATACCAGTACAACACGAAGTGCTATAAGCAAGAATCTCAATGTAGGGGAGCTAGAAATGCTCCTGGAGGCGTACTTTGTACAAATTGATGGCACATTGAACAAATTATCCACGGTATGCAACTTAATTTTTCCACTTGATTCTTCTACATAGGTCCATTTGCGTCATATGAGGTGCTCTCATATCCAGATTCTTATGAAGTGCAAGTGATTATGTTGAGCCCTAGTTGAGATTTTAATGATGTAACCGCAGTGTATTCTTTTGATACCGCTAGTACATAAAGCTCATTTGCTGTCATTGTAACTCATTTTGAAGCTGGGGGAGTACGTGGATGACACAGAGGACTACATCAACATAATGCTGGATGACAAACAGAATCAACTCCTGCAAATGGGGGTTATGATGACAACAGCAACCTTAGTGGTGACCTTTTTTGTTGTCGTCGTTGGTATCTTCGGCATGAATATCAAAATTGCACTGTTCAAAGAAGACGTGCAAACGGGAATGCCAAAGTTTCTATGGACTGTTGCTGGTGGCACTAGTGGGGTCATATTTATGTATGTGATTGCCATTGCCTGGTGCAAGCACAAGCGACTGTTAGACAACTGACCTGCTATGTATTTTACTGTATTATAAGCAGAACTACGAGTGGCTGTTGTATAATATATATTGTTATTTCATACAAACACCAGCACAAGTTAAAAAAAAAAACTCTGAATACGTTAATGCATGTAGGCTAACCCTTCATTTTTATTCTCCCATCTTTTTTGTATTCCATGGGATGTTGTGCGTAGTGACTCTGACCGCCGAGAGTATTTTAACTTACACATGCTTTGCTCTGATCGTGGCATCTGGTACCAAAAAAAGCAAGAAGTTGCTTGCCATCTGATTGAGGTTTTTCTTTTAAGATTCTGCAAACTGCTTGAATTTTATTTTAATTTGTGCTTGAGATTTAGTCCCCTCGATCTGGGAGGCATGCTATTCCACATCATATAGAACGCTTAGGTGATTGAGTTTGTGGTCTTAGCTACAGTTTATTAAAATTTGAAAACAATCTTCAAATTGGATTTCTCCTTACAAAGTCTACAATTTGAGCATAAATATTCTTGTTTCTCATGCCCATTTTTCCATTCTTGCTCGTTTCTCATTCTGGGTATTGGATAGAGTGCTTACCCGAGTTACTGCATAGACTCAGCTGCATTCTGTTCTCGAGTTCGTTCCCTGGTATCTTGTGAGTTGATGAGTTGTTATCAAGAATGCTCTTCTGTACCTCCATTTATGACTCTTACGTGGATCTGTATCCCTTGCACGTGTGTTTCTTCTAAATAAATGAATATATGGCAGTTTGATTGAATAAAAAAAGAAGAGAGATGGCAGTTTGATGATGATCATACGAGATATTCTTGCAAGGAAAATGCATTTCAGCTACCTTATTAAATTCTTTAGTCAACCAATCTTAGCTGTATTGAATTATGAATTCTCCATTATATTCAATCAACAAAGCAAACTGTTTTTTCTTGGTTCCAAATGAGAGTTGAACCCAAACATTATTCTGGTTGGAGGCAAGAATGTTACTAGAGTTTATCTGGCTTCTTGGCGCAAGCAACTGCTTCTTCTTCTTCGAAGAATTTAAGACTATACAGTCGTCGTAACTCGGCCCATACCGCAATCCAAGAGGGCAAGCAAAAGTTAGACAATATTTAAAAGAACAACGTTGAATGATGCAGGGAGAATGCATGTATAATATACAGCACCTTGTTTCTTGGAAAATTATCCAGGGTCAGATTTGAAAATTGCACCGGCACCCTCACGTGCGCTGCTAAAGCCTGCTACTGTTTTGACCACGATTGCCATTGTCGAGCGTTCAGATATGAAATTGAAACTTGGGTGGGGAAATGGAGATGCAATTTAAAAGTCTTGGCAAAATGGACCCATTGAGAAAGAAATGCCGTGTGCAGGCAGGTGGTTGTTACCTTTCCCTATCTCGAGATCACAAGTCATTGATTGATCTCTCTTCATTAATTCCCAAGTCAATTTTGGACAAATTTTCTAATATTACGGAGTTGTTTTTTTTTATTAATTTAGTATACGGATTAGTTTGTGTATATCTCGACTAATTATATGGGTTTTAAAATTAATAATCATATAACTTTTCAATGATTATCATATCAACAACCATATATTCAATTTAGTGTACGGATTAGTTTTTCAGCTATGTTACGGCCCTAAGACAATTTATGTGACTTCTGATTATTTATTTATTTTCAGCTCTTGCAGCTGCAGCTCACCATTATCATAATACCTTATATTTTTCAATGCTCTGATAGGTTAAAAAATCAGAAGGCACGTCCTTATCATGACGCATCTTAATTCTTAAACGCACCTATCCCAACTCCAGTGCATTACCAAGAGTCAGCAAAAAAAAAATCAGCATGTGGTAAACCCGTAATAATCTACAAAACCATGCCCCATATCTGACCAACCTGTCGATGTAAATATGAAGCGAAACCCAACCTGAACACAAAGTCACTTTGCCAGAAAACCACGTTAAAAAAAAAAAAAGCAAAACCTTAGGAAAGCCAGAGAAGCAAATGTCAACGACACGGGATTTATAGAGAAGAGAACCAGAGTTTTGTCTTTCGTTTTTTTTCTTACAGATTAAACTCGGTGGGGTTTTTTTTGAGTTAACTCAGATGGCAATTCTGCTAGAGAATCTGGTGCAGTCAATCAAATCAAAAGTTAGAGCCCTGAAGAAGTCCAAGAAACCGTACATCAAGATGGACAAGAGTGCAAGTGTTAAGGTCGAGATCCGTAGCAGAAAAGCAAGAAAACTTATTGACAAGACTCTTCGAGTTGCTGATCATCCTGGAAAACGCACCGTTTCTTGATTCTCTTTAGCAATCTTTTCGTCTCCAATAAGTGCATGTTCTCTCATCTTGTATAGGTAAGATTTTAGAATTTGTCTTTGTAGGGGGTCTTCTTCTGTGTGCCTTCCGATTCTGTGTTTTCTCAGAAGTTCAAAACTTTCAAGGTGGGGAACCGTTTCGGGTTTGGCCTGACGTCGGAATGTTTTGTTCTATGTAAGGATCAATGAAAAGCTTACATCTTTAATCTGTTGCTATTTGCTTACTTTTGGTATGGATTCCAAGGGAATTTGAATTAACAAAGAAGAAACTTAAAGAAGGGTCCATCTATAACCTATACGAAACAATAGTTTATATATATATTGACAAACAATGTTACAATAACAGCATTTTCCACACCGACAATCTGCCCATGTTCCATTAAGGGGTCAGTTCTCTAATGCTCTACCTGTTTGCCACGAGCAATTAATTGTTTCTTGCAATAGTCAAGGAGTGAATAAAGTTAAAGCGATTTGTATGTGAGAGAGAGAGAGAGAGAGAGAGAGAGAGAGAGAGAGAGAGAGAGAGAGGAGACGAAGAAGGATATTCCCGAAATTTTATAGGGTTTTTCTTTTTCTATGTTTTTGAAATTTAAACTTATTTGCTAATTGGGATTAGTCTAAAAGCTTGGGCAGTTTTACTAGTTACAAGTAGAATTGGAATCTCTTCTGACTATATTAAAAAGGTGGCATGATTCTTCAGTTCATATAGTTTACGGAATTGTATTTTAACAAAAGTCTACTCTGGCTTTTTTTGGTCAAACCAAGGTATCCCAGGCCTTCGGCCCAGACTAATCCGTCGACCGGGGTGGCAAGGTCTTCCCATGAGGTGCTTTACTGACGAGGAAGAGGGTCGAACCCCCAACCTCGGCAGTGGCAGGAGCGCGCCTAACCGCTCTGCCGCGACCTCATGGGTGTCTACTCTGGCTTTTGATCAATATGCAAGACTTCCATTTCATGCATGTGCTGTAAATGATTTCACATTTTCTTCCGGGGTCTATTTGATTTTTTCCAGGTCAAACTAAGGTGGAGAGACCGAAACTTCGGGCTTATTATAATTCACTTGGTATATATTTTTTGTGATTTTGACAGGAAACTCATGTAAAGCAAGCAATACATTTTCGTCAATGACTTCGTTCAGAGGGTGTTCATTAATTTGTTTTCCAATGCGTGGCAAAGGATCTTTATAGTTGACTTTACTATTGTGGATGAGATACGATTAGATTTCAGCAAAAAGAAATATCAATAATTGAAATAAATTGAAAATATGGACGGCAGAACTTGGCAGTCATGATTATTGGTGTTTGAATCGAATTCTAATTGAAGCTTACTCCTTTGCAAGTAATTTCGGCTATTGAGTTGAATACATGCGTGTAGTTGGACCAAACTAAGAAATATTTGGTTGAGGTTTGGATAAATTGGACAATTAACACACAGATTAAAAAGAAACAATGAATTAACATGCCAACAAGGTCTTGGCCTGGTGGTCAGAGAGGGGGCTTGTCTTCCTCCCACTCCAGGATTCAAACCTTGTCAGGCACGCCTGTTACCCCCGCGGTTCTTTACATGTTTATTGGGTTTGCAGGATGTTCAATGGGCCCGGGGATTTAGTTGTGATGCGCGCAAGCTGGCCCAGACACTCCGGTTATCAAAAAAAAAATTAACATGACACCAAAACGTTTTGGTCAAGTAATATATTTTTACTCATTAAATATAACTGGGAAAAAATCATAAATTATAGTTTTTTGTAACTATAATGACCAAAATAGCCCATGCTCTTCCTGAAAACTGAACCTGGATTATCATATTATTTTTTAAAAAAGGTCAACTTGGTTATCTAAATGTACGGACACCCCTACGGCCCTACCAATGAAAAACGAGTATTAAGAGTGAAGACTTGATATATTTTGTTTATAGCTTTTCTTAGGAATTTTATGTTTGTTTTAGTTTATTTAATTATTTTATTTTATTTTATTGAGGAGTCGTGTAATGGAAACACTAAATATTAAGGTATTTTTTTAAAGAAAATAAACAGATAAAAATCAACAAAGGGAATATAAAGCCATAAAAAAACTGAGCACTTGACCCGAAACTCGGCGGCGTGGAGGAGGAGGGGCTAAACCTGACTAGGCCCAGCCATTGTCATCCTCAGGTTACACAAACCCAATTGACCATAAGAAACGAAATACGGGATTGAGGGTTCAGTTATTTTTAAATGGACCCAGCCCAATTCAAGAAGCACGAACTGAAAATGAGAGGCCCAATAAAGTCGGCGGCTTAAACCGTAAATCACAATCATGCAGTGCAGGGAAAAGATTGGTTGTCAATGAGCATGACAACATATTTGGGGGCGAAGCGTCCATGTCCTATTTCTTGTATATTGAAATCCTGACCCTTGAATACAAATTGCAAGATTCAAGACATTAAACAGTTTGATCATGCTTTAAACTTTGCCAGAAGTACGTGTGCTTCACTATTCCTTCTGCCCCCTTCATTTCTAGATCTCTCTCTCTCTCGTTCTGTTTTTTACTTTATATATATACACATTATTTTAGCAATCCTATCTATCTTGTAACTTGTTTTTGGATAGCTGAAATGGTTATGAAAGACTACTGCTAGGGTTTGCCCGTGAAAGATTATTGAAGATCGAGTTTACCTTGAAATGGGTATTTGATTTCCCAATTAATTTGATGCCATAGATTTTTGATAGTCTTTTCATACTTTTTTAATATGATATAATCTTGCTGACCAAACAATCATATCAAATCTCACCCACTGCAGGGATTTGCAAATTGCTCCGGTTTATTCTAAAACTTTTCAAGCCCACCCTCATGACATCCAAGTTGAGAAATATAAATTGAATAAGAAGTATAACATGTATAGAGTATTTAAAGGCAAATGATGCCTTGAGATGTGCTTGTTGCTTACAGATTAAAACTTGAAAAGATCTAAACATGGCTAACTCAGACTCCCAGATTGACAAGTCTCCTGATTTCTTTACCTTATTATTCTGGATGTGGATGACTGTTGACGATGTCCTCGGCAACTTTTGTTTGCCTTCATAACTGAGAGAAACTATCAAGCCCTGGATCGCCTGGAGAGTTGTTCAATCATGAAGCAAAGCTTCTTTACAGAATATTCTTGAGTTCATATTCCATGATTTACAAGCGGAAACAAGGAAGCGAAGAAGAAGAAGAAGAAGAAATTAATTAACCATAATGATTAATCAAGTTCATGTAATTAAACCTAAATGAATGAACACTCTCCAACGCTCTAAGTTTCACTAGTAATAGACACCTCTATTCCTTGAAACCGCTTGGCTTCTACTTCTAGGACACAAACCCACCTTGTCATCTTCTTCATCCTCTCTAAATGAACAGGGTTTCTCCTCATCAATTTTGCCAATCTTTCCTATCCCAACACTATAGCTCCTCATCGCCGCCATTCCATTAGAATATCTCATCGTGCTCTCCCTTCTCGTGACTTCTGCTTCCCTGTAATGCATGCCGGGCTGCATCTCGTGACTTCTCCTCCCCGAACCCGATTCTGAAAGTACGCCGCTTCTCCTCCCTGAATTTGACTGTAGCGGTCCACTCCTCCTCCCTGAAGCTGAGTATCCCATGCTGCTTTCTCTCGTAGAATTACTGCTAAAACTCTTCGGCAAGGTTGACATTTGAGCTGGCGGTCCACCCACCATACCATTATAATCATCCCCGACCATATTAGAGCAATCTGCCACGAACTTCATGTAGAAGTTCCCGGCCTTCCTCAGAACTTGAAAGGGCGCTGATAAAATTATAACGAGCCTGCTTCGCTTTTTTGCTTCGCGTCTCATTGTATCTGTCCCACCCATGTTACTACTGATTTGCGAAAAAATGAAGTGCAATTGTTGAGAATCAAGCAGGTGGGATATCTTGCTGCGAGAAGTTGAAATCCTGGAACTTTATGGCCATCATGAAGAAAGACCAGCAAATATATAAAGGTGCGTGATGGCTGAATTTGGATTTTGTTGACTTTTCTACGTCGAGTATGCTGGAGGGAAAAAGGAAAAACGTGTTGACAATTTCCAGCCATAAACAGGAGTGTATTGCTCAGTAGGCCAAAATGGAAATGTTCCATGGGCTCAGAATCCCACCTCGTGAATGATCAAATTTCATGGGAATAGCTTGTTCGACTTCTCCCAGTTTGACCCATCGTTGTTTTCAATAAGAATACAAAGATTTATGCTAATAAATCATTTATTTATTATACTCGTATATATTATAAGGAATGAGAACGTGATTTATTTATTTATTTTTAGAAAAAAAGGTGATTATATCTGTACTGGCCTTTTTATTATCATCTCAGCACCAAAATAGCCATGCATCTATCGATTTAAGGGCTTTGTTCGACCTTGTAACTTTAATTCTGTAACCGGCAGAGGCATTTGAATTTGCTGGTTTTCCGTTTGCAGGGAAATTATAGAAAGGAAATGTGAAAATACAAAACATTGCTGTCGTCAGCTTTTAAAAAAAGAAGAAAAAGTCAAGTCAGCTCCAAAAGAGTCAAGATAAATGTTCTCGCATTGGACCCGGTTTCAGCCGTTCATGAGGTCATCGCACCCGTACAAACTATTTGGAAAACTTTCACAAAACTAGCTGCGATGTTACCCATAAAGTTTTCCAGTTGCAGCAATTTGATCCCCCCCCGTGTATCAAACAATGAGAAATGGAAGAAAATCGCTAACACGAGACATTTTTAAACTGATGGATCTGGTTTTGTTTTTGTTCGTCCAAGATCACATATTAAATCAGATAATTTAATTAATTTAAAACATCTTCCAATTATTATTTATTTAGATCGATTGTAAATGAATAGAAACTCTACACTAAAATATCATTTCAGGACTAAATTGAATTTTTATGTGAAATATGAGGGCCAATAAATCACTAATTTCTATTCGATCGATTAAGAATTTCAAATTAATGTGAACCTAGTGAATGCCTGGGAAGCTTCTAAATTCCAAATAAATAATCAATAAGACCTTGAGTACATAGATCCATAGCCGCCCGCCCCAGTAAAACCCACATCATTTGATAGTGTCCTAGTTTAGATTAAGTTGTTCATTGCCAAGGTTGAAGTCAATAAGATTGACATAAATAGTATTTCTACTATATTTTTATCCTTTGCCACGTAGTGGTGGTTTGGATTACAAGTTTTTTAATATAAAATAAATATGTTGAAATGTTGTTAATGTTTTTCTATTAAAAAAAAATCATATAAGGATTGATTCAACATGATGCGTTTAATTTTAGATTTAAAAGTATTTTGAATTATCAACAAAAATATAATTTGATTTAAATAAATATCCAAGATGAAGTTATATATATATTAGTTTGGTTCGGATCAACTCAAGTCAACCTCTCAATTTGCATATCATGTTATAAAACAATAATAATCTCTTATAAAATAAATCAAAATAAATTATAAAATTTAATTTTTAATAAATTTAATATTGAATGATAAAACTGAAAAACAAATCAATTAATAAAAAATAACTCAAGTTATGAGATAAGAATAACCTTATAGAAAGGAAATTAAAATAAATCATTAAATTTAATTTTAAATCAATTAAATAATGAGTAATAAACTTTTTAAAAAATAAAATAAAAAAAGATTAAAGTCAACACTTTAAATCCAATGCATATATCATAAGAATGGAGTAACATCATGAATATAAATTAAAAAAAATTATGAAGTTAAGTTTATAAGAAAACATAATGTCGAGGATTTAATTAAAATTAATATATATATTAAAAAAATAAATCGAGGGTAAATAGTGTTTTACGATGAGTTCCAATAAAATCCCTTCCTTTTTAAAATAATTAATGTTTTGCAGTTTAGGTCTCAAGCGATCTTTTGGTTGAGTTAGTCACGTGCGAGCTGAGGAGCACACAAGCGGACGTTACAGAGGGTGTGGTCTATCCTGCCCTGAAGCAACTCTGAAGCCCTAAAGATAGAGAGATTGTTCACTGGCTGTGAAAACGGCGTAAAACAGGGCTGAAATAACCAGGAAGGTTAGTCACTGGAGCCCTTTTAATCTGATGTTGACCTTATTGTCGTGGTCAAGGATATTTCAATAGTTACCATTTACTCTGTTTTGGGTTATTGTATATACTTCATATCCAGAGGGATACACTGAATCAATTGAAATGAAAAGGGGATGAATTACTGTTGTTCTGGGTTATTGTATAGTTAATAAATGCAGATTCGTCTCCATCACCCATTTACTTTGAAAACTACAAGATTCTCCTGAGTTTGCTAAATAACACTGAAGGTTGTGGTTCATTGGTCAAATCCTGAGTTTACTTCTTAGAGATCACCAGTTCGAGTCAAAATCATTAGAGGTTTTAACTGGTTGTTAACTTTAAGACCCGTGAAATTAGTCGAAGTACACGTAACCTGATATTCAAAAAAAAACTACAAGATTCATTATTAACATAGTTTATTGCATAATTTTGTATGCAGCAGAATGATCTGCGGTATTAACGTTCAGGGGATTCAATTTCTGCATACATGAAACCAAGAAAGAAGAATCTCGATCGATATTCTCGCCCTCAGCTCGCTGGATCAAGCAAGGATCCCGTTTTTTGTTTCCTAAAGAAATAATACTCTGGCATGTTAACCAACAAAATGTCAAAAACGAAAGTGCTTGGGACTAGCAGTGGGTCAATTCCAGTATGTTGAACAAACTAGCTCCAAAAATTTCACTCTATTCCCATCAGACCCTAGAGCTAAATCATTATGCACGCATTTTTGCTCTTTATGCTTCCAAAAAACAATTCCATCCCACGTCAAAACCCCGTTGCCACACCACCTTTATCTAACATCTTATCCTTCTCTTCCCAGTTACTAAACAGTTCCAGTAGTTTCTAACTCTCATCCATTATTTTTTTCATTTATAAAACTATATTTTCTTAAAAATATTTCAAGTTGATATACTAACCCAGAACCCTAACCTGGATCGTGAACCGGATCAGACTCCATAACCATGAATAGAAGAACAGGGGTCGTATTTCTTTCTCCTAGAAATTTATCTACTCTATATCCAGGGAAGACTCTATGAGACCCTTCTAGAGTCTTCTAAGGAAAAATTAAGCTGACTAGAGATGCTCGCCCATTTCTCGGAACCCACATGTCCAGTACGACCCTGTTCCTTTCTCGGCAGCTTACCCCTTTAAGTGTTTCTTCCTAGGAAGCTGGATGGAAATCGGTAGCAGCTTGCAACACACCTTTTATCATGACATGCTCGTAAATTTCACAGAATGGTGAGTTTAGCAGCACCGACTTACACAGATTAATTCCAGGGATAGGGACAGGACAAAGTACAGTGTAGAAGCTACCTGTTGCCTGTTGCAAGAGACACGGTTCGCATAGTAAACTCTTTTTCTGAAGGTGAGAATTGTGTTCCTTGCTTCCTAGGTGCTCAATGCTTTGTTTATTCCTACTGTTCTTTGTACAAAGCTTCATTAGTTGCGTGTTTGTTCTGGGAATCTCAGGGGCATCCAGTTACTTCTTGTAGGAAAAATCCCCAGACCATGTCCGTCTCTGTTTGCCACACCATTTCCAGGTAAGGAACCTTCATTATTCAAGGACTTTCTTGAACAGCTTGGTGATTGTTAACGGAATAGGCCGCAGAGGAACTCCATCAGCTGACCTTGAAAGAAGTTTAATTGGAAAGAAAAAAAAAGAAGACTTTTTAAATCAAGTCAACCTGATGCCTTGAATGATCAAATCCTATATATTCCCTCGTAAGAAAAACACAAATATTCGTTCACTTTTTTAAAGGGTCTGTTTTTCAGCAAAAACCTTTAGTTAAAATTATTCATCCCCGCTGTAAGGAGGACGGATCTCTTATATTTGAGATTGCGTAAAATCGAAGCCAAAAAAGAATATATTTTTCTGATTAAAAAGGATTTCATGAAAGAAATTAAATTCATCTTTCTGTGTGTAAAAATAAGAATTCCAAATTGAAATCAAAATCGCATAAATCAAGCAGCATCAAAAGAATTTCTTCATGCACGTTTTTGGCCACCTGTATAGATTCGCCACTAACCTGTATAAATGAACCCCATCTCTTCATCTGTGAAAATTATGTTCTTCCAGCTTCGTTTCTAGCGTGATAAAGAATGAGCCAATTTCCTCCGTGAGCAATTCTTGCCCAATAACTTTCAATTCTGCAAAATCTTCATCCTCATTTCTAACAGCTCATGCTATCATCTTGTTCCTGGTTTTGTTCTTGTCTGCAGATTTATCAGTGGACTAGGTTTGGCAGACTTGGTGGTCAACGCTGATCTGCTCCAGCTTTCATGCGACGCCATAGAGGACCTGCACGCAGAAACCAATCCCCATCAACAATTGTCTAACAATCTCTCTGTAAGACATAAACTTGTTCATCAGCCGAATTGTACCATCATAGCTTTTGCCACCTCACCTCTCTGTACAAAAGACCATATTTTACAAGGAGGAGATTTGGTTTCATCATCAACTCTCCAGGAGCAGAAATTTCCTCTCTTTGACTTCTTATGCTCCAAAGGCAATCCGTCCTTCTCCATCCGTAGAGCTTCGATAAACCTTTTTGTGGCCTATTTTCAAGAGCTATCTCGACTCAAAGATCAAGTAATCTTCTTCCCCGCTATCTTCTGATTTATTTTTTCATTTGCCTGTATGTGGACTTAAACCTATTTATAAAAAAAACAGTCTTGCCTCGGGGAGGCGCGGCCATGAGGCTAGCTAGTATTAACTAAGACTTTCGATTCAAAATAATGTGCTATATAATGTCAGATCCATGATTCCACGACTGAAGAATTACTGGTGAAATCGCGGTTGATTGTTACCGGACACTCTCTCGGAGGAACAATTGCTTCTCTCTTTACCCTATGGTTGCTAGACAACATCAAACAAACATCCAGAAGAAATCAACTCCCCTTCTGCATCACTTTTGGTTCACCTCTTTTAGGCGACCTGGGCCTCCAACGAGCCATCTCAGAACATTCAAAATGGAATTCTTGTTTTCTACACGTTGCTGCCAACAAGGACCTATCCCCAAGAATTTTCTTAACTTCACAACCTAATCCTCAGTACAAGTCTTTCGGTACATTTTTCTTCTGTTCTGAGTTGGGATGCAACTGTGTTGATGACCCTGAAGTGGTTTCAAGTTTATTGAAAACCACAGTAACTCCGTTTTCCGCTGAAGAAACGGGGATTGACGATTATAGTAAAATAGTGAAGCATCTGAAGTCGAGGCTTATCATGAAGGAAAGCACGCAACTTGGCCAACCAGTTACACCTCCTCTTCGGCCAGGAATGGTTTTACAACTGAAAGCCATTGGGTTTGAAATAACTGCTCAGGTAACTAGCAATGTTTTTCCCAATAAAATATGACTGCACAAAGTTTCTTCACAACATTGATTGATGATTTTCACACAGAATTCACTCCCAGTATTTTGATGATGCTAAAGTCCTTCGAAACTTAAGGCCAAGCCATAGCTAGAGTGACCATTAGATAAATTAGCAATTATTTTATCCCTTTAACAACCCAGATACAGCTAGCTTTTAGCTACCTTCTAGTTTTTCAAACAACTAATGGAAAACGCGTTTATATTCAGCAGGAGCAGAACAGCAGCATCAATGATCTTGTATCAGAATTGGAAAGACACGAAAATCGAAAAGCACAACAAATGAAGGCTATTGACGAGAACGAAAAACTAAAAAAACTTAAGGTAAAAATGGCCTACTTAGAATGGTACAAGAAAGACTGCAAGGCTAAGGGGATAGGCTACTATGATAGTTACAAGAACCTGTGCTTCAGCAGAGATAAAGAGGTTACCAAAATCAAGAAAGTTCTCTTCAATTACTGGAATAAGTTGGTGGAGGACTCTGAGCGAAAACCCCAGAAGGAAGGAGCATTTATGAGGGAGACATGGCTTTTCGCTGGAACAAATTATAGAAGAATGGTCGAACCACTTGACATTGCCCAATACTATAGACAGACTGGGAAACGAGAAAATAAAGCTTATGAAAGATCCAAACATTATATTCTGCTGGAGAAATGGCAAAAGGAGCAAACAGAAAAACTTGCAGGCCCACCAAATGAAAAGAAGAAACAAAGTGTGGCTGGTATTCTTACAGAGGATTCTTGCTTTTGGGTGAATGTGGAGGAGGCTCTTATTTCATGCAAATTGTTGAAGGATGAAACCTGCAGTACTTCAGAGAAACTGTCAGCGAGAGAACTTCTGAATAAGTTTGAGCAATATGTGATGGACCAAATTAATAACTATGCGGTATCTCCTGAAATTTTCTTGGAAAAAAGCAGTTTTATGATATGGTGGGAATATTTTCAGGAAATCACCGAAACATCCCATAATTCTCCTCTCAGTGACTTCATGAAGAATCGCAGATATCGCCGATATGAAATGGGGCAGTTTTAGACTTTTAGTATTCAAGATTCAATAAATTGTTTTCCGTTCTTATTGACTGCATGACTCCAAGAGAATTTGTAATTGCTATCAAATAACAAACGGTACAATCGTGCTTCTTTCTTCATTTTAATCTTTTCTGCTCCAACAATTCTGTACTGTTCTACTCCATGACATTACTGGTAAGAATGAGGGAAGGACAGGATTATTGAGTTGGTGCGGGGCTCAGACAACAAGCACAAGAAGTAGTCTTTTTTTCTTCGAAAAGTTTTCCTCTTGTCCTCATTTTTAATTAACAAAACATTTACTTCAAACACGTGGTGAGTGAGTTATTGAAAAACAAAGATTCCAGTTCTAGAGAAACTAAACACCATGTGCCTTTTATAAATTTTAGCAGAGATATTATGAGCAAGCCATTGTTTGTTCGTTAGTGCGTAGAATTAATCAGCGAGCAAAAATGTTTTGGTGCAATGAGAAGATATTTCTTCTGGAGAACGCCTAAAGGCCGGCGATCTTTATTGCAATGTATGGTCCTTGCTGCAACAAATCAATTTTTTTATGTGGGATTAAAGGAAAATGGTTTCTCTTATGTGCTTAATGATCCATGCTGGTAAAAGAATTACAATTCCAGCTAAAAAAATATGAGAAATCAGTATTTGTCCCATCATAATGCTTTGTAGTTTATCTTTCACCAAAAAAGCTAAGGGTAGCATCGAAAAAAAGACTGCAAGTTCTTCTTACCTTTAGATTATTGGATGAACAGGAAGCGCGCCGAAGTCTGCAATCCAGGATACTAATCTATTCACACACACACAGCGGGAGTGGAAATCACTGAATCGAACAATTAGAATCGTGTATTGTTGTCATCCATCGTTGATAGCGGTCCCATATGTGAATAACTGGATTAACTCAACAGAAATAGATATATGTGAGAAATAAAGATGAACAAACACACTGTCGAGTTCATAGCAAGAAATGGTGAAAGATTCGCAGCAAAACAGAAACAAAGAAAGATGTCAGCTGACCTATTGATTGCGAATTCCCAACGCCAAACAAACATGGAAGGAGGAGGAGGAAGAAGGGGAAAAAATAAAAAAAATTTGGACCATTTCTCGATTTGTGCGTGTCATCCTTGCGCAGGGGCCATGCTAATCTTCTCTGTATCGTTCCAATTTTATCAGATGTCTCCGAAGAGACAATAACTGCCAGCTTCCCTGTTTTCATAACAACTCGTTTTGGCCTGTAACTAGCCGATGTGGGAGTTTGTTCAGTCCCAACTAAAACACGTCACTCCTGTGGCTTACACACGTCATCCTTCTCACTTGTGATGCCGTCTCTTTCACGAGCTACAAAATCAATTCGAGTGTGCTATTTTAATATAGGACATTAGGACTAGATTGTTGGCCGCTTGACGCGGGTTGTATCAATTTTATAAAAAAAGTGGATAACTGGATATTTCCTTCGAGCTCAGATACCTTATGAGAGGATAAACGATCGTTTTATTTCTCTGAATTTCGGTAAGGAGTTATGACAAGTAGTTGTAGTTCTAGAGGCACTTCAAATTTGTCGTACATTATTAATTAATAATTAATAATAAAAATTAAAGCATGTTTTATTTTCACTATATATAAAAATATTGTCTAGTCAGACTGCACAAATGCTGGAACCCATTTGTCAGCTTCTCGTAGATAATGACACTGATATTAAAAAATATATATATTATTTTAATATATTTCTAAATAAAAAATATTATTGCGGTAGCTACATGAGTATCAGCAGCATCCAGACTCCAAATAATTCTGCCGACAAAACACAAAATAAAAAATAAAAAAATTGAAAATCATAACCAGAAAAGGATGGGAAAAGATGCCACGAGGCCTCAGCCTATTCGGGAAACATTAAAAGTACAACAACTGAACCAGTCTCAAGGTTAAAGTATTTTACTCCTTTAAACCGAGTTTATAAAGAGTACATAAAAATTTGAACCTACAAAAAATACATAAAAAATTAAAGTTTCTTGAATAAAAAAAACAATTATTGTCAAGATATATTCTGATTTATCATGAATATTTCTCTTTAATTTGAATAAAATCACCCTGAAAATATTGAACATCTGGTTTATAGTAGTATAACACACCCCCTACTACCTTTCACCCACCAGTCTCCAGACTCTCCACCACAACCATGACATCTCGCCCACAAACACCACCACTATCCAAACCTGAAGATGACCAGGACCCAATGGCCCGACCCGCACAAACCACAACCTCTCTCACCTTCCCTTTCCCAACCTCTCGCAAAAAAGCAACAGGGGTCCGGCCCTGGCTCTTATTAGACTCAACCGGCCAAGCCCAGGTAGAGGAAGTTGGTAAGCACGCGATCATGCGCCGTACTGGCCTTCCTGCGCGCGACCTTCGGATCCTTGACCCCTTACTTTCTTACCCATCTACTGTTTTGGGTCGAGAGAGAGCAATTGTTATTAATTTGGAGCATATCAAGGCGATTATCACAGCACAAGAGGTTTGGTTGTTGAATTCTAGAGACCCTTCTGTCACTCCGTTTGTTGAAGAGTTGCAAGGGAGGTTGATTTTTCACTATCATGCTACTAAAGCTCAGGTTTTACTGTCTGTTCCTTTTAGTTTCTACATTTTTGAGCTGTGATTAATTGTTTTGATTCGGTGTCGATTAAGTGGCTTTTTGAAAATGGTAAGTGAGATTTGTAAATGGTAATTGAATTTGAAAAATGGGTTAATATTGAGCAAGTGGTAAGTGAGAATAAAGCAATTAACCGGAGTGTCTTATGCAGGAGTCATTTTGACTTCTACATGAAATACATTGCAAGTGTGCTGTGTTGAGTAACTCTTTGTTTTTCAATTAAATTCTTTGCAAAACAAATTCGAATGGGTCTAGTATTTCCAAGCAAAAACTTAGTTTATAAATTTCTTCTTGCCGATCAAAGATCTAGAATTTCAGTTTAATTCGCTAGTTAATAAGATTTTTGAAGATTCAGTTCAAGAGATATATATGATATGTTTATTTATTACTAGTATTAAAATCATATGTTCCTATCGTTTCCTATTGTGCACTTTCTTTTGAATATAATTTGAACTGTCATATTCTTTTGTTATATTTTTCCGGTCCTTGCTTAGGAGGGCAATGGGGATCATTCCAAGGCAAATCCTTATCGTGTGGAAGAGCCTGAGTCAAAGGTTTCAAGTCCTCAAAAAAGTCCAGTAGGCTTTTCACATTTTGAGGATTGCAATGAGGGAATCCAGGCCGAAGGGAAACAGGGTCTCGAGAATCGAGATGGATCAAAGATTCTTCCATATGAGTTTGTTGCATTGGAAACATGCCTTGAGGCTGCCTGCAGTTGCTTAGAAAGTGAAGTAAGCATATGCAACTCCCTGTTGTATAGGTTTACTTACAAAATGAAGCTGATATCCTAAATCTCAAGGCTGGTAACCTTCTGGCAGCATTAAAATCCTCACTCTAATATTTTCCTTCCCCTTTTCCATCTCTTACGCAGGCAAAAACACTGGAGCAAGAGGCACATCCAGCGTTGGATAAGCTGACTTCAAAGATCAGTACTCTCAATTTAGAACGTGTCCGCCAGATTAAAAGTCGTTTGGTTGCAATAACTGGCCGAGTTCAAAAGGTTTGATGATTCTTAAGTTTTTTGTCAATACATTTATTTTATTATAGTTAGGGGTAGGGTAATGTTAGAGAATAATATAAATCATATTATGGGGCCTCACTTATAAGCTTAAGCTTTTAGGTGAGATGGTTCCTTAACATGGTATCAGAGCCTTGTTGACCCAGCGGTCACGAGTTCGAATCTCACCACCCCCATTCTATTTGATAAAAATCAAGCACAAGGTGATGTGGGCCTGTGCAAGTTTCAAGCCCAAAGGGCTTTCACTTGAGGGGGTGTGTTAGAGAATAATATAAATCATATTATGGGGCCTCACTTATAAATATGATTTATATTATTCTCTAACAGGTAATAGGCTGATATGAATTGCTACCTGGTTTGCAAGCTTAAGAAGTTTTAAAAGTTCTGTGCTTCAAAAGATTTACACAAAGCTCTCTTATGTTACTATAATTAACCAGGCATGTAATGTCTAGGTTAGGGATGAATTAGAACACTTGCTGGATGATGATGAAGACATGGTGGAGTTGTATCTGACAGAAAAGCTGGTTCAGCAACAGCTTGATGATTCTTCAACTTCCTCTTTAAATGAGGGAAATGACATAGATGATGACGAGCTTCAGGCAGACTCGGATGACAGGTACCTAATAATTTAATCACTCACCATAAACATTCTCAATTTTTTTCCTCTTGTTTGCTAAGCTATCTATTTGCTGAAAATTTCTCTTTTGTTTTGCACCAGCATCCCTGCTGAGGTGTCTTTGGGAGCCCTTGCTAGCCACAAGGATGATATTAACAACATTGATAATGAACATGATCATCAGTTTACTGCACATCATGGACTTGGCAGATACAGCAATACCCATACTAGTACAACACGAAGTGCTGTAAGCAAGAATCTCAATGTAGAGGAGCTAGAAATGCTCCTGGAGGCATACTTTGTACAAATTGATGGCACATTGAACAAATTATCCACGGTATGCAACTTAATTTTTCCACTCGATTCTTCTACATGGGTCCATTGGTGTCTTATGACGTGCTCTCATATCCAGATGCTTATGTTGAGCCCTAGTCTAGAAGTGCAAGTGATTATGTTGAGCCCTAGTTGAGATTTTAATGATGTAACCGTAGTGTATTCTTTTGATACTGCTAGCACATAAAGCTCATGTGCTGTCATTGTAACTCATTTTGAAGCTGAGGGAGTACGTCGACGACACAGAGGACTACATCAACATAATGCTGGATGACAAACAGAATCATCTCCTGCAAATGGGGGTTATGTTGACAACAGCAACCTTAGTGGTGAGCTGCTTTGTTGTCGTCGTTGGTATCTTCGGCATGAATATCAAAATTGCAATGTTCAAAGAAGACGTACAAACAGGAATGCCAAAGTTTCTCTGGACTCTTGCTGGTGGCACTAGTGGGATCATATTTTTGTATGTGATTGCCATTGCCTGGTGCAAGCACAAGCGACTGTTAGACAACTGACCTGCTATATATTTTACTGTATTATAAGCAAAACTACGGGTGGCTGTTGTATAATATATATTGTCAAACCGCTTAGCTTGTCAAGGTTGGCTTGGCTCGTCAATGAAATTTAAAAGTTGAATGATACGGCATATCACTCTACCTATCTCTGTGTTAGAGTATAATATAATCATATTCTGGGGCCTCACCTATCAGCTTAAGCTTTTAGGTGAGATGGTTCCTTAACATGGTATCAGAGCCTTGTTGACCCAGCGGTCACGAGTTCGAATCTCACCACCCCCATTCTATTTGATAAAAAAATCAAGCACAAGGTAATGTGGGCCTGTGCAAGTTTCAAGCCCAAAGGGCTTTCACTTGAGGGGGTGTGTTAGAGTATAATATAATCATATTCTGGGGCCTCACCTATCAGCTTAAGCTTTTAGGTGAGATGGTTCGTTAACACTCTGTAATGCTCGTGCCTTTCTTCCATCTCCATCTTTCCTGCAGGAAAAAAGGTAAGCAATACTGTCTTCCCACAATTTCACTTTCCGGAGGTTTTCGAGCAGTTGCTCCTCCATAACGGGTTGTGAAGTAATTTACTCCCTCTACCTTCGTGGCGGGGTAGGCTAACCCTTCATTGTCACCTTGTCACTGGTTTGTGGGTTTCTCTTGATGAACACTTTTTGTAGCTTGATTTTGGCTCTTCTTTTGCGCCATTTGTTGGTTTTGTTGACTGCAAGAGGTGTTCCACTGTTTAAAATTAAGGCGGCAATTAAAAAGAAAAAAAAAACTCTTATTCTCTTTAATTGTTTTTCTTACTTTCTTTAATTCATGTAACTGACAAATGATTTGAAGTTTTTTAGGTATCAGGCCCGTCGATCATGGGAACTTGCTGGTTGTGTTTGAAGAATGGGGTGGAGATCCAAATGGGATTTCTTTTGTTAGAAGAGAAGTGGGCAGTGAGTGTGCTGATATTTATGAGTGGCAGCCATGAATTATCTGTTGTAAGAAAGTAGATAGGAGGGTGGGAAAATTGTGTTAAACAAAAGTGTAAATTTGAATTGAAGTGGTTAAACAAATCGATTAATCTAAGTTAAAATTCAATGTTATTCAACATTATTTTTTTTGCTTTATAATATATTATATATGAAAATAAATTAATATTTTTTTATTTGGATCTTATTTTTGTGTTTAAAAAATATTTTTATTATTTTGATATATCAATAATATTTTTTTTCAAATATTGTTTTAAAAAACTAATATTACAAAAGAATCTCTTAAAATATAAACAACAATTTTTTAAAAGAATAAAAACTTAATAACACAAAAAGGAGGGACATGCTAATTGCTATATCTCTAGAGAAGGATTGACATGTCGGTTGTTAGAAAGAAAGGACTGATTCGCACGTGCGAGCGCCTCGTGTGCTTCTTTTTTTTTTCCAACTTTTTAATGCGATAATTCTGTATATTTTGATGATAGAACAGAGTATTTGGACTGGTGTTGAAAGAAGATAAGACCCACGAAACCTCATCATCTATAAGCTCGAAGAAGAAGAAGAAGCTGGTGGCTGCAGCGCCACAACCACCACAGAGAGAGCGAAGGTGTTGGGGTGTTTATCGAATGGTTTTCAGCAGATGACTTCAATATCCCAAAGCGTGTTGATGGCACTGACAGTTACAGTCAACAAGTTTGCTTCATCAAATGTTCATGCAGTGAATAAGAAGGAAGGTAAAACACCAACTAAAGCAGCAACAAGGGCAGCTGCCATTAATGGAAGCAGAGGAATCCTTTTATCTACCGTGGTTGATGTGTTTTCAGCCAATGACTCGCGCACTAAGCTTCTTAAAAGTACTAAATACCCATCACTTGTTTGTGTTTCCCCCCCTTTCATTTTAGCCTTTTTCTCTTTTATGCTTCGATGGAGCCTTAGCTGACTGATGATCCATTGTTTGGATGACAGAATATTTGAAGAAATCAGAGGAAAACAAGGCCAAAAATCACAGGGAGGTGGAGGTGTAGCATTGATTGTCACGGTACTGCCTCCTATTGCTACTAATTCTCCTCACCTGTTCTTTTCCATTCTTTTTTATGGGTGTTTCTTGTGGAATTGAATTACAGTGACTTATATTTGAAGAATTATCGCATCGATATATCTATATCTTTATATTATATTCTGCTGTTGTCAACAGCTGTGTATAAATCACATGTGGCCCTCAAGTATTTTTATTTCCTTAAAATCAAATATTTTAGTTTATTTTCACCATCTCGAATCCTCTGCTGAAGTTTATAGGTGATCAAATCTCCTTTTCCCACCTGAGTGTGTGCCTGTAGAAACTCATATAGAGGGACATCATAGATTGAATCGATTATTTGTAAATCGGATTTAGGTGATTCGGTCTGACCAAAAATCCGAGGGATCAATTTGAAAGAAATACAGAACTCGAGGGAAAGCGCATATTTTTATACAATTATCTTTTTGGTCCCTCTGGTCTGACCAGTCTCCGTGAGAGTTTTGTGCTTTCAGCACAAAAATTACAATGGCGTTTTGAAAGAACACAGTAAGATGGGCTCTTGAATGGACCGGCTGGTTCCTCTCTTTTAATGGCCCAATTCGCACTCTGCCGAGCGTAGCCCTTTCTTCTTCTTAAACTCTTACATATAGTAAATTTTTTTAGTCATCCACGTGTTAAACAACATTTAATTATTGTTGTTGTTGTTTTTAAATAGATATAAAAAAGGTATTATTCTTAACAAATGGAGAGAACTGAGAGCTTCTCCATTTATCCAATTTGAAATGTAAAGTATAAAGGAAAAAAAATATATCACAGAAGTTCCAGGCCAATCAATGGCCCATGAACCACAATCCTTAAGTAACCATTTCATCTAAAAATTTAATCTTCTAGGTGAGGTTCTAAAATATAATTTATATTATTCTCTAGCACACACCCTCAAGTGAAAGTCATTTGGGCTTGAAACTTGCACAGACCTACATTACCTTGTGCTTGATTTTTTTTTTATCAAATAGAATGAGGGTGGTGAGATTCGAACTCGTGATCGCTGGATCGACAAGGCTCTGATACCACGTTAAGGAACCATCTCACCTACAAGCTTAAGCTTCTAGGTGAGGCACTAGAATATGATTTATATTATTATGTAACAAAAGTGTCTGAAAAAGGAAAAAAAAAATAATTCTTTGGTTCTTCTACTGCGTACGGGTATTGTTCATTGAGTTTCAAGTCGAGAACCTTGCTTAATCTCACCTCTTTATATATCTAGCTCGTGATTAGATCTTTTAGCACGATGCCAATTGGATTTTGATATAAACTATTCAACAATAAACATGGGGCAATCATGCTTGGTGGTTATGAGGTACCACATAATAGTAGTAAGATTTATATATTAGATAATAATTAACCTTTTATTATTTTAGTAAATCTAATTTATTTTTACTAATCAAGATTACTGGCAGCTACAAAAAGTCATATTTAGTAGATATATAGACTCTCTTATATTTAAATAAATATTTTTTTAGAAATAAAAAACACTAATATTTTATAGATATACTTATGAAAATATTTATTCTAAAAATATTGAGAATAAAAAGATTATGAACACGAAGCATGAAAAATTTGGAGAGTATTTATATTTTATGAATCTTGTTTTTTTTTAAAAAAAATGAGCTACAAAATCATTATATTCTTGTGATATTTTAAGTTATATGTCACTTAAAATAATATATATATATATTATGAATATATATATTATGAATATAAAATAGTTAATGATTCATGTAGAGATCTTGAAAAACAAATGAGAAAGTGTTGAGCTCATACTAATTACCAGAGGTTGTTAGGGGTGGAAAATGGGCTCCAGCTGGATACCCGGGTCCATGGTTATCGAATCCACACAACATCTAAACTTATTTTTATTTTTAAATTTAAGTTTCGGTTTTTGATTCGTAACACATGCAGCAGCTATAGGGGTGGCAGAGACGTCAAGAAACAAGGAGACAGTCCATCCATTGTCACGAGAAATGGGAACACTTGTGGCTGAAACGGCAATGGAAACTAGCTACATGTATATGAAACGACAGGGGGGGTGGAGGTTTTTGTTTTGGTAGTGGTTGGAAGGGCAACGGATGTTTTCCCCATGGATCCTTATCCAGAATCGATGGACAGCACTGACCACTCCTAATTAATTATGTTATTATCCACTATTTGCATTCATTTTGTTTAACTCATCTTTAGCTTCTCTCTCCTCTTTGTTTAGGGTTTTGTATTATTTTAATTTCATTTTTTACTACATGGAAGACTCCCATTACAGAGCCTGGCTGAGATCGATGGCTGCATATGTGGGAAATGAACATGTCATTTCCTGTAGCTTCGGCATCCTAAATTCCCGAGCCATATCTTCTTGCCTAACCTTAATTATTTGATAGATACCAGATTAGATAGTGTCAAAATTAGGAACTGACTGGGTTTAGTTGAATGAATAAAGAAATGCAAGGGAAGGACATGTATAATTGTCTAGTGACAGCTGCAAAGCAGACAGGGTCAAGGAGAGAGCAAAGCTTGCCATAAAACATGAACACGTTTTTTTTTATATACATATATAAATTGCTTTTAAAATAAGATCCTCACAAATGAGATAAAAAGCACACAATAAACAAGATGAGGCATGTTCCATTGGGCGAGGAAGATCTGAGGCAGGATCTCCAGGGCTTAAAAAAGGGTTGCATAAGAAATATTCCAACATCAACTTTGACATTTCCTCTGTCATCTCCCAACTTATTTGACTACCTGCCACCCCTTACTCCTTCCATCATCATCCTTTCATGTCCACGTTAAGCCAAAATTCTGTGCTGGTCTGAAAACTAGCCTCATGAACAGAGCATTGTCTGAACGCATGGGGGACACTGTGGAGGCCTTGTCCTTACTTGTGCTCTAGTTTTTTCTCTGGTCGATTTGGAGAAATCCCACCTCCACAAATCTGATAATTTGATCTTTATCTGGATCATATCTAGATAGCGGCCACCAAAGTTAGGTTGTGGTACTTTCTTGTACTGTTCGTTGAAACAGAGTATAGGTGAGCTACAAAATTATAAAAAGAATTATTTCGTTTAGTAGATGATTAGATGTGAATGATCCAGTCAATGATCTCTCTCTCTCTCTCTCTCTCTCTCTCTCTCTATATATATATATATATATATATATATATATATATATATAATAATGTTGCAGGTCTCTTCATGCTTGCTTTCTTCTTGGCATGCAAGGACCTTAATACCTTAATTTATTGGGAGTAGTTGGTGAGTTTGAGACTTTATGTATGTCTGAATGTCCTTCACAGCGCTGATTTTCCATGAATAGAGAGCTGCAAATATGGGGAGCGTGCATGACAGGGAAGACGAAAGGGAAATGAAAATTGACAACTAAATGGCATAATTAATTAAGCCCGACAAGCATGGAACACGAATTGAATTTGAAACCAACCAACAAGGATGGCCGAAATAAAATACTACGATCGAAACAAAGAGGAAGAAGTGAGAGATCACAAGGAATTCTTTATCTTTAAATAAAAAGTATCCCTTTTTAATTAAAGTTTTTTTTTATACCTTTCAGTCATAAACTAAATTTCAAAGGCAGGAGAAATTACAGAATATTCTAGCACTGCTATGTGTGTGATTAATTATCCCTGTAAGCTAATTCCTTGGTGCGAAGGGATTTTTGTTTCGGAGCATATTCATTTATTTGCATATTGCATGAGATATGAAGAGCTGATTTGCAAAAGATCATGGGGCTCCATCAAAAACAAGGACTGAACACGACTTCTTCTTCAAACAGAGGCCGCCTAAAAGGCACAGCACATTCTGTACCCACTGTTCATCAGCAAGAGAAATAAATTTTGATAACAAGAAATTTGTTTCCACCCTTTTCTCTCATGTTGTTTCCCATTGCATTGACTGGAAAAAGAAAAACTTGAAAAGAAAAGAAAATTGCAAGGAAGAAGATCTTTTGAGATCCATTTCTTTTTACGTCGGCAGCCTTTCTTCTTTTTTGGTTGGTTTCATTTGGCCGCCCTCTAATTTCCATCATCTCTTCTAGATCAGCTTCGAGAGTAATAGCTGCAGAGACAGGAAGTAATGCACAATCACCATGTACTATTCCTCCCCTAAAACCACCTGAAAATAACCCGAAACATTCATCATTTATCAAACTTTTGACTTTTGAAAAGATGGGGACAAAAAGTAATTTACATTTATGGCTTAAACATTGCACAGTGCTTTATTATGTAACCAATGTGGTCATGATATGCAGATCTCCCCTGCAAGAATGAGCATGCTGGATATCGACCATCAGAAGCTATTTTGATTTTTTAAAAAGGCAGAGAGAACCTTAGATCAATGAATTGGCCAGGTACCTGAAAATGAGTAGCCGAAAAACCTTGTGAATAATCCAATACACTCTCCATCGAAGCTTGGTTGCTGGAGAGGGCAAAATTATTCTGCAATATATTGCAAAAAATAATAATAATGAAGGTATGATACAAGATGTGAAAAAATCTCTGATTGGCATTCTATATGTAGAAAAATCTGCTATAAGGCTATATATATATGCTTATCATGAACAAACCTTGGAGAAGTTGAAAGCTGGAGAGCTAGCAGTATCATCAAGAAAAGAAGGCAGTTGTTGATCCTGCTTGTGACGTCGTCTATGTTCTTTCTTTTTTTGGCTATAATTGGCACCGTTATTCAGCAAATCCTTTGGTGATGGACAAAAGAAGCCATTATCGTAGTTGAAGTGACCTTCATCTTCTTGGAAATGTGGAGGACCAGAAGATGCATCGGAGACCATAGACAAGTCCTCCTCCTCCTCCTCCTCCTCCTCCTCCTCGCAGTACTCTTCTCTAGTGTCTTTTCCTTCTCTACAGAAACCAGTACTCTTTGAATCAACAAAGCCAGTACCATTCTTTCTATGTTTAGGATTCGGGTGAGGAAGAAAAGATTGTTCCAAGTACAGAGTCCAGCCAGACTCACAATCATCGCTGCATTCCGGGGCTAAGAAACTATTCATGTTCCGGCCGCCTAGTCTAGATCGAGTAGCTGGTTTTCTTTTCTTTGTTTACAACGAGTGATCTCAAAGAAACTACAACTACAGGAGATGAGGGATTATGTTGTATGAGCTGCCGCAGCTGCCCTTTTATGGAGGAGGAGAGCTAGATAGAGCACTTAGCTGGGGGCCTTGCTAGCAGCCACAGTGGGGTTATGTATGTCTATTTTGGGGGATAGAAACTTACAAGTGCGTGGAAAAAACAAAGAGAATCAGGTTCAAATCCTAGCTAGAGTATTTTTGTCCTCACTCAGCCTTGCTCTCTCTCTGAATATCTCAAAAAATGCCAGGTGGGAGTGTAATTGTGCTGAGTGCATGCAATAAGAGAGAGAGAAGGCCTCTTCACATGGTAGACAGCGAGGCACTTCGTCCTCGCTTTACAAAACCAGGTACACGTCCATTTTCCCTTCCACAATATATGGACACCTATCCCTTCTGCAGTAATCTCTCTCTCTCTCTCTCTCTCTCTCTCTCTCTCTCATGCCAGCATGCTTCTTCTTCTTCTTCTTCTTTTCTGGTTAAAAACAGGGGTTAATTCTTTCTGATTTTATCGCTGTGTTTATTTTTGAAATGATCTCTTGTGAAAGTTAAGCGTACGTGGTCCTGCAGAGAATGATTTGGTACAAGTAGTTATTTGTTTGTGTATAAATGTAGCTAGCTATTAATTTAACATGAAAAAGGAAATTAAAAACATTATTGTACCCATATTTTTACTTTAGCATGTGTCGTGTTTGGTCGGTTAAGTTAAGAAAATAATGGTGCGTTTTTTCAGAATATTTTTTTTTACAGAAAAAAAAAAAAAAGAGTGAAAAAAGCCCATCTCCTCTGTGGAGTTTTCACTCACCAGTCACCCCCTCCTCCTAGGCTCGAACACCCACGCAAATTAATGTTAGGCATGGCTGCCCGAGTGGAGACTGAAGATTGGAGGAACTTTTCTCGGGGCGATGGTACTTATGCAGTTGACTAGCTAGGTTCTTACAAATCTCCACATGCTGTCACATTTTAGCCTCTCTACTTTTCTTTTTTTGTAATTTCAAGGGTTGTTTTTTAAAGTAATTTTTGTTTAATAATATATTAAATTAATTTTTGTTTTATTTTTCAAAAAATAAATTTTAATATTAATATATTAAAATAATTTAAAAATACTAACAAAAATTTAATTTAAAATAAAAAAAATTCAAAGAAATTTTTAAACTCAGTGTCAAGCAACTTTTCGAATACTACATGGTCCGTTCATTTTGCAGTCTCCTAGCTGTATGATCCATTGAAGAAATCACACATGCATGTGGGCACGTGTGCATATACACATTTGGATAAATATGCATATGCGAGAGCTTCTAAATATTCACACACATGTCTGCACGTGCACACGCACTTCAACCCGAACCTCTCTGCTAGATTTCCTTTTAGTATTCTCACTTGTGTGACCTTTGGTTCTCCTTCCGAAGTTATCTTCAAATAATAATTCTTTTTCTTGCTTGGTAAATAAC
This sequence comes from Salix caprea, assembly GCA_964035475.1. Classification (NCBI taxonomy): domain Eukaryota; kingdom Viridiplantae; phylum Streptophyta; class Magnoliopsida; order Malpighiales; family Salicaceae; genus Salix; species Salix caprea. The sequence goes on from OZ037760.1 coordinate 6,524,265, forward strand.
AATTTGTGATAAATAAGAGTTCCTTTTCTTGTAAATTAAATTACTTCAAATATTTACGAGCCCAAAAGTAGCAAGCTAGCATTCTCGCTAACATATGTACACATGCATGTGTCAATGATATACATGATCGAGACATCCAACTAGCGAGTTTTTTGATTGCTATTCATTAATATGGTATCAGAATTTTGTTGTAATCTTCCCTTCTTCTTCTTTACTTATGAATATGATTATTAGTAGTAAAGTTACAATATATATTAACATCAATGACAAATTGTTAATTCGTCATTGAAACCAAACACTCTGTTTATTAATTTCTTGTTATTTAATAATTACATTTTTATCAACTTAAAACGTACGTATGTCTCCTTCAATCTTGAAAAAAACGAGCTCGGTCTCCTCTACAAAAACTTCTATTGTGTCTTGTACTTGGATGAACAAAAACGTCGGATATATATTTAGTTCGTGCAATAAAAGAGTATTTATAATTACACTTGGACCAAGATTTCAAAATAAATCTTATCTCTGTATAAAGCTGAGGTCAATTACACGTGATGGTCAAATAAATGAGTGCACGGGCTAGCTAGTTCTGAATGAATCATAATATATAGAAAAGCATTCATGTATTTACACGTGGAATAAAAATGTGACTGCATTATAACCATATAGTATCCTTGATAATAATCATGGTTAAACTTAATGAGATTTCTTTAATTATACCACTGTAAGGTCCAAAAGATTGGAGAAGGGCCACCCGGTCAAAGATGCACAGCTTGTTAACCATTGATTACCACCTAGCTAGCAATTGTCATGGCCACATAGGGGAAGGTTATCATAAACTTTTCAAAATCCCATGTGAGTTTTCTCTCTTGGATCACTCGTTCCATGCAAACAAATCTCTTGAGGATACTTCAAATGCGGTCTAAAATCCTTTTATATATATATATATAAACGAAAAGCATTTCCCACGCAAAAATATCTATATTCTTGTGAGGATTGGAAAACACATGGACTCTGCTAAGATTTAATTTCATTTTTTTTTAAAATAAAAATTGATAGTGGTCGAGGGGATTGTTGGTTTTGTGAAGTTCCTCCCTCCCTCCCCCTCATTTACGTACCCACAATGGATGGGAGATGAGCTAAGGTAGCAAAACATGGGCCGTGATTAGATGGAAAGGCCCATAAACCCACGAGGCCCACAACGTCCTTCGAATTTTGCATGCTGGTAGAATTTTCTCGTATCGGCAGCCAGAGTCACGTGGTGGGTCTGTGGTCCCCTCTTTATGGGACCCAACATGGTTTTTTCCTAGTATCCAAGGGTAGAAAACTTCTGTCGTCTAGCAAAAGGACATCGTACGGACGAGGCACAAGAGGGGGGCACAGCAACACCGACCACGCGGGGCATAACTAGCAGCAGAAATTAACTCTCCTCTCTCCTAATCATTTCTGGCAAACACACACCTGTCCTCATTCTTTTGGTTTTCGTAATCAGGGGCAATGATTTGCTTCCTCTACTACGCCTTGCATTTCTCCAGGCGCTAATCGTTCTTCCACTTTGCTGGATGATTCTTTTCTGCCCTCCTATCGACAATAATTCTTCGAAAAAAGGCAAATAAATTAAATTATTTTTATGCAGAAAGAATGGCGGAGAAAACCCACAACATAGGAATACCTATCAATTCTTAATATCCTTTTTATAGAGTGCATGTTTTGTCAATTGTAGTATGCATCAGAGCCTTACTGTCTTCGTCTACTGTTTTTCCATTTATAATACATTATCTACGCTATATTAGGGTTAATATGAGAGGATATTTTATGTCCTCCGTAGCCACATTTCTAATACCATAAACCACTTTAATAAATTTAAAAACCCATAAATAAATGAATTTTCTATATTCTACCCAGATCACTCTAAAAGCCTCCCAAACCTATATATATATATATATATATATATATATATATATATATATATATATATATATATATATATATATAATGAACAAAACTAGATGTTCAGTTTTTTTATATAAGAATAATTATTAAACAGAAAATTATAACATGGAAATAATTTTATTTATAATATACATGAATCACTATAAAATATATCTAATTTTTTTATAAACAAATTGGTGAATGTGGAATTTTATTAAAATATTAATGTATCATGATGATGATTATAACTAAAAATATTTCTCAAGTAAATTTCTACCGAAGACAAGAAGACAGTAGAAAATCACATAGAATTAAACAGCAAAAAAGAAAAAAATAGGTCTGGCCCAAAAGTATTTTAATTCCACGACCCAATCTAGGTTCGAACGAACTGTCCGAATAAGTGAAAACCTAAACAGGTCTGACCCAATTACAGAAGTCGAACCTCTTCCTCTCAGCCCAAATAAAGACAGGTTCCTCTCATTTGTTTTTTCACTTCTTGATCCGCCACGCCATTCACGCCATTGTGTAGAATTTACTTTTCAAAATCATGGTTTAAAATTAATTATTTTTTCAAGAAGTGTTTCAATTTTATTGTTAGAATTTTGATAAAATAAAACAGAATGAAATTCGAATCTGCGCGCAATTATTTCATTTATTTTCGTGAAAATATCAAATTTATAATTTTGGAAAAGCAAAAAATGTATATTTTTTTTGGAAAAGCTAGGGAGGGGTGTCAAATTGTATTTAATGATTATTGACCATATATGCCACGACCTCTTCTATTTCATGGATTGTAAAGTTTTTAAGAATTTTTACACGAATGACGAATCCATGAAATAGAACCATCCTGTATATATATAATGTAGGTCGTAAACTAAATCTTCCTGTAAAAGGGATTCGTCATCCACTTAAACATTATTATAAACATTTCCAATTCAGCCCACATGAAATCATCCTGTATATATATAATGTAAAAATTATATTATATACTCTTATACTTTCGCCAAATTTAATTTCTTGCAGTAATATTCATGTGCATTAAAGACATCACAACAAACCCTATATATATATAATGATATAGACTGCATGTTTTGTCAATTGTAGTATGCATGTCAGAGCCTTACTGTCTTCGTCTACTGTTTTTCCATTTATAATACATTATCTACGCTATATTAGGGATTAATATGAGAGGATATTTTATGTCCTCCGTAGCCACATTTCTTATACCAAAAACCACTTTAATAAATTTAAAAGGCCATAAATAAATAAACTTACTTTCTATATTCTACCCAGTTCACTCTAAAAGCCTCCCAAACCATGTGCGCTGATTTGCTAAAAATATATTCATTTTGTGTTAAGCCTCTGATTCATCTAGGTTAAACGAGTAAAACACTAGTTGTTTTAAATTCTTATAAAATAAGCACGTCCTCACTCAAATTTGAGACCCACAAAGAAAATCTCAAGTCATTTACTACCACGTCATACCGCTTAAAAATGAATTGTTATAATACTTGCAAGATAAAACTATTAACATGAATAATTAGTGATAAATAATTATTAATCGCTCACCAAAGCAGTAATTGCCATTATAATAAGAGAAATAATTAGTCTCAGTCTTTCTTTATTAAAAATAAAATTAACAGCGCACATGTTCTTAAACATAAATTCTTTTATAATACAAATAAGTCACTCTAGGATGTATCCAATTAAAAAAATTAATCTGTCACTATATATATATATACATATATATATGTAATGAACAAAACTAGATGTTCAGTTTTTTTATATAAGAATAATTATTAAACAGAAAATTATAACATGGAAATAATTTTATTTATAATATACATGAATCACTATAAAATATATCTAATTTTTTTATTAACAAATTGGTGAATGTGGAATTTTATTAAAATATTAATGTATCATGATGATGATTATAACTAAAAATATTTCTCAAGTAAATTTCTACCGAAGACAAGAAGACAGTAGAAAATCACATAGAATTAAACAGCAAAAAAGAAAAAAGAAAAAAATAGGTCTGGCCCAAAAGTATTTTAATTCCACGACCCAATCTAGGTTCGAACGAACTGTCCGAATAAGTGAAAACCTAAACAGGTCTGACCCAATTACAGAAGTCGAACCTCTTCCTCTCAGCCCAAATAAAGACAGGTTCCTATCATTTGTTTTTTCACTTCTTGATCCGCCACGCCATTCACGCCCCTGTAAGCTCAAGCCATTGTGTAGAATTTACTTTTCAAAATCATGGTTTGCAATTAATTATTTTTTCAAGAAGTGTTTCAATTTTATTGTTAGAATTTTGATAAAATAAAACAAAATGAAATTCGAATCTGCGCGCAATTATTTAATTTATTTTCGTGAAAATATCAAAATTATAATTTTGGAAACGCCGGGGAGGGGTGTCAAATTGTATTTAATGATTATTGACCATATATGCCACGACCTCTTCTATTTCATGGATTGTAAAGTTTTTAAGAATTTTTACACGAATGACGAATCCATGAAATAGAACCATCCTGTATATATATATATATAATGTAGGTCGTAAACTAAATCTTCCTGTAAAAGGGATTCGTCATCCACTTAAACATTTCCAATTCAGCCCACATGAAATCATCTTGTATATATATAATATAAAAATTATATTATATACTCTTATACTTTCGCCAAATTTAATTTCTTGCAGTAATATTCATGTGCATTAAAGACATCACAACAAACCCTAGCTATATATATATGCTAGGTCGAACAGGATTCTAAAAGCAACAGCACATCATCGACAAAAACAAACAGTCTGGTTTTTTGCATAATGTAGTCGATATCATATTAATGTTATATCTACTCAACAGCTATGGTGGAACGCTGGTCAAGAGGTTCGAGTGGTAGCTTTACCCTTCTTCTCTAGCTAGGGTGCATATATGTCTTATTTATGATGCCAACCAAACATTAGAAGGCTGTCCTTGAATGACCAGAAAAAAATGCCCATCTAGAGCAGCATTTAATTATGGAAAATTGACCCTTCGTGTGTAATAGTATTGAAATACTGTACTGGTGATCATGTAATGTTTTCCTTTTATCTACGTACGGTCCAATTGTTTTTACCTTCTTAGAATATATATTTTTTTTCCCTTTAAGCTTATCAGCATCTTCCATTCGTACGTTTTTTGGACCAGAGACTTCATTAAATACGATCACATTGTACTTCCATAGGCTTTACGATATTACAATGAAGATGTTATAAAAGTCCTAGGCGATGATCATGAATTCTATTATATTTCTTGGCAAAACAAAAGAGAAATGAAATCCCGTTTCGCTCTGTGTTTCAACCGGTGTTTTGCTGAAATTTAAAGGAAAAAAAATTCATTTTAAATGAATATATTTTAGTGTTTTTAGATTATTTTGATGTGCTGATGTCAAAAATGATTTTTTAAAAATAAAAAAACATCATTATGATGTATTTCGGCACGAAAAGCACTTTAAAAAATTACCGCAACTGCACTCCCAAACAGCCCTATGATCAAGACAGGGCGGAGCCAAGTATATATATAACTCTCTCTCAATCAATTTAAAATCTTAAAATCATAACCAATGAAATTCAAATTTTGATCCTTTCTAGGAAAAAAACAACAATTTTGGTCTCTCTAAAAGAATTTCCTGCCTCCGCCCTGGTTTTTGAAATAGGGTATGGGAAAACTGCTGTCTACCAAGTTTCTCCTTCCTTTTCTTCGTCTTCTTTTATGTGGGATTTCTATTTCTTCCGGTGATGCGTACGTGTCCAGCACTGTCATTATAGAAACAATTAGCATTAATGACTGTGCTAATTTGGATTTGTGAGTTGATGTCACCTGTAAAACACTATTAGGAGAATAGTTAGTCTTTCACGAAAGCTTCTTATTATCTTTCACTATATGCTGGACAAAACCTGGATTTTCTACTTTGCCCACCATTATGAATAAATCTTGATCGCTTTCTTCTCTCCTTTTTCCCTTATCTCTGTGGGATCCATGCTATGTACCTTTGCTGTACCCCTGGCCAGGATTATATTAGTCAGTTGACCGGGCAATGCTGCGGAAAACTCGTATTCATATTATTAAACTCGTCTAAACCTAGCTACTGGTTATCATGGTTACCACCATCTTATTACCGACCCGGGTTGGATTTCAAAGTAAATTTAGATCCAGTTGGTCTAGCGTGGACACCCATGATTGAGTCTATTCCATCTAAGCATAGTTTAACTTGAAAGAAAAAACAAACAACGACAGTTAGTTTTGTTTTGTAGAAAAATATCGGAGTAATGATGTCTTGAATAGATGTTTTCCCACTTCCAGAGGAGGTTTTTAATATTTTTCCTCGGTTCTGGTTTTCAACTTGCAAACGACGAAGACTGGTTCTGGGTTTCGAATTTCTAGCCCCAGGTCTCGTGACCCATTTTTTATACCGAAAGTCTCACCAGCAGGTTTTAAATTAGAGAAAACGAGCTGATTTGCCCGCGCGTTGCGCTGGGCTTTTTTCTATGTAGAAAAATAATAGATTTTTAACGTGTTGTATTTTTTTTTTTTTAAAAAAAAAATTTGACATTAGAACATCCAAATCATGTAGAAACACTTTTTTTAATTTAAAATTAAAAAAGAATAAAATTTGTTCAAAAGCGATTTTCAAACGCATTACCAAATACTCCTGTAATCTCTCACCAGAATCATAGTTCAATCCACTTTTTAAAATAGTAATGAACAACGAAAACCACATTTCAAATCACTGTTTATTACTCTTTGAAATTGCGATCTCCTTTGGCTATGTACAAAATAATAGTTATGGTGCACGTAAGCTAGCTTGGACATTCTAGTTATAAAAAAAATTTATAAGTTGAAAAAAATTAAAAAACAATGTCCAAGGATTATTCGTGACACGTGTAACCTACCCCGGTTATAAAAAATATATATATGTGAGGAAAAAATTGTGGTGCGTGTAAACTGACCCGGACACCGCGAGTATCAAAAAAACCAAAAAAAAAGAAGCCTGAAAAAAAGAAGAGGAAAACACATTTTCAAACATTAATAAACAGTGAAAATTGTAGAAAAAAATTAAGTTCAGAGATTTATTGTGATGCGCATAAGCTGACCCGGACACCACAGTTATAAAAAAATGACTGAAAAAAAAACATGTCAAACACTTATGAACAATAGAAAACACTGTTCTTTACTCAAAAATAATTTTTCAAACATAAACTTAAATTTTTTGTGTGCTATAATTATTAGAAATAAAAATATTGTAATTTATTTTTAAAACATAAACTTAAAATTTTTGTGTGCTATAATTATTTATTTGCCGTCTAAAAAGAACAGACCAATGGAAACGGGAAGTGACTTGTATATTTTTTAATTTGACTTGTAGATAATGCAAGTAAATTTGTCAACATTTTTTTTTAGATGTTTTTTATTTCCAGTAATATTAGATCTAAAATATTAAAAATGAAAACATTGGAAATCCTTGTAAAAAAAAAAACTTAAATAAAAGAGCACAAAATTTAATTTTAAAGCCAATTTTTTTTTTTATATAAGATTTATTAATCATATTATTATATTAAATATATTTAAGAAAACATGATATGAATTTCTGCCCTTGAAAAAATCCTAGGTCATTTTTCCTCTCTTTCAATATATTCTTAGGCGATGATATTTAATAAATATTAGAACATATAATTGGTTTCACATATTTTAATTTGACATAAATACACAAATATATAATTAAAAAGTCAAAACACTGCAAATTTATTTCAAGAAATAAACTTAAACAAAAGAGCACAAAATTTAATTTTGAAGCCAATATTTTTTTTATTTTATAAGATTTATTCATCATACTATTATATTAAATGTATTTAAGAATACTGATATGAATTTCTTTCCTTCAAAAAATCCTAGGTCATTTTTCCTCTCCCTCTATATATTCCTAGGCAATAATATTCAATAAATATTTGAACATATAATTAGTTTTACATATTTTAATTTGACATAAATATACAAATATATAATTAATTTGATATACTTTTAATAATATCTTTAATTTAAAAGACAAAATTGAAGCAAACCCAAACATTGAATTCAAATAATTCAAAACAAAACCGGAAATTAAAAGAACTGGGACTGAAATGAAACTGAAATCTATAATTAACTTGCATGGAAGGATAAAATTGAAAGAAATCAAACTTTGATACTGAAAATATTAAGGATTTATAATAAATTTGCATGGAAGGATGAAATTGAAATCAATGAAAACTTTGATACCAAAAAAATTCTGAATTCTAGCCCAATCCGCTAAATTAAAAGAATGAGGACCGAATTGGAACTCTAATATATAATCAATTTCAACTCCCTTGTCTCCCTAATTTGCGGGCAAAAAAAAAATAAAAAACTAAATAAATAAACCACTGTTTCTATTTTAGTCATTTTCAAGCAAAACATATTCGCCTGTGGTCCACTTATATATATATATATATATATACTTAATGGTGTTTTTCATTTGATAATCTCTTTATCATGAATTGAAAGTTGATGCGTGTGATTTCATTTTTTGAAACTGAAATTTAATTTCAGTACTCCATAGTTTTTATTATCAAGGTGTAGGTGTTTCTTAAAATAAAGTCAACTTCCTACTTTAATTATATGTTTAAAAAATAAAATAAAAACTTATAAAACACATTTTGTTGGAGAATCAATATTTTAATTCATTATAGAAAAAAATACTTCATCATTAAAATATCACCTGGTATACCCATTGCAGAACCCAACTGACTATTTTTTTCTTTTTCAACGTTAAGGGAAAATATTGGATTAATTTATTTGATAATTAAGATTAAACTTTGAATGGTGTTAAAAAATACAACTTCATAGATCTAACAACTTTTAAAAAATAAATTATTTGTGGGGGAAAAAAATAATAAAAAATAACCCACAAAGAGAGAGAGCGAGAGAATTAAAAAGCAAATCGGAGCATTAGATCTTTGCTTCTGGTTTTGCTTCATATTCGATTTATGACTTCTACTTGACTACGCTCTCCTGCGTTCTCTCTCCCTCTCTCTCAGCGCACAGAGTAACAAAAGCAAGAGAGAAACTGACCTCCAAAAAATAAAAAATAAAAAATAAAATTAACTCTCTATCAACGTTGACGTTTCTCCTCCAAGCAATGTTGAGAAGAGAACCATTTCTCTGCAAACTCATTTTTTTCCTCTTCTGTTTCGCTTCCCTCTCACTCGCTGACGAACTCACCGACTCAGATCGGCTCGAGTTCACCGCCAACGCTTCCATCTCCAACACTTCTCTTTCTAAACCTAAAGAAGGCAGTAGTTTCGCTGACATGATCGATAAAGCTCTCGAGAAAGAGTTCACTGAGAATGACCAAAACGAAGGTTCATTTTCTTAATTTTAGGGTTTACTTCTTGATTTTGCGTTCAAGAAGTATTACATCGTGCTTAATTTAGTTAATTATATATTTGTTTTTGCTATTAACGCTTGCCATTTGCTGATCTGGAGGGTCTGGATGGGGAGGAGGGTCTGCTTTGCCTTTTGCCAACCTCTTTGCTCCGCCTCATCCTTCCTAAATTTGATTTCTACCCATTTCTAGCTATATATTAAAAAAACCTTGGTTAAACCTCTTCGATTTGAATCGAGGGGGAGATGGGGAGAGGATGTTTGGTGAGTTGATGGTTAATTCCTCCTTTTTTGCGGCTTCACTCGTTTGGAAGCTTGGACTGCATTTGTTGGCTGAGAAAGCAGAGAAAATGAAAGCCGAAGGCAAAGAATTAAATGCAATCACTATTCAAATCCACAGTAAAAGCAGTCTGGATGAACAGTATTATTTGAACAGTATTTGTGCGACTATTAACGCTTGCCATTTGCTGATCTGGAGGGTCTGGATGGGGAGGAGGGTCTGCTTTGCCTTTTGCCAACCTCTTTGCTCCGCCTCATCCTTCCTAAATTTGATTTCTACCCATTTCTAGCTATATATTAAAAAAACCTTGGTTAAACCTCTTCGATTTGAATCGAGGGGGAGATGGGGAGAGGATGTTTGGTGAGTTGATGGTTAATTCCTCCTTTTTTGCGGCTTCACTCGTTTGGAAGCTTGGACTGCATTTGTTGGCTGAGAAAGCAGAGAAAATGAAAGCCGAAGGCAAAGAATTAAATGCAATCACTATTCAAATCCACAGTAAAAGCAGTCTGGATGAACAGTATTATTTGAACAGTATTTGTGCGATCTCATTTAGCTTATAAGACGAGCGGTATACCCGCGCGATGCGGCGGCTTTTTTTTATCTATGTAAAAAATTAATTGCTTTTATATGAATTGTATTTTATTATTTTAATATTTAGTTAGTATAATTATAATTGATAAAATCTATGTAATCAAAATGGAAAGTGATCCGTATATTTTTTAATTGTAGATAACCTAAGTAAATTTTTAATTTTTTTTTAGTTTAATTTTTTCCCAGGTAATATTATATTTAAAATATTAAAAATGAAAATATTGTGAATTTGTTTTTAAGAAATAAAGTTAAACAAAATTTTTTTTATAAGATTTATTAATGATATTATTATATTAAATGTATTTAAGAATATTGATATTAATTTTTTTTAAGGAAAAAATCCTAGGTCATTTTTTTCCTCTCTCTATATATTTATAGGCGATAATATTCAACAAATTTTTTCTTATGTTATTCGATTAATTCATTATATTATTATATAAAATGTATTTAAGAATAATGATATTAATTTTTTTTATTCAAAAAATCTTAGGTCATGTTTTCTTCTCCCTATATATATTTCTATGCAATAATATTCAATAAATATTAGAACATATAATTAATGATAGACTAAAAATATTCATGAACCTTTAACATAAAATAAAAGAAAAAAAAATTACCATTGCTATCACTGTTAAAACAATAAAAATTATTAAATTATCCGGAGGGAAAAAAATATTAACAGAAGAGCAAGCAAGAAAAACAATTAAATTATTATTATAATAATAATAATAATAATAATAATAATAATAATTATTATTATTATTATTATTATTATTATTATTATTATTATTATTATTGTGTTAAGTACAAAATTAAAATTCGAAGAGAAATGTTTTTTTATGTTAAATATAATTTGAAGGACAAAATTGAAATAAATCAAAGCATGGATACTAATGAAATTAAATAATTTGAAAGAAAACCGGAAATCAAAAGAATTAGGACCGAAATGAAACTTTAATTTATAGTTAATTTGCATGGAAGGATAACATTGAAATAAATCAAAACTTTGAGACTTTAAAAAATATGGATTCCAGACCAATTTCCGAAATTCAAAGTCTGAGGACCAAAATGAAACTACAATATATACTTAATTTCAATTGAAGGACGAAATTGAAAGAAATCAAAACCTATATAATAACAATAAGGACCAAATTAAGACAATTCGAAGTGCAGGGACCGAAGTGAAAATTGAGAAAAAACAGCTGCGCTGACGTCAGCATGCGCAGGAGGAGAGAGAAAAGGGGTGAAATTTTTCAAACGACCATTACACCGTCTACGGCCACCTTGGTAGTACACGCGCCGCACCGGAGGGAAGCTCACATGCCTTAAAATCGTTCTAGACGCCGGGAGGCCATTTTTGGACGCCGCATGAAGCCGCACGCGCCGTCCGAAAAACGCGTGAGCGTTGGAACGGACGGCGCGTGACTCGACGCGCTAGAAGTTTTCGGCGAAAAAAAAAATAAAAAAGTGGCTAATTACCGTATGGCCCCTCACCCCCAGGGCGTGTTTTTGTCGTTATTGGGGGGCGAATTCGTCGCTGCACTGTTCAGTTTAATGTTTAAAAAATAAAAAAACCGGCCGGCTGAGCCGGACCGGTCCGGGCCGGACTGGTCAATGACCGTCCAGCCCCCGAAAATGGCGGCGTTTTTTGTCTTTTTCGGGGGCTAATTTCGTTAATACACTGTTTAAAATCGAAAAAAAAAAAAAAAAAAAGAGGACCAACACCCGCGATGCACCGAGTGTTATTGCCAATGAACAGTGGCAATGAGTCTGGTGCTACAGTAATGAATAGTGAACGGTGCGATGCCTTTTAGGTGTTTTGTTAATAATTGTAAGAGTTGCATTAGCATAATGCAAGTTGCCTGCTTTCGAATTTGACAGAATGGGTCTTGGCTGATCTACCGCTCTATATGGCTGGAGAGGTCCCCAGCCTAAGCCACTCTTCTTCTTTTTTCTTTTTCAGAATACATACTTTCCTTAGCTCATTCCATATTATATAATAAATTAATTCCATCAAAAATCAGTTTAACCCATCAATTGAACAATAATCTGCAGTTTTTACAATCAGTTTAATATATATATATTGTCGAGAATCTGACACCCGATTGAGGAGGATCTGAGTAGAATGAACGATCCATTGGCCCTGTATGGACTCGTATTACTAACTCCTATTGCGAAGAAGAAGAAGAAGAAGAAGCGGCGATGCAGATAAAGAATGTGAGTTATTTATCCTTGTACTTCATCAAAATTAATAAATCAATCCCATTAGTATAAGAAGAAGAAGAAGACTGCAATGCAAAGCACGCAATTTATAAATAGGTAATACAGGTTCTGGTGAAACAATTAAACAAACAAAGTGACGCAGATACAAAATATGAATTGTTTATAATCTAGTCCTTGTAGCCCATCAAAATTATCTACTAAAGTTTAGAAAAGTGCTAAACTATTAGAAACTTGAAGAATATGAGGATAAAATATATAGTTTATGAAACTACAAAGACCAGTTAATTATTTTTATTTAAACTAGAAGGACCAAGTTATAGTTTACTGCTCTAAGAAAGCCAGCAATGCCCTAGCTGGCACCTGAGACCACCATGTGGCGTGGCTGAATGAAAGGACAAGGGGATGCCATGGTGGTCGTGCAAGCATGGACTGTCGTCACTGGTGGTGACTCCGGTTGTTAATGCACAGGCTCTACCCCATCCAGTTCGGTTGCTAAGGTCAGGCCAATTATCCCCAGAAGCTGGCGGGCTTTTATTTCTAACATCACCGTGGCTTTTGTGTAGGCCCTTTTCTTGTGGGCCCACTTCTCCGGTTTGACACGTGCGGCGCACACTCTTGCTTCCCACCCATACATGTATATATACACACGTACAATTCCTTCGTATGCTGCTCCTGCAGTGCAGGAAATTTGGTGAAGGTTCTGGACCACTTTAGCATCCCTTGGCTGCATACAGCCTGGAAATGGGATCCGCGTTGACCGGTGTAGGAAACCCCAGCCACACGATAATGGTTAAAGGGAGAGCACGAACAAATTATAGGACGGGAGGATGGTGACTGGAGAAATAAGCCAGAAAAGTTGAGATGGGAGAAAATCTCGATGTAAACTAGACGCGAGAAAAGGCGCGTGGGAGAGGGCACTCGATCTGGGATGGCCGGGGCCATTTAATTAAGAGGAAAAAAATAAAATTACAAAGAACGTCTGAGCCGCGTACGGTTATTAATTTGTTTCAAGAGTGTTTTTTTTTAAATAAAAAAAGTTATTTTTATTTAAAATTAAATGTTTTTGGTTTGTTTAGATATTTTCATGTGATGATATTAAAAATAATTTTTAAAATATAAAAAATATTATTTTGATATATTTCTGAATGAAAATCACTACACATGAAATAAAATTTATAATCAATTTATTGAATTTTTTTCAAAGTTAATATTCAAAAAAAATATTTTTTGGATCTACTAGATTTCTTTTAAGTGTGTGCATAGCTAAAAAATATTGAAACACCAATCACTCCAACGAACTATTATTTTGGTGATAGGAAATAATGAAACAAGGTAATTTTCAAACCCGTTCGGAAATTATTGGAAAAATACTTTTTGAAAACTTTTTCTGCTTTAAATTATTTTTTTTAGTATTTTTAGATCATTTTGATATACTAATATTAAAAATATTTTTTTTAAAAATAAAAAATATTATTTCAATGCATTTTTAGATAAAAATTACTTTAAAAAAAACACAGAAGATTTTTTTTCAAAATATTTTTTGTTTAAAAATATATTAAAAAAAAATTCTTAAATTTTTTTTTGACATCTAAATAATATAAAAAAATTATTTTTAAAATATATTAACACACCGGCACTATATATGCGGTACAATGGTATGATAGACAAATCATGATGGTAATAGAAAGGATGTCCATCATTTTCGTGGTTTACGATATTACGCGAAGCTGATCACTGGACCTGCCCGTGATCGAAATGTGGCTGACACGGGCATGACATCTATAGGCAGCTGTGAGAAGGGCGTGAACACACGCTCTCGCGCACCTCGCGTGTGAATTCAGGACATGCCACTGGTGTGTAAAAGTAACCGGAGAGAGACCACTTTTAAATGTTACTAGTTGGATTGCCTGCACGCCGATGTAGTATGGGCGGAACAAATAATATTTATAACTGTTGAGATTAAAATATAATATTTAGTATGTAAAATTTGATATAATAAAAAAGATTAACATCCTTTATTATAATAATAGTAAATCAAAGTTTTAACTTCTTCAATTATCATCACCATCACTGTCAAAACAATAAATATTATTCAACAAATCTCAGAGAAAAAAAATATTAATAAAAAAGCATGTAAAAACAAAAACTAAAAATATTATTATTATTCTTAATATTAATATTATTATTGCTTTAATAACCGGAAGAAAACGAAATTAAATCAAAGGCTTAAAAAAACCTAAAAACATTAACAAAAGAGCAAATGAAAAAATAAAATAAATGAAAAAAACAATAAAAATTATTGACTGGAAAAAAAGTTATTTGACCTGAAAATCTATACAAAAATATCACACTACATTGCGGGCTGAGTAAAAAGTTTGTATAATTGTTAAAAGAATAAAAATTATCAAATTATCCTGAGAGAAAAAAAACTAAAAAACATTAACAAAAGAGTAAGTAAGAGAAAAATATTAAATTATTATTATTATGATGATGATAATGATGAAAAATAAAAAGCTAGAAAATCATAAAAACTTTGACAAAAGATCAAACAAAAAAATAAAATAAAAATCATCAGGTAAAAAAAGTCATATGACATAAAAATAAAAATAAAAAAATGAATAAAAAGCTAAAAGAAATAAAAAAAAATATAAATATCAATTTCCAAATGATCATAGATATAAAATAAAATTTAAGAACTATTTTTTTTGAAAAATAATACCACCCCAACAAATAAGAAAATAACAAAAATTAAAAATCAAAGCTAAGCACACTTATATATATAATTATACACACACACACACACACACACACAAAAGTAAGGATTATTCTTGAATTAAAAAGAAATAAAGGGATTAAAATAAAAAATTAAAAGTAATAGGGCTGAAATGAACATTAAATATAAAGGGATTAAAATCCAAAATTAAAAGTATAAGGGCTGAAATGAAATCAAATATATTATCTATTTTAATCAAAGGACAAAACTGAAGAAATTAAAACTACTGTACCTAATAAATTCATCCTTTTCAATCCAATCCGGAAATTAAAAGAAGGAGGACCGAATTGAAAAATGGACATTGAATCAATTCCAATCGGAGGACCCAATCGAATTAAATCAAAACTTATATATCAGAAATCAAGACCAGAAACGAAATTGAAAATGAAGGGACTGAAGTGAAAAGGGTGAAAATAAAGGGGACTCTCTTGCACGTGTACGTGCAGGAGAGAGAGAAATATGGTCAGCCGCGTCCACGACCGGTTTTGGGTGAAACGCGCCGCGTGTGGAGGAAGACCACACGGAAGCGCACCAGAATAGACGCCGGTAGGACATTTCCGGCCACCATATAAGCCGACACGCGCCACCTGAAAAGGGCGTGAGGCGGAATACTGTCGGTCTCGTGGACCGCACGCGCCGACAGTATTTCAATAAATAAATAAATAATAATGGTAAATTACCGATATATCTCTGTCCTTAATTAATTAATTTTACCTTATTAGGGGCTATAACCGTAATTAGCCATTTTATAAATATTAAAAAAAAAAGGTTCTGGCGGACCGGACCGGTCCGTACGCGCGCAATTACACCCTTGACCCTTAGCCGGAACCGTTGTTTTGTCCTATTAACATGGCTAAAATCGTTAAAACATTGTTCATCAGAGGAAAAAAAAACAAAAAAGGTGGATGAACTCGCGCGATGGACGGACAAAAAATGTCCACTGCACAGTGCAATGTGTCTTGTGCTACAGTGAAACACTGAGCTCTTTTAGATTATTGTATAATTCCACGCGATAGCGTAATTTTTATTTTTATATTAATTATAGTAAATAAAATGTAGTCTTTATATGGTTTGTTGAAATTTTTTTTGAACCAGAAACATGGTATAGATTTTCTATTTTTTTTTTCTCTCTCCCTTAAAACGAAAATCACTTGGTAGATTAAATTAATTAAGTTGTCAAAAACATGTTTCATCGTATACTTAAGGAAAAAGGCTGTCTTGTAGACAGGTTGGTTATGGTAGGCTCGCCTGTGTGATCGGGATCAAATTATAGGCGTCGATGGAGATGTTCGACATCAATTTGCAATAAAAACAAACAAACAAATATTCATTTATATTATTTAGCCATTAAAATATCGCCAGACACCGCAAAATAATTTAAATGATCCTTGTGCTCATAAAATTGTTTTTAATTTAATCATCTTCGTCCATTTCAAGTTCTTTTTTAATTTAATTTAATTTAATTTATAGAAAAGGAAAAAAAAACTAAATATGTAGAACGATTAATGAGAAAAAACATTCTTTAAAATAAGATAATATTGAATCGATTATGAAGACTAATTAATTGCTTTTTAAAACCAAAAGGACTGTTCAGCTTATAAAATAAACTGAACACTAATTAATTAAGATAATATAAAGCGTGTAGAAAGATTAATGAGAAAACATATTCTGTAAAATAAGATCAGGCGCTTCTCTGAGTGGTTGTTTTTTTAAAAAAAGAATTGATTTATTTTTATTATTATTATATTTTAAATTAAAATTTTTAGTGTTTTCAGTTTATTTTGATATATTAATATAAAAAATATTTTTTTTAAAATATCGTTATATTTCTAAAAAAAAAAACTTTAAAATACGATATCAATACATTATCAAACTTAATTTTGTCCTCGAAGCCACTCGACAAAAAAGAAAACAAACCTACGGAGTTCATAGCCCAAACATGCGCAGGGCATTCCTATGATCCATCCATCCATCTCTCTCCCTCTCCCTCTCCCTCTCTCTATCCACGAGAGAGAGAGAGAGAGATCGTCGTCTTGGTTTTGATGTTCCCGAACAACCTCCTAGGTGATTTGACATGTTCATAGCCCCCACCATCCCCACCCCCATCATATCAAATCTTTGCCCTCCTTTAAACTCCTGTCTTCTTTACACGTGGGCGGCTCCGATTCACTTCTCCTCTCTGTCTCCCACAACACCACCACTCACCTCTTTTCCCTCCAAATCCTCTCTCTCCTCCCCTTACGTGGCAGCTACCGTCATGCCCACCTCACTGCTTCCCTAATGGTCCGAAACCATTCCAGGATGCTAAACAGTTTTACTTTTCAATTATTTTGATAAAATCAAAATAAAAAAAATCAAAATTATTTCGATAAACAACTTTCCCCGCAAATCTATTTTGAAAAACAATATCCACTAGCTGCAAAATTCATCACAAAACCCTGCATGATATCGCTACCCAAAATTACTAGTGCTTGCTTGAGTAACACATCCTCCTCGACGCTTATTGATCTTCACTTAAGAAAACTATTTTCCAACACAGAGAAGATAAACGATTTTTCTATTATATGAATTAGATTTCTAGATATTTATCATACATATATTTAGATTCACGCTCAAAATAATTCATGATGAGCTTCCTATGATACAAACCCTGCCATAGTATCTGGCCATGGCAAGGACAAATTTGAAAAAAAAAAGAAAAATCCCTTTCGTTTTCTAATGTACAGAAGAGTCGAACAACGTCATTATAAACAGGCAGCCCACTTTCTGTAGCTTGTGTCGGACACGTGGCTCTTACAGCTGGAACCCACTTAGCCAGATACCATAATGATTCCAACAGAAAAATATAGATAATTATGGATTTTCACGAGGGTAGTTTTGTCAAGATAAAAAGAAAAGGCTGGTCCTTAGATTTAGATTTCCTGTGCGACCCCATTCGTTTTCATGTACAGATGATTGATGAGAATAATTGAAACATCATTAGACCTCACCAGCACGCTCCCTGTACATTTTGACCAAAAAGCCCAACCAATAACAAAAGTATGACCCTTTATAAATAAATAATAAATTAACTTGTCTGAATATTAATCAATCAAGTAAAACATATATATATATATATAGTAATGACAAAATCCCTCTTCCCTTAATTTATATCCAATCCCGTCCGTTCATTTTATAATCAACGCATTGAAATAAGCGAAAAAAGAAGTCTCCCTCTAATAAAGACAATGAAAATTGGAGAGAGTAACGGCGGTGGAGGGTGATGGTCTTATGACTCTTATCTACAGTTCCTGTACATCCGGTGATGAAGATCTTAGCCGCTTAATAATCGGCTCAGTTTCGGGGGCTTGGCTGGTAGCCGAGATGGGATTCTCGGAACGCGTGTCACAGCTCCCGCAAGCAGCAGCTGCGTCTAGCACGCCAACTGGGCTAGCCGGCTCAACTGGGGCCTCAGCCGACAACTCCTTATACCGAGCCGACGGACATGTGTCGATCAGGTATTCCTCCATTAGTAGGAGACAGCTTCTCGCCATTTCCTTGAAAAAGAACACATTTTTATTACACAAATTTCAATATTTCTCAAATAATTCTCGTGAAAGAAAATATTCACAAAAAAAGGCAACAAAAGTATACATTTCCAAAAAAGACACCACTGAAAACAAAAACTATTATTCACACCCATAAAAACGTTAATATTTACTTTGTTCACTCTCTCATGAAAGAACTGCCCACCACCAGCTTCCCGAAGTGTAGTATCACAATTCTTGCCGGCAGCTGACATCACCGCAGCCGCTGCCACCGTCGACGGTGTAAAGCCTAAGAAATCAATCACTGCAAAATCCAAGAAAAACTTTAAAAAAAATTATGAAAATTGCAAGACACGATTCAGAGTTTCGGGTGAGGATTTGAATTACCACGGGTGGTGTTGAGAATGAGATCCGAGGAATATTTCAAGAGCCGATTGAAATTGTCGGGTCTCGTAGAGGAACAAGAAGGGAGCTTTGAAATGAAGTAATCAAGATAATCGAATGGAGTGACAGATCGTAATCTCCAATTGAGATTGGCCATGACTCGAAGCTCCATTTTTTGAATGTTCCTGGGTTCAAATATGAATCCGGGTTCAAGTATTTGAAGGTCTAATAATAATGGCACATCGGGTTCTTCCATTTTCGCAGCTAAAGACAAGCAAGCCACTGATAGTAGCTGAAACGGCCATCCATTTTCCTGTTTCGGTTAACAAAATCAGAGCTTTGAATGAATAAAAAATCAATTTGGCGTGCAATGTGTGCATTCGCTTGCCCGGAAAATCTGACATCTTGATGGGAAAGTTGAAAAATGGAATATTTTGAAGACAGATTTGGAAATTTCCAGGACTATGTGGGAAATGGAGTTTTAAAGGGAAAAAAAGTGGAAAGTGCTTTCTTTTTTATTTACCGGAAGAGAATAGGATGAAAGAAAACGGTCGAAGTAATTAACAGAGAGTAACGCCGTCAATGGCCTGAAGGCATAGTGAGCATGCACCTGCATTTCCAAGCAATGAATATCACAACCACATCTACGAATAAAATTATCTTAAACGTATCTATACGTGTAGCTACCTTGAGGATCCAGTTGATGGAATCTTGGCGAGCCGTGATGTCAATGGAACGGTGACGACAACGATGGAAATAATCAGACAAAGGCATGAAGTGAGATTCCGAGTCAATGAATTTGGTGATTGTATTCTCATCAGATGGTGGAGGAGGGACGGTGGACGACGACGGGGATTGATGGCAGCTAGAGATCGACATGCCAGCATCCTGTTGGACCACCTCACTGGCATCTTCACCACAGTAAAGGCTGTTATCTGCAGAAGCACAGTGGTCTGGAGAGTGAGACATAGTGAGGGTTGCCGTGAGCGCTTGATGGGAGGATAACGGCATTCGTGGCGGCGGGAAGAGGGGAGAAGAGATTGGTGATGGTGTTTGGAGGTGGGTGTTTGGTTTGGGACATGGCTTGGTTATGAGTCTTCTGGGGATAACATGTTTCAGGTTCGTGTGTGTGTGTGTCTCTCTCTCTCTCCACTCTCCACTCTCCACTCTCCACCTTAATGGTTTTTTTTCTTCTGTTTTTTATGCTCTCTAGAACTTTTATTAATTAACAGGGGAGACAGTGTTTACACGGTGGGGGTTAGACAATGTGAGAGATAGATAACGGTGATTTTGTGTTTAGGATTTTTTTCACGTGGGTTTAGGAATGGTGATTTTGTTTTGAGTCTTTTGACCACTGGTAGAAAGAAAGATGAGCTTTCTGCAAAAGAAAATCCCTTTTCTTTTTTATTTTTTTACTGTAAAATGTAAAATGTTGTGTGAATATGTATTTTTATATTATATTGATGTTAAAAAATATTAAAAAAAACAATTATTATTCTTCCAATAATGTAGCAACTACTGTAGAGTTTAAACGCAATAGCTACTAGATATGACTACTGAGAGTGACCACCATACAAATGGCGAAAGCGACTGGAAGATATACGAGGGTCAATTTTCATCAGCTCCGGAGATTTGAATGCCACCACTGTTAGCGACGGTGATGAACATGTTTACACGGCGTGTGTGTGTTCGGATCCATAATTATTTTTTGTCTGCGACGATCTTCCAAATCAATATCCTTCACCACTCGATCCTGTTATCCCGTAGCTCCTGTTTGGTAACCTGAAGTAAACCCTGGACAACTTGTCCAGGCAAATCATATAAATCTTCCCAAAATAAATGGGATGTCGATTTTCGTATAGCCTTGCAAGAAATATGGAATTGAATATCATTTTCACCGCTTTTAGTCAATGTAGAGTAAAGTTATTTGACTTTTTGTGATAGCTGTAAAGCCCCTGTAGGCTGAAGAAATTTTTTGTAGCCTCTCGCAATCAAGCACCCTATGGCTCTTGCCTCTTGCAATGGAAATGGGTTCCGTACCCTTTATCGGGGACATATAGATGTATTCGTGTCGAGCGGTGAAGGCATCATCAGTGTGCAGATTCACTGCAAAATTTGCAGCTGTGTGAATTTGGTTTCATTCAGTACATGCCACCTTTGCTTTTCTTTTCTTTTCTTTTTTCCATGGAGGGGTTAGGTGCTTTTACAGTATACAGACTCATCTTGCTGAGCAGATTGTAAAAAGTTGATGGAACAATTTTCCTGAATCAGCCTCTGATTTTACTCAAAATGAATCGACAATTTCTGTGTTTTTTGTTTACTAAAATGGCATCAAGTCAACATAACCATTTGCATGCTAACCATGGGTTGGTGCCAACATAACCCTCCATGAATTTTAGAATGTTTGTTCGAGGCATCAAACAATTGCTGTTCTTAATGGAGAATATATATGGACCCGACTAATTCCAACACAAATTTCAATCACCGAATTCAACCGTGCTTTCCTTGCCAAAGTGACACCTAAAAGGACTTGACTTGGGAGTTCTTCGTTCCTGTTCCATTCTAACTTCATTTTACTTTTATTCACGAAAATTGGGTCCGGCAGATCGATGACCATGGAAAAGGGTGGAAAGCTTAGTCACTGTTGACTCCCTGACTTGCTAAGAAAATCGTGAAAATTCCTCCAGTGTGGAAGATGAGACAGGAAGATAAACCTTGTTTGTCACGTTTAAAGGTGTAACAAATGCCAAGACAAACAGTTCGTCAAAATGTAATCAACATGCAAAGCCAAAAAAAGAAAAAAAAAAGTATCTGATGGAGACTCAATTCCATTTCAAGTTACTTCAAAAGTGGTTTTGAAAAATCAAAACACTAGCTCAGACACAAGACTGCTAAAAAATATGTTGCAAGGAAATATTACTGTGGTTAATTACACTCCGACATCCATAGAAAAGACAAACGTTAGGTTCCTCTGGAAAAAGAAAAATCCTTAATTAGCAAAAGTAAAGACTGCTGTTCGCAAAGCATGACAGATTTTTATCGCCATTGAAGAAGCAAGATAGATGCGAGAGGTTCATCACAAGCAAGAATTAAAATTAACAACAGTTTGTAGTAAAGGAACATGAATTAGGTTCTTGTTTACAGTGAATATATATATATATATATATATATCATCTTCCATGTATAGTAGAAAAATTGAAGATCATTACAGCTTCCATTTAATATTTATAAATGATGACAAGCTTAGACCTACCAAATCGAGTTGGTGTGCCCGGCTCAACCCCCTGTATAAATATATTTTCCAGTTCTGGTTTGATAGATAACATTGTTGCCCCGCTACGAAACCCTAGGAGGAGGGCAACAATTCAGAATGTTTTCTATTTTCACTTCTTATCGGCTCTTCCTTGATGGCAAGCAAGAGCTCCAAACTTAGAACGAAGGGAAAAACCTGTTGAGTTTCCAGGGTAATGCATAGAATTCCTCGGTCCTGGTGTCTTGACCGAAATTTCTGAACTTCGCCCACCAGTGCCTGCCACTGTCTCGGCGGGTCGAGATGTGCCCCCGACCGTGAGTGCAGTCCAGGAAATATGCTATTATAAGTGCCACTGTTGCCGGAGACGAGAAGATCACTTGCACTATATCGTTGAACTGAAGAGAAATCAGAACAGCTTCGTCAGAAAATGATGAGCTTATTGGAGAACGACCAAGCTAGCTATGAGATAGAATGCAAAAACCAATCACACGCACCCAGGTGGCACCAGTGTGGACGGGGCCACGACCAGAAAGCAAAAGGTATTCATTGAAGTATTGTGGCACAGAAAGTCCCATGAAGAGAGAAAAGCCGAGGATGAACTTTGTTCTGAAGCTATTCAGGTTGCAGAACTGGAGAAGTCCCAGACCAGCAGAAGCTGCTCGCCCCAAAATAATACAACAGTTAGAAGTCGATTTAAACCAGTTAAGTATATCTAATTCCAAGAGCTGTTACAAAACAAGTTGATTCTTTCACTGGAGGAATTCCAGGTACACAATATGTTGACTTTCAGTGGTCATTCCTCTTCTAAAATCAGGCAAACTGTCTCGGAGAACATCATTTTACTCCTTGTAAAATCGACTAATAATTTAGAATCCAGCCCCAAAATAATAGAAAAGTAATACTTACCCACATAGGCGAAGAGGACACAGTAGAGAGCTGCCACAATTGACAATGGTATAGAAGCAAGAACAGCGCCAAATTTTCCTGCAAAAGATGGATTGCAACACCATAAGATCGATTACTGTGTGAACAATATAAAGATGGTGCTAAATTTCTATTTGCAAATTGATCAAGATTTCCAAGTCGAACGAGAGGGAAAAAGAAAAGGAGCCTTTTCAATATGACAGTAGTCGATAATCATGACAGGAAAAAATGAGAATCTAATAACATTGCAATGCAATGTGGAATGTGGAATACTACACCTAACACAGAAAATAAAAGCATGAAGCCAGCTGCTATTTGAACGACTCTTCGACTTCCAACTCGTGTTAATCCCACAAGACCTGCATTTTCACTACAAGCATAAAAGAGCAAAATTAGATTACATAGCTAGCTGGAGAGAATGATAGAATTAGGACATCCATCAATTCAGTACACCCAACGGCAGCAGTATTTTACATCCATGCATGAATTGGAGCATCCTAAATAAGCAACATTATAGTTTGTAAATCAAGATCCATAACTCTAATCGATCGAACCAAATTCGGCTTTCATTCAGTTTTCCCTCTTGCAGCACCAAACAATAAAACAAGTTTTACAACCGAGACAATGGAATTCCCCACCATATCGGCCATGGACATGAAAGTTTGTGAAGCATTTTGCTTGTAGATTATAAATACAGTAAAGTATAGTCAAACGAAGGCCGGGTTAGCAGGACATTCTCAATGAACAATCCACTCTTCAACAAAAGCAAAAAAGACTAAGTTCGATGGTTTAGAGTCATTACACTGAAACAGAGGACCCATTTCCTGTTCCGAACAATCCACCGATAAGAGTTCCGATTCCCTGGGTATTATAAAAGTTAGAAAAGTGATTTGTGTCCAGAAACAGCAAACGGAATGTAACGGGTCAGAAAAAATATATAAAGAGACACCATTGGATCATATGCCCTACCAGCCATCCAACACCACGGCTGAGTACAGAAGGAGGCAGATGGGTGGCACTCGCATATTGATATGTTGCAATAATGGCACCAGTAGACTGCAGAAAAATAAAACCAACACCAATAGAGTTGAATAAAAAAGAGGAGTGCTTGTTAGGAAACTTTCGGCAAGGAAGAATGATCATCCACGAGCATAATTTAGAACTGGCTGAATCCTCACTGTCAGCAAGTTTAGCATAGGAAAACCA
Organism: Salix caprea; assembly: GCA_964035475.1. Lineage (NCBI taxonomy): Eukaryota > Viridiplantae > Streptophyta > Magnoliopsida > Malpighiales > Salicaceae > Salix > Salix caprea. Next base: position 6,548,797 of record OZ037760.1, read on the forward strand.
TTTTGTTTGGCATCTACAATGCAGCAAAACATACCTCAACAACTGCGACGAGACAAGCACCCATCATGGAAAAAATATCGCCAGCATCAAAAGTAGGACCTCCCCATTGAAATGGATATGGAACCCTTATCCTGAACACATAATTCAACTTGTGAGTTTATACTATTAATAGTATGAATGCCATTAAACGATTCAAGCTTTGGTTAATAGATCTAAGCTCACCACGGAGCGGCACCAATGAGCCCAGCACGATCAACACGACAGCTAAGTTGGGTAAGCGGAGACTTATTATTATATGCACCAACAGCAGTCAAAACTGCTGCATATGCCCATACAACTGCAACTGTGAGGAGGACTGCATACCGACTGTACGTACTGCACCTTGATTTCATCATATGAGGAACATACTGCAATATCATAAAAACTCAAGAATATCAGATAAAAAATGTATCCAATTGGAGCACATGATTGGATAGAAAAAGTTCCTTCCATTCTCAAATTTAACATACGTTTTAAAAGAGAACATCCTGAGGACACAAGGCCCTCGCTTAGGAAACTAATCCTGCTACTTTGTTTTCCTACTAACAAATGCAAATTTATTGAAAAGATGGCGGCTCATGCTAATAATCTCTTCCACGGACAAGGAATATACACATAAATATCAGTTAAGATCGTTACATGTATGTTTTCAATTCTAAAAATAATGTACTCCTTTGGTTGACGATGAAAAAACCAAGAACGATCAAGGATGTCGCTCACCTGAGATATGAGGACCAACAGAAGAAGTGCTGGGAGTCCAATTTCCACACATTTCGCCAGCTACAAGCATGAACCAAGGGATAGCAAGTTAATCCCCGACCGGAAGAAAAAGCAGCACTGAAAAAACTAGTTCCTTCCATAGCACAACTAGCTTCATAGATCAAGTCTACTAGACAGCGCAAAGCTAAAACAGCCATGTATTCAAACTAAAATATCTTTTGAGGCAACCCTGCTAAAGATATGAACACAAGTTTTTCTAAGGACTGCTATACGCTTTCCAGTTGGGGATTGTAGGAACAGGGGCAAGATTAGTCAGGAAAGCTGTTGGGAAATGCACCGAGAAGGAAAGATGTTTAAGACATGGCTAAAGTTGTTGTTGTCTAAAAATGATCAGTGGTATGAGCTCAAAGAAGAAAGACCAGAAGTCTTTCTGAACAGGCTTTGTGAATTATTTTGAAGCACAACCACCAATAGCAGAGGTTTAGAGCTTGAGAAATTATCGCTCTAATCTCTATAGATTAATTGCCCCCGCGACAAAAAGTTGAATTGGGTGTTTAGCCATCTTACTTGTGGGAATCCATGTGCATAAAACCCTAGTCCAGTGAGAATCACAACAGGTATTGCAGCAAGGGGGCTAAGATATCTGCATCACAAAACATGAAAACCAAGCTTCCTTGAGCAAGTGAACGATGCATCAAGTCATCCCAAATGCACTAACACGCTATCACAACATCATACCTCGCAAAAATTCTCCAGAATCCAAGGAAACCAATTATCATTTGAAAGAATGAAGCGACAATGAGTGCTCCTTGTACAGCTCTCATAGATTGCTTAAACCTCTAAACCAACCACAAATGTGATAGAAGAATTATAATCAATAATAACTTTAACTCTTATAACTTTCCTCGTGCTCTTTCCAGTATAGCAAGCAGTTTTAATCATTTCCTTTCATATTATCCGAGTAAAAAAAAAAGAGAAAAGTTGGAGAATTGCATTCTCAAAATGAGGGAGGGAACAAAACTAACCTGCCGTGGGCTAAGAAACATGAAATTATTGTTATTGTTGTTATTGTTCGTAGATAAAGCAGTGGTAATTGTGGGGATAATAAAAGCATAGGATCCTCCAATAACCACAGGAAGACGAGTGCCGAACCAAGTCTGCAAAAGAGTGTTTATCCCCGCCACGAAGATCAAAGTGTTGATCACCTCAGCCTTCTCCACCTAAAAAGTCGAGACAAGATTTAAAAGAAAATTATAGAAACACCAACTTGAAACCAAAATCAAAATCTGTAATCACATGGGGTCTTTACATTGCCACCTCCCATCAAAGGAACGACTATGGAAGCAATGATCACACTAGTCCCGATCATCACCAGATAATGCTGAAATCCAAGCAGTATTGCTTCAGCTGTATCCAACAGAACAAGGCTTTTAAAATCAAATTGATTTTCTGTATAGAATATAGTTTTAATAGCACCATCGTCGGAAGCAAGCACTAAAATTACAAATAAATATATATTTAGTGAATCATTTGTCCCTTTTTTTTTTCTTTTCGAGGTGAAATTTTGTTTCGGTGACTTGAAACATAGAAGAAACTGGAGAACGATAGATTTAAGTATTAACGAGTCTCTCATTTATCATATATCCTAATTCATTTTAGGTAAGCAATACCATATATCCTAATTCAATTTAAATTAAATAAAAAAAAATAGATGATTCAAAAGTTCCTCTTCGTTTTCCCCCTCTGCTTTTCTCAGTAACGAAACAACTCTTTTGAAACAAGAGAAAATAGTAGCGCGTTAGGTCATTGATCGTCAATACAACATTCGGATTTGAAAAAATAAATGAAGTAAAAGTTAAGCTTAACAAAACATAAGCAAATGGAGTGCTCGAAAGTAGAAAATGGCAGAGAACTGTTATCTTTTAAATTTCAAAAACTCACAAATAAGAAAAATCCAGTAAACAGAAATGAATGGCAGATAAAGAAGAACAAGAAAGCGCGGGAAGTTCATCAGCAGGAACTCGCAAAACAAAGCAACAAGAACAAATATTTACAATTTTCATCGTGCGATACAAGAGGACGTGTATTGATGAGCAAAAAACAGAAGAGGGACGACAAAAAGAAGAAGAAACATATAGGCAACAGAATTTCCAAAATGCTTTCATACTTAAGACGCAAACAAACTGGGGGGGAAGAAAGAGAGTAATTACGCCAAGGAGGAGAACTGGATACGCAGAAATCAATGTCAGGGTGCTGGTCCTTAATAGGAAATGGAGCGAACTCATCAACTTTGACAGCGCCTCCCACTGCCATTGTTTCTCTGTTTGTCTCAGAAGCATACAAGAAGAGGCTATAATAAAGAGAGAAGTGTTGTAGCGCTACCCTGTCAGAGGATTAGGAGTTAGGAGTTAGGCAGTGATTGTTGTGACTAAATGCTATCTCCTTTTCTTTCAAGCTTTTAGGATTTTCTTTTCCTTGTTGGAATTTGAGGGAGATTTTATTTTTGCAAGGAAGAAAGCTACCAACTGCAGCAGATTGAGAGTGACTTCTCCGCTTATATTCTTTGTACTCTTGTCTTCTGTTTTTTTTATGGGAATCCAAATGGCAGTTTTACCCCCTGTGCGATCAAGATCAAGATCAACTCATGGTTACTGACACTTGATTGAAATGTTGTCCTGATTAAGGATCTGAGGAGCGGTACGTCAATGGCTTGTTAATGGTGGGTGGCCAAATAAAACCTGCGATGGATAGGTTTTCTTTCAAGTAACGAGTTTCTTTATGGTCAAAACTGACGTTTTGCTCTTGATCTCTGTTAATAATGTATCTGTTACATGAATGAATCTCCAGAAAAAATAGAATTAAGAAGGAATTAGTCTTTGGTTTGGTTATTAATTAACCAAATTAATTGCTGGGAGGGTCACCAATACTTTGAATATGTTTCTCCTTGTGATGAGCCTTCGTGACTTTTCATCTGGGAATCTTGTGCAAAAACAGATGAGATTATTAATATTTTCCAAATCTAAAATCCTGTCTTCAAATCCACTCGGTTTGGTCTGCTACCAGTATCTTTAAAGTATCCACGAGTGGCCTCCCCCCATCTACTCCCCTGTTCTACTTTCCGGTCATTAAAGTAAAATATGTAAATTTATATTTAAAGTAAAAAAGAACAATTTTTATTTGGTTTAACTACTGAAGAGGTTGGTTTGGCCTCCAATGATTGCCATGTATGGAATGACCTGAAGATATATTTGTAATCCCATTCGCTTACAGTTCTTGCAGCAAGTTAGATTGGTCAAGTAATTGTCTTCTCTCCTTTTTACTTCTGATACTCTCAGCTGAACTTTACTGTCTGAAAATAAACTTCCTGCGCGATCTATGATCAAAACAGAGCTGGTCTTTTATGCAGAAATCCTTCACGTCGTCTGATCCTGGCAACAACTCCGGAGCAATTTCGACCTGCCGTCGTAGTTGTCCTTTAATAATAAAGCAGATGATTTACATTTCGTCCCGGATCCAGTGATTTGAAAGGGACGGCGATCCTTTCAGCGACACTGTTTAGCACCCTGCACCCACACTGCAGTCATTTTTATTTCTCTGCTACTACATACGCTTCTCATCTCCTGGTTTATCCCTACACTATCAATGGTTTCTCAATTATTTGGAGGTCCATCCACTACTCGGGAATAGAAGAAAAGTAACAGGCCCGCCCATAAGATTTAAATAAAATTGATGCGGGCCGGAAACTAGAACGGGCCTCAATAAAATTGATGGTATGCGAGGAAGAAAGATCCGATACATATATATAACAAAAAAAAAATGTTGATGTTTTAATGTGTTCCTAGAAATATATCATTGTTGATTACAATAATAAAATTATCCTTTTGTCTATCTGTCCGCAAATTTTAACCCTCGGGAGTACTTTGGCCATTTTTAAACTTGTGTGTCATTTAGAGATTGTTTGGAGGAATCTTGGTCTTTTTTGTTTTTATTTGCATAATGAAACTACTTATTTATCATGGGTACTCATAAGAGGACAGAGGCTGGATAAGGGTATTTTTCCTTATGATGAATGGTACAATTACATATTTGCTCTCGAGCAAAGCAAATACGGATTGGCGTTGAAGGCAAGGGTAGCGTAGGTTTTTCATGTTTTTTGTTCACAGTGAAACTAATAAAAATACCCCAGAAACGACAACAATGAAGACCCGATGTCGAGGGCATGACAATACTTCCACTCCCGGTTTTTTCGTGGTCATCACTTGGTCCGTAGGTGTTTAGGTAATTTTATGTTTTTAAATTATTTTCCTCGAGATTATTGTAGGCGTATCTGCTAGACGCGCCTTCAGGTTTCACACATACGCACTTTTCTAGCGGCGTGTGTGGTGCCGGTAGGTGGTTGAAAATGTCCAGTCTCTCTGCCCCCGGGTGCATCGCGATGTGCTCTTTCTCTTGGTAGTGAGCCTGTATGGAGAGCGGAAGAGCGTCAGTGGTCGATTTTTCTATTTTTCTCTCTTTTCTCTCTCTTGCGACCGCAAAATACATGTCAATCCTCTAAGTAAATTCGATCATTCATGTATCGAAATCTTTTTGTTTTTTTAATGGCAATGATAATTTTATACTAATGATTTCGTTAAAATTAGTTAAACAAATAAATTTATATAATTTTAAAATTAATATATTTAATTGAAAACTCGCGCTCCATATAAATTTTGCACAAATTTATTATTTAACCTAGATTTTTAATATAATAAAAAAATATCACTTTCTCAATATTTTTATAAAAAATAAAATATAGTTTCATTGGTGACGAAACAGGTATATAAATAGCTGGTATAAAACATACATCACGAGTTGCTACCCACCTATCATTTGATTGCAGTAGCTAACCTGTTCTGGTGTACAGGTTCAATCATTCACGTTGTCAATGAACGATGGCTAGCGTTGTCTGATTGAAGGAGGTGAATTTATTTATTCATACTGCATAATGGATCGAGTCAAGAACTACTAAAGTTTTTTCTGTTTGGAAAATATTTTTGAAAAAAATTATATTTTATTTTATTTTATTTTATTTTATTTTAAATTAAATAAAATTAGTGTTTTTAATTTATTTTTGAATGAAAATTACTTTAAAATACAACCTCAATTACACTCCCAAACAATCACACAAATCCTCTGCATCCACAACACAGGTTTTTCTTCTTCTTCTCGGTTTTCTAGTGGCCTTTCCATCTCTCTCCCTCCCTTTATACCCGGAGGTGGGCCTTCTTAAAGGGGAAAACTCATTTTTAGGCCTGGTAAGGAAATGGGCCAATCTGTAAGCCTTTTCTTTTATCTCCTTTTATTTATTTACATGGGAATTGGGATCCTAGTTTAAAATTTCTCCGTCAATTGCGGACCAGGATAAGATTTTTTAATGTATGACAAATATCAGTGGACATAAAACTATGTTATTAAATTCAGGTTGATTTAAAAATATTTGTCTACAAATTTAAAATTATATTATATTAGAAGTGTTCAATTGATTTGATTGTTTATTAGTATGATTAAAGTTATTTTTTAAAATATTTTTTATTCATAAATGTATCAAAATAATATTTTTTGTTCATAAAAAATATTATTTTTTATATTAGTAAATCAAAATGATTTAAAAATATTAAAAAAATAATTTAAAATAAAAAATACAAATATTGTTTTTCAAATTTTATTAAAAGAGTTTTTGAAATTCAGTGTAAAACAGTGTCTTAGACTTTAAAATCAAATAAATATAAAATAATAATAAATAAATAAATAAACTTCATTGCTCATGTGAATGATGAGTTAACGACTTTAGGCCTTGTTTGTTTCAAGGAAAGTGAATTCCCGGAATTCACTTTCCTTGCTTTCCAGTGTTTGGAAACATCCAGGAATTCCCGGAATTTGCTTTCCAGTGTTTGGTAACACTTTGGAAAACAAGTCAAAGGAAAGTGATTTACATCACTTTCCCGGTCAACCTTTTTTTTGCTCTATATTTGCGGAAAGTGTATTACGCTTCTCTTTCGCGTAATACACTTTCCGCTCCCTCACTCACTCTCGTCTCTCGCCTCTGCACTTTTTGTCGTCGTCGCAATATTCAGACCAAATTCAAGATCAATCACAATATTCAGACCAAATTCTTTAGCTTTCCTAAGCCTCTGCGTCTTCTCTTCTTTCTCTTCTGCCCTCTTCCCCATTCTCTCTTTCCTTAACTCTCTCCTTGACTCTATAAGCTTCAACCTTTCTTCTTCACTTGCACAGCTAGATAGTTTCTCTTCCCATTCTTTTCTCTTCCTCTCTCCTTCTTTCTTGTTTTGCTCCTTCGTTTGTGCCTTCTTCTCTGCTTTCTTTGCTTCCCATTTCTGCTGCTTCAGGAGTTTCTTCTTTGCGTTTTTGGCCAGTGTGGTGGGCTGTGAATTGGGTTGGTTCTCGAGGGTGTTTTGGCCATTTTGCTTGGTTTCTTTCTCTCCCTCCATTGAAGCAGGAGCGGGTTTAGGGTTTGGTTCAATTTTCAATCAAGGTTGCTTTGAAGAGGAAATGGTAGAACGATGTCGTATTTGATATTGATCGTGATGATTGATGGGCTTGTTGAGGACAAGGGCGTAGAGGATGTTTGATGGCTAATGGATGGTTGATAGATGTGTGGCAAAAACAATCTTATTGCTAAAAAATAGTTTATCAGATGCTTAATCGTTGAACTTTTAAAATAAAAATAAAAAAACGCATAAAAACATTTATTTCTTCTTATGCATTTTAAAATTCCAAGGTGAAATATGTTTAAAGCTATTTTTTGTGTTTTTTTTATCTAATTAAAATTTGGTTTGTTTGTTTTTCGTAAAATATTTTATAGAAAACCTATAAATATAAAATAAGCTATGTATGAATATAGGATATAATAAAAAAAATTCATCATTATACTTTTTAGATTTCATTTTTTTATTTTAAGTGATTAAATATTTTATATTAAATATTTTATATATATTAGATAAACTTGAAAAAAAAATTAATTTATTAATAAATTATTTTCCAATTCCTTTTCCATAACACAAACAAACACTGGAAAGTGTTTTCCAGTTCATTTTCCATAACACTGCCAAACATCGGAATTCACTTTTCAGGAATTCACTTTCCAGTAAACCACTTTCCAGGAATTCACTTTTCAGGAAACCACTTTCCAGGAATTCACTTTACAGGATTCACTTTCCAGGAAACCACTTTACAGCAAACAAACGGGGCCTTAGTAGTAAATCATAAGCGGTTCTCGATACCAGTTTCGTGAGAATCGAGGTATTGATACTGACGTTTAATATTTTGTTTTTTCTATAAAGTTTAGATGTTGAACCGATCAATTTGGTTTGGTATCTCAATGTGTTTCATTAGGTTTTTGGTACCGTTTAGGTAGATGTTTAAAATTGTGGTTGAGATTATTTTTTAAGATGATTTTTATTTAGTATTGTATTAAAATATTATTTTTTATTTTTAAAATTTATTTTTGATATCAATGAAAATAATTTAAGAATACCAAAATTAAATTAATTTCAAATAAAAAAATAAAAAAAGAATTAATTTTTTTCAAAAATATGTTTTGAAATGTAGTGACAACAAGACCTTAAGAACCAAACCATATACACTCGAGCAACTTTTTTTTATTTTCTTCTAAATTAGTTATTGATTTAATTCTTAAGAGCCTTAACTGTATTTAAATGAAATCATTTTTTTATATTTTTTTTATCAGATCAATCATCATCCAGACACTAAATTTTTGTTCCAATACCACAGGAATACCATGTGAATCCAACAGAAGTAAACCACTAGGTTCGAATCCAGAAAAATTTATTGCAGAAAAAATTGAAAAAAGAAATCAAGAACTATGAAAACACTATTGTAATTTAACGGGTAATTTGAATATAATAATTTCACAGGATTTTTTAGTTTTGTTTAATTTGACTATGATACACGGGGCTCATTTTAAAACCTCAACTCAATTGTAAGTCAACAAGTCTATTATTTTTATTTGAATAGGAAATGATATTTTAACATTAATTTGCGCGTAATTCAAATCATATTTTTAGATCACCGCGTTTAATATTTTTTAATTAATTTAATAAATTTTCTTATGGATTGTTCTCAGAGCACCTATCAATCAAATTAAAAAATAAAATAAAAATTCATAATCACTAGATCAATTTTTTAAATTATCACCCAACTTTTTCAACTAAAAGCATTTTCAAGTAGCTGAGAAAGATTGAATCAATTTTTTCGAATGGGTGCCTGAATTCTAGATAGAGCTTAAACAACTAATTTTTTTTAAATAATGAATCGTAAATATGATATAAATATAATAAAATCTCAACTTCTAGATACAATTATCTGTATTCTATACCCAGGAACAATTCATAATTTAAGACCTGAAATTATTAATTGAGTTTAAAATTAAAAAGGACAGAGTGCAGGTCTAAAAAACGAAAAGACCGTTCCTTGATTTATGATGGTTTTATTGAAATTTAATAGATAAAATTAAAAATATGCTTGGTGGAATCTGAAAGAGATCAAAATCGGAGAGCAGCGCGGCGACGAAGGAACTCGTGGACCTTTTATTCGGGAGAACGAATTTGACTTTTGAGAAGGCTGCGCCTGTTAGTATATTCGACATACAAATATATTAGATTAATGTTTTTAAATAAAAAATATTTTACACTACCATACCACACACAAAACTGTGTCTAAATATCTAAATTAATTTCATAACTCCGTGATTACATTAAACAAATTCAAAAACTACACTCTGCAAAATCTTTTCTTCTTTTTCCATCTAAGTGCTGTCACTTCTGATTATTGTTCATCTTCCTTCATCATGTTGTCCACCATTTGTGACACTCCTACCTTGGAGCCCTGATGGTCAACATGATCAATCTGTCTTATAGTTAATGGTGGATTAAGACTTATCCCTTCTATTATATGTCTAAATGAAAAAATAAATTATTATTTTTAAATATTTTTAGATCAATTTTATGTATTGATGATATTGAAAATAATTTCATAAGTGTCATAATTTTTTTAGGTTATGATTCCCATTTATTTTCTTGTAAATAGCCCCTCCATTATCTTATTTAAGGATCTACGGCCCAAATTAACGAATGGTAAATGAGAGGCATTTTTTATGATAGATAGTGAGCGAAATCATTGTCTCATGGTTTGCACCTCCACTAAAAAAAACTTTACATTGGCTATTTTATCTTTTTGCAAGGTCCCATTAATGATGATAAAATTGATTAGCAGCAATTAAGTGCTTATTTAAAAAACACTTAATTTATATATATTCCCTGGTGCTTATTTTATTCCCTGTTAATAAAATGAAAAATCCAGTGCTTATTTAAAAAACCTGGCTGGAAAATAATGTTTCATCTACCAAACCTTGCTGTATAATGATGCCCAGAGTCATGCTGTTTATTCATGACTCAATTTATATATATTAAATGTTTGGGAGTGGTTAGTGTAATTCCAAGAAGCAAAAAAAATATATGATTCGGTTTATGGATTTAATTGAGTTTAGTAAACATGTTTTTTTTTTATTATATGATAAGCAAGTGGGTAATCACAACAAATCAACCGAGCTAGATAAAAAAAATAATTATGATGACCTCCACAATAATAACATTTTTTGTTAAATTTAAAATATTCATTATATATCAATATTTTGAGAGGATTCACACAATCTTACCCTATCAAAGTGAAAAAAAGAGTGGATGGAGTTAATCAAATGATATCAAAATTACATTTTTTAATTTGTCTAAAAAACAAATAAAAAAGATGTCAATCAGCAAGATTTTAAAGGTCAAATCTAAAATAAAAATGTTCAGTTTAAAAAACAAATAATAATAATAACACGAGTCAATTTATACTCGTTTGACAAACTAATGATTCAGGTTAAGAGAACGATATACCCCCATACAAAGCTGATTGATATAAAAAAATCAAGTCTAATTCTTAATCATTCTAATATTTAATGATAAAATTAGAAAAAAAAAATGTCAACTTAAACTAATCTATCAAACTCACACCGAGATAGCCGAAACACGCGGGAAAAACTCTAATCGCTTGGCAAAACCATAACTGCCATAAACCGCAAGACACCCAAACTCAAGTCGAAACAAGTTTTTTGTTCCAGTCTCACATCTATTTTTTCAGCCAATAACAAGGCTTGAAAACACATACGTGAAACCCCTGTTACCGAATACAGCCTGGCAGTACCATGATAGACAATTTTGATGTTTGAAATTATTTTAAACATCGATTCTCTCTCTCTAATAATGAAATCCAATAGTTTAATATATAAAAAAGATGAAGTTTTGGATAAAGTTAGATCTTAGACATTCGAATGGATCTAAATTATATTATTTGCAAAGATTAAGAGCCAAAAGTATATTTAAAAAAAAAACTATAGGCACGTCATTTATTCTGTACGCCTTTTGCATTTATATCCTCATTGTTTCAATGTTTCTCTTGACTACAAAATCACAAGTAATTGATCATTGATTCATGGTCAAATTGCTAAACATAAAAGTTTTAGAGCTCAGGTGCAAAACAAAATACACGATAAATAAATAGTGATTTGTGAGTGCTTGAAACATGCTAAAAAAGCTAGATACTTTAGAGTTTTCCATGATAAAAGCCACGTGCTCTGGATCATCTGAAGGTGGTAGCAATGGTGGAAGGCACGTGCCATGGACCATGGAGCCTCTGCGAACCGCATCGAAAATAGTAGCAGCAACTGGTCGATTTAAACCGCCGTTGTCTCTGACATCTGATTGACTTGCTGTTGGTTCAACTGGATATGCCTCAAGCAGGCGTCGTCGGATATTTTTCGCATTTTTTAAAATACACTGAACATTTACTTGTAATGTGTTTTTTATTACATGGCTAGTACTTTCGTGTAAACAAAATACTTTTATTATCGGAATTAATTGTTTTATCAATAAAAAAACAAAATAAATGTTTTGATAATAATTATCAGCTAAATACCAACATAAATATTTTATTAATAATACTGTATGAATTAGTCTATTTTATAATATTAATTCATGGTAGATGTGACAGACATTATTTTTACATTAAAAAATAAAAATAGAGTTTCTGTAAAACATGGAGTAAACAATTAGTTCATCAAGAGAGTATCTTTTGATTTTATAAACCATGCAATAAACACATCCGTCGCATCCCAGGCTGTGCATTCTCGTGGGAAGTTTTGTTTTTAAACGATAAAGGTTATGATGTGGCACAAAACACTATCTCATTTTGTTTTTAAAATATTTTTGAAACAAAATAATAATTTTTTTTATTTCAAATTTTAAATATTATATATTTTTAAATTATTTTTATATACTGATATCAAAAATATTTTAAATAAAAAATAATTTAAAAAATAACTTTATCCATTATAAAAAAACACATCACTATTACCGAAGAATCATTCATGGAATCGGGCTAAAATACACAAAAGTGAATGGTAGTGTGGCTGTCAGCCCTGTATATATTCTCAGCAGCATTCTTCTCTCTGTCCTTTTCATTATAAATTTGACATCATTTAATTTTTTCATCAAATTCCAGCCTGGTCCCATTGCTTGCTCATTGGTCATATATAGCTCTTTATCAAAATTAAAATCGAATAAAACTTTCTTTACCAATTCATTTTGAATTCCTCCACCAATTAAAAATTAAAAAAATGCGACTTCTTTGCCTTTCAAATTCTTCCCTCGAAACGAGTTATTCGGTTCATTTGCTTCATGAAAAGAGATATAGAATCTCAGTGTTTGACAATGTTATAAAGTTTATTTTTGAAAATATTTTTTATTTAAAGTTCATTTGCTTAATCCATCACGAGAGAGATGAAAATTCAACTGAGTCACGCTACGCTGCATGCTCATCTCTCGAAGCAATTAAATTAACGGGTGATAAAACGGGTTGATTTTATATCTATTTTCGATAAACTATTCTTTCCAAGGATACTCCCAGGACCAGTGAATTTTAATAAAATTAATTAAGATTATGTTTGTTTTAGCGTTCTAGAAGTAAAAGTTATTCTGATAGATAAAAAATAATTATTTTTTATAAATAGATGGCCCCTCAATGCCATTGATTCGGTCAATGTCTTCTTATAAAATAAAAAAAAGGAATCCAGGTTTAATTTGAACAAGTTTAATAAATAAATATTAAGTAATATATATATATATATATTCCGAGCAGCCTTATCAAATATACCAGACAATAAATGGACAGAGAAATGCATGGCACGGGGACTTGATTTTCATTTTCTGTACATACCAAATCCAAAACCCGAAACTTCACCACTTCATGCGCCTCGACTCGATAAACTCTAGAGATAACTCCTACACGTACTGGACACGGCACTCGTTACCAGAAATTAAATTAATACATTTTATTTAAAAAAAATATTGTTTTAATAAAAGAATAAATCCAAGCTGATAATTCAAATCATAATCACATGTCTATTCAACAGTTTTTACACCCTGACACGTCAAAATCACTGGTAACTGATCCCCTAAAATACGTATTTAATTTAATTTAAATTTTAGAACTTACTTAAGAAAATTATTAAAGCAAACCTCCATTGGTTCTCTCTCCCCTGGTTAGCGAGTCCTGTAAAAACCAACCACTACACTTTTCTCGTATAAAAGCGGCACACTGACAACCCAACCCCAACATACAGCCTGCATCTGTATCTCTCTGCAATCAAAACAGCCCAAGAAGATAAATTGATCTCTCTAAAATCTCTGTAGAGAAATGAGTTATTACAACCAGCAACAACCTCCTGTTGGCGTCCCACCTCCTCAAGGTATTGATCACTCATAACCTCTTCAATTCTTTGTTTTTTTCTTCAATAAGCAATTCAAGCTTGCTTCTTTTTCCAGGAATATTAATAAAGTATGCTCTTTTTTCTTAAACGCATCCTTATTTTCTTATGAAAATCATGGGTGCTTTGCATGCTATTATGTTTTTGTTAGGGATCTGTTAGATCTAGTGAATAGTGGGGTTTTGCTGTTTTGTTTTGTTAGGTTTTCCCTTTGACTTGAAGAAATTCAAGCCTGTTTCCTTCTAGAAAAATAAAAAATAAAATAAAAGTTAACAAAGATATAAATGTATTTTTTTCCAAAGAAAATCATGTATTTTGTGTATGTTTTTTGTCAATGATTTGTAGGATTTGTTAGATCTAATGAATATTGGGGTTTTCTTGTTTTGTTTTAACAGGTTATCCACCAGAAGGATATCCGAAGGACGCTTATCCACCACAAGGTTATCCACCACAAGGTTATCCACAGGGTTATCCACCGCAAGGTTATCCACCACAAGGATACCCTCCACCTTATGCTCCTCAGTATGGTCAACCACCCAATCAACACCAGGGAAGTTCTGGGCCTGGTTGCATGGAAGGATGGTAGGTCTCAGCACCCTTTCTCCCTTTTCGATTTCATGTTTGCAATGCGAAATTTTGGTATACCTGGTTTTGATAATCTAGATCTGCGATTATGTTTAAACTGGATTCTTGTTCAAAAGAATTGAGCCATCTCGTTTGCTTACATCTCGTGTTTATCTAGCGGTTGTCGAAAAGATTAGGTACTTTTAGGTTTGAAGTTTCTATATTGCCGTCTTCAGGTAAATGATGAAGAAAGGCGGTCTTTTCATTAATTTTTTTCTATTCATATCTTGGTCAAACCTGACCTTTTTTCTTAATATTTCCGTCTTGGAATCCGCCACTAGTATCACGCTGCAACGTTGTCAGAGTTATTTTAACTAGACTGCTGCTAGTTTGTTGGTATAGCCATTTTTAATAAATTGCTAGTAGTTTAATTGTGGTGTCCATGTTCTCTCGAGTTGCGATGGTGTAATGCGTGCTGTGATCGTGGTGGTGTCCACATATAACTTGAGCCATGCCACTGATTGTGTTGTGGTTGTTTGTGATAGTGTAATGTCATGTTTCTGTTTCTGGGCACATAGAGTTGTAAAGGAAGTAGTTGAGCTTGAGTTCTGTGATTTTCACCCTTGCATTCTGTAGATTTATAATTTCATAGCAATGATTCCTCTGGGAAATGTTTTTTTGCTCTTGCTTTCTCTAGGGCTGTAACTCCTTTGACAATGTTTTTGTTGCAATGGCCAGAATGATGTTTTATTTTGTTTTGTTCTTTTGACACGTAGTTTGGCTGCCCTGTGCTGTTGCTGTCTCCTGGATGCCTGCTTTTGATGAGAGGGAAATGGTGGGATGATTCAATAGAAGTATGACGATTGATTTGCACATGGTCATTTGAATGTCCTTCACAGGGATTATACAGTGATATTATTCTTATTGTTTAAGCCCCCCCCCCTGTCCAGTTTGTTATTTCTTGTTTTAATGATTGTCTTGCATAAATAATCTGAACCTTTGCATGGAAGCGAACAATTTGTCCAACTATGATCTACTAGCTTTTATTCTAGATGTTTGTAAAATGTTTGGAATTGTGATTTCACTAAATGGAAGTACATTCATCAGCAAATTGTTTCCTCCAACTTATATAACATGTCGTCTTAACTGGTTAGATTTGGCCATCTTGTGGAAGAGCGGGAGCTAAAAAGTTAGGTTGCATAGAGAATATATGTCATTTCTTGAACTTTTGTTTGGATCACACATGTTGGAATTTTGTCTGTTCTCTATGCTTTTCTTGCGCTGCAGAGGGAAAAGTGGGAACACGAGGGAATCAACTGCCAGCATTTTTCTTTGGCATTATCGTGGTGGAAGCCATCAGGAAACCCTTTTTGGCAATGGTGCTGTTGAGGTCATTTCCTCTGTTTCCACTTCGTTGTCGCCATTTTATATAATAAGACACGTATATCAATAGGAAAAACCAGACTTTCAGATTGTACTTGTAGTGGAGTGTATACCAAAATATCTAAAAGTTGACCGGTATAAATTAGGTACACGGTGGATCGAAGAGAAGGTTGTGATGCGAAGGGTAGACTAGAATGGATTAATGCATTTGTTGCTTCCTTCACTTTCATGGGGCCAACGTCTCCTTTTGCTTGTCATCTTCCGGGAAGGGAAACAAGCGCCACCGAGTTGGCGGGGAGGGGCTTTCTCTTTTCTGTACTGTCTGCATTGCTTTGAAGTCTGGTTTTTGCGCCGGTTTTCTTGATATTTGGTGGCCGTTTGGCAATGTGGTGGCATCCACGTTTGCCAAACGGCTTCTGAATTTAGTGTTTGGATAACAAGTAAACACAGTTTCAATGTGTGGGATTCATACCAAAAATTTTCCAAAACGCCGTTTCATGCAAAGCTGGAATTTGATGTTTTTTTATCTGCGATCCATTTTTTCTGAAACGCCGATATATATATATATATATATATATATATATATATATATATATATATATATATATATATATATATATATATATATATAACACAACTTACACAAATGACATCCTCCGCTGCCCTTTTGACAAATCTATTTCTATGTTCGATAATTAAAAAAACTGGTAAGCAATATTGCGTTTTGCAGGTTAATTTTCTTAAACAATCCTAAAAAGCTTGCAAGGCAATCTCTTACAAACTCACACGAGCAATCGATCTATGCATGAGGCTCTCTCTCTCTCTCTCTCTCTCTCTCTCTCCAAAACAGAACAGCCATGATGCCGGGACCTTTCATTGCTGACTCCGAACACCACAGACCACCATTTACGACGAAACCACCACAGGAAGAACCACCTAAGCCTCCTCTACCCATCGGCATCGTCCGTTGAAGCTCTCGTCGTGGTCGGTGAACAGTACCGCAACCTTCCAACGCTGTCTCCGGCCACCATAGGCCACCATTTCAGACGCCACCACTACAGGAAGAACCACCTCGACCTCCTCTACCCGTCGGTATCGTCCGTTGAAGCTATTTTGGTGGTCGGTCGGAAGCTACTGTGCACGTGAATTAATTCACGTGCACAGGTGCGCTGCACTGTCACGCGAAGAAGACGTGAACAGTGCAGCGCACCGTTTCACTCAAGCTTGTTTTTAAGCTGGACTTGGGCTGGGCTGCCCTCGGCCCAGCCCAAGTCCAGCAAAGTTGGGCTTAGGCCCAATTTGGTTGGGTTGCCCTCGGCCCAGCCCGTTTTTTTAAAATATATATTTAAAAAAAAATAAAAAAAATATGTAGATATATATCAGTCATAATGGAACGGAAATATCGGTTCGTGATGAAATTGCAAGTAGTTTGATGGGAGAATAAAAAATAATATTTGTTTTTTCATGAATTATTAATTACATTATATTATTATAATTATTAAATTTACAATATTTAAAAAAATTATATATATATATATACACCCTTTAAAGTAATTTCACAAGTTAAAAGCAATATGAAAAGCTTGGTAACCAAACACCCAAAACTGCTTTTTTTTCAACCTCCAACTCAACCACAGTTTTAACCAAACACTTCACTGCTTATTTTGAACCATAGTAAAAACGCTTTTTTTGAAACTGCTTTTTTTCAACCTCAATCACAAAAGCAAAAGCAATGCCAAACACACTCCATAGTTGTAGTTAGGATGCCAAAATTTGGTTCTTTTAGTGATTCCTTTTCTTTATATTTTGAAATCGATTTATAGCATCTCAATATGTTTTTATTCGTTGATCATGCACGTTTTATGTGCTAGGCTTATGGGGGTGTTCGGGAGCGCTTATTAAAAATGTTTTTGAAAAAAATATTTATTTATTTATTTTTAAATTTAAATTAATAAAATTCGATGATCTTAAAAAATAAAATAATTTAATTTTAATATATTTTTAAATAAAAAATATTTTAAAAATCAACCATATTTACAAATAGTCATTTAGTCAGATATAAAAGGATCCACATCTGAGCATGGATGCCGTTGATCTTGTAAGGTTTATAAGGAAAGATTTGGGGGACAGATTATGGGTTTTATTGCCCCAGACAATGTTGTCTTTTAAGCCCGATTAGAGGTGGGCCCCTGATGATGTCTTTGGGCCTCACTTGCTGTTGACTAATGTATCGCTGCCAAAAATTCCCCAATAACCCTAGCAAGAAAAACAGAGAAAAAAGCGATTCCCAAATTGTTTTTATTTTATTTTATTATTATTATTAAAAAGAAAGAGCGATTGCCCAGGGAATGCTTCCTGTGTCCTGAAGGTTCTGTTTTAGGAGTCGAGAGAGAGAGAAATTAGAACAAAATTCACACATAATCTAAAGTTTTATGTTTGAGTTAGCCTTTCACCCTTTCAAGATTATACCAGAGTCTCGTTATTCACATTTCAAACGTCATAATGCTTGTTTTTGTGGTGTAAAAGATTTTTTGAACAAAAAAAATTAAATTATTTCTTAAATTATTTTGATGTACTTTCATAAAGTATTTTTTAAAATATATTATTTTCATATATTTTTAAATTTAAAATACTTTAAAAAATAAGTACTTTTATTATTTTTTAATACAAAGAATGTATTTTTAGCTGACACAGGCTAATCAAAATTATCCTACAAAACATACGACTCAAATGGAATAAATATGAATTGAAAATTATTAAAATAAGTTTTTGATTATTATTAAAAGGGTACTATTCATCTACCCTTCGTAAAATAAATTATTCCACTTGAATCTAATATAATTTTAAAATAAAAGCACTTCAAACTTAAATTTTTTATTTTAAAAATCAATTTTAAATAATAACTTACATATATTATTAATTAATTCAAAATATAATGAGTTATTTATAATATTTTAATTTAGAAAAAAACTAAATTGAACTTTAAAAGACAGTGCAGGCCGAAGGCACGGGCCTGACCTAAGCCTCGGTTCACACCCTAGATAATTTTTGTCCACAAATAATCTACTTTGTTTTTTAAAAACTAAAATTAAATTTATGGAATCCTAAGGTTTTATTTAGCCCTGTATTTCAAAATATTTTATTTTTTTATTTTAATTTTTTTATGATTTTAAATCAATTTCATGTGCTGATATCAATTTTTTTTTAAAATAAAAAAATTTCATTTTGATATGTTTTCATACAAAAAAAATATTTTAAAAAACAATCACAAATATATTTTTAAACAGTCATTAAGTCATGAACGCGGTTGTCAGTAAATTAAAGAGATTTGTTTCTCTCTCAAAAAATCCATTTTTGTTTTTTCTAACTTTAAAACACCTAGAAAAATATTTTGCACACATAATAATAAATAATATGGATCTTAAAATTTAAAAACACAAAAATAATTTGTAAACAAAATTCCAGACATCAATAAAATTGAATCATTTTGATTATTATCACAACAGTAAAATTCAATAGTTTTTTTTTATCATCTCGCTGATTTTAAATGAGATTTTTTTATATGTAGCAAACCAAAACATAAACAAGTTAAAATTAATTTGCATGTCAAAATAAAAATTATTATAAATTTAGGAACCGCTATATATTTTCTTCATGTTTTATATTTATTTTTTATCTGATATTTCAATTTCAATATTAATTACAGTTACTGTTTTATTTAATTAAACCTTAGAAAAATATAATTAAAAGAGAAAAAAAGTTCAAAAGTGTTTTAAAAAAAAATAGTGTTTTAAAAAAGTTCCAAGTGTTGCCGTTGCAGTCGGTAATAAAAAAAAAGAGAAAATAAAAACTCACTAGCATTCGGAAAGGATATTCCACTCTTTTAAAAAATCTTTTTGTGCAAATTATATTTCCCTTTTCTAGGGTTAGGGTTTGTTAAATTATAGAATCAATTTGGGGTAACTCTCTATTTTAGTAATACCTTCTCTCTGCCTGTGAAATTCGATTTCTATTTTTATTTCTTTGATGATATCAAGAGACGATTTTCAATAAGAAATGAAAATCTAGTTTTTTCCTGGGGATTTTTCTTTTGTAGAATTCGATGATTTGTGTTTGTTATTGATGCGAGCAAGTGAAATTGAGTGAAGAATGAGCCTAGAAGAACCTGATTCGTGGGTGGATTATGGAAACTTCATATTGATTCTATGTATATATAATTTTCGACCAGATCAATAGTATTTCGATCAAGATGGATGCGATTTTTTTCCCAATTAGTTTAAGATAGGGATAGAACTTAAAGGGTAAATGCCATCTACTATGCCCCGAGCTTAAAAAATTGTAGGAGTAACTGTAAATATCATTGATGATGGTGTTTGCTTGGTTTCTAGAATCATTTTCCGTGGGTTTTGACTTGTCTGTTGATTTTTTTTTTTTTTTGCATTTGCTGATACAACGGATTGGTTATTCACAGGGTTTTTTGAGGACTCTATTTATTGATAAGCTTGATGGGTGCACCCAAACAGAAATGGACGGCAGAAGAAGAAGCAGCGCTAAAAGCTGGAGTGATTAAGCATGGAGCTGGAAAATGGCGCACGATACTTAAAGATCCGGAATTTAGTGGTGTCTTGTATCTGCGTTCAAATGTGGACCTTAAGGTTAGCTCGCTTAAGCTTTGCTTCAAGGAGGATGTTAATGCTTTTAGAATATGGTCTATGCTTTAGATGTTCAGCTACTTGACCGATCAGCTTAGTGAACATGTGGGATCGGAAGTCTGTCTTTATGTTTTTATAATGCAATTCTGGGTGATTGATCTTTTTTTTTGTCGGTAGGACAAATGGAGAAACATGAGTGTAATGGTAAATGGCTATGGCTCGAGAGAGAAGCCTAAGTTAGCACCTAAAAGGGCGCACCATATCCATAGACACGATGAGAACCCTATGACTTTTGTCAATCTTGGCCAAAGCGATGAAGATATTCCAGATGCCAAGCCTCTTCCAGTTAGTGGTGCTGTGATGCCGGTTGCTAATCCAAAGAGAACTACTGTAAGGTTAGACCTTTTTTATAATCAAAAGAAAAAAAACATACACTTATCATGAAATTCAGTCATTCTCTTGTATTCATTGGCCACCTGTTAGTTATCATCCTTGCGTCACATTTTATTAGCTATTTTAACTGTTTGTTTAGGATGTATGGGACTTGAGATTTTTCTTCTGTTATAATTTGACTGATAATTGCTCACATTCATTGTCTGACATTGAATAATTTTTATTGCCTGTGGCTGTTGATTGGTTATATGAACACAATCAGTAACTGTTAAATATTACATATTTTTTATGACGTTTGTTA
This sequence comes from Salix caprea, assembly GCA_964035475.1. NCBI lineage: Eukaryota > Viridiplantae > Streptophyta > Magnoliopsida > Malpighiales > Salicaceae > Salix > Salix caprea. The sequence goes on from OZ037760.1 coordinate 6,569,732, forward strand.
ACCGGTAACCATCTTTGCAGGCTGGATAATCTTATAATGGAGGCAATAACTAGCTTGAAGGAGCCTGGAGGTTCTCATAAGACTGCAATTGCTTCATACATAGAGGTGCACCACCATTTGTAAATCCTTTAGAATTGAACTTTGTTTTTCTTACATTGGGTGTAGTAGATCCAATACAAGCCTTTATTAACATTAATGCAACTGCTAATTTAAGAATCAAATACAAAATCTACAAATCTAACTTTCAAAACTGACAATAGAAAACTGGCAATTCTAAAATAGCTTTAACGAACTCGACAGAAAGTTGAGGTATTTTCTTATTCTTTGTAATGTCCAATAATCTGAAAGCTGGATTTCATTCAAATTTGATCAATCCATATGGCTGATTATCCTCTCATTCTTGTACAAAATAAACAATTATTTAATATTTTCAGAAGGTCTTTTGATCATGTATCTTGTCTGAAGCCAAACAACATTGGGGTTACTTTATTAACTTTTCCGCGTCAAGGAATGTACATCCACTGTTTTAGAATGATTTTAGGGCAATGTTTTACACCACTGCCCATGCAAGACTGGATAATGCCATACAGATAAATTTAAAACCTACTACCCTTTAATAACTTTTCTGCTTCAAGGAATATATATCCACTGTTTTAGAATAATTTTAGGGCAATGTTTTACACCAGATTGCCTATGCCTAACTGGCTAATGTGATACAGTAAAATTTAAATCCACTTTCCTTTTATGTTCCAATTAAGCACTTACCACAACTGGCAATGTGTTGAGCCAGCAAATTCTAGTCAGGATAATCTCTGGGACAAGTGCTAATAACATTAAATTCTGGGCAGGATAGTTTTCGGGACAGGTGCTAATGACATTTTGATGGTTAAGGTAGTATTCACGTTGACATTTTAAAAATTTATCTTTCCCTTTTTTTGGGCATATCATATGAAGGAAGCATTTTATGTTAGCAGCATATATTGTCTTTTATATAATTTCAAGTTAAGAAGTTTATTTGTTTAATTAGCTGACCTTCCTGGCTTATTTTTCAGGAACAATATTGGCCACCAAATGACTTTAAGAGGATATTATCAGCGAAATTGAAGTATTTGGTAGCAAATGGTAAACTGATTAAGGTAATCATTGTTCCAAACTTGTGTCATGATAACTTATTTGACACTTGTAATTGCTATACTTGCAATTAAATGTTGTAGAATATTAAATGCTGGTAATTTGAAATGGCTAATGTACAATTTTATTTTTTCAAGTAATACTATTTTTCAGATCAGAATTGAACATTTAGTGATGCGTTTAGACACGTGGACTGTGACTGACTATTGTTTATAACCAGCTTGACACATTAGAAGATGATATGGATTTAGAGGCTTGCATTAGCTGTTGGTTATTTTAAGTCTTAATTTCCTTAATTTTGGGGGCAAGGAAGTCAGTAAGAGCATGTGTATCTTCTGCTAAGTGTGCATGTTCACTCTTCAATTATATTTTTATTTCCCATTGGAATTTGAGTCCGAGAAAAGATTTTAAGCTGAGTTGAATGTCTAGTTTGCATAAATCCCGTTTCAGCCAAAAAAGAAATACTTTGTCTCTGTGCTGGTTTCTGTTCTCGCCAATTGTACTTTGCTGTCTTAATGTCGGATCACATCCAGCTGCTTTCCCTTTTGCAGGATAAACGGAAATATAGAATAGCACGTACTTCAGCATTCACTGAGAGAAGGGTTTCTCCGTTATTCTTTGAAGGTAGACAGAGGATTTCTCCCAAAATTGAAAGGGATGATTTCAATATACTTACAATGTCTCAGATTGATTTGGATCTGGGGAGGATGAGGACTATGACTGCAGAACAGGCTGCTGAGGTAGCGGCTCGAGCAGTTGCGGAGGCAGAAGCTGCTATAGCAGCAGCTGAAGAGGCAGCAAGGGAGGCGGAGACAGCAGAAGCTGATGCGGAGGCAGCACAAGCATTTGCGGAAGCAGCTATGAAGACAATGAAAGGAAGGACCGCCCCTAAGATGGTAAACTTCATCACTGGATCTCCTCTTAATGATCGGTTTTGAAATGTTTGAGAAACCCTTTTTGCAACAAAATAATTAGCAGATTTACATTTGAAATTGAAAGCTGAAACATAAAAACCACTCACTTGTGATTTCCATAACCGTTTTTGAATTGCTCATTCCTTGAATGGTTGTTCTAGCCTGGATCTGTTCTAGGTAGTCCACCAGGGCAATAAAACATTCCCCCCACGTTTTCAAACAATTTAAAAAAAAATGTAATTGCACCTAAACTAGATACTAGTGAAGTCCAGCTTGCTACCAATTCTTGGATATGATCTTCATAATGATGAATATCTTTTTTCAAGATGTGATGCTTCACTTGCATCGCTTGCTTCATTTCATCTTTAGGAATTTATCTTCATAAGATTATGAATGAAGTTTCTTTGTGCGTGCAGACGGTTCGAGCTTGATGGAAAATTTCAAAAAGGTCAATAAGGAGTTTGATTGATGCCGAAACACACACTAGTTTGCTAACATTGTTTTCTGTAAATATTGGAAGACCTATTTGGATGATCTATGCTGCGTTGAACTTTGCTGGATCCTGTTGGTCTGTTAGATTGCATAGGCTGCTCATTCCTGTAAACAATTTTGGATCAGAATTTGTCATTTTCTTTTCCTCAAGTTTCTGCTTTGCTGTCAATATTTGTTACCCGTAGGGTGGTTAAGAAATGCAATAACAGGACTATTTACAATGTTTTAAGAGAAAAAGGCAGTGGGATTTGGACCGAGATGTTTATTTCTATATTTTAGTCCTTTCCATGCTTGTATCAAATTCATCAAAGATGCGATTAATTAGAGTGGCAGCTTTGGGGCATTGTGTTTTAAATTGTGTGGTCATCGTTGTATATAGCGGTTCTCTTGTCGTGTGCTTCTCGGCTGGATTTTTTTATTTTTATTTTGCAATCCATTTTTTTAATTATTCCTCAAAAAATTGATAGAACAGGTATCTCTAATGTCATTAGACCTATGTTTTCTGTATCATTTTATTACATGCCTTTTTAACCAAGCTTATAGTATGACATTTTATAATGATAGCTTTTTCTTGATATAATTGAAAGATATTTCATTAGGTTAAATGCATGAAATAAAAAATAAAAAATCTAAATAACAAGAAGAAAAAACACAGAATTTTAGGTGTCCCGAGCTTCGTGAGAGACCCTAACTAATTATCCTTAAAATGCCTGCATAGCTGTCCTTGGCAAAAAGGCACATGGTTAGTTTTTATTATTTTTATTATATATATATATATATAAATATAAAAAAAATTCAACCTTGAAAAATCGTGAAACAAAAACCCGGAGAAGAAAATGAAATCGTACTAGTATAATAGATGTTTCCTTGTTACCGCCACTACTCTCTCTCTCTCTCTCTCTCATGAGCGTTTCTTCTATACCTTCACCGATTCCTTACCTTAACGACGACCATCGTTGTGGTTTGGCCCCAAGATTAGGTTGTCAGGATTCTTGTAATATTGACTTGTTTTAATTGAATTTATCTTTTATATATATATATATTTAGATTCATATTTAGTTTCTTTAAACCCAGTAACTTAACGTGAAAGATGTTTGAGAGAATATCTTTGTTATTAAAAAAAATCTATCAAATTCAAATCATATTATTATTGCATCAAATTAATATAATATATGTATTTTTATAACAATTAAAAAAGAAAGAAATTGATTTCTCTTTTGATTGATGGCTTAACACACAAAGCTACTTTAATAAAAAAAATTATTATCAAATAAAAAAAATCGCAATAGGATGACATGTCCATTTGAATTAGCTACACTCCATTTTTTTTTCTTATAAGAAAAAGCTTTTAACACCAATTTGCACACCATTTTTTTTTTTATATATATATAAACCTACCAGCGAAAAGAAGTAAGAACATGACAGCGTCTCTTTGGAGTTTGGACAAACCAAATCATAGGTCGTTGCTTCGGAAGCTTAAACGACTGAACAACTTGTCATATTCCTGTCTTGCCCTTCACTTCAGCTCTTCCTCCCTTTTCTCTGCAATTAATTATACATCTCCTTCCTTCTCTTCCTTACCTCTCTGTCTCTCTCTCTCTCTCTCACACACACACACACACAAGTACAGATAATAACCAAATCCATCTAATTTCAGTGAATTTAGATTCTTTTTTTGCTGTAAAATCCATCTTCCTTTCACAAACAGAGATGGATACAAATTTAAACGACAAGGAGTCCATGGTTGCTCGAATCCAACAACTGGAACATGGTAATATCTTCTTTCTTTCTGACCCAAATGATCCTTCTCTCTTGTTTAAAACTTCAGTGATGCTGTTTTCTTACGCTATATTGCTTTCTTTTAGAATTCTTTGTTAAATTATTCAAAGGCCAATTCAATAATTCTTATCTGTGCTCTGCTCTTGGACGTGGAAACCAAACTGAGTCTAAAATACAGCACTTTATTAAATGATTGAAGATACCCATTTTGCTTGTAGCCTCTTTTTTCCCCCCTTCCCCATAATGTGATTGAAGTGTATTGTTTTGTAGAGCGTGATGAGTTGCACAAAGATATAGAACAATTGTGTATGCATCAAGCTGGACCTGGTTACCTTGCTGCTGCTACTCGAATGCATTTTCAGAGGTATATTTATTTATTTATTTATCTATATTTTTCTTTGTATAGAACCAGATTTTTCTCATTTATTATTTCTACGGGGTTGCTACCAGTGAAAGGAAACATAAGGATTGTACTATTAAAATAATGCTCTATTAGGACAGCTGGATTGGTCCAGGAGACTGAGAAATTGAAAAAGCAGTTGGTTGCTTGCACAAGAGATAATCTTAATCTTCAAGAGGAGCTTTCTGAGGCTTACAGAATTAAAGTGAGATTTTTTTTGTATTTATTAGCTGTTTTGTCACTTTTCGATGCCTTTTGTGATAGAGCTTACATGTTTACCATGTTGTCTTCAGAACCAACTGGCCGAACTACACCAAGCAGAGGCTGCAAAGGTTGGTCTCTCACTCTCTCTGCTATATTAATTTCGGTGTATGCTTGTATGTGGCATCGATCATTCTTTCTTGAGAGTATTTTTATCTAAGATGTGCTAGAGGGAATTACGAATTCAACAACCACCAAATGACAGCATAAACTGACAGGAGAGAACAGCATAAATTCAAGTTAAAATACTTTGGCATCATAAGAAGCAACTTTTCATCAAACGAAAGCTTCATATGCTTTCCGTTCAAAATTTTGTCTTTCAATTGTCAGTTCTTGTGCTAGCTTTGATTGAGGACCTAGCGTAATCAACTACAATAATTAACATTTGGAGGAGATGCTAATTTGGTGATTACAAAGTTATGACTTAAGTTTCACTTACAAGCAATTGGCGATGGTGACAGGATTAGCAGTTTTTGCTAGCTATTATGTTTGTGAAATGCTTGTATTCCCTTTATTGTTTTCTTTTTCAAAATATTTAATGTATTTTGTTTGCGATGGATGTATTTTCACTTTCACTATTAATCCTGATTTCTTGTTTCGTTTTCTTTCTCCAGAATATGGAGGCAGAGAAGCAGCTTAAGTTTTTCCAAGGTTGTGTAGCTGCTTCTTTTGCTGAGCGCGATAATTCAATAATGGAGGTTATGAAAAATCTTTTTGAAATTGTTGATTAGATGCTTGATTTTGGTTTCTTACCCATAACCTTTCATGAGTATATTCCTGAATGTATATTCTTAAGGTTTAAATTTTCCTTAATGATTCATGGCAGGCTGAAAAGGCAAAGGAGAAGGAGGAATCCATGTCCCATAAATTTAATGAAATTCAGCAGAGGTACTTGGTTATGTTTATACTTCATTTTTGGTGTTAATATTGTGTTCAGAGTCACAAAAGTAAAAGGTTATTCTCCACTGATTGCATATTTTGTTGCACTATGTAATCTGGAGATTATGATGCATCTCTCGTTAGTTGTTTGATTGTTACACTTCCTGCGGTGTATTTTAATATTCTATCTGTACAGTCATTTGCCACTTTCTCATGAAGTATTATATGGAAGGATGCTATAAATAGTTTACGGTGATGTTCTTTTCCTTTCAAAATCTCTCAAGTCATTGAAAAAGGTAGCGGCATTGCATGTCTAGATTTCATAACTGTTCATCGGTGAACTTAAGTGTCCTTTATCATGTGTGACCTTTTCCATTTGTTTTCTCGAAAGGGTTTTGCAATTTGTAATGATGTGATGCATCGTTGAGATGCTGGTTGAATGAATACTTTTTCATGATTGAATATTTAAAGAATTATTTATGCAGGTTAGAAGCGCTTAATTCAGATGTTCTTGAACAAAAGAAACTAAATGATGCACTGGAGAGTGATCTATCAAAGCAAGAAGAGCGGATTGAGACTTTCAAGAAGGTAATTGTTTTCATGTTCTTAGTTAATAGCAAGAATGTACTTGAAAGCTGAGACCTTTACACATCCGGCATATAGATTACATGGTAATGGTCTTTTGTCCCTAGTTGAAACGTGGAAAATCTGTGCAATGAACTTCAGATTTCATTGTGCTTTTGAAGCTTAAGACTCATCATGTAGTCCTTATTTACCTTTCATTTACAGGTTGTCAACAAATTTTATGAGATCAGGCAGTATTCTCTAGAGGGATTTGAAGATACAAGTTGGGATGATAAATGTGCATTTCTGTTACATGACTCGAAAGAAATGTGGAGTTATAATGATGCCTCCACTTCTAAATACATTGTAAGTTCTCATGACCTTTGTTTTTTCTTGTTCCTTGAGTATCCATCATATCAGCATTAGTGCTCATCATATGGTGACCATGTATAGGATGGTTCTCTCTATTTTAGAAGCCTGAATATTAATAAATACTTGTTTTATCTTAGTATCTAGCCTGTACCTGTTTCTTTCTAATTCACTGCATCAACCTTGTAATTTAAAGAATGTTACCATATCCATGAGCAAGTAATGATGGGTGAAGAAATTGATAATATCTAATTCATTTCCTAGATCCACAAAGAGCATGGAATTCTTACATGAGCTTCTACGAGAATTTTAGCTGTCTCTAGAGGTTCTTTATATTTTCTGTATGCAACTTGAATAACCTCTCATCAGACAGAGTGTATTAGAAGAAGAGGTGGAGGCACTGAGGAGCTCTGTGGATAAGCTTCAAAGCAAACTAAGAGTGGTATGAATTTATCTGGTTAATTTCTGCTTTATCTAGGCTTGTAATTGTAATACTATGCTGTATATTTGCTTAATATAGATTTTGTTGTGGATTATAGGGTTTGGAGATTGAAAATCACCTAAAGAAGAAAGTTCGTGAACTTGAAATGAAGCAAGTGTGGAGACTAATGCCTTGATGTTCGAGCTTTAAATTTGATCCGCAAATCCCCTTGCTAATCAATGAAATTGTTGACTTTCCTGCAGGTTCTTTGGAACAAAATGGTTATAACTGGGATAGAAGAATTACAACATTACCATTCTCAGCATAGAGATCAAATCACAAGCTTACTTGGTGAGGAAAGATCTTATCTCAAATCGATTATTGATACGGCAGAAGAAAAGATCAAGCAATTTGTTGTGACCAGAGAACAGAATTTGGAGCCTTTTAGAGTTGTAAAACTTCAAGATAATGAATTCGGAGATTTGCATGCGGGTACTGATGCTGATCCTGCCTTGGAATTCAAGGTAGGTCAACCACTATCTTTGTACTTTGTCTCCTGTCTCTTTATCTGTAGGGTGCATATTAACAATTTGCTTCACCGTCACAAGTAGATTCTTAAAACTAGTGAACAATCATTTTCTGTGTACTTGCCAAAGGAAGTGGTTCCTTATTGGTGTCTTGACCCTACAGCTAGGGGCATAAACAAGCCACTAGCCAGCTAGATGTGATAGTGGGCAAAATAAGCTGGGAGGAAGAGCCCTCAAATAATTCTTAACGAAAATATTAATTTGCCAACTGTAAAATATTAGTCTCTATTGCTTTGTTAATATTGGAGTCTATGGGAAGATATTATGCGAGTGTAAATAGAATTTGGATTAGTGTTAAATAGCTCTTAGCAGGATAGTCCTCAGACAATGGCCCTGTGCTCCTATTTGGCGTAACAAAATTCCATTTCCTCTCTATTAGAAGCTGTCTTGCAAGTATAAAACAGTGGCATGGGGAGAATTTAGCAAATAGAAACCAAGGAAGCTGACCTGGCCTCCAATGATTTTCCTCAATTCAATACATGATCCAATTCCAAAATTTCCTATTGATTGTGGGAAGAAAAACAGGTCAATGGTGATTAAACTTCTTGGAGATCCTCTTCATTCTCAATTTTTAAGTCAGACATCACCTCTCAATAATATTTTGATACCTCAGTTGGATATTCAGGACTTTCTACCAACTTTTTGTAGTGAGAGTTTTGTTTATAAACAAGAGATTACCGATGCTTTGGTTTTTTTAACAATCGGATAGTTTTTTTAGTACCCACTTAACACAGCAGAGAGGATCTCAACTCAACCTCTCCTAGTTTTTGTAGTGTTAACCTCCATCATAATGAGCATGAAGAGAAATTTATAGGTGTTTGAATCAAATTAGGTGTATGCTATTTCAATGGATGAAGAAAGTGATGTTTGCCTGGTAGAATTGTTCTTCCTGGTTGCCACCTCTTGTGTACCAACTCAGCTAACCCCTACTTTGTTTTACTAACAACTCCTTAACTCTGTTTTCTATTTTGGTTTGATTTGATAATTCTTCTTGTCTTTTTACTTGTGTGGAAATTTTAAAGCATTGAGGAAAATGTTTCAACAGAATCAGAAGGTCAAACATAATCTCTGTTCTGCTATTTCTGTTATGTTTATTTATTTATTTTCATGTTCATCACCTGCTCTAGAGAGATGACGAGAAAGAAGGCTCATCAGATATCATGGCTGATAAAGAAGGCAACTTGTCTGAAGCCCTTGCACAGGCCTTGCAAGAAAAGGTCCGAGATTTATTTCATGTTTTTATCATTTTCTCTCTCTTTACTCTCTATTTATTTTGGCCAGCTGAATTTTCAAGTGATGCAGCTGATTTGAGATAATTATACTCTTTCTGCTTTTTTTTTTTCTTTCTTTCTCAGGTTTCAGCACTATTGCTTTTATCTCAGGAGGAAGAAAGGCATTTACTGGAGAGAAATGTCTGCATGGCTCTTCAGAAAAAGACAGAGGAGCTTCAAAGAAACTTACTACAAGTAATTCCTGTGGATTCTTTGTTACTTGCAAGTTATCATGTTGGTCCTTCCTTTACCTGAATATTATAAGTAACTCAGCAATATCTTTGCAAATCTCCAAATGGAGTTATAGAGTGATGCTTCACTACAGTAATTTTCTTATCATATATGAAGGAGACATTATGAAAATATTAGTAGGCGGAATGGAACATCTTTCTCTTTGGTATGTTTGCCATTGAATACTCTCCTCACTGAGTCTGAATATCTTCTGATATGAAGTTTGATGCTCATTTACCCAAGTAAAAATATTCTTATCCTTCTTTAATCTCACAATCAGTGTACAAATGTTGTGATGGTTTAGGTCACCAATGAAAAAGTTAAAGTTCTTATGGAGTTGGCGCAGTTAAAGCTTGAATATCAACAACTACAAGAGTATGATCTCTTCTTTTCCTGAAGTGTATTGTAGTATATGCTTTGTTAAAATCAATGTTTCTTTATATTTCTTTTATTATCTGCTGGGAATTCTCTCAAAGCTATGCAGCATGATTTTTATTTTTCTTATAATTACTTTTTGAGGCATAAAGTAAATATTCATTTGCAAGGTTGATGTCTCAGAATAAACCAAAGCTAATCATAGATGAGAAGTACATGCAGTTTTCATGTATTTGAAGTATGAGTCTAGATTAAGTTAAAATGCTTTATCAAATAAAGATAAACAGGTTATTGATGAGCAATACTACTAGTTATTGTGTATTCTGATAAAGCTAATGCCACACCCCCTAGAGGTTATTCCAGACCGAAATCAAAGGTTTGTAGTTCTGTTTTCACACTGCACATTGAACCTTCCTTCACACTGATGTTCACTCCTTGCCTGCAGTAGTTTTCTCCGTTCACTTCTCTAGTTGATATATCTTGTTTTAATTAGGCTGTGGATTTCTTTTGATATGTCCTTTATCATCTTGATAAAAATAAGCATTGAAGTGCAAATGAATTCTTTTCCCTTGCTAACACATGCACACTTTGAACTGATGGCTAAAACTACCTGAATGAATGTAGCATATTGTGCAGGAAAGTCGGCAGTGAGATAAAAGGAGATTTTTTGTCTGACAATGGGGAGATAAGACTTTCCAATCATGAAAGAGATGGAAAGATGAGAAACCTGCTGAAGAGGACATATCTAAGACGTTGGATGGGCACACTGGATACTGGAAATGAAGCTCGTGCTTCCACGAGTGGTGCAGGGAGTTTCTCTGGGAAAAGGTCAAATGACATGGACTTTGCGAGGTTAGTAAAACCTGGTTGAATTCCACAACTGAACTCTTGATCGGTAGTGCCTGCATGTCAGGTCACACCCTCTGACATTTTTAAGTAAATTACATCAACAAAGACTGCTCGGGCTCCCTCCCTTTCCCCAACTCCCACCCACACACCCACACAAAGAACCCTTCTCTTACAAAGTAACTGATAATGAAATGGATGTTTATACTTTATATCTCAGAATGAAGATTGAAAATGCCACTCTCAAGGAAAGCATGGAAAACATGGATCATCTAATTTCTGCAATTCAGAGACTTCGCCTTGCACTTCTAAAGGTAATTTTTTCTTCGTCATATGTACAGGATCCTTTCTTCAAGCGTGGATATGCTTCATTTTTGTCTCAGGACTGGATAAGCTTTTTAGGATGCTACAGTTATATAATTACTGTTTGGAATAATGGTACAGTTGAAATTTTGCTTTTGCCTTTTTTTAAGGTCAAACAATATCTAATTACATTAATATGATGCTGATTTTGTCACCTGCTTCATAAAAGTTATTGTGCATTATGTCTGATCAGATAGTCTGTTCTTAGTTTGAAACTAATAGGTTTTATGTAATGCTATAGGTCAAAAAGTCTGATACTCGTGAAGGTACAGTTAGTGGCCTGCCAGTAGCTCTTGATGATATCATTTCCGAGGCTAGACTTGTGAAGACTGCCCTTGGAAGCTCCTTACCCATTAGTTGGTCTGCCGAGGCAGATGATGCATCAATTGGTGAAAGTTTCCACAACAAGCCAACTGATGTTTATGGGGAACCTGGTAGTGAGAAGATAGATCCTATTTCTGCTGCAGGTTTTGAAATGGTGGAGCTGCTGATACTTGCAGGTCAGATACTAAAGGACAATAAAACCATAAAGGGTTCCTGAGATGGAAGCTTATTTAATGTGGTCTGTGCGGTGCACACGATACTCTATTGGGTTGAGGTCATAGTAAATGGGTTTTTCTGCAACGAGGGAAGAAATGAAAATTTGTGCAGTGCGAACTCGAGAGCAGTTCAGTGAGTGCACGATGAAAGCCAATGCTTGTCTTGTCATTGTACAGCCTGTTATTGTGCTTATGGTGTTTTGAAAGAAAAGGGGTAAAAGGGACTAGAGTTCAATTCGTTCGTATATACATGGTTAGGCTAGCTCCACAAAGTACAGTTATATGAACTGGGTTATAATATTATTTCAACAATGAAGTTTCTTAGGTTTTGTCCATGTTTCCTTTCAGTATTGCCCGCTGTATTTTAACTGTCAATGCTTCTGTTAAGCGATCAGGGGATGCATTTCCTGTTGGCTTTAAACAACCCACTTAAAATTTTTGTGGTCTGTATATGCCACATGGTGGAAACTGCTGTAGAATAACGAAGTTACAAGCTTGATCATGCCTCATCACGGGTGGAATTCATTATCTATCTTGAATAACTGTTAGTGCTTTAAACCGTTTTATGGTAGGGTGGGACAGTATCTTTCTTTTTCTGAAAATGCCAAAATGCAGTTTCTTCCTAGGTTGACGCCAGCATTTTTCCTGCTGAATTGTTCACAGCTAAATAGAACACGGTGATAATTGTTCAGGACACCACAATCTTTACATACTCTGACGAAACAGAGGGTACAAACTGTGCCTCGAAGTATCTTAGGCTACTTGATCTTTCCAGAAAACTCAACGATACATCGTAGTCCCCACGAAATTACAGCCACGAGAAACCACACATCTCACCTTACAAGTGAAAACCAGTCCTTGACAAACAGAAGCGAAGAAGAACCAAGAAGAAACTGAGCTGCCATGAATGGTAGGAAAGACATGAAAAGCAATAGCTGAAGATGGTGACTGTAGTGTTTAGCTGATTATGATTCAGCAGCAATTTCCACAGCAGTGATGCTGACGACTGGATTTTTCTCACGTTCGTTCTCAAGCTGACTGTAGTTTCCTTTCTCCTTGAAAAGTTGGATATGGTGATGCTTGCAGTAGAGTTTTCCCTCATGTGCAATGTAGTTAGATGGGCTTATCGTACACCCTCCATGGGTACACTTAAAACAGCTCCTGTGGTATGGAGTCCCATTCACCGTAACCTGTAAGAACATCAAAGACTACTCTTCAGAAAAGTTTGGTCATTTTTAAGAGGATGATCCTCTGATTCTATAACTGAAGTCTTCGGTCTTACCTTCTCGATCGGATAGACAGTCTTGTTGCACCCTACACATTTTTCTCTGGTGCCAGCAAACAAATTCGAAACTTTGCTGGCGTTCTATGAGACACATCAAGTTCAGGGTACTTAATTGGTGGATCAAAATTGAATAAAATAAATAGCATGAAACAACATACTTTCATTTCCAAACATGGGATTACCTCATTATGAACAGTTTTTTCTGGTTTCACAATTTTCGGAGTTCCTGACAGAAATTAGTTATAGAAAGTGACAGGGGCAGATTGAATTCAAGTTAGGATATTTTAACTAGTTATTGATGATATCAAGAAGATTTGAAGCGTGTAAGTTTTGATAATGGCTTGATTGTGCTTTTACCTTCAAAACTCTTGTCTAGACTGCCGGTTCTCTTGAAGAGTTGGTCATAGTGAGGTCTGCAGTACAGAACCCCTTCAAAAGAACAGTAGTTGCTTAGCTGCAAAACATAGAACAGAATGTCAACGAGTGGTCATCAAGAAATTTAATGAGTAATTAAGTGGATTTGAGGACCAGCAATTTAACATTTCTTTTCCATGACAACAGAAAATTTTCAAAAGAAAGAAGAAAATGAAAGATGATTCTCAGAAATCCCAACTTAGATTTAGCCAGAAAAGATGTTGCCAGCTGCATGTATCACGAAACCCACAAAAAAAGCATTGAAATCTTGAGAATTTGGAACTACATTGATATAAAGAAGAGTATTGTTGGATCTGATCAGAAAAGAAACTTGATGGAAAAAGTAGTTTTGGCAAACAATATGAAAAAGACAATTCTGAGAAGAAAAATGTTTTCCTGAGACATCAGAGTTCAAAGAAGACGCAAAGAACATGGTAAAAAACAAAATGATCAAGAAAATTAAACATGAAAAAAGATATCACGTTACCTTGAGGGTACCCCTGCAATGGTGGCATCTAAAGCAGGCCTTGTGAAAAATCCTGTTATCAGCAGTCAACTTATCGACAAGATACACGGTCTTGTCACAAGCCATACATTTTTGCTGGGTTCCTGCAAAGGCTGCCATATCCTTGTTCTCCCTTGAAGAAGAAGAAGAAGAGCAAAATGGGGAGCTAGAAACCTAAACACTCGTGCTTCAATGGTGGTATTTCTCGTCTGTCATCGGTCTCTGGCTTGATTATATAGCGAAGACAAGGAAGCGCAGCTGATGACTTCGAAGGAGATAAAAAGCAATCAAAGGGTTGCAGTGAATTGCGGGTGACATGAAAGCAAATTTGTACATGATTGATAGGAATGGTCTGGCCTCTTAGCTATCATTTTCCCGATCTCTAAGCAATTTCTTATCAGATGTAATCATTCTATTTTCTTTCTTTATTTTTGGGAGGTCCAGTTCTAGCTTTTATCTCCAAGATTTATCCTTTTTCTCCCTTTCTTTCTCACAAAATTCTCCTTTTTTTTTTTTTGTTTTAAAAATCTCATCTCATCTAGTTTTTGAGCTTGGCTAATGATTATAGAAATGAGAGAAATCTATTTGGCTAAAAAATAAAAATATAGATATAAAATAAATTGATTATTTAAATAATTTTAAAACAAACTTTTATCATTTCAAAATATGGGGCATAAAAGATATGCTCTTTTTTTTTTATTGGTTTCATTATTTATATCCCAGGACAATAATTAAGCATTATGCTAGTGAAATTTTGGACTTTGAATAGCGATCCTCAAAAATACAATACACACGATAATCTAACAGGATGGTGGAAGTTGGTTTTTAGGCAATTTAATATTCATATAAAGATGATTTTCTAGGTAGATCAAAACAGAACAGGATGAGCTAATCTTTTCACAAAGGTGGTGGGTCTAAAACTAGAATATCATCATGAAGCTGGTAGCTGGTGCCTTGTTGCTTTCTTTTTCGTTTTCATACTTTTAAGGATTGCTTGACTACTTTTTCAACGAGTTATGATTATCCAGGGAAGTGATTCACTAGATGGATAATAATCTTTTTAGTTTTAGGTATCAGGAAGCAACGATTCATGCAAAATTGGCTTCAACCGTACTCCAGCATAATGAACGAGAAGATTTTTTGATCAAATCCAAGTGTTCTTGGAAAATGTGGTTTATCATGCCATATCAGATTGTAAATCTGGTGTTTATACAGCTCATCTGTTTGTATCTCAAAAATGTTCTGGCTAAAGCTCAAAACACAGGCACAAACAAGTTGATGTGAGTATATTACATTTTCACGCCTACATTTATATTTTCTAACATGGAAAAACGACATCCTTATACCAGTGGGAGTCATGTTTACCCGGAGATGCTTCTCTATAGTTAAGAAGATGTGAAATGACACCTCGTTCGAATTGAAGGAAAGATTGTGAGTTTCCATAGAATTAATTAATATAAATACTTAATGTTTGGCACGAAACGTTTCGCGGGCGTTTGGTCTAGTGGTATTGATTCTCGCTTTGGGTGCGATAGGTCCCGAGTTCGATTCTCGGAACGCCCCTGTTAACAGCACCATTTTCCTTCTCAGAACAACATTTTTCTTTCGAAAGAATGAAGATAAGGAAGACTAAAACCATGCAAAAAAAAATGCCTTTTTTCCTTCCTTTTTAACAAATGAGATCCACCTCGCCTCACAAAGTAGACACAAAAACATGGATCTGTGAATTATTATTTTTGTAGTTATGCGAATAGATTATAAGAATGGAGGATCGACTTGTCCAGATTATTCAAGTGGGTTTTCTCAAAAATATCAATCGGGGTTTTGGTCTGGTCTGTGAAAAAGTTTTGAACAGAAAATATCTTAGCCGATGAAGCTGAAGCTAACATGAAAATATTGCACGGTCCCGCTATCTTGTCTTCGCAACAAACTTCTTCCCGGTGAATTGATGGCGAGTAGACATCTTCATATGGTGCTGCAATCAGGACGGCCAAGCTAGGATCATACCCGTCTAGTTTCATTCATCTGGGAAAAGAACAGCCGTTTAATCGTGGCATTGATGCAAAGAACAGCCACAGTAGAGAACGAAATCACTGCGGTGGATCATTTTTTAAAGATTTCTCATGATTAAGTTAGGATGGCCTACTCAAGGCCCAACTGTGAGAACTTTGGTTTTGATGTACAGAAATTAGTTCGAAGATATCCATCATTAGAGAAAAAAACACTCAAAGTCCAATGTGCACCCGATCACCTTTTAATGCACAAAATAAATAATTCTGCCTCTGCCAGGACATGCCATTTTCTGAATATTGTTTTTCCACTTAACTAGCTAGAAACCTCACCCCTACCTGGCCATATTTAAAACAGTAAGCCGTGCAGGCTTTGCGTCCCTCGCCAGCATCAACTAAAACTCATCTCAATGAGAAACTCCATTCATAAAGATATATATATCATAGTAATACCTTAGTCTTATACGTAAGAGAATAGTTAAAATGAGAATGGAAAACATAAACACCTGGGCATTTGGTCTAGTGTTATGATTCTCGCTTTGGGTGCGAGAGGTCCCGAGTTTGATTGTCGGAATGACCCAGCGTAATCCCTTTTGGTTTTTGAGAGCTCAGTAAAAAGCAGCACTACCAAAATGAAACCTTCAGGACCTTAAATAAAAAGAAAGATTATAGAATTGACAAGTAAATAAGCATGCGGTGAAGAAAGACACGGCAATCACTGCAAAACCATCAGCCTGATCAACCTGCCAGAGAGAGCAAAAATACATTTCAAGTAGCAATCCCCAGGAAAAACTGCGCTGAACTGTAAATGCATCAGGAGATGGCACATATTGCATATGATGGACATCATTGACAGGGCTTTAATACCTGTTTGTCTGTTTTCAAGAACCCAGTAAGACTTCTTTTTTTTATATTACCGACTGTCATATTTTTTTTCAGGGTTAGGTTTCCAACGTTAATTTTAAAATATTTTGTCCCCGTGATCTTTCCCAAAGTCAACTGCACTACAAATCTATGAAGCTGTGTCCATGTACTTTAATTTCTGGAAAGATTCCGCACCATGGAATTGACTTCGCACACCAGATCATAAAATCAAGGTGTAAAATCTACAGATATACATGTGCCCTCCGTAATCATCAAGGCAAAACCATATCAGCCTCAACCCTGAAACTACACATCAAGATCAAGTAATATTGCTCAATAAACATGCCACCAAAAGGCCAAATTAGAGGGCATAATCTTACGCTCGTACTGGCAATCTTTCCAAGAAACAATCCCATGCAACCTTTAATAACAACAGAAAGTGCCGTCCAGTCAAGCCATCAAGGAGAGTGCCACAGCCTTGTATTGTCTTTATTTCAAATTCATTGTTGCCAGTTAACCTCGAAATTGACGTACAACATATATTAATAATAATATAACACGATAATCATCACTTCTGGGCATTTGGTCTAGTGGTATGATTCTCGCTTTGGGTGCGAGAGGTCCCGAGTTCGATTCTCGGAATGCCCCTTTTTTCATTGAAGAATATGATTTTCCATCTTCCATGATAACATTTTTTAACATGCTGAGCGGAATATCCAGCCAGACATCAAACGAAGAAAACTATGATATAACATTTTTAAATCCAGATATATTAGCTATGCCGAATTGAAAAATAGATTAGCATATGCTTATACCAAAATTAAACAATGTATATATTATTATTAACACAAAGTAGACACACGTACCACTTAATCAATGTAAGAAACAATTAGAAGGAATATATTAAAAAACAATTCCTATTCAGCAATTGGGCATTTGGTCTAGTGGTATGATTCTCGCTTAGGGTGCGAGAGGTCCCGAGTTCAATTCTCGGAATGCCCCATTTTGCTCCAAAAAAAAACGCTAATCAACATTTTGTTTTTCTTCCTCGGCAGACGACATATTGAAATATTTTAGCAGGGAAACTAACCTAAACCTAACTGTTATGGTCAATTGCAAATCCTGATATATGTTTTCTGACAAGCACAAACAAGTCTCTTTCCCAATGAATTATGAGTAAATATATGACTTTGATGCTCAATTCAAGATAGCAAAGGAAGGAAAATAACTGTGTCTAGCCTCATTCATCAAGAAAAGAAGAACCATTTACACGTGAGTTCATTTCTTACAGCTTCACAAAAAAGAAAGTTCTGCCTTATCTTAGCATGGCATTTTCTGATCACCTTCTCACCTAACTTGCCTATCATCTCATCCCCGCCCCAGTTTTAAATATTAAGTTATGCCGCTAAGCATCCTAGCATTAGAACAACTCATGATGCATAAACCATCTAATTGATTGAAACTTCATTCATACAGATTCAGCACCAGCCGTGTAGAATCCGATTCCAAGAGGAATGTACTTTGTGTAAGATTTAATGATAGAGTT
Organism: Salix caprea; assembly: GCA_964035475.1. NCBI lineage: Eukaryota > Viridiplantae > Streptophyta > Magnoliopsida > Malpighiales > Salicaceae > Salix > Salix caprea. The sequence goes on from OZ037760.1 coordinate 6,587,777, forward strand.
TCCATCTGCATCTCAATATCAGAGCAGCACTAGAAGAAAAAAAAACCCTGCAAACAGTGAGCTACATGGTTTGCACAGCCCGGTTGATCATTGCATTATCTGATGATTGCCTTTGGAATGGATAATGTGCATGGCCAACTAGATGGTTTCCCCTTTAATCTAATTCTATCATCACGAAATCCTTCTGCAAGATTCAGCTACATATAAATTTCAGACGCCGAGTGAAGAAAAGAAAAAAGGTTTGGTCTAAAAAGAGTTAACACAGCATAAAATCTAAGAGGATGGGAATGTGGCTTGAAGTGATTGCATAAATACAGATTTAAACAAACACAAATGTATTTTTAAGTTTTGCGCCCCATCCTAACTAAGAACTCACCAAAGCACAGCAGCAAATGTTTGAAGATCTGAACCACTTTAATGTTTCTAATTCACTTTCAAGTAAAAGGATTAGCTGGAATTAACAGATTTGAATATAATGTTAAGGGAAAGAAGACAAGAACGGGCATTTGGTCTAGTGGTATGATTCTTGCTTTGGGTGCAAGAGGTCCCGAGTTCGATTCTCGGAATGCCCCAAGTATATATCAATTTGATCGTTTCATTTTCTAAATGAGAACCACAATTTTAATATCCAACCAGAAAGCGGTGGTATATTCCAAAATATTAATTTCTGACAAGATTCCATGGCAATGAATTTTTTTTTAAGTAATGAAAACAAGGTGGACAAGCCAAAAAGATTCCTGCATCAACCATTTTCAATTCAAACATTCAGTGCTATTACCCCATGTATACACAAGTTCCAATTGATCCAAGGAGTGAGAAATAACTTTTAGAAGTTGTTCGCTCCTTAACATGCCAGGGAAATGACACAAGAAACTGCATTAAAATCCAAGAGAGCAGAAACTGCAAAGAATTCACTTCAAATTCATCAGAAACTCCATACAAAGAAAATTATAAAATCAACCTCAGCAATTGGGAACTTGTTCTTGTGGTATGATTCTCGCTGAGGGTGCAAGAGGTCCCAGGTTCCATTCTCGTTATGCCCCATTTGATTCAGAGAAGATGCTAGTCAATATGTCCTTTTGTTTCTTCACATGCAGAAGGTTCTGGTATCTTGAATGTGGCATTTTTTGACCAGCTTTCCACCTAATTTTTGTTTCCTCACATGCAGAAGGTTCAGACAGAGAATGCAGCAAGAGGTGCTGGACCAAAGAAGATAAATGGGGAAAAGAAAAGGAACCCACTCTAGAGGATTACTATACAGCTTTTTTGCATTCCATCCACTAGAGGAATGACAATAAGAACTCACAGAAGGCCTGGCAATAAAAAATGTTTGATCCACTGAAGTGACTACCATTCACTTTGAAATTACCAGGAGCAATAGGAGATCACATTTTTAAGATTTAAATAAAATACACGATAAGAAATGGGCATTTGGTCTAGTGGTATGATTCTCGCTTTGGGTGCGAGAGGTCCCGAGTTCGATTCTCGGAATGCCCCAAAACTTTTCCATTCAGATTTTAAGATTTCAGTTTCATGTAATTTTTTATTTCCATCTTTTATTATTTATTTTTTGAGGCAGGTTTCTCATATTATTCTTATAAAAATTGGACCTAGCCCTATGATCTAGTCAAAGTCAACTTCAATACAATATGACAATGTCAGAATACACATACAACATGTGTGCCTTCCAGACAAGATCCTAAATCATGGAAATAAACAGGTAAATAACAGTTGGTTGTGAATCAAGGCAAGAAATCTAGAAATGTGCTTGTGGCATAAGCAATCAAACAAAACTATGTATGGTATTTCTCAACCCTGCCAAATGTAAGAACATTTTGAGAGCAAGTTCTGGTACTCAACCAACAGGTAAAGAACCTAAATTAGACGATAGAAACATGCCATTGTGTGGAAATTCTTTACATAGCAGTGATGTGAATTTGCTTACCGTATTGAGAAGAACACCTCACCGGAATATAACTGGTCTGTCACTTCTTACAACCTTTCAATAACACCAGAAAAGAACAGCTGGTCAAAGACTGCAGTAGGCAACACCAAATAAATAATTAATACAGGTTTCCATAACAGATATCACCAACGGGCATTTGGTCTAGTGGTATGATTCTCGCTTTGGGTGCGAGAGGTCCCGAGTTCGATTCTCGGAATGCCCCATTTTTCACTCTAGCCATAATGATTTGTTTTCTCTCGTCCACGTGACAGCATTAACGTGTGCCAGCCTAAGGTCAAACTGAAAAACTAAGATATTAAAATTTTGATATTCAGATATGCTAGTCTTTCAACAAGATTCTGTGCCACAGTATTGGAAATAAATAAATGAGCAGAGTTAACAAGGAGGGAAAGCTAGACATATGCCTGCATAATTGTTAACTATCTCTAAACAAGTTTCTACTGATTGATGGCCTTGTGGATTTGGGAATTTAATGATTCGTGTAAATTTTAGGTTCCCAGAAAGATGAAAATTCATATAGTTTTAGTTCTCTAGCAGTTTCAAACATTTTAGCAAAGAACCTGATGTCAACTATAACAGTTTAACATAATATATTAAAGAAAATTCAGACAAGTTTCTTTTTTTGGTAAGATTCATTACCAATAAGCTGATCAATAAATAAGCAGACTTTGCTGAGATCAAAGTATGAAAGAAAGGCTCACACCTGTCACTAGCTTCAGCCATTGGAAAAAGTCATTTACCTGAACCTGCCAAATGGTGTACGCGTCAATTTGATTTAACAAATTCAGTAACTCAATTGACATGACAAAAATAAGAGAACAGAAACATACCCAAAGCTAGTTTTAATGCAAGAGTTGATGCTAGAACACGGGAAAGATTTTAAAAGTCAAATTGTATAGCAACAAATCAAAAGGTTTGGTCTGTTCAGTATAGAATTGTAGTGATAAGCTTTCTGCCAAATGTATAGTCAGCTCAGTCCAGCCACGTATCTAAAATGGTAGGGTATATAATGTCAGAGCAGCTCGTAATCAATATTCTTGCCTTCAACATATATATCAACATAAGCTTTTCTGTTTTTGCAACATTTTACTCAATGTAGTAGAGCCTGTCAATGTTCCGAAGGAAAATAAAAATCTTATGAAGAACCTTCAGTGATACAAATGGTGGTTTAGAAACTCAAGAATGCATCTGATTAGGTTAGTGAGTATGAAAACATTTAGTTAGACAATTCAAAGTGAATGAGATAAATTCTCAGGGTGTAACGCAACCAATCCCAGCATAGAATGAACATTTTCTGTTTCAGAAATTCAATGACCAATTAGGTTTTGCTTCCCTAGATCACAGGCATTTGGTCTAGTGGTTTGATTCTTGCTTTGGGTGTGAGAGGTCTCAAGTACGAATCTTGGAAAGCCCCGTTACAATCTTGCTATTCATGAGAGGTTGCAACCAGTTCTTTTTTTCCCCAAACTTGATAGAATATTTAGAGAAACACAGAGAATTAAATCCCAACTCAACCAACAAGGAATAAATAAATGGAGCTGACTTCTGAGATGAGCATGCATAAGATGGAACCAGAGGCATCATGTTACAGCAGAACATTCATGGTCCAGAGACATCATGTTAGAAAAAGAAGCTCCACAGCAAACAATTTGATTGGTAAATGATTGCAGAAAAATAACATGGACAAGTATCTGATTTACTACAGGTCTCCAAAAAATGACTAGGAATGGACTGCACAGATAACAAATATGTACTGAATACTACCTTGGAACAACAATATTTAAGTTTAGGCTTCGTAAAAGAACATATTCTGCAGCCTGATTAGGTGCAAGAGGCCCTCAATTTTGCCCACCCTTGCACCAAAACACAGACAGTGGTGAAGTAGATGGAATTCATGAAGCATGCCTGTAAACAAATGGATGTTCTATTAAAAGGTAATGCTCGAGTACAAATGGCAACACAAAAAAATGGAAATAAAGGGCATAAATATGCAACCAGACATCTAATCCAAAACTATAACTCCTGAAATCCAGAAAAACAGGATTATATAAAGAATAGAATCTAACGTCAAGTAAAAGGAAAAACCTAAAAAAAGAGTGCTGCAACTACACATGGCAAAAGCTGCAACCCAGAAGAATGAAAGAGCTGCCCGGTGTTATCTTAGCTAACAAAACAACCGCCAACACATAAAATCCACATAACTAACAAAAATAACCAAAACCCACAAATTATCACTGCAAGTTTTCACTTCTAATACCTTTTTAAAATTGGAGAGAGTGTAGATGGTTAGTGATTGCAATACAGGCATACATAGCCCGAAAACGCTCCACGGGGGATTTCACTTCTGATGCTCCATTCGGGTGTCAGGAAAACAGTGGGAAAAGAAGAGAAAATGAAGAGAGGATTTTCGAAGTCATTTTCTCTACACTTTTCATCGGTTTTCTAGACAAACAAACAGACCATCATAAGTGTGCATTTGACTAAGGTCAAAACTCGAAAAGGCCAAAAGATAAGACAGTTGTTAGTTTCTAATTTGGTTGGTTTTATCATGGGAAACAACATCAAGTCCTCAGGTTTTTTCATGCATTTATGCATGCTCCGGTTTTTACAGTTCTAGGTTATCAATTGTACTTGGATTATTGTATAATCAGGGTTGTCGCCAGTGGCCCGTAGACATCAATGCCGATGCTAAGCTACTTTAATATTGGTTTCTAATGCAACAGGAGCATGGGGCATTAGAACCTGAACTTCTTCGAGCTCTTAGTTGAAGTCTAAATTTAATTAGTATTCTTTAATTTTCTGCCTTCTTTTTAGAGATTTCTACTCTCTTGCGGCCTCACCGGCTATCTAAAACATTATTTCTTTCGCTCGACTAATAACATTAAAAAAGGGGTTAAAACAGTTGAAGTGATTTAGCTCAAATCAACTGCCCACTGACCAGGCATAGATTTGTTATTTGTGGAATGCTTTTTTACAACGGTACCTTTTCACGAGTCCTTCAACTACAGCTAGGTCATAGGTGTTAGTATACCATACATTTTTTTTTGGATATCCATAGAGGATCGGGGGAACCACATGACCCGGAAAGCGCACTTTGTGGGCCCAGGGCATGTGTAAACCTCCGGCTGTCCCAGGCTCTTACAGGGGATCTGACGGTTGGTTGTCGAAGCTCGAACCCTGGTCTCTCGCCGCTGGACGAAACAACCAAGGCTGTTGCCGCTAGACCAAGCCCCTGGGGCCCGAGTACCATACATGCACAGCAACTATTCCACAGGAATGTACAACCATCAGCTTAAGGCTTATTTCTACCGAGTACCAGCATCTCAAATAAATACAAAACTGCCAGTACAAGCAAAAACCATTATTCATTCATAATCACTGTGTATCGCAAGTTTGCGTTGGGAAAACACACTAATTGATTAATATTTGTCCATAAAAATCAAACCACTATGCAACCAAACATTACTAGTGTGTCAATAACACTCGGACGTGAACTCAAATGATACATACATTGACCACAGCCCACAGGAGAAAATAAAAGACAAAGGTCAGACATCGATAACCCCGTTAGACACAGCAGACCTTTACCTAGCAACTCAAAATCGTGGCTGTAACAGCTGAAAAGTACAGGAACTGTTGCTCAAGTCTTTGATTTTGAGTGTTTTACAAGCCAGTCAATAACTGTATCGATGTTGGTTGAGTTCTTGCATGAGATCATGTAGCAGCATACTTCTCTGTCAGTGATGGACTTCAGCCCCCTGCACAGAATAACATAATTTTTAGCAAAAAATGCTCTGAAACCTGATAGTAAAAGAATATTTTACAGCCACCTGCATGCATCTTAAGATGTCTAGTGAAACTTACATTTGTTCCATAAAATCTTCCTTAGACAAGGATACTGGTTTGTCAATCTTATTTCCCAGTACTAGCAAAGGGATACCACTCAGTGACGGTTTACTCAAAAGATCATGAAGTTCACTTCTTGAGACAGATAAATTATCATTATCAGCAGCATCCACGACATATCTGCATGAAAAAACAGAGGAAAACAAATAATATATAAATCATTAAGCTTCTTTACCAGACAGTGGGTAGTAAAAGATAACTTATCCATGATGAAAAATCTTTGCCATGAGCAACAACATGAAGAGTCGCTTATTTAACTACTTCTAGTACCCTCATTACTAAAATGGTACATTGCACTCCTCGTTTGAAATACAAAGGTGCATGTGCAACAGAGAGAGTGGGATTAACATAAACCATAATGTAAATGAAAGGGCCAAAGCGGAAATGCAACTCTTCTATTTAGGGCACTGCTTAAATAACATTTACAACTAATATAATGAGTGTCTTCCAAGTTCAAAGACTGTTATGAGAATATTAAACAGTGAGACATACACAATGGCTGAAACTGCACGACAAGCAATGACCATGTTTAAAACTAATATAATGAGTCTTTCAGGTTCAAAGACACTGTTATGGAAATATTAAACAGTGTTGAGACATACACAATGGCTGAAACTGCACGGCAATATCTCTCCCACATACTGCGGAATCTTGGCTGGCCTCCAAGATCCCACAACTTTATTGTGACATTGCCTTTTGTAACCTTCCTCATATTAAATCCAACCTGATGGTGAAAGAGGTGAATTGAATGTCAATAGGATTAATGTGATAGCGATATAAAAAGAATTACAGGCAGAATGAAAACTTCTTAGGCAAAATTTTCTGCATGATGGAATGACAATTTGTGAGAGAATGGTGCACCGTTGGGATCATGTCTTCACTATATCCACCAGTCTAGAATCAACAGCCAGAAACAAAAATACAAGCATCAGCATTTGAACCAAAGGAGAAAAGAAGCATTTAAAATATAGACCACACCTATGGCGACAACTTTTACTTACCGCAATAACATTTACAAGAGAAGTCTTCCCAGCATTCTGAAGTCCTATCAGAGACAGCTCCATTTCTTGCTTGAAAAAGAGACTACAATCATTTAATAAAAATAATTAGAAAGAAAGATTCAATCGTGTGAAACAGTCTTTCCAAGTTAGATACCAACAGAAAAGATGAGCAGCATGGATAACTGAGATCATTTCAACCCAGACAGGCTCGCGATTTAAATTGAGAAGCTCCCAATCCAAGAGTGAAAATTCATGTCAACCATCTAAATAGTACAAACAAGGACACTCAAATACAAACAAACGGTCTACCTTATTGCATAGGCTTCCCAGAAGCCAACTTTTCACACATAGAGATCTTTAGAGACCATCTAAAAAGAATGAGTGAAAAGGTCAGTGGTACATGGTTTAATGATCTCACATAATATTTTTGTCCCAGCAACAGCTGCAAAAACAAATGACTTTCAAAAGGCAGGGTGCACTACTTGAGAATCAAAATCTTTTTTATTATAAAAAACCAATAAAATGTTCAATACAAATTGAACAGTTTCCACTCATTGTGGAAAATTGAAAGAACAAACAAGTCTCAAAATTGGAGACAAAAAAAGTGTGGAACCAGCAAGACATTGTATGATAGAGCTGCCAGCATGCTACCTAACACCGTGTTTCTCCTTTTCACGCTGCTTATGAAACATAACATATAGAATTCAGTGCAACCAAAGCATTACATATTCGGATATACTAATAACTTCGAAGGACAGCAGCAGTTTATGCAGCTGTGTGCTTCCATCAAAAAGTGACGCTGCTCCAGTTCAAAAATTCATGGTATCAAGTTCACGGAGCTTTAAAGGGGTTGAACTGAAGACTTCTATGCTCAGAATAGCCAATTAAAACTAATTCCAGGCGTTGAAAATCAAGTATTACATCTAAAGCATCCTACGATTCATATAACCAAACAATCATTAAACAGTCAACCAAATAATATCACCTACCAATAAACTCTTAAAAAAAATTCCACATACTTCCTTCAAATATCTTAAGCAAGAGTTTCGAATTTCACATAAATCCTCCATTAGATTCCCAATTAAATTAATAAAGCAATAATCTGACCTTTTTCATTGATGGGTTAATTTGACACTAAAACTAACAATTAAAACCAAAAGTCAAATACCAACTTAAGCCTCAAATCTTCAATTATCAATCTTTATAACTAAACCAAGCAACAAAAGAAAAGAAAAGTTCCAAACTTTCTCAACATCCAGATAGAAACACACAGAGATGAAAAGATTACCTTCGTAGCCAATTGAGAAAAGCTTCCCATAATCCCATCTTTTCAGTCAAGAATTTGAGAAAGTAGGGTTTGAAATTGAAGCTTGAAGAAGAAGGGGAAAAAATAATGATTCGTAATTGTTTGGTACAGAGGAGAGAAAATAGAGAGACGCGCGGAATGTTTAAGCTGTTTTTTCTTTCTTAATAATTGTTATTTATTTTTCCTTTTAATGATTGAAATCCAATTCCCTCCCTGTTTCTTTTAAAAATCGAAGCGCCAGTTAATAACAATCGTTCCACGCGCTATGACACGGAGAGTGGAGGTCTTAACCAATTACATTGTTTGTACGGTGTGAGGATCTAATTGGTGAGGTATTGCACGCGCTTGAGGTGAGGTGAAGTGAAGAGAGACGGTGTGGAGTGTAGTCGTACCGAAAACGATTACGTTAAAACAATTAGATAGAGAATTTTTTAAAAATATTTTAATAGTTTAAAATATTTAAGTTTAGATAAAAGATTTGATGTATACATATAATTAAATAAATTAAAAATTATATGTGTTATATAAAAAATAATAATAACTAAAAATAAAAATAATAAAAATAAAAAAAATCTCCATATAAAAATATTAATCCCGCATATTTTTAAGATTTTTTTATTAAAATGTTTTTAGCTTTATATTTTTTTATTAAGCTTTTTTACTAAATATGTTTATCAAACAATAGTAAAAATTAATAAATATATTAAATTAATCTAATAAAATAGTTATGCAAAGTTGCATATATTAGAGATATTATATAAAAAAATGTGTATTTAAAAAGAAAGTTTGTCTCCACAAAAAATAAAAAAGATTATAAATAAATCAAAAAAACTTTTAAAAAACTAAAAATTTCAACACAAGGGGTATTAATAGAATAAATTTGGGATCATAATTGATTTTTTTTAATTTTGAAAAGTAAAAAAGATTTAGTATCTATAAATTATAGAGTACTAGAACTACAACAAAAATTTGCCTAAACTTTAAAAGAAACCATCTATCTTCTACATGTTTGTAGCTTTGGTTTTTTGTCTACGATAGCGAATGAGAGGATGCATTTTGCAAGGGTAATCATCGTAACTTTTAGTTTTATATATCGATGGTTTGATAATGTGATTCAAATTATTTTTAAAAATGTTTTTTTTTTAGAAAAATATTAAAATTATATTTTTTTATTTTTTTAAAAAATATTTTTGATATTAACATATAAAAATAATCTAAAAACATTAAAAAAATAATTTAAAATAAAAAATAAATAAATATATTTTTTAAATTATCTCTATTTTTTAATACTAGCATATAAATAAGGTTGAGAATAGTTCTATCTTAATATGAATTTATTCGATCATGAAATAATTAAATAAATCTAATATATAATTTTGTTAGCACAAGTTGAATCAACTAACAAAAACTAAAATAGATGTAGTTTTTATTGTGCATCACCTTAATATTATCCATTGCAATAATTGCTTTTTTAATCCATGTTTCGTTTCCGCGTCTCATTATAAAATGTTTGAGCATCGTAATTTATTATAATTTTTAAAATATAATATAATAAATAGTAAATGTTAAATAACAATCAAAATCCAAGAGTGTAGTATCTTCGACCGAGCTTCTAAATATAATTTTATATTCATTTTCTAGGAAGAAGAGATATAAATAATGTTACATGCTTATGCCTTCGTTTTTTCTCCACGTCGATGCTTACTTTTTCAATCGTTCATGTAGTGTGTTTCTTTTCACTGTCTCCAGGTCTCAAATCAATCACGAGAAAAGACCCTTTTCACTATTTTCAATTTATAATTCCTTTTTATTTATTTATTTATTTAAAGTTTAGATTTTTTATACAGTGTAATCCATGCCTAGAGTATACATCGATCTCTCAGTAAATAATCTTATTATTCCTATCTAGCCTTGTGTAAGTTATTTTTTACTTTAAAGGTAAATTCTATTGGGATTATTTAAATTCTTAATTTTCAACGGAGCTGTATTTTTTATTTTTTTAAAAGTGATATATATAAAATATTACCATGACGCAAGACGCAATGGTCGAAGCAACTAATAAAAAAACCAATATGAATTTATAAAACCCAGCCCTAGTTTTTTTTTTTGTTTTTTTTATTAACATGCTTTGTCAACTTGCATGTATTTTACTTAATTTTATGGGTTTTGAATTTAATAATTTTAATTTATTCATTAAAGAAATATGATCTGGATCCACTATAATTTAATTAGATTAATGAAGTATGATCTGGATCCACTATAATTTAATCAGATCCCGGCCTTCTGAAAAGGAAATAAGAAAAAACAAATATAGTTGTAGCAGCAGGTAGAAGGATACCATTGCGAAGTACGTATTCCATGACGTCTTGGAATAGTGGAAGGATTTGGTTGGCAGTTACATTCTCCAGGTTGTTCGATCAGCGGACCGACCACTACGTGGTGGTAAGTGACTGGTCCCGGCATGTTCCACGTCATTTTTTTCTCGAGAATTTAAAATTTTGACTTTTTAAATATAAAAATAAATGAATATTTATTTAAGTTATTTAATCATCTCGGTAATTTGTCGAGCCTAGCCTGGTACTGTCTGGTTTAATTCAGTACCAGGTTAAATTCAAGTGAGAACCTATCATATATTTCTATTATTCTATATTTTTATAAAGTGCATTTTTATGAATTTAATTAAGAAAATAAAAATTTAATTATTTCAGATTTTTATAAGAGATATATAGTCTAATTTTAATTTGAAATCTATTATACAATAAGAAAAACATTTTATTATTACAACACGTATATTATATGACTAACTATTGCATGCACACGCATGTGCACAGACTGCTTCAAACCACCCTTAATCATAATCTCTCAATGATATATTGATATTTATTACGTTTGATTTTTTTATTCTGTCTATTTGATTGTGACATATTTTTAATTATCACGTACAGATTTTAAATTTTTTCTAATTAAGTATTCTTGTTAAATTCTAGAAATATACAAACATTACACTTTGTGTTATAATCAAGTGTCTGTACTTTTATTTTTAATATTTGAGTATATGTTAATTATTTTTATAATTGTATGTTTGTACTTTCGAAAGATTTTGAGCTGGGTGCTTCTAAATTTCATGTTCTTATATTTTCATCACCATTCTATTATTTTAGCTCGTAATTTTAATCAAATATGTTCTGATAAAAGATTTTGAAGAGAATATTGATTAGCTGTTCAAATTATAAGCACTCGATTGATACATTTTTAAAACTATAAACACTTGAATAGAAGAACTAAACATACATACACTCAAATAGAAAATAAACAAAAATATCATGTTCATGCACACGCAGTGATATGTTTGAAAAAATCTAACAAAATGTTATCAACTGGTTATTTCCGGACAATCAATGAGCTGAGAACTGATCTGTTTTCATTTTAAACTTTCTTTGTACTTCCATGTCGAAGAGACCATATGTATAGCAATAATGGAGAAACTAATAGTGCATGAACGGTTAAGAACCATCTCATCTAAAAACTTAAGTTTATAAATAAGATCATATAATATGATTTATATTATTCTCAAACATGAACTGGGTGTCAACATGCCACTCGAGGTATGGAGTTGGTGGCGCAAAGGCCATGATCGAAGATGGCAGCCATCAATTTTTCGCTTTTGATGCGCTCCAAGTCTATAATCAATTTCACTGATGAAAGTTCATTGCAACGAGAGATTACATGATAGAATAGTGATTTTGGTCACAGATGGCTACATATTTCTCATTATCTTCCTTAATAACTCTCTAATAGTCATTGATCTATAGAAAAGATGAATGACTGTTAATTATGCTAACATGAAAATAAAAGGATTCCTAGCAAAATCTCTCAACATTACAAAAGTCTAATTTTTGTCCACGCAAATGAAAAGTGAATCAGAAACTGGCCGTGCACTGGAACAAGTCCCTGCTGCTGTTGCTGCTGAGTGAACTTCCTAGGTTTGGTTTGGTAACCAGATGGAGGGTTATTTTGATTGTGCAACTCTGAGACAAGCCAAGCAAATCTTTACACTCCTCAAGATCAGCATCACAAGTCAAAAGAATTGACTCGTGATCATTGTCCAAATACTTGAGACCAATTCTGCTGAAATCATCTATATCAAAACGCTTTGCGATCTCTCGTTGCAAGTCCCTGAAACCCCAACTTGGTTGCAAGCTGAAACGGATATTTTCATCTCCAAAAGTGGCTTTAATTCTGAAGGAAACTCCATCTCGTAAACACTGGCTATTACTTATCGGCAGGAATGGTAGAGTTTCCAGATTTTGATGCTGGCCTGATGTTTCATTGCTTTTGGCTATATCAAGATCCTCCTTGTTCAAGGAGTGTAATTCTGACTTACTGCATGCTCTCTTCATCACCTCGACAGGGTCTTCTACAGCTAAAGCTTGTCCAGTGCTCAAGCCATTGACGGTGCTGGTAAGCTGCCTTTTGCCATTACAGATGAACACACCAGAATTCTGACTATTCGACGAGGACTGGGATTTTGAAACAGGGCCTTCAGGGATGAACAGGTGATTTATAGGTTTTGGGTTTGATTCCTTAGGGTAGTCAGTTATCTTGAATGGTGAAAAGGGATTCTGCTCAAAATATCCAGGGGAGCTCAATTCTGGGAAGGTACTGTAAAAGGAATCAATTTCAATGAGTCCTTGAGCTCCCATGACAGAGTCAACTACAAGTTGGAGTTTCTTCAAAGAGTGGTTAACCTTCTTGATTTTTCGTGAAGGCCAACGATTGATACCATATTGCCTGCACATCCTTTTCAGAGTGGTGGGGCAAACTGCAATTGAAAAAAACTGTGTAAGCATTTGTTTGTTCATTAGGCTAGAGCGAAAAAAACTGAGTAAGCACTTATTGGTCTGCCAGGCTAAAGTGCCGCCTCCATAAATTATCCTTATATTCACACACGGAAGAACAAAATGAAAAGAAAAGAAAAGAAAATGAGATCCAATTGTAATTGCATATTTTCGTACCTCCAATACTTTTAGCAGCATCTTTAAGGCTCCCGGCAAAGTATTTTCGAAGAACTTGCAAGCTTATTGTCTTCTCTGTCTTGGTCTGTCTCTTCTTGCCTGTTTTTCTGCTGCCTAATAGGTGACTCCAAGGAACAAAAGAATCTCTGCCACTTTCAACAGTACAGTGTTCAGGGTTTTGTTGAAGCTTCCCCAAATCTGAAAATTCCTGCTCTTGGTACAGGTCTAAATCATTGTTATCCGAGTCGGTTGTCTCTTGGAGCGTCTCTTCTTCCTCAGGTTCTTGTTTCAGACACTCCCATGATTCACAGAATTCCGGGACGAATTCAACGCTTTCAAATTGAGAACCTTCGGAGTGTACTGGAGATGTGATGGTCTCAACAACATGTTCCTCGGTTTCAGGATAGACTACAGGCGGGTTTTCAAGTGAGATCTCTGTTTCTTCTTGACAGGTCAGATGGTGCGAGTTTATACTCAGATGACCAGACCCCATAAAAGGCACGTATTGTGAAGGGTCACACAGAATATTAGAGATGGAAGGTTCAGACTCCAAAAAGTTGACTCCATCAGCGCTCTCCCACCAATATCCTTGTACCAAGAGGTCGTCTATGAGATTCAAGTCCATGAAAGTGTCTGAGGTGGTCCTGAATATTGGATTTGTCATGAGGGCACCATGGTCCATACCGATCTTGCTTAAAATCTGTATTTAGCACAACCTGTGAAATCCAAATTGCAAAAAATTGTCACGATCCAGAGCACCATGGAACAGTAAAGATGAAAAATAAAAGGAGGGACTTCCAGGAATAATTGTTATTGCTTCTATCCAAGAATCCGATATGATCAAGCCGCAGAACCATGGCTTCAACTAAAATTGTCTTGTCAGCTGCAATCACAGATGGATCAGAGGCAGAAACCTAACAGAGTTCTACGGCAAACTAACACAGAGGGACAATAAGTAAACTAGTTTGATCGTAAGTACATGGCCTCGACGTTTTTATCGAGACTTGCAGGATTTTATAAGCCGAAAAGAAGAGAATGGACACAGAGAACACAATACACGGAGCAGTTGGTCATATAAACCAAGAAGTGAAAGAGGTAGAGGAAGTACCTCACTTTATGAAGATTCTTGATGCAGTAAACCAAAGCCAGGAAAATGGTGTTGTGAAGGAAAGTCGGGGGTTTTTCTCTGGATAAGATCCCTTGACAGATCCAGAATATGAGAGTTTATTCTCCTCTTAGTTGTGACACACCTCTAGTTATAGCAATCCCGAGACTAGCTGTGCGCGTGCTAATCAACGCAGCCATCCTAAATTCAACCGTGTAAATATTTCTACAGCACGAACATTTTCAAAGATCAGTGAAAGCGAAAACTTTGGATGTTAAAAAAAGATTATTGATTAAAGTTATATTGAATGTTCACTGTTTCTCTTTTTCATCTTATAAGATTCCTTGCTGCACTGTCCACCTCTATTTTAACATGTATTCCACTAATCAAAAGCAAGTTGCCTCAGCTATTTCAGCTTATTTTAGGCAGTATACTGGTTTTTTAGTAAAGGGTTCATGATAGCTATATTTAATTTGACTTTTTGTATAGAATTAGTTCAATGGCTTTATGGGCCCATGCAGAATCTTTCAGAAATCATCCTTCTCTTCTTCTGCAATGTCCCTTCGCTTCATCGAGTCGCCACATCTTAACCCATAAGATAATCCAAGTGGAATCCTCATGTTTCGCGACTTTGAGATTCCAAAGAGGATAGAGAGGAAAAGGTGAATTCTTCTTCTTGGGTGGTGCATCCTGGATGCTCATTGCTTGCGAAAACTGGCATGGCCTACATGTGTGCTTTGAAGGAGACATTAAAAATAATATCCTTCTAAAAAAATCGAAGTAAGAACAAAACCATTCATCAAGATGGACAATTAGTTTAGCGATTCCAGTGATTTGGTGGCGAGTCAGCATCAACATCATATTATATCAAACCAGTGACTATTTAGCTGAGGTAAATACCCTCCTCCAGCTGCATTTCTTGCGCAGACTTTTTTGTTCCAAATTGTAGATTCAATGATTCTTGAGCAACGCAAGTATATGCAATTGGAAACTGATTATATGTTTTCTTAAGGGTTTTGATTAGTCATCCAAATGGACCATAAATCTATTTAATACAGCAGGACCAACGAATAACGGTTACGTGCTAACCATAATCACACACATTCTTTATATTATATGCTCTTTTCCAGCTTAATTAAACCAATAAGTTATGTCTGTTTGTTGGTGTAAAGCATGGTAAGTGGCGATTAGTATCTGCATAATGATGTCAGGTTAGGATTTCACCACGGTTCTTGTGAACTTCAATAATTATTATTTTCTATTAAGGCTGACCACCCACTTGTGTATAGTGTATATATACATACTCTATGCATACAGATCCTCCGCCAATGGTTTCTCTTCTCTAACATGGGCTAATAACTGTCAGATACAAACTGTCACCGGGCCCTTGTCAGTATTCAATGTATACTAGCTAGATCTACCTCAACATGGTAAGCTTCCATTTGAGTCCTAGAAAAATAATAAATATTAAGCCTCTGACGGTGAAGGGAAGAGTAAAAGTTGTGGCCATCAGGTTTCATTCATTGGAGCAATTGAGCTGGTGTATAGCAGGATTTGTGTTCTTAAAGAGGCAAGACTTATAAAATGTCATTCTATTTTTTTTTCCTGATGTGCAGACCACATGCCATCCAAAACTATCAAATGTCTCCCGGGCAGATTTCTGGCAACTGATGTTTAAATGCATGAGCACAATTGGAATCTAACTTCAATTCACACTTTCAAGAACTTGCTCCGAAGGAAAACTGGAAAAAAAGAAGATCAGAGGTAGGGCCAACCCTTTATGATTGTGGTAGTTAGACTGCTTTTTATGCCATTAAATGATGATATTGCAAAAGCATTACTTTTCTCACTTAAGAAGTACAATTTATTGCAGTACAAAATCCAGTATCATAGATGGAGGACTCAATCAGTGACATGAAGTACTATGGTTTCTTGAAATTTGTCTTCTCTTACCTTTAAGCGTAATCTAGTCAACAAATTGGTCACTGGGTGTTCGACAATCAGATTGTAATCACCTTGAAATAGTGAAGCTTCTGCAAATCCTTTACCATCTGCTATGACTTTCAGAGTCCTAGTTTTCCACTCTGCGATCAGCTTATCAACAACATTCCCTGATGGAGTATTCTTGAAATCTTTATCTGTCAGGGTTGTAGCGCTGAAACCAGCTACCTCTGGACCAGCAAAAATGATAATACCTTGAACAGCAGGATGAGAATAACCTTCCCTTAGTATGCTCTCTAAGTATTGTGCCTGTCAATGAACGAATGCAACAATCTTTCCAGTTAAAAATGGCTGGTCCAGTAAAATCATACGATCCAAGGAAGAAAATTTATAGATAGCCTATCTATCAGTATATTTGGAATTGGAACTTTCATGCAGAATGGCTAATTAATGAAGTTCAGATATGCACTTGAAAAACTATGTCATACCTGATTAGGGCCTTTTTGGACATCGACTTCTGTAAGCCATATAGGCAATCCTGTTGATCCTAGAATGTCCAGTGCAGATCTCATGTAAACAAGGTTTGGAGGTCCAGAACTAAAATGGCCTTGTACTCCTATTCCTAACAAGATACCTTTGATTCCAGGATACGACAGAATCTCTTTAATTTTCTTTACATAGTTTACTGGACTTGCAAGTATCTCTTTACTGTATTCAATGGTATTATATTCATTCAAGAACATTTTCGTCCTTGGATCAAGCTGGTAAGCTCTCAAGTAATATTCTGACGAAGCATTTCTGCCAAGCTTGTCCTCGTAGAAGCTGAAATGCATATTCTCATTCATAACATCCCACGCAATCAGTTTCCCCGAGTATCTTCGAACGACTGAATCCGTTCTTCTTGTCGCTGCCATTCTTAGTTCCCTGGGAGAAAGATTTTTGACCCATTGAGGCTGCATCTTGGGGTTATCCCATAAGATGTTGTGGCCTCTTACAGCAATGCCATTCTTTTTGGCAAAGCTTAGCATGGCATCTGCGATTGTATAATTTTCATGACCTTGTTCGTTCTCGGTGCTGTACCACTTCATTTCATTGGTGAATGTAGTGAGCTTGAATCTTGAAGCAAACCACTTCTGGTAAGCGTTGCTTGTGAGGATATTATGATTCATACCGCATCCAAACGGGAAACCTGACCTGGTTTGCTTGATAGAGACCGCAGCACCACTCAACGCGGTTCCATTGGCATAAGCTACCTGAAACCTCACCTTACTTTTGCGCACCTGCAGAGTCCAAATTCGAACTGGAATATTACAGATGCAGTTTACTGCATGCCATTATAGACTTTTCGACAGCATGTAAACGATTGATTAGTTAATATTAACTTGACTTCTGAGAAACAAGCTATAGTATTCCAATTAGACAAAGAGAAACTGATCTCAGATCTTTCATGTCAGTTAAACGTAGTTAAATAAAATGCTAATCTCAAACAAAAGTAGTCAATTCTTCATTTCATTTACCTCCTCGATGCTTTTGTCCTGGTGAGATCTCCATTGCTGCGTTGTAAACGGTTGTAATGAAACATTGTCTATCCATACCTCCACTCTTGTATTGTTGCACTGAATTGACGAAAGAGAAGAATTCTTTTAGTACTTTAGTTCCAAAAGGATTCTGCTAGATGGTACCTCTAATACTCCTGCATGCCTCTGCTAAAGAATCTCACACCAAATTGGAGCAAAGTTCGATGCTATTCAATGAGAAATTGACATAGATTAGATGTAATAAGCACGTTACCACAAAGAAAATCTCAACCGGGCCGGAAAGATGCGCAGCCATGCCACCTTTTAGCAAAGACCAACATCCATTCTTAGCTATAACACTGCCACCGCGTATCCATTCGCCATGAGTGGTTTTAAACATTGCATCCACAGTCTCACTTCCTTCACTGATTTGGACCCAAGCTAAAAAGTTCATTTCAGTTAAATTTTGCAGGACTGAAACAATGGTGACATATAAAATGTAGAGAAACTCTGTAAAACTTGACAGGTTGAGGAAAGAGATATACCAGAAAAACTATACAGATTTGTTTGCTGGATTTGAACCTTTTGCGAGATGCTGTCTGACGGCTGCGATCTATTGTATGCCACAATGAACATATTTCCTTCCTTAGACACCCCTTCTCTCATTGCTCCATTTCCAAACACGGTCCACCCTTTGATGCCACGCCTAAAGTCCGGATTAACTAGAATGCCTCCTTCGTAGTTATCTTTCTGGGGTCTGGCCAGGCACTGTATGATAAACTTTTCAGTCGAAGGGTATCAATTCTATATGCATCATAGTTCTTGAAACATTCCCAGTAATTGAAAAGAACAATCATATGCCTCTGGAAAATTGCAATTCCATTGTTCTCTGTGGATTTGCAGCAGTTTGCCTGCCATTCAGACCTTTCTATAGAAATTTCAGATTCCATTTATAACTTGGATTTGAAATTCTGAAACGAAACTGATGCTAACCCTTGCCCGTATAATTAAGAAATACTGTTAGCAGTTTTTTTCTTAGTATTGCAACCAAAAGGCTAAAGATAAGTTGCAATTTCTGAAAGGGAGCAGATTGTGGCTCCAGTGACTTGTGCCTGTCAAGATTTATATGGTTTTTTTTTTTTTAGTTTGTGAATTGAGAATTTTAATCTTGCCTCTGTTGTCGCAGAATAGTCGTAGAAGAAAGCACGTGTCAGAAGCCCTGCATCAGTTGAAAAGCTACTAGTTAGTTGTAGGGAAAAGATAGGCTATCTACAAAAACACCCTTAACTTATAGGATAGTTATTGATGTTGCCCTTGAACAATTTCATCCTTCAATTTCACCCTTGACGTTATCTGAGTGTTTTCAATTATGCCCTTTTGTCCACTCATCTTTCAAATCAATTAACATAATATGCTAAATGCCACGTCATGATTCTAGAATCTAAAAACAGCGATATAATCATAACCTAAAATCCATTTTTTTTAATTTTGTTATATTATAAAATCTAAATGGGAATCATTTCCCCCTCATGTTAATATTTTCTTCACATAAAAAGCATTTTACAAGGACAAACGGTAGAAGATCAGGAACCTGAATGCAACAAAACGCACGAGAGCATTAACATGCAAGCTTCTGCGAATATCTTCATCTTCTCACAAATCAACAGGCCTTCCCTGAAATATTCAAGTGATAAGATATGGATTTGATCCACATCGCTAAACGAAGAACATGTTTTACGTGTAAGATTAACAGAAAAAAAAACCTAAGCCCCGCAAAGAAAGATAGCTAATGCATGAGAAGACTGGCGATGTTGAAATTTGAACACAGTTCCATGAAGAACATGAGGACGATCCCTCATTAAGAACACATGATTTCACAGGTGCGGCATGCGTACCTTTCACCAAGAGATGCTGCAAACTGGAAGGAGAAAAGATGGAGGTGCGGTAGACTGAATAAATAGAGTTCTCCAGACAAAAAAAGAAAAGGGAATCCATGAATCAGAGGCAGGACAGGCAAGAAATATACAGATACTGATTGGAGATTTAAGAGCAAAGAATCTCTTCTGCAACTTCCAAATATGGAGTAAGGACATCGAGTCGTTCCTTGTGTTGAGAGAACAGATCAAGATATATGTTTTGAATTCAAATCCAAACAATGCAGTCAACAATTAGAAAGAAAATGAAGTCCCGTATCAAAAGATCTTGATTAATTAAAGATTAATGATTTGTTTCCATAATATTTTGTTTTTACTTTATACATGCCTTTTAGTTGGTTAATTATTGAAATCATTAAACCGTGAGGATTTCATGGTAGCAATCTACAATGTTGTTTTCAATTTAGTTTTCAACCTTTACTTCTATTCAATTGCATCCTTTTATGTCCAAATTCATGACCAATTTATCAAAAAATGTTAAGGATGGACAAAATGAAAACAAAAAAGACCAAATTTTGATCTATATTTATCTCTCGATTTTTTTTTTCAGTTTGGTATTTTATTATTGTTAATAATATTTATTTTTCATTATTATCGTAGATAATTCTCAATTTACTTAGTTAAATTCATGCATTCAATCTAAACTATAATTTTCTTCATGTTAACAAAAGTGTTGAAAAAGGCTACATATTTATTTATTTTTATTGAAAAATGTATTATCTAACTCACTCACAAGTCAAATAGCTAGTTATAATATGATATCCTATCTATAAAATTTCTTATTCTTATCATAAGAAATTGAACAACTCAAGACAATTAAAAAATATATTTTTATAATCTAATGAAAAGATATTGTGCAAGATCTAATGGTATTCATGAGAAAATATGAATTGATGAAGTTATGCAAAACTTCCCATAAAAATTAGATTTCCTATAAATTGTGATCATCAATGGATTTGAATATAAACTCGATGACTATTGAAAAAATAAGTTTTTTATAGAATAAGAAAACTTTCTAATGTTTAAGTCAAGAAATAAAATAAAAAGAAGAATGTAAGAAATAATTGTTGAAAAGCAAGATTGTTAAATGCATGTTTGGGAAAGTGGTTAGAGTTGTTTTTAACAGTGTTTTTCATTTAAAAATACATCGAAATGATATCTATTTATTTATTAAAAATTATTTTTGATATCGGTACATGAAAATAATCTAAAAATACCAAAAATAATATTTAAAATAAAATAAAATAAAATTAATTTTTAAAAAAATATTTTTAAAATACAATGTGAAATAGATATTTAAGTGTGAGAAGCATATTCTGTCTACCTAATAAAGTAAGATATCTATAGACGATCATGAGAGCTAACTTTAGAACTTGAAGTTTAATGTTACAGGTGTTTAAAAAAGATGGAAGGAGGAGGGAAAACCTAGCCGGTCAGGCTAGGTATGATTGTTTGGGCCCTGGTACAAAACGGCATAGTATTGGTGATTACCATGCCATTGCAAGACTAGCATTTCTAGCCGTTCATGGCAAGAATTTCTTCATGTGAAAATTATGCTTGCTCATGAACAATTCTCATGTATGGTTCATATGACATGTATTTCTAGTGCTACTCGTTTCTTTTTCATCATTATTCAGTTACATGCTGACATATTTAAAAAAAAAATACACTTCTCATAATCATAATTTTTCTTATTTAATGATTAAAAAAAGTAATCATCACTTCAATAAAAAGATTTCTTCGACGATATCTCAAGAAATTACGACAATATTTATCATTTTAATTTGTAAAGACAATAATAAAGAAACTTATCATGAAGACATGCTATAAATATACATAATTTCATTAATTTCTACGTTGTGGGTTTTTGTTGAGCAATGAATAGTGAAATGTCAGGGATGAGTAGTGCTCACACAGTGAAACTGGTTTATTTTGGTTGAGCAAAGTTCTTGGGCGTAGGTGATCAATGAAAAAACTTACAGACAAAAACAGGAAAAGCTCCACTAATTTAAGGTTAAGGTGGTAGCTAGCAATCCAGATTCCAGAGCCACTTACAGAATTGTCACAAATAAAACAGAACAGTTAACCTAATTCAGAAGCTCAATGACCAATGTTAATATTTGTCTTGAGATTACAAAAGGGCTATAAATTAGCGGTGTTAGGGAGAGAACTCATGCGTTGATAAGAATAAAAGTAGTGCCTTTTGTCACCCTGTAGCTCAAAGTAGTTGAGCAATTAGTCACAGGGTTTTTGATGGTGATGTTATAATACCCATGAAACAGGGACATTTCAAAGTATCCCTCACCATCGGATTTAGTTTCTGTAGGTTTAGTTCTCCATTCATCAATCAGTTTGTCCACAACATCTCCTGATGCGGTATTTTTGAAGTCCTTGTCGACTAAGGTTGTAGCATTGAACCCGGCGGTTGCTGGCCCGGCAAACATTATAATCCCTTGAACAGCATGATGGCAATAAACTTCCCTTAGTATCTGCTCCAGGTACTCTGCCTGCCCACCGAGAAACAGCTGTTAAGCATCTAATTTCTGCTACGTTTTTTAGACTAGTTGGAAACCTGGAATCAGTAAACAGCATTGATAGAATTCATCTGGGATTATTTTTTATATTCGTTTGAAGAGCAATTATAATACCTGATTTGGTTCTTTCACGACATCCACTTCAGTAAGCCATATAGGCAATCCTGTTGAACTTAGAATGTCCAAAACAGATCTCATGTAGGCAAGGTTTGGCTGGCCAACACCGAAATGACCTTCCAAACCAATGCCAGCCAATATTCCTTGGTTTCCAGGATATGACAAAATTTCGTCTAGTTTCTTCATGTAGCTGATTGGATCCACATCTTCATCATTGCTATATTCAATGGTACTGAACTCGTTCAGGAACATTGTTGTCCCGGGATCGAGCTCGTAAGCTTTTTTGAAGTACTTGGAAGAAGCTTCTTTGCCAAGTTTATCCTCAAAAAAGCTGAAATGCAGATTTTCATTTATTACATCCCAGGCAATTAGTTGCCCCGAGTATCTTGAAACCACTGAATCCACTCTTTTTTCTGCAGCTTTCCTTAATTCGTCTGAAGTAAGATTCTTAACCCACTCTGGCTGGTACTTTGGATCGTCCCATAAAATGTTGTGACCTCTTATAGAAATGCCATTTCGCTGGGCAAATTTTACCATGGTATCTGCAACAGTATAGTTTTCTTGTCCTTGTTCTGGCTCATTGCTGTACCACTTCATTTGATTGGTGAATGTAGTATACTTGAATCTTGAAGCAAACCAGTTCTGGTAATCTGTGCTGTCAATAATATGGAAGTTCATGCCACATCCAAATGGAAACTCTGACCTGGTTTGCTTAATGGAAACAGCAGCACTGTCCATCGCAGTTCCGTTTCCATAAGTTACCTTGAATCTCACCTTGCTCTTGCGTTCCTGCAGGATTAAATTTAACTCTGGATTTGATCACGACGTAGATTTATTGAAATAACATGGATATGTTTTCTCCATGCAAGGTCATATGATTTGTTTCATCTTGGTGGCTATAGATTTTCACTTGTACGGTTTTGTGTATGGTTTCTCAAGATTGCTGAAGCTATGCCATAAACAGGCAATCCAACTAGATTTGAAATACCTTATCAATCTTCTTATCTTGTTGGGCTCTCCATTGCTCCAAGGTGAATGGCTGTAAGGATATACTGTCCACCCATATTTCAGTTGCTGTGTTGTTGCTCTACAATGAGGGAAAAACAAGCATATCATTGAATTCAATTTGAAAAAAAAAGAAGCAATGAATTAGATCTCGATGCCCTTGCACTGTTAGGAAACTAGAATCCATGCACTCTACCTCAAATAGAATACCAGCATGGCTAGTAAAGTTTGCAAATATACCACCTTTTAACAAAGACCAGCATCCCTTCCTTGCCAGAACTCTACCACCAATTATAAGTTCAGTACGAGGAATTTTGAAAACAACAGCTACCCTTTCACTTCCTTTGTTGATTTGAATCCATGCTGAAATTTCATTCAAACTTTTCTTTTAAAAATTCTGAAATAGATAATCAGTAACCTTCTTGAGTTTGTTTTCTCTCATTTTTTGTATTGGTTGCTGGCGATACCCTTAGTTCTTTGTTTTCCATTTGTAGGAAAATGCGACAAATTTCTTTTTTCTAAAAACAAAATCTTAAACTTGAGACAGATGGGAAAGCTTGGAAAACATACCAGAGAAGCTGTAAATGAGACCTCTCCTTAATTGGACCTTTTGGGAGATACTATCTAGTGATTGTGTTCTGTTATACGCCACAATGAATCTGTTTCCATTCCTTGAAATTTCTTCTTTCATTGCCCCTTGTCCATATACAGTCCACCCATCCATGCCATGAGTAAAATCTGGATTAGCTATTATCCCTCCTCCATCTTGAGCTGCCTCAGGCTCTATCAAACACTGGTTGGCATTAGAAGAAAAATAGTTTAAATTACCATTGCAAGCCTTGGCCTTTTGTTGTTGTTGTAGACTAATATGAACAGAAGCCTGGATACAGAAAAGATAGTCCTCGGTACCTTTGTTCTAGCATTATAATTAGAAGAAAAAGCATGGCATATCCTATGCTCTGCATCAATCAGTGAAGAATATGGTGGTAAGAATTAATCAATTCATTATTTCATACCAAAAACAACTTCCAAGATTGACAACCAAATATAGAGATATAAGCCTGAGTGAGTGAGTGAGAGACCTGAACCCAGAAAAATGCATAAAAACACCAAGATCAAAGCTTCTGCTAGTATCTTCATTTCCCCAGAGACAGGAGCCAAAAAGCTATCACTGAAACATATACTGCACAGTGGGGAGAGCTGCCAGCCCAGATCATTTGTTTTTCTATTTCTTGAGAACTCAAAAAAAAATGCAGCTAAATGTACGATACCAAGATGCCCAGATCTTTTCTAAAATAAAAACAGACAATGAATGGCTGTCAAAAGCAGTGCAAGAACAATATGCTACAGAACTGCTGCCAAGTCCATTCTCAAAGAAAGAATAAAGGAAAAGGACAAGCATTTGCAACCTGGGTACTGGACAAAGTTCAATCGCTGTAACTTCCATACTTTCCAAGCTGGCTCGTGAAACTTATCTGGAGTTTATTGTAAAGAAAGTTGCTAGTTTGGTGCTAAGGGACAAAAGCTAAGAAAACCTAGATGCTTATGAATATTATTTCAGAGACACGCGGACAGAAGCTGTTCCTTCAATGGCATGACAACAAAATATGGGGACTGCTTTGAATTTTGTGTTTTCAGTGTCCTCCATTTCTCATTTCCCCCATTCCTTATTGTATTTATTTTGAATTGTGCACTACAAAGTAGTGTCTTCACGGTAACATTTTGTAAGTTGGAGGACGAGAATGAATTGCTGGTCAAAATATATGACTCCATATCAAAATGTATCCGGTACATTGCTTGAAAAGACCATTGACTGACCTGTGTTGTATATATGATTCAAGTTTTATTCATTCATGAGTAATGTGCATATTGTGCTATAAATTTTATGGTATTTAAAAAGTAACAGAAATATTCTATTAGATTTACTTTTAAAAAATAAATAAATATGTATATAAAAGAAATATTAAGTGAAAATATTCTTATTATTTTTTACGAGACATGAATTTTGTTTTTTTTTGTTTTTCCCTTCAATCTATTTTTTTTTATAGATCTTGTAAATAATTAATAAAAGAATATTAATTTAAAAATTCTCCGTTTTTTTTTAATTTAAAAATGATACTCAAAGAATAAATCTCATTAAATGTACTAAATCAAGATGTTCTCGGTATCATCTAAAAATGAGATTTGAAAAATGTTTGACATGATTTATAAAAGATTTGTTTTTTATTGCGAGTCATAATTTAAATTTATTTTTCATGAATAACTTATGAAAAGTGAGTTGAAATAATTTAATTTAAAAATATATTTGATAAAAATAACTTCAAATATTTTTTTAAAAATAAATATAAATCAAATTTTATATAAATTGCATATTTCTAATTCAATTTTATAATGAGTTTTTTATTTAAGTCAAAAAAATTTCTAACTAAATATACTTGAAAAAATAATAAATAAAATAAATTTTTTAAATTTATTTAAACAAAACCTAATTTTTTTTCTCATACTAATTCTCCCTTCACGGGACAACCTGTCGTTTCACAACAGACTTGTGGTTCACGCTTGTACATGACGTGACGTTTTCATTGCTAAAGCCACCCAGGCCCTCGGCTCTGATGTATGCTCGGTCCAAATTCTTGACAGGCTCTTCTTCTTCACCATCACGCCACTTCCATTCTTCATCTGGGCTCCCTTCAAATTCAAGTTTCTCCTCGCAAATGGCTTTGCAGTTGTTCAGGCGCCCCTTTCTTCCCCTGCTTATCCTACCATCCTTAGATTGTGTTGAGAAACTTGTTGCGGTTATATATTGAGTGTTTTTCATGGTTGTTTGATTTTGAGAGTAACATTGCGACCAGATATTGATTTACTTATTGATAAAAGAGGGAGTACCTCTTCATTGGGAGAGTAACATTGCTACCAAATATTGATTTACTTATTGATAAAAGAGGGAGTACCTCTTCATTGGGTAGAAAAACTGATAATGAGATGGTTTATGCGGTGATTTATCATAACAAAAATCGGACCTGCCTTGAAACAAAGCCTCCTGCTTACATGTTTTTAGAGCGATGTTAGAAACGAGTGGAGCAACTTGTAAGGAAGAAACTGAGATGTTGAAGAGCAATTCCTTTATGTATTATCGTCCTCAGAGGAGAAATTCAGGCGAGTGATGGATTTCTTCGCCACTGCACTGAAGTTGAAAGTAAAATGATCCGTGGTTCTAATCGTCCACTGTGCTTCTATTCAAGCAATAAAAAAAGGCTTTGAATCGCATGAATGGACTCGAAAGATTGAAGCTTTTGCAAAATTAGCTCTACTTGATCAGGTTTATCTAGACCCTTCACTTTCTTGCTTCTGTTGATACCATCTATACTTCCGTTGTTCTTCTGTAATACTCTGAAGAGACGACAATAAAGTTAAAACATTTTTTTGCAAGAGAATTATCAGGCAATATCATTAAGATTCAACAAAGGTCTTAACATCACACTCGAGAAACATATTGGGAATACATTATGACAGCAGAAGAATGTTCATATTATTCAGGCATTGATACGAAGATGGACAGTGTCTCTTGTGACATCTTTTGTCATCTTATAACTGAAAGCAGTTAAGGAACTGCTAACCGGGTCTTTGACAGTTATGTTGTAATCTCCGTGAAACAGCGGAATTTCAATGGACCCTTCACCATCTGCTTTTATTTCTTTGGTCTGAAATTTCCACTCATCTATCAGCTTATCCACAACATCTCCAGCTGGAGTATTTTTGAAGTCCTTGTCTGCTAGGACTGTATTGTTGAACCCAGCGTTTGCTGGACCAACAAACATTATAATCCCTTCAACAGCAGGATGAGAATGGCCTTCCCTTAGCACCTGCTCCAAGTACTCTGCCTGTCCAAATGAAATATCAGCATCTAGCATTAGTTATATCTTTCATCGATTGGCATCTGATTCATTAGTAACTAAAAGTAACAGAACACTTAATAGGCAATAGTTTTGTTATTTGCTTGAAAAAAAATTACAATACCTGATTCGGGTGTTTGCCGACGTCCACTTCTGTAAGCCATATAGGCAATCCTGTTGATCCTAGAATGTCCAAGGATGATCTCATGTAAGCAAGGTTAGGCTGGCCAGAGCCAAAATGGCCCTGCAAACCAATGCCTGCTGATATTCCTTGGTTTCCAGGATATGACAAAATTTCATCAAGTTTCGTCATGTAGTTGAATGGATTTGCTTTTTCATCCCTGCAATCTTCAATTGTGTTGTATTCGTTCAGGAACATTGTGGTGTCTGGGTCGAGTTGGTATGCCCTTGCATAGTACTCGGCAGAAGCGTTTTTGCCAAGTTTGTCCTCAAAGAAGTTGAAGTGGAGATTTTCATTCATTGCATCCCAAGCAATTAATTGTCCTGCGTATCTTGATACCACTGATTCTATTCTTTGTTCTGCAGCTTTCCTTAGTTCATCTGAAGTAAGATTCTTAACCCACTCTGGCTGGTACTTTGGATTGTCCCAGAAAATGTTGTGGCCTCTAATAGAAATGCTATTTTGTTGGGCAAAACTTACCATGGCATCTGCAACAGTGTAGTTTTCTTGACCTTGTATTTTTCCAGTACTGTACCATTTCATTTCATTGGTGAAAGTGGTGTACCTGAATCTTAAAGCAAACCAGTTCTGGTAATCTGTGCTGTTGATAATGTGATAATTCATACAGCATCCAAATGGAAAGTCTGACTTGGTTTGTTTTATTGAGAACCCTGCACCTTCTATTGCAGTTCCATTGGCATACCTTGCCTCGAATCTCACCTTTCCTAGCCTTTCCTGCAGGCTCAGAATCAACATGGAATTTGCATATTATGATGATATTCATCAAATTTACAACATGGACTCGTTTTCTCTTTGGTAAGATGCATGATTTTTGTTCTCTTTTTTTCTCAAGACATGCAAGTTCATCAATTTAAAACATGTTTCATGCTATACCATCATTTTGATTACCTTGTCAATGCTTTCATCTTGGTGGGATCTCCACTGCTCCATGGTGAATGGCTGTAATGAGACATTGTCTACCCATATGTTTGCCTCTGTATTTTTGCTCTACAATGAAGGAGAAAAAAAAACATATATCTAAATATTCTATTTGAAAGATAATTAAACCTATTCAAATGCTTGTGTATTATTAGGAAGCTAGAATTCATGATACTTTCATGGTATTTACCTCAAATAGAATCTCAGCACGGCTTGAATTATTTGCAAACACACCGCCTTTCAGCAAACACCAGCATCCATTCCTAGCCGTAACTTGACCACCACGAACAAGTTCACCACTAGACATTTTGAATACAACAGCTACATTTCCACGTCCTCCATTGATTTGAACCCAAGCTGAAATTCCATTTCGGAGGAAAATGCAACTTAAGAAGATTTTTTTGTTCTTTAAATAAATTGAAAAAGACATACCAGAGAAGCTGTAGAGCTTTCCTTTCTCTAACCGAACCTCCTGGGAGATGCTGTCCAGTGGATGACTTCTGCCGTGTGCAACAATATATCTGTTTCCGTCATTTGATATTCCTTCTTTCACTGCTCCTTGTCCAAACACAGTCCAACCTTGTATGCCATGAGTAAAATCTGGATTAGATATTATCCCTCCTTCATACTGAGCTCTCTGGGGCTCTATCAAGCACTGCTCGGAAAGTTTAGAGAAACAGCTGTAACATTTTTCTCAGTGATAATCTGGAGGGAAGTCTGGGTGGTGAAAAGTGTTTCTCCTCACCTCTGTTGTAGCAGAATAATCATAGGAGACAGCATGAATCCTGCACACTGCATCGGTAAACGACAAGTGTAAAGGTGAGAATCCTCTGAACACCATAACTCATAACAGTAAGCAGATACACATGCATAAACCCACTTAATGTTTTGTTGTTCCCTGTGATTTCTTTTTAATTTACATTTTTCTTTTTCCTGGCAATCGTGTGTTTTTGTGTGTGTGCTTGATAAAGAAGAGAGAGACCTGAAGGCAGGAAAATGCTTATATGCAGCACCAATAACCAGCCTCCTGCTATCATCTTCATCATTTCAAAGCAAAAGCAAACAAGCTTCCCTGGAATATAAGCCACACACACACACACACACACACACACACACACACACACCCCGAAGAGAAACATCAGTCCAAAATCATTTTCATTTTCATTTTCTTTTCTGAAATAAAATATGTAGCTTATAAACCACCTAGAGCCAAAGACACGTGACCTGAGATATTAAAATTGAATATTCCACACTTCCTCTTTTAAAGAACATCATTGATGCATGTAAGGTTGTCAACCTCGGACAGTTTTAATCAATGAAAACTTTCTTCTGTTTGAGGGTTTGCCCGTGACACTTATTTGGAATTTTTTAGCGACGTTACTAGGAAGGGTATTTATTTACATTCACCCAAATACATAAATTAGGAAAAACTAATAAAATACGAAATAGTAATTTACAAGATGTCACTTATTTTAATATAAAATAAAATCAGGTCACTTAAAATTATAAAATGTTGTTATCGGAAACAAGTTAACTCTGATATCTCTTAACCTAATGTTTATTTATAGCTTAAACCATATAAAAAGTATTTTGATATGACTTGGGCATCTTGAAGGTTCAAAAACAACTTGAATAAATAATTTTAAAAAATAGAGTTTTACTTTAAAAATAATAATTCAAGATGGATTTTTTAAATATTAAAATAATAAAATGTTGAATAGACTCGAGCTTCACAGCTTAACTCTTGAAATTGGGTGATGAAATCCATTAAGTATAAGAACTTTATTTCTTAAACTACTTTTTAGTAAATACAACAACAAACAAATATCATGGTATTATTTGAGATTATAATAACTTGATGAAAATCAAATAAAAAAATTATAAAAATATATTTAAAATCAATCAGATGTTAATTAATAATATTGAGAAGAGAATGATGAAAATTAGAGAGAGAGAGAGAGGGAGAGAGAGAAAGGCGGTGTATTTTTTCTCGTTCATTGACACAAAAAATATCTTTTCTCGCAATCGGAGTGTTGCAAACCTAAAATTTCTCTCCCCCCCATTGTTTTCTAGCGATCTTTTTTCTTCTTTCTCCAACTCAGGAAATGATACGTAAAAATATCTTGTAAACTAACACACATTGCCATACAGGCACAGTACTTTTGGCAAATTAAACCTCCTGTAAGAGGCGAGCCCCGTTTGATCTTCCCCTTCTTCTTTTCCGGCTCCTTCTGTGATCATTTATTCTGCCTCCCCTTTGCCCTTCCATGCTTGGATGGATCGACAGGCCAGCTACTTTTCTTGCTCAGTTGTTTGTGGTGAGTTACAGCACGTTGCCTAAAATGACATCAACCATTCATTTTCAAGATAGTGACATGCATTCATTGGCACGATAGTCCCAGAGTATATGGTGCAATCATGTAGGATTTCGATTTATAAAGTAAGTTTTAAATTTGAGTTAGAGTGTAATGGATAGATCAGAGGCAAAGGGGATGAGTTCGTGTCATCAAACTCAGGGCAGTTCTTCAAAGTGGACCGAGTATGAAACCCATTGCGTTAAGATAAATACTAAATAGTGAGTTGGTTTCTCTTATCATCAAATTCATTGCTCGGTTGAGGTGTTCATACAATGTGGAAGGATCACTTGCAAAATATATATATTGGTACATCCATTATCTTTAAATTTCACAACAAAAAGTCGTGGAAGATTTTTAAAGTTGAAGGAGAATTGTATCCCACTATCCTTGATGGCTTCATGGGTTTGAGTTGCATTTACCTCCTCCCCACCATTTTATTATTGCAAAATAAGTTTATGGGATACAAAGTATTATTTTTTTCCAGCTGAGATCTAGATTTAGGTTTGGTCCACGAAGAATTATTTACCACAGCTCACTCATTCGTTTGTTCAACCCATAAATGTTAAAATCATATTGATTTTTTCAAGATTTATTAGCTCAAAAGTTACCTGATCTAAATCCAAAAATATTTAGGTTTAATTTCTAAATATTCTCTCTCTCTCTCTCTCTCTCTCTCTCTCTCTCTCTCTCTCTATATATATATATATATATATATATATATATATATATATATATATAAATATAAAAAGGCTAAAGATGAGTGTTTAAGGTTGGTTTCTTACAATATTTTGGATAAAAAATTGTGCAAGAATTCAGGAATCTTCTTACCTGTTTTTGTTTTTTTTTGCTTAACTCTTTAGTTTTTTAAGCTCTATTTCATCTTAAAAAATTTATCTAAAGCTTCAAATCAGTCTTTATATAGAATGGTTATTGGATAATGTTATCTTGGTTAGTCGAATCTTGTTTATGAATGCATCTAAATAAAGCGGTGTTGTTAAAATCATATGAGACTTATTAAAAAAGGTTTTCCTGCACACCAAGTTAGGAGTAATGAAATCTTAAAAAGAAGTGTTGATCTTTGGCAACAAAAAAAAACTTAAACAATTTTAAAGTATTTTTTGAATTCTTGACAACAGATAACACAAGGCATGCACCAATAATATTAGAGAAACAATCAAGCAGTGACTCGGTGAGTCAAAGTTGTTCCGCCGGAAACAGTTGGAGCCACCGTAAGGTTACTAGTTGAGGAAGATTTATCTGCCACACCATGGCGAATAATCTTCACACTGTAGTCTCCATGGGAAAGGGAAGCCTCGAAGAAGCCATTAGCATCTGTCACGCCTGCAAGTGAACCTCCCCACTCCTGCAAAAGCTTGTCCACGACATCCCCGGTAGCCAGATTTCTGAAATTGTTATCTGTCAAACACATCCTGTAACACCCTTGTGGACTCCATGCTGACCAAATCACTATTCCAGCAATTTTCGGGTAAGAATATGCCTCCCTTAGAATCTGCTCCAGGTATTGTGCCTGCCCATGAAATTAACAAGAAATCATTATGGACGATTTAATTAGGGAATCTGATACAATTGTTTTAGTTCCATTCTTATTTTACTGTTTAAACATTGATTCCAAAATGATCATTCATGTTATCTATAACTTGAAAGAAGCCCGATCCCTCCTGAACAATTTGAAGATGCAATAAAAGAGGACAGATTGTCGTTTTTGCCTTTTAGATCTCTCTTACCTGCTGATCTGGGTTGCCTTGAACATCTACTTCTGTGAGCCAGATGGGAACATTAGCGGAAGCTAGAGTATCAAGAGAAGCTCTCATATAAGGAAGGTTTGGAGTAGAAAAGTGAGACTCTAGTCCAATTCCCATGCGCAGATTTTCATTTCCAGGAAAACTCTGGATTTCTTTCAGCTTTTGAAGATACTTAGCAGGTGAAGCGGCACCATCGCCACTCTCTTCAATGGTATTATACTCGTTCAGAAACAATGTAGTGAATCCATCAGTCTTGCCAGCCCAGTTGTAGATCACTGAGGAGGCACTTTGCCCTAATTTGCTTTCAACGAAAGAAAAATGCAGATTCTCGTTGACAACATCCCATGCAATAAGCTTGCCTCTGTATCTTGTCATAATTGAACCTACCCTTTCTTGTACAGCCGTTCGAAAATCATTCGGTGAGAGTGAGTTTACCCATCCACTCTGGTACTTGGGATCATCCCAGATCACATTGTGGCCACGGACTGCTATATTGTGTTGCTTGGCAAAAGCCAGCATGGCATCAGGAACTGAATAGTCAACTTGACCGCGTGTAGCTTCGGTGCTGTACCACTTCATTTCATCTTCAAATGTTGTCACTCCAAACCTTGAGGTAAACCAGTTTTGGTAGGCGGTGTTGGAGAGGATGTTCTTGTTCATAGCACAACCAAATGGGAAGCGCAGTGTCTTTTGTTGTATGGAGATCGTTACATTTGATAAGGGATTGCCTTGTTCGTCCATGGCTTGGATCCTGACCTTTTCCTCTCGAGTCTGCAACGAATATATGTATCCAATTAGGTGCAGAATTGTTGATACATAGCTAGCCCGGAAAAATAATGTAATTAAATAAACGATGAAAGATGGAACTAGCAGCGATCAACTAACCCTTTCAATACTTTGATCTTGATGAGACCTCCATTCTTTCTCAGTGAACGGTTGCAGTGAGATGCTATCAACCCATATCTCGACTGAGGTGTTGTTGCTCTACGAAAAAAAAATAGAAATCGTAAACAGGTACAGAAATAATAAGATCATAATTCTGTTTTAGAAATTAGACACTATATCAGTACCTCAAAATATAGCTCAGCATGGCCGGATGTATCCACTGTAAGGCCACCTTTAAGCATGGACCAGCACTTTGGCTCTGCGAAAACGAAACCAGCTTTTTTGAAGCCAGAATCTGTCTTGAAAATGGCTGTTACCTGAACATTTCCCTCGCTAACTTGCACCCAGGCTGCATTGGCACGAAGCACAATATTCAAAGGATCAAATTACAAAAGAAGAACAGAATGTTATGCAAAATTCTTTTTTTTTTCTTTTTTTGGAGAGGTCGCAGATACCCTTTGACCCTATCTTAACCCTTGATGAGACAAAAATGAGGGGGGGGGGCGTAGCCATGCATACCAGAGAAAGTATAGAGGTGGTTCTTTTTCAAGTAAAGCTTCTGCGACATGCTCCCGTGTGGATTATTCCTGGTATGAGCCACGACGTATTTGTTGCCATCAGATTCTCTGTGTTCAATTTTCGCATCTCCAAATGTGGACCATGCTTTTAGTCCATCATTTAGTTCTGGGTTAACGATGATTCCTCCATTATACTGAGGTTTGTGAGGATTTTCCAGACACTGCAATTACACCATCAGGAAAAGAGAAAATGAACTCTCTAATCACATGAAATTACGCAATGTTTTTGTGAAATAAATAAAAGTTGATTGTAGTTTGAGCTTGCCTCGAGGATGGTCGAGTAATCATAGGGTAAACCATTGGTTAGAAGACCTGCAAACATGTAATTAAGACGTCCACTGTGTTATGTAGTGGTAGTAATTAATAAAATATCCAAGACTTGATCATGTCAAATATATAAATAGGTACCTTGTTTTCTTAATTTTTACTGAACAAATTATAACAATTACGTGGGAAAAAAAGAGGCTGACATTGTGGATTTACAAGTTATGATCCTATAAATGATGGTTTACAGCCGATGTTAAATAATAAATTAGGAATACTTCTTCTTCTCCCTAAAAATAAATGAACAAAACAATCAACTTACATGTATCTCAATTAATCTTATAAATTCTGAAATTAATGACCTGTAAACTTCTAAATCTGACTGGTAGAGGTATGATCCAGTTACTAGAGACATCATGGAGGAACAAACCTGCGAAAAGGAAAATACTGAAAAGTGGTAGAAGAAGTTGACCACCAATTCCATCTCCTGCCTTCATTACACAATAGCTAGAGTGTAACCCTGAAATCCATGAGCAATCCAGTCAAAATTAACCATGAGATCACTTATATAAAAATAACATATACATTTAGCATCTTAATTAGATTATTGTTTGGTGCCACGCTGCGAGTTGAATTAGGAAAAAAAATTAACATAACAAAAGTTTGTAGACATTACTAAAGTATTTTCTAGTAGAAGATTTTTTATTATTTTTACGGAGAACAAGCCAAAACAAATCATTAAATGAAATCTTTAATCAATAAAACATTGGAGAAAAAAATGTCAATAGAAAGAAAAAAATTCTTTGAGGGAACATACATACCGAGTGATGAGAGAGTTTTCAATTCCAGAAAATAGATTACACACACACACACACACACACGTATATATATATATATATATATATATTAGTGTTATGCTGAGAAGAAGCCAAAGAACCCTAATCGAATCAAGGCAAGGAAGAGATATAATTCATCCAAAAAAGGGAAGAAACATAAAGTTTGGTAAGACGTGAAATTTATGCAGTGTATCAAGTATTTTTCTTAAAATATATTGACCGAGCCTGATTAGTTTCCCATTTGATGACTCTATATTAATTTCCATTATTTTGGTAGAATTAAAGATTGGATTTTTAATCTTTAATTACTAGAACAGTCTCGCTTTCCATTTATCTTTCTTTTTTTCTATTTCAATTATTGAAAAAGCTAATCAACCACTCTATTTCTGGTCTTCGTCCTTTCATTTAGTGTTACGTCTAGAAAACAAATTGTATGTAGAGATGCTTTAGATTTGACAGCCTAAAATGCCGAGATGATTAGTAAATGAATGGTTGAAAATAAATATTAAGTGCCTTTTTTAGAGTATAGTTAAAGATTGTTTTTTAAAGTGTTTTTTTGTTTTTAAATATATTAAAATGATATCTTTTATTTTTTTTTAAATTATTTTTAACATCAATAAATATAAAAAAAATTAATTTAAACCAAAAAAATGCAATATTAAACATGCACAAAACCATGTTAGGACAATATATAAAATGTCTTCTGCACATGATCATACATATTTTAATATTTTTTAATTATGAGAATATATATCTTTCTACGCAACTCTAACAACATTAAAACTCCACAATCTGAATCAAACATGTGAATTTGCAAGAACACGCCTCCTAATTTATTTATTTTATGCCAGGTCGCTAGCTTTGATAGCATTTAGCAACGTGCACAAACATGTTTCAGTAGACAAATTTTTTTATTATTTTAATTTTGGCTGATATTATAAATAAATTGTAAACATAACAAAATATTATTATAATATATTTGTAAATAAAAATCATTTCAAAAAATAACTATCTCCTGTCCAGTGTGGCCCAGTTTGAAAAAAGCAGTAGGTAAGTATGTTAATTAAAACGTGCAAGATTCGCTTTCACTAGCATAGCTTGTGGCTTGGGGATCTGGTGTATCAGTGCATAGACTCCATGGAGTCACGGGTTCGAAGCTGGTGAGAGAGTTTTAGAGAGAGAGAGCGTTGTTGTTGCTTTAAAAAGAGGTATTCTAAAATACCTTTTTTTCTATCCAAAACTCAAACAGTTGTCGGAAGTTAATGAAAAAAAGGCACCACTTTCCTCAGAGACGTGTGCTTTTTACTTGATTACTGCATTGATAAAGCCATCGTGCTCAGTCTAATAAAATTGATTCAAGAAAGTCGATCAATGATGAGTTGGGGTTTAAACTTTAAAGAGATGTTAGAGATTGCAAAGATAAATGGTTTAAAGAGGGAATAGCAAAGGTAAATGGTTTTAAGAAATGGCACAAGGAATAAGCCATGTCAACATTCCAGCCAAGAGTTTAACGAGGGGGGAGATCACAAACTCTAAAATCTAACATATAATAGCAAATATGAATAATAATATGGTCACAGTCAGAGTGCCATCTGTCAATTGCATAGATAAATATAATACGATTCATTTATTTATTGATTGATTGATTCTCATTGTTGCCAGTAAAATATAATACGCTGGCTGGCTATAGTAATACATAAGAGAAGCTTTGGTACCGGGCTCTCCTGTGGCTTGTTGGCTCTGGCGTTACGCACCGATACAACTGGCTGCAAGGGTTACAGGACGGTGAGAAACTGCGAGATTTGCATAATTAACCAAAAATAAATAAAGGTGATCCAAAATACCTTTTCTAAAGCTGTTTCACGGCCATCTCCAGAGAAATTCTCGATCCAGGCGGATAGAAAACACATCACCTCAGCCGGGACAATCCCTGTCATGGGCAAAACTAGAAACGAGAAATGAGACTGACAACAGCAATATGGCAATAATCCACCTCTGCATATGGAAACACTTCAGGAAGTCTCATGAATAGAACTGCTGAATTCGAAATTCCAATTTCTTCAACAGTGCTATAGCAATTGCAATAAAAAGAGGCGAAGAAAAGAAGACAATCAAATATGAAATTCATAGAAATCAAACAAGAATATAAATTATTATTATTATTATTATTCCCTTTTTCTCCCTTTTGGTGAATAACTACGTCCCTCACAGAAACATTCAAAAGTATCTTACATATTTCCCAAGCCAGTTCCAGATTAATTAATACATACAAATAAAAAGAAATGAAATTCCCATCCTCATTGCGGGATATTGTTTCGATATTCTTCTATATCTAGCAAGATTCTGTCAATTTAGTTTCGTTTAATCTTACCCCCCTTCAAACAGTATGGTCTGCAGAACTAGGAATATTTCATGGAATTCATTTCTTGGGAAATTCCACTGGGGTTAAGACAATCACTCTTCGTTACCATAACTTTTTGTGGCTGCAATTAAGGAAAATGTAAAAGAGAGAAGAGAAAATCAAAAGAAAAATGACCCTGAAAAGAATAAAAGTCCTGCATTTAACAGTAAGATCATGTGGATAGAAGTCACTATCCTATCTTCCGTGTAGCAAGGTTGTATCCGGCGCCTTCAAACAAAGGCTGAGACAAATTCTAAGGCACTCGTTGAAAGAAATTCGGAGACTGAGCTCACAATTTCTCCACTAAACATTTGAATATGCCCAGGTTATGTCACTAGCAAACAGCGCATGATGAGACCCAGCATTTCACGGATCCATTACAGAAGATTTCTTGAAGAAAATGACCTCAATTCATACTACTCTTCACATGCGAACGTAACTGTTGAGCATTTGAAAAGAAAAATAATAATAATTCTTGGCATATCAAGTGTAATCTTCGTCTAAGCAAGCCATGATATTTTGATATTTTCTACCTGTTGGAGGTTGATACCTGGGAGAAATTTGCGTGCTTCTGAAACCAAATTCACGTTATCAGCGCAGGATTTTCAGCAGTCAAAAAAGATTTATTGTCTTCGGGAAAAGAAAAAGAAAAAAAAAAGGGGGCTTCGAAGTCTTGCTGATGGTTACCCAGAACTGTGCTCGTTTTAATTATGTTTGTAGAAAGGGAAATGCATGTTCACGGGATAACTTTGACATTAAGGAAACGTTATCATCTGCTTTTCGCCGCACCAAAAATAAAACAAGAATATTAGATTAATAATTAAGATAAGGGATTCACTTGGTGACAACGGTTTTCCTTTTTTCTTTTACTTAAATTTAAATAGTAGGTTGAATTTGTTTTCTTCGAGCATTAGGCTAATAAGAATATTGTCTATTTTCATAGTTTCATGGCCTCTCTTTTTTTCTCGCTTTAGAAGTACTTTGAAAAAAAATATTTATTTTACTTTAAATTAATGTTTTATAGCCTGAATTTTAAAAAAAATATTATTTTTTTACTTCAAATTAATTTATTTTTTTTTATTTTAGATATTTTTATGTATTGACATCAAAAATATTTTTTTAAAAAAAATATTATCTTAATATTTTTTCAAATAAAAAATATTTTGAAAAATAATATCAAATCATATTACATTCCTAAACATGCTAGAATATCTAAGGTTTGTTTTGGTGAAGAAAGACCCATGCGTGCAGGCCTGAACTTGCAGGCCCACACTCGGCCCACAGACAAGTAAAGCAAACCAGCCGCTTGGTCAACAGACAGGTCCTGGCCTCATAGCCATCAAACAGGCCCACAACTGGTTGAGATAATGGGTCGGCCCATAGTAATAAGTTGACATTGTATATTAAATCGTATATTAAAACATGCCAGACTAATAAGCACTAACATTAGTATATATCTAAAAGATTACGGGATTTTCAACAGTGATGAGCACTGTTCACAGTGACTCATAGTCACTGTGGACGTGCAGTTTGCTCCGGTGCTGCGCGAGAGTTTGTGCACTTTTTTTTTTTTTTTTTTTTTTACATACGGCTTCTTTTTGTATTTTTTATGGTGAAATTGACAGATAAGTAGTTGTGGCCGAGCGGTTCGCTTGCGCGCTGGAAATTCAGCGCACAGGGTTCGAATCTCTCTGCCAGAAATTTTGACATTGTTTTTTTTTTTTTTTTCCCTAAATTCCATTTTTTGTTTTATTTGAAAAGCAACTGCTTTCCTTCTTTTTTTTTTCGAAATTCCTTTTTTTTTTAAAAGCAACTTTCCAGTTGCTTTCTCTTTTTTTTTTCTATTATTATTGAAATTCCTTTTTTTTTTAAAAGCAACTTTCCAGTTGCTTTCTCTTTTTTTTTCTATTATTATTCTTATGATTTTTTTTTTTAAATTATTGTGTTTTTGTTTTTTCTTCTACAATCCTGATTTTAAAAATGATTGTCTGGAAAATTTGCTTTCCCTTTTATTTTATTTTTTTATTATTATTCTTATTATTATTTTTTTAAACTAGGATATCAATGACAATTTACGCGTACCATGACTAATCTCCGGATCCATTTTTTTTCCTTTTTTGGTTCAACTTATACATTTTTTTCCTGTTTTTTTTTCCGCTTATTTTTTT
Organism: Salix caprea; assembly: GCA_964035475.1. Classification (NCBI taxonomy): domain Eukaryota; kingdom Viridiplantae; phylum Streptophyta; class Magnoliopsida; order Malpighiales; family Salicaceae; genus Salix; species Salix caprea. The sequence continues at coordinate 6,627,389 of OZ037760.1, forward strand.
CCCCGTGACCGTGGTGTCCAGGTTAACTTATGCGCACCACAATTTTTTTCTCATTACTGTTTAAAAAGGTGATTTCCCCTTGCACGTTTTTTTTATAACCATGTTTCTTCTTTTTTATCCCTTTTTTGGTTTAACTTATACATTTTTTTTCCATTTTTTTGTTTCCGCTTATTTTTTTCCCCGTGACCGGGGTCTCCAGGTTAACTTATGCGCACCATAATTTTTTTCTAATTACTGTTTAAAAAGGTGATTTCCCCTTGCACTTTTTTTTATAACCGTAAATATTATTAGATTCTAAAAAATTATTTGACTTGAAAAATAAATAAAAAAGAAAAAAGAGAATAATAAGCCAAACCATTACAAAACACCCAACCGCCAATGAATGCCCAATTCACTACAAAAAATAAATTTATTCATCTCTAATTGATATCATCGATTGTATTTTTTTTATCAACCGATTATATAATTGTCAAAACAATTAAGACACACCAAATAATCAATCAATTGCAGTTTTGCAATCCATGAATTAAATAAATCGACACAAAATAGCAATCAACCAGAAATAATCTATCTCTGATAGATTTTAGCGGTTGCAATTTTACTCTCTGCTGGTTAAATCGTTCATTGCTGTTAAAATAAACCCAATCATCAACAAGTTCGATACAAGAAAAAAAAATTCATATTTTATTCATTTTATTAATTGCAAATTTACGTCCACCAATTAAATAATTTTCATAAAAATCAAAACACGCCTACTAATTAATCAATTATAGTTTTTTATGCAAATTACATAAATCGATAAAATATTTAAGCAAGTTCACCCATTAATGAATTGGCTATAAAATACAATTCACTCATCTTTAATAGATTTTATCGATTATAATTTTGAGAGTTGTCAACTGAATTATTATCCGAGCACTTAAACTGATAACAACAACCAACTAATTCAATACAGAAAAAAAAATACAACAGAATTTAGCGATTACAATTTGCTATCTACCAACTAAATAATTCTTTGCAGGCTAAATAATTAATCAGTTTACTACATCAAAAAAGCCTAGCGCAATGCGCGGCTATTTTCTGATATTTTTTCTCTCATTACTGTTTAAAAATGTTCTTTCCCCTTGCACTTTTTTCTTATAATCGGACTTTTTTTTTTAATAAACGAGGTGGCCAGGACAACTTAAACACACCATGACTAATCTTCGTACCCATCTTTTTGTAACATTTTTTCCTTTTTTTTTCAATTACACTTTTTTTTTCGTTTTTCTATAACCAGGGTGTCCTGATTAGCTTTTTTTGATATTTTTTTAATTGGGTTTCTTTTTTTGTGTTTTTTAACCAAAGTATCCGTTACAACTTACGTGCACCACAACTAATCTTCGAATCCATTTTTTTTAATATTTTTTTCACTGATTTCCCCCCCACGTATACATTTTTTTATAATTGTGATGCCTGTGACAACTTACACGTGCCATGAATAATCCCCAAAGCCATCTTTTTGAATTTTTTTCCTGTTTTTTTCCCACTTATAATTTTTTCTTTTATAAACAGGGCGTCCGGGTCAACTTACGGGAACTACTACTATTATTTCATAAAATAGCTAAAGGATATTGCAATTTCAAACAGTAATGAACAATTATTTCAATTGTGGTTTTCGTTGTTCATTACCATTTGAAAAAAATTCCTTTTTTTTTATATTTCTTACATAATTCTTATTTCTGTCCATATATATACATGCTCTTAGTTTTTGTTTCAATTTTTTTATTCCTCTCTTATTAAGATTTTTTAAATTTTTAATTTTTAATCTGTGTTGGTAATCATTTCAAAAACAATATTTGTTATTATTTCTCTTTTTTTATTCTTCAGGTAAAATATTTTCTTTAAATATAATCATATTTATTTTTTGTTAATATTGTTAGGTATTGAATTTTCTAATTATTATAGATAAAACATTCAAAATAATGATAATGATTATTTGTAAGTTTTATTTTCTTTTAAATATGTTAGACTAATTATATATATATTGCTTTTTTGGAAAAAAAAATATCATTGTTCTGAAATGCTTTTAATATAATATTATATAAAAAAAATTTATGGCAATTTTTTCTCTAACAATAATTATGGTCTCACCAATTTTTATTATTTCAACTGTTATTAAGGTTATTTTCTTTTATGTTTACATTTTAATTTTTTTTTGTAGTCATTTCAAAAATAATATTTTCTATTTCCTCTTTTTTTTATTATTCATTTCATTTTTTTTTAATCTAATAATATTTATTTTTGTTTTTCCATTTATTTAGTTTTTGAATTTTTTTTAATACTGTTAAGTGTTGAAATTTCTTATTATTATAGATAAGACATTCAAAATAAGGATAATGATTATGTTTTTCTTATAAATATGTGAGACCTATTTATTATTATTCTAAAATATTTTTAATATAACAATATGAGCAATAAATTTTACAATCAATTTGCTACAAATAAAAAAAATCATTTCTAACGAATTTTATCAAAATATTTTTAGTATTAGCAATATTCAAATATGTTTTAGTGGAAAAAACATCTGTTTCTAACAGATTTTATCAATTATAATTTGACTCATTGAATATTAAAATAACAAAATACAACATGCATAAAATCAATGAATTTTTTATATAGATAAAAAAACCCAGCGCATCGCGCGGGCAATTCGCTCTTTTATTTAAGTTTATTTCCTTACAACAATTTCCAATGTTTTCATTTTTAATATTTTAGAGCTAATATTACTGGAAAAAAAAACATCTAAAAAAAAATGTTGACAAATTTACCTGCATTATCTACAAGTCAAATTAAAAAATATACAAGTCACTTCCCGTTTCCATTAGACTGTTCTTTTTAGACGGCAAATAAATAATTATAGCACACACAAAAATTAAGTTTATGTTTTAAAAACAAATTACAATAATTTTATTTCTAATATGTCTGATATTTATTGAATATTATCGCCTAAAAATATATTGAGAAAGAGGAAAAATGACTTTGGATTTTTTGAAGGATAAAAATTCATATCAGTATTCTTAAATATAATTATACTAAATAAATATTAAAATAATAAAATACAATACATATAAAAGCAATTAATTTTCTACATAGATAAAAAAAACCCGCCGCATCGCGCGGGTATACCACTCGTCTACTCTAAAACAAAAGGCCCTAATATCAATTCAGGCCTGCTAATTTGAATACAAATTCTTTGCGGTTTTCGTGCCCATCCTATTCTTATTAACAGCTGAGTTATATGATACACTCACTTGGTTAGGTGATGGATAACCTCCACTTACTTTGAGATAAACTCAAGTTGCTCATAAATTGGATTTCAATTGAATCCGAACCTCTCTAAGGCTGTGTTTGTTTCCGGAATTCACTTTCCGGGAAACCACTTTCTAAACTTTCCTGTGTTTGTTTGTCTTCCGGAAAGTTGGTCAACGGAAAATACTTTCCAGTCAAAGAAAAATTTGGCTTGGTTTTCAGGAAAGTGTTTTCCGGAAAATTTGGGCTGAAAACACTTTCCGGAAATTGTGAAAAAATTAGAAATGTCATTATTTGCTGATTATATCAAATTTGATCCTCAAACTTTTGATTGCTATATATAATTTGTTTTGAATATTTATTTTTCAATTCCATCTCTTAAAATTTAATTTTTATATTAATTTTGGTCCTTATTTTTATAATTGCTATTTGCTTTTTTCTTATCATTTTTTTATTGAAATTTTTTATCTATCAAATTTGGTCCTCATTTTTTTTATTGTTACTTATTTTATTTGAAATAATTTATGAAATGTTAATTATTATTATTTTAATTTATTCACCTTTCATTTTTTTTAAATTTTTAGATTTGATCTCTATTATTTTGATTATTATTTATTTTATTTGAGATAATTTATGAAATTATATTTTTTTTCAATTTCATTCTCATTCAACTTTTTAATTTGTAAGATTTGTTCCTCATTATTTTAATAAACTTGAAAAAAAAATTAATTTATTAATAAATTATTTTCCAGTTCATTTTCCATAACACAAACAAACACTGGAAAGTGTTTTCCAGTTCATTTTCCATAACACTGTCAAATATCGGAATTCACTTTCCAGGAATTCACTTTCCCCGGAATTCAGTTTCCAAAAAAAAACCACTTTCCAGCAAACAAACGGGGCTTAAATGATATTCTCTCGTATTTTTCAAATTTATTTTTTATATTAATAGGTTAAAATAATTTAACTGTTGTGTCGAATAGTCTTTAGATCACTCCTCGCTAAAAATATTTTAATATTTTTTAATTATGAGAATATATATCTTTCTACGCAACTCTAACAACATTAAAACTCTATAATCTGAATCAAACATGTGAATTTGCAAAAACACGCCTCCTAATTTATTTATTTTATGCCAGGTCGCCAACTTTGATAGCATTTAGCAACGTGCACAAACATGTTTCAGTAGACAAAAAATTTTATTATTTTGTTTTTGGCTGATATTATAAATAAATTGTAAACATAACAAAATATTATTATAATATATTTGTAAATAAAAATCATTTCAAAAAATAACTATCTCCTGTCCAGTGTGGCCCAGTTTGAAAAAAGCAATAGGTAAGTAGGTTAATTAAAACGTGCAAGATTCGCTTTCACCAGCATAGCTTGTGGCTTGGGGATCTGGTGTATCAGTGCATAGACTCCATGGAGTCGCGGGTTCGAAGCTGGTGAGAGGGTTTCAGTGAGAGAGCGTTGTTGTTGCTTTAAAAAGAGGTATTCTAAAATACCTTTTTTCTATCCAAAACTCAAACAGTTGTCGGAAGTTATTGACAAAAAGGCACCATTTTCCTCAAAGACACGTGCTTATTACTTGATTAATGCATTGATAAAGCCATCGTGCTCAGTCTAATAAAATTGATTCAAGAAACTCGATCAATGATGAGTTGGGGTTTAAACTTTAAAGAGGTGTTAGAGATTGCAAAGATAAATGGTTTAAAGAGGGAATAGCAAAGATAAATGGTTTTAAGAAATGGCACAAGGAATAAGCAATGTCAACATTCCAGCCAAGAGTTTAACGAGGGGGGAGATCACAAATTCTAAAATCTAACATACAATAGCAAATATGAATAATAATATGGTTACAGTCAGAGTGCCATCTGTCAATTGCATAGATAAATATAATACGATTCATTCATTTATTTATTTATTCTCATTGTTGCCAGTAAAATATTGAGCTACGAAACCTTTTTTCTTGCGCTGGCTGGCTATAGTAATACATAAGAGAAGCTTTGGTACCGGGCTCTCCAGTGGCTTGTTGGCTTTGGGGTTACGCACCAATACAACTGGCTGCCAAAGGTTACAGGACGGTGAGAAACTGCGAGATTTGCATAATTAACCAAAAATAAATAAAGGTAATCCAAAATACCTTTTCTGAAGCTGTTTCACGGCCATCTCCAGAGAAATTCTCGATCCAGGCGGATAGAAAACACATCACCTCAGCCGGGACAATCCCTGTCATGGCCAAAACTAGAAACGAGAAATGAGACTGACAGCAGCAATATGGCAATAATACACTTCAGGAAGTCTCATGAATAGAACTGCTGAATTCGAAATTCCAATTTCTTCAACAGTGCTATAGCAATTGCAATAAAAAGAGGCAAAGAAAAGAAGACAATCAAATATGAAATTCATAGAAATCAAACAAGAGTATAAATTATTATTATTATTATTCCCTTTTTCTCCCTTTTGGTGCATAACTACGTCCCCCACGGAAACATTCAAAAGTATCTTACATATTTCCCAAGCCAGTTCCAGATTAATTAATACATACAAATCAAAAGAAATGAAATTCCCATCCTCATTGCGGAGGCCAAGATGGTTTCTTGAGTTAATTGATAAATTAACTGACGAAACACCAGAAGACTAATCGATTTATTTGATATTTATCAACTAGGGATGCGAGCAGCATCCTCCATTGCTAGTAATTCTCCAATACAAAGGCATCATGACTGTGAGTCGTGATCGCAGCGGCAATTTTATGCTTGGAGATATCCTTCTACCTCCAAGTAAGAAATCACCTTCTCAGCCATGTCACATGGGGTAGAACAATCTCCTGTGTTGCATTGCAATACTATCTGAAAAGCAATATTAAACAATAAATACCATATATTGATGATATGCAAAAATGTTACAAACTAGTAGAAGGATTGCATGGTGATGGTGGTACAAGAAACTGGGTAGGAAAAGAGAAAGAGACAACTAGGCTTCTTCACAAGACTTTGGTAAATACTAGTGCAACCCAGCTACACGACTGCAACGGCAACAGAATAAAGGTGATCATGGTAAAGTTTTGTTATTCACCCTAATCTGCACCTTCTGCTATTAATATAACAAATTCACATTACATGGATTTCTTAAGCCACTCATGTTATGTGAAAGTCCTGATGTAGAAAAATGTTTATATAACATTGGTCGCTCAAATATATCCGAGGAGCAATCCACATGCACAAATAAAGAAGAGTGTTGGTTAGTTTTTTATAAGAACTCGCAAATTAGCATTCTTTCTCCAGATAGCTTTTTATATAATCTTAACAAAACCAAACTAAGTGATTAAACACGTGGCAATTCATGCACTGAAGTAAAGATCATTATTGTTTTCTTGATGCTCTAGGCAGAACCAAATTACATGTACCACAATTTATGAGTTTCATCAATGATCCAAATGAAAGAAAAGAAGCACATTGCATTCTTCTTAGCGATAAATCATGCAGGTGTATATGAATGCTTTCACAGTGCATCTGTGAGCATTTATGTTGGCCAGAATATTTTGTTTTGCTCCATACAATTACCTCAGCATCCAATGGTGGTTCATATGGATCATCAATGCCTGTAAAACCTGTAAGATATAGATGAATGTTAGAACTCTTCAAAGTTATGTTAGCCATTACAACTCAGTTGCTTTGCAGTTCCCTAGAATACCTTTGATCTTTCCGGCACGAGCAAGCTTATACAAACCTTTTGGGTCTCTGTTCTCACAAACTTTAAGGGGAACATCCATAAACACCTGTAATAATAAGCTCCATCAGGCATGATTAGCAACATGAACAGCATCTGAAAGTCAGTTGCAAAACTAAGAAGTAAAGGAAATAAAACAAAAAACTACATTAAAATCCAACTTGCTGCACTTGTAGTTTGAAAAATAAGTCTTAAGCTGGCGAAGCCACCAACCTCAACAAAATCTCTGTTTGGTAACATTGAGCGACATTCAGCCCGGTCCCTTCTGTATGGAGAAATCAGGCAGGCGATGCAAATAAATCCAGCATCTGCAAAAAGTTTTGCTACCTCCCCTGAACAACAAAGAGGCAAATTATAAAATTTCATACTCAATCATCCAAACATCCATGAGTGTAAATTACTATTAATCAACAATTATCAAGTGAGTGGACATTCCAACAGTTGCACTCGCACATGATAGTATAGCAAGTAATTCTTTACAAAAAAAATGTAAACAATTAATACAGGACTTACCAACTCTCCTTATATTCTCAGCACGGTCTTCTGCTTTAAAACTAAGGTCACGATTTAGGCCATGCCTGACGTTGTCGCCATCAAGAATGTAAGACAAGTTTCCTCTCTGGTATAACATGTGACTCAAGGCACATGCTACAGTGCTCTTCCCTATCAATTGAGTTTCGGAGCATAAGAAGGCATGAAAGAGATGTAGCAAGAGGAAGAAAAAGGAGAGGACTAGATACACAAGTTATCTGGAAATCTACAACTTCTTTCCCATGGTGGCAATAGAAATCCAGAGGCAACGAAAAAATAAAAAGCAGAATCAACGCGATACATGCTAAGCTTCATGTCTATTTGTGTGAAAGCACTTAATCAGCAAAATTTAACCAGCATCCTTTGATTCAAAAAGTCAGAACAAAAAACACACCACAGGAATGTAGGCCAAAATAGTAAGCATTTAAAGCACTGTTGATTTACATCAAACAAACTTGGTCAGAATCAGTTGACAATCAACCCAAATTTATCTTAAGGGAAAAACAAAAATCAAGAAGAATTCAATGGAGGCAAGAACAACAAACCTGATCCACTGAGACCGGTGATCCATATAACACAACCCTTTTGTTTGAGAAGCTTCTCTCTGTCAATTTTTTCAACTGGACATTCATGCCACTTTATGTTTGTTGAGTTTCCTATTGTTGACAATTGGTTGTGATTTTTGCCTATCCAAAACCCATGTCAAGAAACAAGTCAAAAACCAGACTTTACAAAGAAGAGCAAGAATCCATTCTATAAATCCCAATCGTAATTAATACCTTTATCAACACACTTTTCAATAAAGGAAAAGACATCAAAAGTCAAACACCGGGAATTTTTTACCTTTTCACCAGCTAAATTTTAATAAACTGGCTGGAATCCAATTACAATTATAAACAAATACTACACCCAATAAAGAGAGTTACCTGCATGCCTATTTGCCAGCTTATCCACCATGCCATTCACATCCTGTTTAAGCGTCTGTGTCTCTTCCATGGCAGCCTTGATCAGGCAAACCCCTCTCGGTTTCGAATCAAAGGGTTTATTGCCGTCACTGAAGCTAAAAAATCCGAGCCTTTTCGAGCTCGAAATTCCAGGGAGAGCTGGCTTCAACCCGGAAGCATTCATCTCTCAAACAAATAATTGATAAACATAAACGCAAGGAAGGATGCTATATATTGGAAAGTCGGGTAATGAGATTGTAGACAGGGTTGTTGAACCGACAGATATATAAAGCTTTGTAAAATGTTAAAATTATGGAAAGAGAAGAAGGGACAGTGGGGAAGGGAAGTCATTGGATATTTTAACGATTTCTTGAGGCTATGGTTTTTAATCGACCCGGGATACTATTCTACTATATAATTGCCCGCACTCCATTATTGCGGGTGAAACAAATAGTTTTTATAATTATTGAGATTAAAATATAATATTTTTATATATAAAATTTGATACAATAAAATAGATTAACCTTATTATAATAATAATAATAACATTGAAATCTTAACTTTTAAAATTATTATCATTATTATTGTCAAAAAAATTAACAAAAAAACAAATAAGAAAAAAAACTAAAATTATTATTATTATTCTTAATATTAATATTATTATTGCATTAATAATGAAAAAAAAATCAAAGACTAAAAAAAACCTCAAAACATTAACAAAAAAGAAAATAAAATAAATGATAAAACAAAAATAAAAATTATTTGTTGAAAACAAAAATGACTTGAAAAATAAAAAAAATGACCGCACTACGTTACGGGCTGAGCAAGCAATTTTTATAGTTGTTGGGATTAAAGAAATTAATAGGATTTGTTGGTGCAAAATTAAAATATAATATCTATATATACAAAATTTAATATAATAAAACAGATCACCACACCCTATTATAAAAATAGCAACACCGAAGTTTTAACATCTAAAATTATCATTGTTATTACTGTCAAAACAATAAAAATTATCAAATTATCCTCAGAGGAAAAAACTCAAAAACATTAACAAAAGAGTAAGTAAGAAAAAGAACTAAAATTATTGTTGTTGTTGTTGTTGTTGTGTTAATAATGAAAAAAAAATGAAAGACTAAAAAAATCTTAAAAACTTTAACAAAAGACCAAACAAAAAATAAAAAATATCAGTTAAAAAAAATTCATTTGACTTGAAAAAAAAAACCAATAAAAAAACTAAAAGAAAGAACAAAGGGAGAAAAAAAAAACAAAAATATCAATTTTCAAATGATCATAGATACAAAATAAAATTTAAGAGCTAATGTTTTTCAAAAAAAAATACCACCTCGACAAATAAGAAAATAAAATAAAAAAATCAAAGCTAAGAGCACATTTATTCCAGAAATATAAAAAAATAAAGGGATTAAAATCAGAAATTAAAAGTATAAGGGCCAAAATGAAAATCAAATATATTATCAATTTTAATCAAATGACAAAATTGAAAAAATTGAAATTGCTGTACTAAATATATTAAGTTGTCTAAACCCAATCCAAAAATTAAAAGAAGGAGAACCGAAGTGAAACATCAATATTTAATTAATTTCAATCAAAGAACCCAATCGAACTAAATCAAAATTTATATAGCAGAAATCAAGATCATGCACAAAATTAAAAGTACAGGGACTGAAGTAAAAAAGCAACAAAATTGGGGGCCTTTCCTGCACTTTTACGTGCAGAGAGAGAGAAACGGAAAAAAACGTCTTTAACCGGCCACCACAGCATCCACGACCACCGGTGGATAAAACACGTCGTACCGGGAGGAAGACCACGCGGAGGCGCCTCGACAGGGATGCCGGTAGCCCACTTCCGTCGACCTGAATAGCCCTCACGTGCCATTTCAACAGGGCGTGAGGCAGAATACTGTCGGACGCGTGTTCCGCACACGCCGACAGAATTTTGAAAAAATAATAAAAAATGATGGTCAATGACCGGTCTATCCTTATGCCTAATTCATCAATTTTATCTTATTAGAGGCTATATCCGTATTTAGCTATTTTCAAAAAATATTAAAAAAAAAGTGCGGCGGACCGGGCCGGGCCGTACGCGTGCAATTACCGCGGTGGCTCTCAGCCCACAAACTATTTTTTATCTTTTTTGAGGGACAAAACCGCTATTTTACTGTGCAAAAAGAGAAATAACTAGTGACCCGAACGACTCAAACCGAACCCACCCGAAAATTAAGCATTACTATTGTAATCCACAGTAAAAACACTCAGAAGCTACAGTAACAACTCCTGATCTGTTTTAGTATATTACATAATTAATTCATGAGACATTTGAATTGTGGTCCACTACAAGGATAATCAATTTTTTTACAATATAAAAACAAATAATAAAAGTTTTTTTTTAATGCTATAATAATTAAATTGGATAGAATTTAGGTCAATTAATTGTTAAAAAAATTATATATCAAACATTTTTTTTGTGTTTAATAATAATATCAAGTAAAATAATTTTACAGAAATAAGAAGAAAAAAATCAAAGGTAACTGCATAAGCAAATTTATGAACAGATAATTAATAAAATTGATTGCTAGTTCTGTTTTATTTGGCTAAATATTTAATTGGCAAATAAAAAAACTACAATTAATAAAATCTACTAAAGATGAGTTTTTTTGCTTTCTTCAAGAAACTGATTGATTGTTGCACATTTCTAAATACAAATTTCTTATTGTTATTATTATCATTGAAGGCAAAAATAAAAAAGTATTAGCAACACAAAAAATATTTAAAACAATTTCAAAAAAAAATCAATATTAATATGATTTTAATGTGTTAATATGCAACAAATATCAAAATATATAGTTATGCCAACATATTTTTAAGAAGAAAATACATTAAAAATAATCGTTATTATTATTTTCAACACCTTATCTCTAACAAAATTAATATATAATAAAAAATAAATAACTAAGAAAATTAATAGGAGCCATAATGAATAACACAATATATGGAAAATTTCTTTCGAATGAAAAAAATGAAACACTTGAAACCTCAAATAAAAAAAACAGAAATAAAAAAAAAACAGAAGAATAAGGGTCAAAATGAAACATAACAACCAATTTTTTTTAATTAGTTGTTGTGCTTGTGCTGTTTTAAATAAAGTTTATGAAGAATGTTTTGATTTTATATAATTTTATTGTGTTAATAGTGAACAAATATCAAAATATATAATTAATCTAACATTTATTTCAAGAAAAAAATACTATAAAAATAATCGCTACCATTATTTTCAATATCTTGTTCATAATAAAATTAATATATAAAAAAGCTCAGTAATTGAAAGAATTTTAAAAAAATAAAAGAATAGTGGTCGAAATGAATAACACAATATATGGTCAATTTCAACCAAAACAATATTTTTTTGAAATGTATATTATCATAGACTTTAAAAATATCATTTAAATTAAAAAAAAATATTCTAAATAAAGAACAATAAAACATGTAAAGTATTTGGAAAAAATGTCATGCTAATCTCCTTATAATTTTTTTCTTCTAGAAAATCATTTTACTTAAATTATTTGGGTGAGAGTATTTTGCAAGATGTCGATTACACACCGAAGGTTGGTAAGAATTGAGGGACAATACCCTTATCCATAACATTATCCATGATAAAATTAATATATAAAACATACCATATAAGAAAAACTAAATAATTGAAAGAATTTAAATCAGCTACCGGCACTTCTCTTATCATCATAGGATGACACGCCCATCACCGTGTGGAAGGAGACACGACAACGCATCCAGTAGGATGACAGACTGACATTTATGGCCGCCACATAACACCGCACGCAACACCTTCAAGACGTGGATGGAGTAGAATTGTTGGTGCGTTTACAAGAAGCACCTAAAACTTGTCATTTTTTTAAAAATAAATTAATGTGAAAATATGCACGTACTCTTGCAACTAATTCATTCATTTTTGTCATTGGTGAGGGTACATTTTTAGTATCACTGTGCACCAAACGGTGAATAACCTAAAATACCCTCGCCCAATAAACCACAATTTTGTCTTATTCAATGGTATAATGGTTATTTTACTGTTCATCTACAAATAACAAAACTTGAAAATACCCTTGCCCACTCAACATTGTTTTGTCTGGTAACAGGGGTAAAACTGTAGCTGCACTGTATAACAAAATTGATAAAAGACGCAAACATCGCATAACAACTAGAAAATATCAATCACTCCCTGTGAAAAATCAAAAATACTCTGAAGGCCAATAATTAAAATTCAGCACGCTGAGAGCAAAATAGTAATTATACTTTTACAAACCACAATAACATGTCTACTGCTACAATGTTTTCTCCACGCGGTTTAACTCAATAGTTAATTCTCTCTCGTGCTTTGTGAGTGGTTGGTCGAACATGAAAGTTATGGATGAATAATTGTTATTTTATTCATGTTATATTTATAAGTATTTCTTACAAATGATAGCTAAAAATAAAATTAGAAAGATTGGCAGAAAGATGTATGGTAAAATATTTAATCTCCCAAAATGAGATATTTACTTCATCAAAATGAGATATTTACTTCATTTATTGTGTTTGCTAAATTTGTTCATTATCATAACTTGATTCTAAATTTGTCTCTCAAACAATAATACAAATAGACAGACATATTAAATTGATTGAATAACAAAATCATCCCAGGCTGCACATGTTATGGATATTATATAAAAATGAGTATTTTTTATATCTAAAAATAAATTTTATGTGTAAAAAAAGGACAACGAAAAGATAAATAAATAAGAAAAACATTTTAATAAACTTGATAAACTCATTCATGGTCTTTAAGAACTTAAAAAACCCGTCCCAAAACCCGAGACCAGCCCGAGATAACAAAATTGACCAAGATCAAGTTTGTTTTACTGGGAATTTAAAGTCAACAAACACGACCAAGATCAAGTTTGTTTTACTGGGAATTTAAAGTCAACAAACACAGATGTGAGCTTCGCTCGTTAAGATGACTGATTTGACATAAATTTTAATATTTCTGGTTGTGATAATTGATGCAAAATAAGATTTTCTCTTTTTAGTGTTAGATTTTGACAACTTTCTCCCATCTCTTTTTAACCAGGAGTCAACAAATAAAAATAAAAGTACAGGACCAAGATAAGATTTTCTCTTTGATTTCGAAAATTGAAGGGACCTGGCATATATAATTTATAAAGTACTGTGATTACAATAAATATCTTGTCAAAACTTTTCAAACGCACCAATTTCCGGGGTGATTTTAATTTTGATCCTTTTTTCAATCTCACCCCTAACAAATTGCCTTCAAAATTCAACCAAGAAGGGTCAAGTAGAAAAAACTAGCATAGTGAGAAGTTCATCCATAGTGTCATGTGAGGGGCCAAGATATATTTTGCGTAGTTACTTGGACAGACAGAAGGGGGAGCGGGGAAACAAGGCAAGCCATGGAATTAATTGTTTGTCAGTCTCATAGAGTTTATTTTTAAAATATTTTATATTTTAAAAATATATTAAAATAATATTGTTTTATTTTTTAAAAATTATTTTTGATATTAACACATAAAAATTATCCAAGAATACCATTTTTTAAATTTAAATTTAAAATAAAAAATAAAAATAAAATATTTTTAAAAGTTTTCAAAAATATTTTTGAAACGCAGTGCCAAACAAAACTATCTTTGTTATTGTGTTTTGAAAAAAATAATTTTTTTTTTTAAATTATTATATTTAGATCATTTTCATATGTTGATATCAAAAATAATTTTAAAAAAATATATATTATTTTGATGTATTTCTGAATACAAAACACTTTCAAAACAACTTCAACCACACTGCCAGATACTAAAAATTGATTCTAGCAAGCTTTGCTAGGAAAAAAACATTTTAATTTTTTAAAATAAAATCTTTTTGTTAACGTTCATCAATAACTTTCAAAACAACTTCAACCACACTCCCAGATACTAAAAATTGATTCTAGCAAGCTTTGCTAGGAAAAAAACATTTTAATTTTTTAAAATAAAATCTTTTTGTTAACGTTCATCAATATTTTTCATCATTTTCTTAATTGATATAATTCTAGTGAATAAAAAATGCATATTGCACGTAAAATGTTAATTTTTAATTCTCCATTAACTTTTTTTTTCTTCAAGTCAATTCAATTATATTGCATGGAATATATACACCAGCCATGAATTATTGAAAAATTGACAAAAGGGGCATTACTGGAAAACATATAGAATCTTCGAGACCTGATTGATAAAATATGTACACTGGACATAAACTAACGGAAGAAATTGACACGAGGACATGACTGGAAAACACAGAGAGTGGTTGGGACCTAAATGATATAATGTGGTTGAGAATGACCGTATAAGTTCGAGACTAAACTGAGATTTATTTCAAAAATATAAACTTATTTATTATTTACCAAGGGAGGCAAGCGGAAGCACAATAAATATAATAAAAAATAAAATATTTTTTTTTATTGAAAATAGATTATAACATGAAGAACTTTGGATCATAATTCTATTCTTGAAATAAAGCAGCCAAGTTCTATTTCTTTAGGTATCTACATCCATTTCTAATAGGTTAGAACCGATATTTACAAGGTAAAATGAAATAAAAATCAAATTTCTAACAAAAAAGTAAGAAAAAAATAAAAAAATCAAAACAAATATAATTTTGAGGTTTTCCATCCCCTTTATTAGCTATACGGAGATTTATCTCTTGTAGAACTAGTCTGGGCAATAAAATTTAATTTAATAACTAATTAAAAGATTATAATATTTCATCTCAAATGTCTCTCTAGTTTATAAAATTATAATATTTTATTATAAATTTCTGTTAATGCGATTACAATTGTTTTTTATTTAAAAATATATTAAAGTATATATGTATTGACATTAACATATTAAAATGGTATAAAAATATTAAAAGAATATTAATTTAGAGCAAAGGAAAGAAAATTAAAAAAATAATTATTTTTAAAATGAAAAAACAAACTGTACTGCTAATAACCTTTGATTTTTGCTTGCCATGCTACATCATTAAGTGAACCAATAATTTCAGGGTGTAACTAGCCTCAGCTTATCAACGGCAATTGAATTGAAAATATAAATCAAGCCTCAGCGCTCAATCCAGTGCCGGTCGTTTATAATTATATATTTATATTAGTGGTAATACGAAATTCAGTGCTCCGACTTTTATAATTTTTACAATCAAGTACTGGTTTTAATTTCATTCAAATAGTTTTTTTTTCTTTTTCAACATTTTTAGACCGCGTAATGAAATGGACAAACGTGAACCGTCACAGAGCACTGGGGGTCCCCTTCCAAAGAAGCTAGATGACTACTTTGACCTTTTACTTTGACCAATAATTGAGGAGGGAGACTTGAAGATCCAGTTCACCAGAAAATCTCTTAGAAAATCTCTTCAGGATTTCCAAGATCAAGATGAACGAATTCTGGCAGTGGCTTCTTCATCTGGATTTGTGTTGACTTCCAAGGCACGTTATATTTTCTATTCCTAATTTAATTTCTTTCGTGCTTGTGCTTGGTATCCTGTATTTAGTTGATTTCAATTGATTTTTTTTATTTTTATTTTTATGGTCCCAAGTTCTTCTAAAAATTTCATTTGTAGACCTCAAACTCTCAACATTTATTCATGACATCTCAAAGTTTTTGTTTTTCTATCTATACTTATGCTATACCGGGCAGTGTAATTGAAGTTGTTGCAAAATTATTAATTGTTGTAAAATTATGAAATGATAATGATAATAAATTGATTATAATTTGCAAAATGTTGGTAAATATTTTTTAATAAATGACCTAAATAAAATAAAAGTGCATACCAAATATTAAAATTAAAATATTTTAGCCAATTCCATGATAAAGATGTACTTTATCTTATAAATTTTGTTCAATTTCATTTTAGAATAAAAACTTGTGCAGTCAAGGTCATGTTTGAGAGTATGATTGAAGTTTTTGTAAAATATTTTTTATTTTTTAAAATTAATTTTGATATTTATATTTTAAAATGATATAAAAATACTAAAAAAATAAAAATAAAAAATTTTCAATTTGTTTTTATAAAAACTTTTAAAATACAATTCTAAACGGTCACTAAAAACACACCCCTTCCCCCTGAAAAAATAAAATTGAAGGAGAAATAGACGATTAGTGAAGTGGGAATGGGAATTCAAGGATCTAACTGAAGCACTTGATTGTTTTTTAGTTTCCATGAACAAAATGATTGAACGGTCAATTTGGATGCGGTGTTAATTCTCCCGCACTCCTAGAAAAACACTTTTCTATCCAACAAAATTATCCTAATCAATAAATTACCAGTTAAATATTGCGAAAGGTATGGAGTCAAATAATCATTTCTATGTGGACTGATTTTTCCTCTCAGAATGGAGGTGACAATACGTCCCAGTTTTCCATGTCAGCTCTGAAGTGCTTTGTGATAGGTTCATGTCCAATCTATCAAGCACTAATAATCTTCCACTTTTGCATTTCTTTATGAAATTTAAAAAATTCTGAAGGACTTATCAGAAAACAATTAAAGTTTGTATATTTTATCGTGAAAATTGGAATACTAAATTAATCACGCATTACCTCAATTTTTATATTTGTTTGTATTTCTGCGAGCAGGTCAGAGGCACAAAACAAAAGGGAAAAGGAAAAGAAGTGTGAGCAACCACGTGTAAGGAGGAGACACTGGAGGATGAATCTAATTTTTTTTTTTTTTTTTTTTTATTATTATTATTCTAAAAACAAACAGAAAAGAATAGGAAGAGAGCGGATTTCGGTGGAATAAAAAAGGCGACGCGGGACCCTACACCATGATTATACGACCATCGTTTTTCACATTTTTTGAAGTGCTGTGGGGCTTGTCAGAAAACAACACGTCATGTTGATGGGCTTTTAAGATGAAAAGACACGTGGATAGGAACTGGAGTCATCGAAAGAGGTTATGAGATCCAGCTGGATGGAAAGTGTCCCTTTCCAGCGAATTAGAAAGAGGTAGTATTTTTTTACTTAAATTTATAATTCAGATTGTTTTTATTGATAATTCAAGATAATCGCAAACATATTAATTTAAAGAAAGCTAAATCGTGTTACTAAATTGCTGTTAATTTACACTCATTTAACCAGTGGATAGCAATTAATTTGCACTCTTCTTTTCGTTTTCACCTTAACTTTCTGTGGGGGCAACAATTAATGTGCTTTCCTCGTTGAATTGGGGATTGTAACAGTTATTAGGGCACCATCTTCCTGTTCTTGGCTCAATTTTCAGTGGGGGCAGCAATTAATTTGCACTCTTCTTTTTTTGGATCAACTTTCAGTGAGGGCATTAATTAATTGACACGTTTTTCCTGCTTGAATTATTGATTGTAATAGTTATTGGGGCAGCGATTAATTTGCATTCTTCTTCCTGTCGTTTACTCAACTTTCAATGGGGGCAGCAAAATGCCCTTGCACTCTTTTCCTACTTTTCACTCGCATCTCAGCACGTGTTGCCAAACGTACCGTTCATCCTCGCTCATTTAGCTCTGTGGATCGTTATAGTAGCTGGGCAACAATTAATTAACACTCTTCTTTCCCGTTGCTCGCTTGCCTTTCAGTGACTGCAATTAAGTTGGTCAACACCAAAATCGTTATTTTAACATGATAGAAAATTGGTTTTGGTAGAAAATCATATCTAAAATATTTTTGAATATAATAGAATATAATTATGGTCATAAAAATTTATTGGTTAAGGTTCATACATAATTTAAAATAACTTACAAATATATTACAAAACAATTATGTCCTTAGAATTTCATTAGATAAAAACTAACATATTTAAAACAAATATTCTATTGGCGTACTATGTAAACTAAAATCAGCCTTATTATCATCATCTTTCTCGCTATTTCTAGTATATTCATCAAAATCATTACTATTGAAAGTATTATTAGTACCGCTACTAGTACCACCTTTAATATTGTCAGTACTGGCTCCAACTCCAACAGATTATTTCAACATCATCACATGAAAATAATATAAAATACAAAAAAATAATTTAAAGTAAAAATTAAAAATATATATTTTACAAAAAAATTAAATAAAAATTTTAAAGTTAATATTTAAATCAAGAAATTTTTATTGTTTTAAAAAAAATGTACGTGCATTTTAAAAATACTAATAGGCTAGTTGGCGGCCTCCTATCACTATCAAATCAAAATGAAAAACAACAAGCGAAGCGTCGAAGAAGCTTGGTGTAGATTTGCGCATGAATTACCTGGGATCGTAAAATCAGACCAATCCGATTTTAACAAATTTTCTCCGATTTTAACAGGGTCTAATTGTTCTACTTGATTTTATTAAGTTTGTTCTTTTGACTTGTAAAATCAATCATAAATTCATAGGATTTTATAAGTCAAAAGAACAAACTTAGTAAAATCGTATGAATTTACGATTTAAATCGTGATTTTGACAACAATGATTGCAACAATTAATTAATATCATTTTCCCATTTTACGCTAGCCTTTGAGCAGGTTAATGGTATCATTATCTTTTGTTGGGGCGCAGTTAATTAACATATTTTTTTATTGCAAAATCATCTCTTGATAGTGTGCCAATAATTGTTTGATGTGTCAATTGTCGTTGATTATATATTAGGATAACAATTAATTAATGCATCAATTGAGTAGTTAATTAATGCATCAGTCATACAATTTTAAGAGTTAACAAAACAATTTTGATAACAATGCTCATAACAAACATAGTTGAATGAAAATAATTATAAACTAAAATTAAAGATTTATTTTTATTTTTGTTAAAAAGTAAATTGGACTCAATTTTGTATTTTGTTTTTGTCCTGGCATTACTTTTAACCATAAATTTGTGATTTGTTTATTGATAAAGTCTCCTAACAACTATTTTTTTTTTAATTCTCTATATACAGAATTCATCTCTCAAATGGAACAAATCTCCTTTAATTAAATATAAAAAAAATATTCTTCGTTCCCCTTTTTTCTCTACATTGAAACCATAGTTTTTATACATGTTTCACGATAAGTTTTAGATATGAGTTGAATCAGGTTAATACAATTATTTTCTATAAAAAAAGAAATACTACACACTGATATTTTTAAAAATAAAATTAATAGATTTTAATTGAATTTTTTAATAGATTACAGATAAATTCTTTCTCCATTTCTATCGAAACTTAACTCAACTTCACCCATCAACCTGCCAGTCAATTCACCAGTCAATTCGTGTTTTAAAACGGTGGTTGAATCGACTGCAATTAATTTTTGTTTTTTAAATAATATATAATAAATAAGGGGAACAAGCTCACTTAGCGAAAGAAAATAAAAAAAAAACACGGCACATCGCACACTGTAGTAATAAGATGCAAAATTAAATTGGATTTGACCATGAAGAAAATGAGAGGTTGGGTTTGCCTACCCGATATCTTTCAAAAACGGGCCGCCTGATGACAAAGAAAAGTAGAATCTGGGCCTAAGAGAGCGAGCTTTGATTCGAATCAAGGCCCATCCTCACTCTTCGAATGAAGGCCTCCTCCTCTTTCTCAGTCCTAGGCCTATATATCTCCAGCAATCCTTTTCAATACCCTAATAATTAAATAAAAGGAGAGAGAGAGAGAGAGAGAGAGAGAGAGAGAGATGAAACCTCCTCCTCGTCCATGGCTATCTTACCACACAGCTCTCACTAACGCTAAAGCAGGTGATGAATTTCTTATCCCGAACTACTCCTCTTTTATCACTCATTGTTTACATGTGGATATGAAAGCTTTGTATGCATCAAAAGGGAAACCAATGGCTGCTGGCAGCATGACTTTGATCTCCACTGCTAATTATGATGTTTGAATTAGATATTACCGTTGTTTTAAATCCGGGTTTGATGATTCAAGGACTAAATGTCTGATAAGATATGGGGTTCGTGCTGCAATGCATGATCTCATTGCATATAAATTATGCCCCGACTTGATTTCTTCTCCCTACAGATTTCAAGAAACTGTAAAATAACCAGAGAAGGTATGTTTTTAACAGAGATTTTGTAACACTTAAGATGGTAAATGGCCTGATTAAGTATGTACGGATCGTTGACCTCTAATAAGAGCTGCTTTTATCTTCTTCTTCCCACTCTACTAATATAAGCAGCAAAGACAGGCCGTCTAGTGAAATCTGTCATCTTAAGGGACCTATTTTGATTTTTGAAACTCGACGTGGGACTCAGGAGTCCAATGGTGATCCAATATATGTGCGCCACGCTTCACCTCGTTGGATATCTTCATGATGATAAGCATCAAACCCTCTCTCCAAGTGACCATTCCATTTCATTCTGCCCCGCTACTAAACGACTGAAAAAAATGGAATTGACATCCATTATTCCTACCTTCAAAATCTCTTTGCCAAACACAAGAAGACAAGCAAGAACCCATGTCTCGTTCTTAATTTCTCCAGTTTCTTATTTATCATCTCCAGGCCAAATGACACCTACAAAAACCCACTTCAATTCCAGCAACATTCAATATGAGATCAATACTAGCAATATAAAAAACGTAGCTGTGCCAACGATGTCTGAAGTACTGGCTGCATCAAAGGCCCAGAACCTGGACCTTCAGCTACAAACACTAGGACCCTTTTTCAGAATCACAGCTAAGAGTCTTGAAACTCAAAATGAGCTTGGGAGAGCTGAAGGGCTGATAAGGGTCTGGTTAAAAGGCAAGATTCTCCATTTGGATTCAATAAGATTGAGAAGAGAAACACTTGGCATGGAAAAATCAATCTTTGGCATTGGTTTGTTCATTGGAGCTGTTGCTATTCGGCACGGGTATGACTCTGGTTGTAAGACTGCCGAGTTGCTTGCTATTAATGACTCTGATCTTTACCATTCTAAGGTTATTTGCCTTCTCCCACAGTTCTCTTTTTAGTTTACGAAAATCGAAGCAGCCTATTGCGTTCTCTGCTTTCGGTCTTTGGATAAATTTATCTGTTTTCCTTACCTTTGGTTGAAAAACTAAAGTTGTTTTGATCTGATTATTTAGGCAGAAATTCTTCAATGTTGTGGATTACTGTTAATTATTTTAACCCTCTAGTTACCCACATGATTAGAAAATGGTGCAGGTTACCTGTAATGATAGGTCAATTACACCGAGCGGTAGGACTTGATTATTTATTGCTTCCAAAATATGATAATGGTTGAAAAACATAAGTTCCTGGATCTTCTACCGAGCAGATGTAAAATCCTTACCTGTATGGCTGAATCAGTTATAACTGTATTGCTTTGTCTCTTGATTTGCTAGCTTGTTAGGTTCTACGCTAGAATTGGGTTCAAGGCTGTGTACGAAGTGACGGGCTCAACTATTGGAGACCTTCCTCACTTGTTGGTCTGGGGTGGCATTGGAACCAGAATGGATGCTGATGTCGAAGAGCTTCTAATAAAATGGTGTGCCAGGTTCAAAAGTAGAGAATGAAGGGCGATACCCATTGCTTATACAGTTCATTCTGCAATCACGTGGTTCAAAGGATGGAGTTCTGAACCGAAACGAATTATGTTCTGTTGAAGGCATTAGCTTACACTTTTCCCTGACCTATTAGATCGGAGAAATATAATGATTTTCCTGGAAAATGCTTACACTTTGCGGTTGATGTCAGGATGCCAATAAATTCTATTGCTGGTTTGATGAGGCCAAAAGGAAGGAAGAGGTATTGCGCTCTTTTGGTATGATGGTGCATGGCAAGGCTTGAAATATAATTATATGCCATGGCATAGAATTTCTTCTCATGATCAAAATAGTGTAAATATGTTGCCCTTAGCATCTAACCCTTGTTTTTCCTGAAAATTTAAGAGAATGATTTGTCTTAAAGTCTCAGGCAACAATGGATAGTAACATTCACAAGAAGAAATCATGCTTATTTTAGAGATATGAACTCTAAATAGGATCAGATATTCTGTTTTATGATTCTGATTCTATTTACATTTGATATCTCTATTAATGGTGAATCTGAGCAGGTCTTTTATCTTGCAATATATTTTGTGAGTTCAACTAGAAATGCTTGCTCATATTTTTCACTTGTGCAAGTGAACTTACAGAACAATTGATGCTTCACAATTCGAATTTGTCATGCTAGTGCCTGTCTCATACTGCAAAAATTCTCTAGCATTTGTATTCGCAAGTTTTTTTTGGATTCGAGGAAACCTCACCCTCTAGAAAGTGCATTTTGTGAGTCTAGGTGAGCAAGTAAAACCCCGGCTGTCCCAGATTCTCACAAAAGATGCACGCCCTGACTCGAACTCGAGATTTGCTGTGCAGATCTCAAACCCTTTGCTATCACGCCTTGTCTTTTAGGGACCATATCGTAAGCTGTGCACATGCGAAATGCAAGGTTCGGAGTTCCAACTGTTGCGGAAAGCTGAACTTCAGGGTTGATGACAGAAAGAACAGACCAGTTTTAAGGAAGAGAGTAGAGCCAAGGAACAGCCATTGCTAAAGCTGCATATTTGTGGAAGTATTGAACTCGAGGCTGAATTAGAATCTGCACAAGCATTGAACCGAAGAGAAACTGTGACTAAATTTCTCAATGAAAGTGCATTTGACCAAACTGGAATCAGGGAAACAGAAACCTTCTATTCAACTATTTAAAATATAAACAGTAGAAAAAAAAAGAGATGGGTCGAAACCTGCCCCAATACAGAAGAAATCAGTTTGGTAAAACTGAGGTGAGAACTGCAAACTAAATCCAAGAACTGACCTGTGATATTGAATGAATGTTGACATTGATGGTAGCATCGTCAGTATCCTTGCTGGATTTTGCTGGAAAACCTCCTCTTGAGCCTCCACCAAAGTTGGCAGCAGATGAGGTAAGGGTCTGAATATTGTGATCCACATTCAAGTTTACCAGGTAACTTACAAGGATTAGGGTTATAATTGTTTCTTAAGGGAATTGATAACAAAAAACATCATTACGGGGGAAGAGAATAAAATTGAATTTTATTATTACTGGAGAAAGCACATGCAGAAAGAGGAAGCTCGGTAGAAAGGCCTGAAAAAGAAAACGAATAACAAAACATTATGAAATTTGCAGAGATAGAACCAGAGTCTTCAATAGAAATTTGTAGGCACGCATAATCAAGAAAGGACTAATATAATTGTTGAGAGTTTCTTGGATACAAAGTCAAAATAATGAAAGAAAATAGTCAGTAACCCTAGCAAAACACGGGGATTATATTTATGAACATAAAAACAATGCAAAAAGCCCCACATTTGATGGTTCTATATTGGTCATTCCCCTCCAAGGACATTTTTTGTTTCTATAGATTCTGTCACTGAAGAGGGTGGTAACTGGTAACAGAATGGAAGGTTTCCTTATAAACTTGTAGCTGACACCAAGAAAGAAATGTAGCTGAAAAGGTTAAAAGTCATTGATTGTTGATACTTCACAAAAGCAGAGATAAGCAACAGGGTGTTTATTACTGTTTTTTAAAATATTTTTTTTTAAATATATTTTTTTATTTTTGTTTTTTATATTTTATTTTTTAAATCATTTTTATATGCTGATGTCAAATATATTTTTAAATTTTTTAAAACATATCAATTTATTATATTTTTTAACAAAAAATATTTTCAAGCACAATATCAACCATTCTAATATATACTAAAGAAATAGAAGAAATTCTTTTAAATATAGTATACCGATGTGTTTTTAAAATTACTTGGGAAAACACTCAATATATATATATATACTAGCTATATTGCCCGCGCGTTGCCGCGGGCATTTTTGTGTATATAATTTAACATAATTAAATCAACAACGATAAATTTATATGATATAACTAAATAAAAGTTATAGATCAGGAGATAAAATGTAAAAACATTTAAGTACAGTTTATTGCGCAAGCATAGATTACATCTTTTAGAATATAGATATTACGTTATGAAAGATCACAAAAGAGCGCGAACTAACATTTTCAAAACCAGAGCAAAATATTTTAATAAGGAAAAAAAAATTAATCACAAAATCATTATTGTGCAAATAATGAAATTATTATTATTATTATTATGTTAGTAATGAAAGGAAAAAAATAAATGAAAGACTAAAAATATCTTAGAAACTTTAACAAAAGATAAGAGAAAAAATAAGAAAAAATAAAAATTATCATTGCTATTATTGTAAAAACAATAAAAATTATCAAATTATCCGGAGGGAAAAAAAATATTAACAAAAGAGTAAGCAAGAAAAACAATTAAATTATTATTATTATTATTATTATTATTATTATTATTATTATTATTATTGTTGTTGTTGTTGTTGTTGTTGTGTTAATAATGAATGAAAAACCAGAAATAAATGAAAGAACAAAAAAATTCTAATAATTTGAACAAAAGATGAAAACAAAATAAAAATTATCATTGCTATTAATAATAATAATCTTACTTGAAAATATATAAAAAAACCAATAAAAAACTAAAAGATAGAGCAAATAAAAAAATATTATAGATGATAAAACAGAAATAAAAATTAATAGCTGAAAAAAATAATTTAATCAGAAAATTTAAAAAAATATATGTTCAACGTTGCGGGTTGAGCGAATAATTTTTATAGGATTTGCTGGATCAAAATTAAAATATAATATTTATAAATGCAAAATTTAATATAATAAAATAGATCAACACACCCTATTATCACAATATAAAATTTAATATAATATTTATAAATCGAAAATTAAAGGAATAAAGACCAAAATAAAAAATGACATATATAAAATTAATTCTAATTGAAGGATAAAATTGAAGAAAAAAATATTTGGAGGACCAAAAATAAATAATGAAAACTGCTGCCATTTTAAAAAAAATCAGAAGAAGAGGGACTGAAATCAAACTTTGTTTATATTACTAATTTCAATTGGAGGACCAAATTACAGAAATCAAAACATGCGGACCGGAATAATTTAAGGAATAAGAAGTAAATAAAAAATCAAGACTATAAGGACTCAAATAAACACTTTTTATATAATCAGTTTTAATTGAAGGGCACAATTGAAAATAATAAAACTTTAATTTGAATAAATCAGTAATGAAAACGAAATCAAAACCGCAGGGGCCAAAATAAACTTTACACAAATATCAGGGACCGAAGCTGACTTTGGGGGCGGCAAGAGAGAGAAAAGCGACGTCCGTGAGAAAACCGGCCGCCGTGGCCTACCGGACATATATGACGGGAACGCGCCGCGACGGAGGAGAGATGACCTTCAGGTGCATCTTTTGGCGCGGCGGAAGCAAATTTTGGACGCCGGGAAGAAGGCGCACGCGCCGCCTCAAAGGCGCGGAAGTGGGGAACCCCGCCCGCGCGGGAAGGCGACGCGCCAGCCACCCGCGCGTAAATATAATAAAATAATAGGGTAATTACAAAGATGCCCCTGTCCCCACCTCTAATTACGGAAATACCTGAGTGGAAAGGACGCTGCTGCCCCAGGTTATTGTTCTCTATTTTGTCGTTTTCGGGGCCCTTTTTCGTCTCCGCACTGTGCAGAAAAATATGGAAAAACCGAGAGAGCCCCTGCCCCCCTGTGCACTATTTTGTCTTTTTCGAGGGTTAGAGGCGTCAATACACTGTACAAAAGCGGGAAGTTGAAAAAAAAAGGCAAAAACCGAAAACACCCCCAGGAAAAAAACACCACACGCCTGATCACCAAGCCCATTTCCGTCCCTACACTGCCACAATCCACAGTGAATTGTGAGAGGGTGCACAGTGTAACACTCCACACGGTTTATTTGGTTTGTAATATATATATATTAAATTTCAATATTTCAACTTAATATTTTTACGATTACATGTTTGATTGAGACTGTAATAAAAATAGTAATAAAATTTTAAATTATTTAAAAAAAATATTTTTAACCTCCACTCATCTGAAAAAAATAATAAATAAAAACAAAAATAAAAAAATTTATATACTTATGCATATTAAATTTACAGTGAAAGTCTATGATTCATATATATTTCTTATTTCTCTCAAAGAAGAGAGATTTAAAATAATCTGAGATTTCATTAAAAAATAAATAAAACAATCATGGTGGAGAAATTTCAAGGTGAAGAAAATATGGTTGAAGAGAGAATTTTATTGAAAATAAAATTGAAAAAGATTGGTGCAAATGTAATTCTCATTGACTGTTTGTACTCAATAATCTATATTACAATAATAAAATTCGGATGGTTAAAAATTAAACCTTCCTACAATGAGAAACACAACGATAAGGAAACCGACAGCACACTGTCTTGTCCTCTCCTTTAAAAACTTTGGGGGAAGAATCTCTTTCTTCTCTCCAAGGCACGCCGCAGCTGCGAATCAAACTCTCTTGCGAAACCCTAACCCTCTCTGTTTCGAATGGCACCAAAACGTGCTCCTCCCGTTGAAGACCCACCTTCTGCTTCTAGCTCCGACGAAGAAGAAACTTCCAGCGGTGAAGAAGAAGCATCTGATGATGAACGAAGTCAACCCTCTCCTCCACAGCCATAAACCAAAACCATTCGAGCCCAAAACTCAGCCCCCAAAACCCGAACCCACCACTCGTCAATCTGAATCTGAATCTGGGTCGGAGTCCGAATCCGAACCTGGCCAGAGTGTTAAGCCAATAACCTCCAAACCAATGGAGGAGACCCCACCAAAGGAAGCAGCTGCGTCAGTTGCCAAGAAGTTCAGATCCAAACCAGCTGTAGCCGCCACCCCGGAGAAATCAACAGCTGTGAAGAGGGGTAACGGCGCTGATCGCGACCCGAAAGACTTGAAACGGGCTAAGAACAAGAATGGTTATGACCTTTGATGGGTCAAAACCTTTCTCTGCGATAAAATCACTTATACCTTGCGTTTTGATTTCGGGTAACATCATGGTATAATTGATTTTATTGCAGAGAAAGGTTATGACCCATCAAAGGACATGAATGCGTTTTTCGATTTTATTAAGAAGTCTTTGCATTTTGATGTGTCTATGACTCAATTGAAGGATAAGATTTCTAGGTTAAGGAAGAAGTTTGAGAATCACGTGAAAGGGAAAAAAAGGCGAAAACAAGGTCTTCAGCAAACCGCATGATCAGAAGGGGTTTGATTTGTCGAAATATATATGGGGCAGTGAAGGGAGTATTAAAGCTAATGGGAAGAAAAACACTAATTTTAATGGTAGTAAAACAGGAAATGTTAAGAAACTAGAGGCATTGAAAACTGGGTTGGCTATGGATGCGGGGGAGGAGAGAATGGACGTTGAGATGGAGAGAGATTCAAGTGTCAAAAAGGTTTTGAAGTTTGATAGAAATGCGAGTGTTGGAACAATGGATGATTATGTGGTGAGAAATGGATTGGATTTTGCGCATGGAATGAAAAGGAAGAGATGGAGGAGAAGTGGAGGAAGTTGCATATAGCTGAACTGGAGCTGTTTTTGAAGGGGAATAGCTGACAACAATAACTTTGCTTGCTCTCTTATCAATTCATTCCCCTTCAAAAACAGCTCCAGTTCAGCTATATGCAAGCTGACAACAATAACTTTGCTTGCTCTCTTATCAATTCATTCCGCTTCAAAATTTAGAGGATCAGTGTGGTCGAGAAGGTACATTTAGAGGGGTTTCATGGTTTAAGTAAGTGCTCTTGTTAGCATTTCCTTTTTTGTTTAGGTTTCATAATCAGAACAAAGTTTGGAATGTTTAGCTTCGTATATAATATTATCCTTAGTTCTTTTGTTCTGCACAATTCTGCTTTCAAGGTTTAACTCTCGTTTAGTAGTTATGTTAAGTTCTATTTCTCATTTATTAGATATTTTGTAGTTTATTTCTTATTTCATGGTTATTGTGTTTGACTAGTGGGTTTTACAGCAATAACTTGTTTATCTGTTAACCATCATGGCCTTGTGGTCTGGTGTGTTGTTCTCTGCACAATTTTTTTCATAGGTGCTCTTAACAGTCTTATCTCTATAGTTTATCGGGAAATAATTTGTGTCATCACCATATTGATTGATGTTTATGTGAAATTTGCCTTCACCTTCTGATAAAGTTTACTCAAATAATGATTATATGTTGTGTTTGCAGTGAGAATTTGCATAAAAAGTATGTCGTTTAAATTTATATCAAGGAATCATTTCTCTCGTTGTTAATATATCCTGGAAACAAGTTCGGCAGATGAGAGAGAAACTATTGGCTTTAGATCGATTGGTGGATATATTTTCCGATTATTATTATTGTTTTTTTTTTTTTATCTTATCTGCCTTATGTTGGATAATATCCACCGTGTGGGTTAATGATGCATAGGGTGTTGGCACACACACTTGCTACCGATTATCTGATACTCCGAAATAGAGAAAAAAACTGAGATACACTTTAATTTAATGAACTTGGCTCCATTTCCCATCAAACTTCTTTCCAACATTTCTTACTGAATGCTAAAAAACAGAACAGATGATTTCAGAACTGTCCAGAGGGACTGGACAAGGAAGTTGGCTTGTTTAAGACAGGGATATATCATCAATGATTTATAATTCGCAGGTTTGCTTCGCAATAATTCTGCTATTAGAATCGATGGCCTGTTTTATCAGGAAACGACTAGGGCCTCAAATAATCAACAAGAAAGCAAGTTTACTTACTTGTTGACAGTTTCTTGAATAGTCATTTATAGAGTTTGCTCTGATGGCAAAACAAAGCATAGAGAAAATCCCGCCGCCTCTCTGTTTTCCATTCCCCTCTGTGCACGACCTTTTACAGGTTGAAACAAAGGACTTTATTAAACCAAAAAATCGAGTCTTCTGGCTGTTTGCTGACACCTTGAAGAGGCATATATGTCTTATGGAATGATCAGGCTAAAGGGGTGTTTGATTTTGTGATTCAGAAGTGTTTTAAAAAAAATTGAAAAAATAAAAACAATATTATTTTAAAACATTTTCAAATAAAAAAATATTTTTAAAAATAATTGCAATTATACTCCGAACAGAGTAAATTAATCGAAATCAAATAACCAAAGTGACTTGGCATGTTGCCACCAAAAACGTTGGCACATTGACCCGTCCAATACTGTAACATATACTTAACAGTGCAGACTAACAGCTGAAGTGAATTTGTGGAAGGGCACATCATTGGAACTTTTTCAGCAATTATGCATGTTTTAGATGGGGTAAGTGGTCAAAGCAATGTATCCTTGGACAAATATCACGGAGAACTAATAGAAGGTAATGATGGATCAGAGTAGTAGCAGCTAGAGCAGTGCTACTGCGAAATTTAGAAACCATTCAGAGCACAAGAGTAAGAGCTAATCCAATTCCAGGAATCTTGTCAAGGGCTTTGGTGTCAAATTCACTAGCAAGTGTTAAGCATGACCGTGGTTTGATTTTATGTTGCAGAAGTGTCATCATCTTTCCATGATCATCAAACCTGGCCTTAACTGTAGTTAGATTGCCCATAATTCATGATCCTCCAACTATCCAAGTATTCTTCTTTTTTGAAAACCTATGAGATATCATTGCAGTTGCTGCAGATGTTTTGAAAAAGTATTGAGCTTGTAGCTGAAATAAAAACAAGAAAGTAGAGTTTTGCTTTTGCAGTTATAAAAGAGATTTATTTTGCAAATGAACATGAAGAAAAGGTGAATAATTCTCACTGTAGATGCATTCAACCAGAAAGAAATTACACGAAAGAAAAACCTCTGGTTCAGCATTGAAAACATAAATGGAACCTTTTTTTGCGTTTACATTTTTACAGATATCTTAATTGCAGATAGTAGAGGTTCTCTACATCTGGGGATGAAATTGCTCCATCCCAAATGCAAGATCTTGATAAATATTTGATCCTAAACGGTTTACTGGAAATGAAGAATAAATTTTGGGGGAAGAATTAAACCTTCCTACAGTGAGAAACACAACGATAAGGAAACCGACAGCACACTGTCTTGTCCTCTCCTTTAAAAACTTTGGGGGAAGAATCTCTTTCTTCTCTCCAAGGCACGCCGCAGCTGCGAATCAAACTCTCTTGCGAAACCCTAACCCTCTGCTTGGCACCAAAACGTGCTCCTCCCGTTGAAGACCCACCTTCTGCTTCTAGCTCCGACGAAGAAGAAACTTCCAGCGGTGAAGAAGAAGCATCTGATGATGAGCGAATTCAACCCTCTCCTCCACAGCCATAAACCAAAACCATTCGAGCCCAAAACTCAGCCCCCAAAACCCGAACCCACCACTCGTCAATCTGAATCTGAATCTGGGTCGGAGTCCGAATCCGAACCCGGCCAGAGTGTTAAGCCAATAACCTCCAAACCAATGGAGGAGACCCCACCAAAGGAAGCAGCTGCGTCAGTTGCCAAGAAGTTCAGATCCAAACCAGCGTAGCCGCCACCCCGGAGAAATCAACAGCTGTGAAGAGGGGTAACGGCGCTGATCGCGACCCGAAAGACTTGAAACGGGCTAAGAACAAGAATGGTTATGACCTTTGATGGGTCACAACCTTTCTCTGCGATGAAATCACTTATACCTTGCGTTTTGATTTCGGGTAACATCAAGGTATAATTGATTTCATTGCAGAGAAAGGTTATGACCCATCAAAGGATATGAATGCGTTTTTCGATTTTATTAAGAAGTCTTTG
Source organism: Salix caprea (assembly GCA_964035475.1). NCBI lineage: Eukaryota > Viridiplantae > Streptophyta > Magnoliopsida > Malpighiales > Salicaceae > Salix > Salix caprea. The sequence goes on from OZ037760.1 coordinate 6,658,550, forward strand.
CATTTTGATGTGTCTATGACTCAATTGAAGGATAAGATTTCTAGGTTAAGGAAGAAGTTTGAGAATCACGTGAAAGGGAAAAAAAGGCGAAAACAAGGTCTTCAGCAAACCGCATGATCAGAAGGGGTTTGATTTGTCGAAATATATATGGGGCAGTGAAGGGAGTATTAAAGCTAATGGGAAGAAAAACACTAATTTTAATGGTAGTAAAACAGGAAATGTTAAGAAACTAGAGGCATTGAAGACTGGGTTGGCTATGGATGCGGGGGAGGAGAGAATGGACGTTGAGATGGAGAGAGATTCAAGTGTCAAAAAGGTTTTGAAGTTTGATAGAAATGCGAGTGTTGGAAGTTGGAACAACATTAACTTATATATTTTAAATTTGTTTTCAATATCAATAATAATAAAAATTAAATAAAAAATAATTGTTTTAAAAAATAATTGTATAATGGTAAGTTAATATTTAAAACTTTTTATACAATGATTTACAATAATTCAAATTGAAAAAGGAAAATCTAATGGTGATTTTTGATGATCTATCAACTACCTCATTATATATAAATCCTTTTTTAACAGCTAATCTCACCGAAAAAACCTTTTTTCTTTCTTTCTTCCACTTGTTTTAGCTAAATTCTTATTAAATATTAAAGAAATCCATGTTAAAATTTTTGAATTACCAATAATATAATGTTACTGGCATTAATTATTCACGTCAATGAAGCTTCCATTTTTTTATGAGAAGAATGGACGGTTAAGATTAAGAAACCAAGTCAATCCAGTGATGTAGTAATCCAATCGTGCGAATATCAAATAACAGGATCCTCAGCCACTTATTCAGTGAGGACAACCTCACAGTATTTCCTTATAACGCCACTTTACTAAAACCCTAAGTCACTGTTCCACCATAAACATTTCCTTCTCGCGATGTCTCGTCGAGAACGCGATTCTGACTCTAGGCGACACCGTTCTGGATTCGACAGAGAACCCAGGTAATCTTTTACGGTCCTGATGTGTTGGGTTCTTTATCATAAAACCAAGCATGGCCTTTATACTGCGTCTTGTGTTGCTCTATAGTCATAATTAGCTTGTCACTGCAATTCATGATGCCTGTTCTCTCGTTTTCAACACGGCCTTGGTGTTTTATTTGTATGCCCTACATTTTGTTGCTATTTAGCGGTAATATGAATCACTTAGATCCATGATGTGGGCTTTTTTTGTCTTAGAAAACACGACCTTCGTAATTGAGTTGATGGTGTTGGTAATGTTTGTGAGGTGTTTGGTTTTTTGAAGTCCTAAGAGGTCAAGGAGAGATGGAAAACCAGAGACAGAGAGAGTAACAACTGACTCTAATTTAGATCAAAAGAACAGGCGCCGGTTGCAAGACGCATTGCCTCTTGAGACCCCATCTGGTCCGGCTTCTGCTAAGGTGGAGTCTGGTGGTGTGAGCAAAGAAGCAGACAAGAAACAAAATGGGAACGGCGAAGCAAGCAAGCATTCTTCTAATCCAACTGAAGTGCCTCGCTCCTATTTTCAGGTGTTTCTTTTTGAAGTAATTGCTGATATGTGGTTTTATGGAACTTGTTCTGGTGTCATTATCTAATAGATGTGAAATCTAGAGCAGTTGGGACATTAAGTTCAGAAAAGCGAAGGTATGCTCGGGTGTCTCTGGATATGGGAAATCTGAATTTGCAGCCATTGGACTTGGTGGTCTGGGATTGTTTCTATACTTCCCTGAAATGCCATTTATACTATACAATGTTTATTTCTGTAAATGTTTATTTGCAGCAGTTCAACTTTTGCAAAAAAATAAAATAGAGAGAGAGGGTTTTTTTTCCTTGACAAATCTTTGGTATCATAGAGATTTTTTTAGCTAATGTGCTGAATGAATTCTTTTAATGACAGGAAAGAGGTGTTTACATTTCCTCACCTTAGGGCAATATGGATCTCCAATACAATAATATTTTCTATGCACCCTTGTGCTTGTGGGACAAGGGAATATATTTTAGAGTCTTGAATATATGTAATTGATCATTTGCTCGAGTAAATGAGCATTATTTCTCGATCTTAATTACTGGGTTTTTATTCAGTGCATTCAAAACATTTTTTCTGGGCTGCTGTGGTGGGATTGTTGTCTGGCCCATGCCTTCGAAAGCCTCCATTTATATAACATTCTTAGGCTTGCCTGTACATGTCTTTTAACAGCATGATGAACGTGGTAATGCTGGGCAAGTTGGTCGAAGCTTTGGCCGGAGAACTGCTACTGGTGGGTTCCTGATTTCACTTCCATGACCCAGATAATTCTTTGACCCTGTTATTTTTCTTTTTTATTTGTCGTTGTCAAGCAATTTCACATACTGTTCCTGTGTTCCTCTATTATGAAGAGCACCGATTTAGGGATTCAAAGGATGATCGGGGTGAAAGGACAGAAAACAAGGCAGCAGCTTATGATTCGCGGCAAAGAGATGAGAAACCCCGAGGTAAGGGGGATAACAAAAGTGTATGGGGCCATGATAGTTTCTTGAAAATGGAGTCTGAGCTGCCGCCACCACCTGTGAGGAAAAGACCTGCATTTCGGGAGAAGAAAATTCCGATGGAGACCGACAAAGCTACTGTGGAACCTGCAAGGTCATACCATTCTCATCGTCCTTTGTCTGTTAGTGAAAGGAGGGAGGAAAGAGACCGTAACCCTCGCCATATAGACAGATCCGATAGGCAAGCTGCAGGAAATAGAGAAGTGAAGAAGAGTGACCTTGCATCAAGAGAAAGATTTGGTGGCGGAAATTACAGGGGAAGAGAGAGATTCAGCGACAGACAAAGCTATAACCCAAGTGGTACGCGAGGAGAGAAATGGAAGCATGATTTGTTTGACGACTCTAATAGGAGTCCAACCACAAAGAACGAAGAGGATCAAACTGCAAAGATTGAAGCACTCTTGGCGTCATAGGAAGAGAGAGGATGCTGTGAAGTTTTTGATCTGCACAATGCAGTGTGTTGTGTTTTCTAAGATCAGGTTGGAATTTTGTTGATATTCCCCCCCTTTCAAGACATTTTGAGTGCAGAATTGCTGGATTGAATTCATTTCTCTTATGGATTGTATTTAATAGTGCAACAAGCAGTTGACCTGGCCAATTTAATCAGCACTATGAAAAATGTTACATGCAGTTGAATTCATTCCTCAATTACAGACATTATATCACTCTTTAAATCGTGTGGACGACAGCCTTCTATGGTTTTGATCTCATTTTGTAGACATTTCTGACCTCATTGCTGCTGTTGTTATACTATATTTCCTAAGCAGGTGTTCATGCACATGCCTGAAATTGATTCAAGTACAGCATAATATTGTTACAATCATATATTTATTAATAAATTTTCAATGACATATTCTAAATATTCATAAATTGATGTGGTATACATTTTATGCCATACCGGATCCATATTATGCACTGCAATTCTTATTTTGCATAAAAAATTGATACATGTAAAATGTTTTTTAACATATGAAGATTTATAAGACATTTTATGAACAGTAAACAACTTGCAATGCTATACAATTGTTTCATTCACTGTCATTATTCTATCTTCAAGCCATCTTCACCGTTAATTGTCACTACCTCCTTCAACTATCACCCTGATATGCCACTACCATTCGCTATTTTCTCATAGTAATTATCATTATCTCTTTCATCCCATGATTATCATTATCATAATTATCATTATTACTTTATCATAATTTTACTTCCTTGTATTTTTTTTCACAGTATTACTTATCAAATATTAATATATATATATATGCATAAATTTTCATCAATAAAAAAATTATGCAAACAAACACATGATAAAAATAATGTCACATCAAGAGAAAACTCATGCCACTGGAACTGGTGGATCCTTTTTGTTTTTTATCATTCTACCTGGCATTGACCTGATTTGAAATATTGAGTAATTTGTTGTGTTATTTCGGATTCATTTATAAGTTTTAGTAGGCAAATGATATAATTTGGCATGATTAAGATAATTCACAAATAAAAAAAATAGAATGCGAAGACTTTTTTTTTGCACAAATTATATGGATTAAAAAAGGGGAACTGCACAAAAGAGGCCTATTATCCGCAAGAGGGAACCAGGAAAAAAAGGCAACTTAATCATGTCCAGCAATTATGATTAAATTTGGAACAAGAACATAATTAATCACAACTTATTATAAACTAAAAGATGAAACTGTTGTCATCATTGCTAATATTTCGTTTTGTTCTAAATGTTAACCTATTTACAAACAAGATTTTCTTAAAAAATATGTTATATTAATATATCTTAAATTTCTCATTAAAGCTTCTTTTAAAATTTCCATGTTATATTGATAAATAATTAATTATAAAATCTTATTATAATCATAAATTCTCGCATCATATAGATATATTAGTGTTGAACTAAGTTAAGATGCTACAATGGGAATTGCCTAGTGGTCTCGATCTCACGCCTTCTCTAAACAATTATAATAAGTTTAGGGTTTTACCACTATTCAAGCGAGCTGGAGTAGCTCAGTTGGTTAGAGCGTGTGGCTGTTAACCACAAGGTCGAAGGTTCGACCCCTTCCTCTAGCGCTTCATTCTTTTTTATGATATTTGTTTTCTTTAATAAGTTCCAGTACAGATATTATAAATGTCACAAGGAATGACATGTCATTCTAAGATTGGCTGTGCTTTGTCATCCGAACTCGTGACTGGTCAACAGGGAAGATAATCCGATGGATCAACTTGTTATATTGACCCGTGTATTGAGTGGTCAAGAAACAATGGAATCCGAAATTCTCAACGCCACCTTCTTCTTATTGTTGGAAAAAAAGCATACGAGGACAAAATTAATTAACGCTAATTAAGGTGAATATTCTACCCTATATTTTATCCCTATTGAAGAAATTATATTTGAATTTTATCCCTATTTTTTTTAACAAAATAACTTATTATATGATAAACTCAACAGTCCAAGGCTTGCATTGTAAGAGTCATTTCACCCTATAATTCTATCCCATGCCCGCAGTAGTCGGGAAAATTTTATGCACCCTCTATTATTTTCATTTTTAATAAAAAGAAAAGAAAAACAAGTAATTATGCAAATATTTAATAGGGGCTGTGGCTGTAAACGGTTCTTCAATTTAGGGATAATCCATTGGTTGAGAGCTGAGACTAATAAAACACAGACAGGAGAAATGAATTTTTTTATCTAAAAATATATTAAAATAATATTTTTTATTATTATTTTTAATATTAGCATATCAAAATATCCATAAAAAAACATGTTCAAATTTAAACGGCCATAAACCCATCATCTTAAACACATGTTAAATGCGTACATTTTTGTACACCAACGTCATCAACCCTAAACAACCCTCACATACATATATATATATATATATATATATATATATAGAGGATAAAATAAGCTAGAGCATTGAAGTATGCTGGCACCGATGGACGTCCATTGCCTTTGAAATAATTAATTTAATTATTTTTGCAACACATCCTTTCCTACATCATGCTGTAGAGAATAGAGATCGGAGAAGTTGTAGTTGGAAAATTAATGCGAGGCAGAAAGGCAGGACACTATCGTTCTGCTGTTCTATTTATTGGCTAAAAACCAACGTGTTATGATTTCATTGGAAGGAGCATGGATCTGTTTTTTTTTTTTTTTTTGGGAGACGACGAGCATGGATAATTATTTTTTATTTTTTATATTTCTCAGTTGTGTTATAATTCGTAATTCCCTTTAATAGATATCATTTTTCTTTTTTAATTCCCAATACACTTGGATCTTGTAACAAATTTCAATTAAAATAATATTGAGAGATGTGTTTTAAGATCTTCAAGAGAAAAAACTTAATATTAATATACCTATAAAATAGTTTGAATATATTTTTATTTTAATAACAAAGAAGAATGAAGCTTCATAATTAATTGATGTATTGATTAAGTAAAATTCTTATATTTCCCATAGAGTTCAAACCGGATAATTACATTTCATGTAAAAAAAACACGTATCTATATGTATTTTAAAAATATTCTTAAGAAAGTAATATTTTTTTATTTTAATTAATTTTTTTGTGTTTTTATGGTTTTAATGTGATGGTATTAAAAATAAATAAAAGCTATTTTAATAAATTTCTAAATAAAAAATAATTTAACAAATAATTATCAACAAACTTCTACAGTTCTACACACCCACTTACTATATAATAAACGAAACACATAAAACAAAAAAAAACGAAGAAACAAAACAAATCTTACTCACGCGCATCAGCAGTAACTTACTTCTACGATCCTTCCTCTCTTTTGTCAACAAGAAACCCAACAATTAAATCACCCGAAACTTTTTTAGATTTCCTTTTCATTTCTTACAAAACCCAAAAGAAAAAATATAAAATAAAACCAATTTTAAGTTTTTTTTATGCATTCAAAGACCCGAACTTTTTTCATTCAGCTCCATTTATAGATCAAAACAAGCAAAACCCACAAAACAATTTCCAATCTTTAACCCCTTTTAATAGAAAATGGTGCTAAAGAGACTATCTGTTAGTCTCTTTTTCGGGTTTTTGTTAACTTCTTTGATAGTACCAAGCTCTATAGCTAGATTTGTTGTTGAAAAAAACAGCTTGAGGGTTACATCACCAGATAAAATAAAGGGTACTTATGACAGTGCAATTGGGAATTTTGGGATACCACAATATGGAGGTAGTATGGCAGGTGCTGTTGTGTATCCAAAAGATAATAAGAAGGGTTGTAAAGAGTTTGATGGGTTTGGGATTTCGTTTCAGTCGAAGCCTGGTGCTTTACCCACTTTTGTTTTGGTGGATCGTGGAGGTATGTACCCTTTTGATGTTTTTGGACAACTTGTTTTCTTTTCTTCTCTCCTTTTTTTTTTCTTGTGCGTGGTTGGTCTAGGTTTGCTTGATTGGAGAAACACCTTTTTTGTTTTCGAGGTTAATTTGATTGTTTTTTTGGAAGATTTGTGGTGTTTTTGTTTGGTTTTGGTTGATTGCGAGGTGCCCTTTTGTTAATTTTATTAAGTGGTGTCTTTTTTTTTTCCTTATTTGATTGTTGTTCTGATGTTTTGGGTCGTTTGTGTTGATTGGGGAGCTACCCCCCTTTTGATTTTTGGTTTATTTGAGGGCTTTCTTCTCTAAGTTGCTGAGAAGGAGCCCCGTGTTTGATTGGGATCATTTGCTTATTTTAGCTACTTTTATTAAGTATAGAGAGGTTCAGATCAACTTGCTGAAATTTTAGTTCGTTTTATTCAGTGTGTGAAGTGACTATGCTGCCTTCTGTTGAACTACATTCCTCTGAGATTCCCAACATAGTTCTCATGCTAAATCTATAATTGATTCATTTGATTGCTTTTCAGATTGCTTCTTTGCTTTAAAGGTCTGGAATGCCCAGAAGGCCGGGGCATCTGCAGTGCTTGTTGCGGATGACATGGAGGAAGCATTAATAACCATGGACACGCCTGAAGAGGATGTTTCATCCGCAAAATACATTGAGAACATAACAATACCGTCTGCTCTTATTGAGAAAAGTTTTAGTGAAACATTAAAGAAAGCACTTAGCAACGGGGATATGGTAAATGTGAATCTTGACTGGAGAGAAGCTGTTCCACACCCGGATGATCGTGTGGAGTATGAGCTATGGACCAACAGCAATGATGAATGTGGGGTTAAGTGTGATATGTTGATGGAATTCGTGAAGGATTTTAGGGGCGCAGCACAGATACTTGAGAAAGGTGGTTACACTCAGTTTACACCCCACTACATTACCTGGTACTGTCCTCAAGCGTTCACCTTGAGCAGGCAGTGCAAGTCACAGTGCATAAATCACGGAAGATATTGTGCTCCTGATCCTGAACAAGACTTCAGCTCAGGTTATGATGGGAAAGATGTTGTTATTGAAAATCTAAGACAACTATGTGTTTTTAAAGTTGCAAATGAGACCAAAAAACCGTGGGTGTGGTGGAATTATGTAACTGACTTTCAAATCAGATGTCCCATGAAAGAGAAAAGGTACAACAAAGAATGCGCTGACGGTGTAATCAAATCTCTTGGTAAATATTTCATAACCTCTTACTCTAAGTATACTATCAATCACAATAGAAAATGGGAAAGACAAGAGTTTTCAATGTGTTGAATGTTCCATGATGTTCACTTGTCACTGCTTCAGGGCTCGATGCTAAGAAGATTGATAAGTGTATGGGAGACGCATCTGCTGACTCTGACAATCCTGTTCTGAAGGAAGAGCAAAATGCCCAGGTAATTTGTCTATTATGCTTATTCTTCAAATTAACACAGCACTTTAAATCTGCAAGTTTGGACGCTTGTGCTTGTCTGCAATTGTAGTAATCTTTGATATCACTTCAACCATATATAGCTGCTTGACGAAGACTTTCATGTAGGTTGGAAAAGGATCGAGGGGTGATGTAACCATATTGCCCACCCTTGTTGTCAACAATCGTCAATATCGAGGTGTGCTATTGCCTGCTTTTATCCTGGATGAAAAGTTACATCTGGGTATTTATTTATGCTTCTTTTTAAAAAACATGTGCTTACAGGAAAGCTGGAGAAAGGTGCTGTTCTAAAGGCCATATGCTCTGGTTTTGAGGAAACAACAGAGCCAGCAGTTTGTTTGAGTGGTGGTAAGTTTTCTTATGCTATTTTTCATGACTGCTCTTTGTTCTGAGGCCATCATCTGATGAAATGATGGACGACCCTGCCTAAGAGGATTTGAATTCCTGGTACTGTGATCTGCCACTGAAAGCATACTAGCCTCAAACCATATTACATTTAAGATCACTGGTCGAATACCCTGACTTGCTGAGACTAACATCTAGTTTTGGCTGCCTTGTGTACTCTTTTCATGATCGGGGAATCTTGTTGATGCAGAAGTGGAGACAAATGAGTGCTTGGACAATAATGGGGGTTGCTGGCAAGATAAAACAGCCAACATTACAGCCTGCAGGGTATGATATAAAACTTGCTGCGAGACGTCGCTCTCTGGCTTTTGATATCCTTACTTCCACTTGACAATTGCTTTTATCTATGCAGGACACATTTCGTGGGAGAGTATGTGAGTGCCCTCTTGTTGATGGTGTGCAGTTCAAAGGGGATGGTTACAGCCACTGTGAAGGTGAGTTTATCCTTTTTTTAAAATCAGCATAAACTTATGAAAAATGTAATGATATAGCTGTTTATTCATTTCATCAAAGCTTGGATGTCCTGCTGATGGTTATAAATAAATGTCTGAAAGAAATTATTTTATGGATAATTGTGGGTTTTTATTAGAAAAAAATACCTGCAGTACTGATTATATTCATATTCAGTGTAACTAGAAGATTGTGCCATAGAGAAAATTTAGTTCCATGGATGGCACATGAATCTGACCTATACTTGAGAGACAACATATGTTGTGTGAGGGTTTGCAGTTGGAAGGTGGGTTGACTGGGCAGGAAAGTTTCAGGCCTAGTTAACTTGAATCAAATGTGTGAGTTGATTTTCTTTCATTTTAATCGTTTTGGGGCACAGTGGAGTTGGTGGGGGGAGCATGGTTTCTAAAAGCTGTTCTAGCCATTCCGGGCAACTAACTTGAGTAGGATTTGATCCTAGGTTCTGGACTCAGCAGCAATAGCTTTACTGCCTAATCTATCTATCTGACTGTTGATCATGCTCCAGTATTAACTGTACCTTTTAAGGATTCATACCTGACATTTGACTCTCAGATGGTAGTATTAGAAGCATGCATCATAAGAGGCAATTTATCTTATTTTCTAATTTAATCCTTTTGTTATACTTTTGTACCAACATCTTAAAATGTGCTATGGTTTAAAGTGACTATATTGTTTTGCAGTGAGTGGATCTGGGAGGTGCAAGATAAACAATGGAGGCTGTTGGCACGAATCCCGGGATGGACACACCTTCTCTGCTTGTCTGGTTAGTGATCATCATGTTTCTCAACTTGTTATTCTCCAGTAAATTTATTCATTACAGTTTCTAATTTTTACTGTGGACAGGATGTTGATGGTGGTAAATGCCAGTGTCCTCCAGGATTTAAAGGTGATGGTGTGAAAAGTTGTGTCGGTAAGATATTCCTCCATTGTCTTCCTTAATATTGTGTTTTTATCAGGATGGAAAAAAGCTTGATTTATTCTGAAAGGGAATTTTACGATCATGCATGTAAATTGAGTCTACTGAGAATGCTATGGTGCCTGAGGTGTAAATCTTAAACAGAACAACAGGATGTTTGGTTGAGAAATAGAGCATAATTGTTAGGTTCTGAGGACACACAGCCATATACAAAAAGACCGAGGACCGAGTCACTATCTCATCCCCACACTTTCCCCTTGTGATAAAGGCTCTACCAATTAAAGGTCCTACTTTACGCATTGAAAACTAGCTCCAGCAAGGGGCTCCCCTGTGTCCCCTTGTCTTTACAAATTCTACATGACAAACTCAGCTCTTCCACCTTGCTTCAACAGACACTTGATTGATCCTTGTTGACTCTCTTCGTACTGCTTTGAAGTTAAAGATTGTCATTTCATTCTCTGTCCATTTCCAATATTAGGCCTTTTCTCTCTTCCTTCGTGCTGCTGCTTAGTTATTGGTTATACAGGTGCACCCAGTACTCGCCCATGTGAGCGGTAATTGTTGATTCATGCATGATTTCTCAGGCACAATGCCATGCGGGTCAAATCTAAGCTGCAGTTGTCTAAATCCCTTGCATTCAATTTAATACTTCTATGCTACCCAAAGCAGTGGGGCCATGCTTATAATTTCTAAAATGTATCTGTGCTTAGGCCATCTGGATGCTCAAGTTATACTGATTTCTTATAACAATATTTTGAGTAACCACCTCTTGGCAAGTCAAAATTGTTTTGGGTTTGCTCCTTGATTACAGCTGAAACTGAAATCCTGCCAGAGAAATCTGTATGTTTGCCAATGCTGCTGATTAATATTTTGTTCCTTCTGCTTATCTTTACAGATGTTGATGAGTGCAAAGAGAAAAAAGCCTGCCAGTGCTCTGCATGTAGTTGCAAAAATTCTTGGGGAAGCTATGAATGCTCTTGTAGTGGGGATCTTCTGTATATCAGAGACCATGATACCTGCATAAGTGAGTTAGAAATTGTACCTCCTTTGTTTGTTTATTCAATAATGTGGTCCTTGTTTTGATGCCCCCTCCCCCCCATGATCAATCAGGTAAGAGTGGCAGTGAAGGGAGATCAGCATGGGCTGCAGTTTGGGTCATTTTGTTAGGCCTGGCCATGGCTGGCGGTGGAGGATATCTTATCTACAAATATAGACTGAGGGTAAGCATGGTGCCCGTCTTTTATTTTTCTTTTTTAGAACCATACCTTTTATTAATTTTTACCTTGTTTTTTGCTCACTTCAGACATCTGTCTATTACACAAACATTTAGAATAGTGGTGGTCTCTCTATAGTAAAGATCTCTATTCAACGTTTTAGATCCACCTTCTGAAGCAGTGGTGGTATCATGGGCTCGCAACCTAGTGGTCTTTGTTTTAAGCCCCTGGAAAGCTAGACCAGCTATTAATGCAAAAATGAAGAAGAATAGGATTATCTGCTCAGTTTCTTTCCAATACACTGCTCTAGTTGGGCCATCTACTACTGCTTTTAGGATCTCCTGTGAAGCAGTTTATACCTCCTTTCTTTAGGTTCTCCAGTGTTGACATAGCTGAACATTTTAGAAATGATGGAAAGTACAGTATGGTAACTATGCCAACCACTTGTGGCTAATTTAGTTTAAATTGTCGTTACTATGGGATGGATAGCTACATATGGGCTGGCTATGCCTGAATGCTTCAAAGCCAATCAAATCGAGTCTATAGGCGGACTTAAGCTTCTTGGTTTTGTGTTCAACCTTTGGTTAGAAAACCTCAAGCAGGCAGATCAATCAGCTGCATATAAGAGTGTGGATTGCTCTTGACATGTTATCTTAAAAGTTGCTTATCTCATCGTTGTACTTGCGTTGCGGTTGATATGTACTCTGTTTTTTTGTTTTATTATTCTTTGGCAGTCATACATGGATTCAGAGATAAGAGCTATCATGGCACAGTACATGCCTCTGGACAGTCAATCAGAAGTTCCAAATCATGTTCACGAGGAGCGGGCTTGAAGAAAACTGTCGTCTGGCCAGTACATGCTTCTTTTGAAGGTAGCTAGTAGCAGCAGTGTTTAAGTGGTTCTACGATTGCCCTTTATCCTTTCAACGGTTTTCAGAGTGGATTTTACACCTGTAATGTACATGGACAAATAAGAGTGCAGATTAAAAATGTACTTCGTTTGTTAGGACTGTAAAATCTTACACTTGAAGTAGGGATTGGATTTGGGGCAGATAGCAAGGGATTTGGCTTTATGTCCTATAACTTTCGTTCCCGGCCCTGAATTTTTTGCTTAATTTATCGTAACCCTGTAACTGGTCCATCCCTTTTAGACAGGCTGACCTTTTTTGCCGTTATATTTATTTAAACTTAAGTAGCGTTGCCACCTTCATTTGTACGGACGATCAAACTTATGTTGGAAATACTGTTGCTTTGTTCCAATACGGCTGCCAGGTGAAGCTGCCATTGCCACTTGATGATTTATGTCTGTTCGTTATCTTTTCTCCTTCCCTTTCCTCTTTCACTTTCAGCTACGCAAATGGCATGTTGCAACTACGAGGTTGTGTTATTTATATGTGATACGGATTATCGATGTTCATGATGTGTAGGAGCTCTCCTTGTCTGTTCGTTGGAAGTCCCAACGGGCAGTACCAGGTCTGGCCACCAGCTTCTTAGTTTTTGGCCTGAAAGGAGCCCTGTACTTTTTTTTTGGTTGCTTGTAAATATTCACTTGAAGTTTTATTTGGACAAATCTCATAATCAAGCTGCTGATAGTTTTCCAAAAATCAAAATTAATCTGTCAACGAACCCGTGAATTTGACAGAGGGATCGTTTGGCAAGCCGCTTCTTTAGCTGCTACGTTAAATCAAACAAAAGCTAAGATTGGTTTGCTCACTTGTCACCTTGAGCTTCTTCTAGTGAGCCGAGAGCTTAACACAGTTAGCCATCGAAACTATTATTTCCTGCAGATTTTCCAAGGAAATGCATTTTGGTAGTATAAAAAAGATTGCACCTTCCTTTATTAGATGCATAATCCTTGTTTGTCATCTCCAAGGAAGATAAAAACATCAGCTGAATCCATCCATATGAACTGACATTTAAGCAGAATCATATGCCAACACCGAGCAGCAAATTCTCTGGTTTGTTTAGATATTAATAAAAAGCTAAGCCACCAATTGAAAATGACTGTCGTGTAACCAAGTTCATGAATATTCTTATGAACGAACTTTTTATATTCAAGTATAAACTTTGCTTGAAATAATGTCCACCAAGTTAAGGTGTATACATGGAAGAATTTTTCACGAGGATCACTTGTCGTGAATTAGTTTTATGCGAGGACCTTATCTATTATACTCATACAAAGTTAAGGCAATGACTTTATTTTAATCTCATCTATTAACAGATATAATAATCAAAAGCACCACCCTCCTCTTAACTTCTTCAATCGTCATGGTGCGGTGACCTTCAGCTGACCAAGGCCGATGTCCATCCCATTGTAAGCGATAGGCGCATACATCCACAAGTCCTCAGAGCTTAGCAGCTGCAGAAATTAAAACAAGAAAATGAAAAGAGAGAAAATTTGTTTCATGTCGAAATATTAGCAAAATTTAAAGCAATCACCATTGGATATAATTTGTTTTTCTTATAAAGAAGGATGTTAAGTTGTTCTGACCTTGATTTGGAGCTGCAAAAACTTCACATACTGGACAGCTTCTTCAAGCATTGTGCTAATGTCAACCTGCCATATCAGTAAGCCAATCTTGAGAATTCTGCAGATCACAAAATTCATTTATTGATAATATATAGAGATGGTGCCGTGAAATGTGCTCCATACCTTTGTTCCGTTGGGGACAAGGTTTTGTAGAACTCTCAGCCTCTCATTTATTCTCTCTCTTCTTTTCTGCAAGACACAAAGGAAGATTTGTCAGCCACTGCTTCTTCAAATCTAGTAATTGAAAAATGCTGTGCGAAAACATTGAAAGGGGCAGTTACCCTCGCGTAGAGACTCTGGGGATCAGTGGCTGCCCCCCTGCTGGCTCGTGTTTTGCCACTTGAGTTGAGAGTTGCTGTCCCTTTCGAACTCAAACTTGAACTCGCTCCTCTGTTGAGCTCATGAGAGGCATTGGATTCATCCTCTGAGCAACAACCGCTTGAGGCAGGCCCATTAAGGCCAGCATTACTTTCTTCATCGTTGTTGCTAGTTGAGGCAACCTTCTGGCTCTTCTTTGACCTTGAATTCTTCTTGTTCTTTTGAGCCTACATCATTAGAATCAAAATAAGACAGTGCCTTGAAAAGCTAAAACCTTTTCCTTATGTTTTACAGCATAAAATAGAGTCCATCCACTGCAAATGTAGCAGATTCTAAGAGGGTAAATGCTGGATATTGTACTTACATCTCCTGAATTTCGTGATCTTTTCTTGGGAATCTGAGGTGGGTTGCAGCTTTTGTCTTCCAGGGGTAGTTCAGAAGCTGGCATCTCTGTTTCTCTCTTGGCCGGGAAATTGCTTTCAGGAAGAGCAGCTACAGTCTGGTTTCCACCAGGCTCCTCATTGCTATTGCTCATTTCTTGGTTTGAGCAGTCATCGCCTTCGCCTTCAACGAGATATGAGTCTCCCATGCAAAAATCCATTGACATTGAGCTATTATTGTTGACTAAAATTGGACGAGAATCACTCAGGTAGTAGCTATCTTGGCTCGAGTTGGGAAAAGGAAGGCCACTACCGCCACTGTAACTACTGCTCCCTTGTGAAAGATGGTGCAAATTAATATTAGCAATATCCAAAGAATAAAATGAACATTCAACGCCCCCTTCCATGTACGTTGTTGGTGCATAATTAGGCCAAAAACCAGATGGAACTCCAAAGTTTGAACTTGAATCAACCTGATTAGAAGGACCGTTACCAAGCAACTGTGCCATGAAATCAGCCTCCTCACTTGTGTACATTCCACCAAGAGAACTCCACTCTCCCTCTGCCAGAGATCCAATAGACTCCATCTTTCTTTTTGGTAGAGAGAGAGGGTCTTTTTTGTTTTTGACTTAACTGTTAGAAGCTCGATTAGTACGGTGCTTGAAAGGAAACAGGGTTAAGATGGCATATATATATACCCAGCAGCAATGAAGAATGTCGAGACAAACAGTGACTTCATCTGTGTAACCATATCTGAATTCATTATTAGAAATTATTAGTATATGAAAGGGTCTGAATTCTTCGGAACCAATGGGGCCGAGTACAACTCATCTGTAGGGCCTAAATCAAGCAGGGATGGAAATAAAATATTCAGCAACCCTTCATTAACACCTTAATCTTAATCTTAAAAGACAAATGAAGAGAATGATTGTGTAAGCCTTGAAAAGTTGTTTGATTGACTTAACTGTGTTTCTGTTTAGGTTAAATGTATAATTGTAGAGGATGAATAAAGAGAATCACACCTGGCAATAGATAGACGTGGGAGGTTCTTGCTGAATATGATAGTACAAAAAGAATTTTTTAAAAGAGAATGAAAAGGACATGGATAAAGGACGGCTATCAGTCGTGGAGGGATGAGACTTAACATTCCGATCAGAACTACCTGGAACCAGACAATATATATGTTAACTGGATTCTCTGTCTCCTCCATTCTAGCTACCAAGTGTTCCTTGAACTTAGAATCTACTTCTCTCTTGTAAGAAACCAATCCCAATCGACTCTTCAACATGAAACCAATCTGTCAACAGATGCAAACAAGATTTCCTTGATCATTTCATTTCAATGGGGCTTGTTTGAATGTTCTAACTTCACATCATGGTCTTCTAGGTCAGTATAGAGTAACTAATTCCAGCATAGAAAGCAGCGAACTGGTTCTTAACCTGTATGATATTGCATGGTTTCCAGGTCAAAGACATTAATGCTGCCATCCCGTTTGTAATTTCCAAAGTAGAAATTGCTTTTAATTAGAAGCACATTCTGCAGATTACAGAGCCAAGTTGTGTAAGAAAAATAACACCGAAAGTCCGCACCCCGTGAGCTGTAAGATTAGAAGATAAAATTAACAAAGACTGGGTGCAAAACCCAAAAAATTCCCGTATTTCTACAAACACCTTATAAAACGTTACTATATTATATTATTTTACTGAATACGATTACCTCTGAACCGATGATCACCGTGTGAGCAATGAAGAAAAACCGAAGTCCTTACTGCCATATCCCAAAGTCCTAGCTACCTCAGAATCCGGCGATCTTTACGCTCTATGGAACGCGTAAATCAAGCATTCTCAAGAGAAAGCTCAGAGGAAACTTCGTTGAGTATTTTCATATTACTTACTCCATATTTTTTAAATTTGACGCCGGCCATTGCACGATCTCTTGTAGGGGTGATGTTTACTTTCTTTTGCTGAAGTATTAACTGTACAGGAATAGAATCTTTGCATTGGATCGATATTGGAAAAACCCTTGTAAAACTGGTATTGTTCTAGACAGCAGAATGAGAATTCTACATTATAAAATTTTGGTTTCTTGATTCTTAGCCGGCCAGCACGACCCCTTCAGGAAGAGAGTACAGCATTTCTTGTTGGCTGGCATATGGTGCATGACCCCTTGCAATTAAAAGAACCCCATGAAGAGACACTTCAAGATTTCTGTCGCTATATTCATAATCTCCCACCCTAGCTCGTTGGTTAAATATTTCTCTAATTTACCATTAAATTCCAGAGAAAAATATCAAATAATAATAATAATGTTGCCAATCATTGTACAAAAAAACCCTTACGTGTGAATTAACAATCAAATCAAGCTGTAATAAGTCCACATGCTGTGTATTTATGGAGAAAACGACAAGTCAAGCTGTAATAAATCCACACCCACATGCTGTTTATTTATGGAGAAAATCGATAATTAATTTATTAACGAGTAGTGTCGCGTATTTTGCCCTCTATGATCTGCGCGTAAAACGGCAAGAGTCAAGAATCCCTGATGAAAACACACGATTCCTCTTCTCAACTATTACGATCAGCGGAACCCTTCAAAAATGATGAATTGCAGAAAAGGAATTATGATTTATTCTTTTTATGGCTGCATGAATTATGAATTGTTAGAGACGAAGAGGAAAAAACAACTTGCAATATGATTAATTCATATTCATATGTTATTGGTTATTTCTAAATTAATATCAGCTAGCGAGGATCCTCCTCATTAATTTTTTTAATATTGGTTATGATAATTTCTTTTATATTCTTAATTCTCTGACCAAGGATGCCATTATGCAGATAATTAAAAATAATAATTAAAAAAGAAAGAAAGAAAAAGAATGCATGGCCTCTCCGTGCTAGCATATAAAAAATAGACAAACCATTATTAAAATTACTCTGTCTTGTTTTACTTTATAATGAAATTTGTCTTCTTAGAGTAATCAACAGAAGCCTTCACAATCATCGATTGGTATTAATAATCCATTAATCAGAAGCATTTCTATAATTTATTTTTTTCAATTTTTGCACAGGACACCATTTTGGATGCTCCAGATAGTATTGCAAATCTCTTTCCTGGCTCCTATTGATCAAAATGCAATTGTAGCAGCCACTATTTTGAAAAAAAGAGTATATTTTTTGCTATAAACATTACAAATTTTTAAAGTATTTGAGTTCATGGCTCTTCTGTGGTGCTCTGTAGCTAAGCTAGACCTGTGTGACTGGCTGAATCCCATGAATGATTTTTATTTTTAACCATGCCATGAATGAGTTCAATCGTTTAACCTTATATGTGGATTTATTTTCCACTACATAATTGAAAACTTCGACACTTTTTTTTTTGTATGCGAGGAATCTCATCTCTTGAAAGCGTATTTTGTAAATTCAGGTAAACGAGTAAAATCCTGGTTGTTTTAGATTTTTACAAGGAATGCATATCTTAACTTGAACTTGAAAAATGATATGTAAATCGCCAGTTTTTTGTTAAAAAATCATCTCACCTAAAAGAACCTGAAACCTTCAAATAAAATGGCATATATTTAATTATATATGGGTACATGTAGTAAATTAGTAATGGGTGCACGTAGCTTAACTTGTTTGATTCATTGATGCGTGAGTAATTTTATTATTTTTTTCCGTTGGTTAAAGACGAGAGAGATTTGAGGGCATCAAGTTTGATGGCACATTAATAAAATCTTTGCATTTTCATCAAATATTGAAAGCCCTTATAAATCTGATATTTTTATAGCACTGTCAGAATTGAGAACATTACATTTTAAACTGCTGTTATACTATAGAAATGAGAATTTTAAGTTCCAGTAGGGTGTGATGTGATGGTAAAATATTTGAGATCTGTATAATAAATCTCGAGTTCAAGTCATAGCGTTCACTTCTTGTAAGAATCTGGGACCGTCAGGGTTAATATACTTTTTGAAGAAAGAGATTTTCTCGAATAAAAAAAAAAGAATTTTAACATTAAATTTTTTGATTTCTTGATTCTTGGCCGGCCTGCACGTCTCGTTCAAAATGAGAAAGCCGTGTTTTTTTCAGCTGGTGCACGGCCTCCGCAGGCAATGAAAAGAACACCGTGAAGAGGCACCTCGCGATTTGTATCATGAATTCATAATCTCAGCCTCTTCTGGTTAATGTTTTTCTTTGCAATTAAATTAGAGCGAAAATGGAATATAATAATTGTTTGTGTGGATCGTGTGATGTATATTTTCTTTTCCTAAATGGGAAGAACCCTATATAATAAATGCGCAGTGTCTTTATAGCTTAACAAGAGTTGGTAAAATGCAAGCAACTTCTCTGTATAATTAATTAGACAAACATTCTCGTTATAATAATTAATTAGCTAGATGATTATAAAAATAAAAAATACCAGAACGATCTTAATTACTCTTGGATTTTTATTTGTTTCCATTGTCAAACTACTTTCATGTCAGCTTATACATTAATGGAGACTAAACCTCTTTCTAATCATCTTAAAAGTTCATCTCCTAAACATCTAGAATGTGGTACAATGGTGTATAAACTTGGGATTTAGGAATTTGCTCCCTTCTAATCTTAAGTTCAAACCATGTGATTGTTAATATAATGATCACTGGAGATTTACATGATCGTTAACTTAAAAACTCATAGAATTAATTGAAGTGCACATAAACTGGACCGGGCACCCACGTTAATAAAAAAAAAATGCATCATCTTCCATATTAATATGATGTATTTAAAGAAATTTAATAAAAAATATTCAATACTAATCCAAGGTTTAGGTCCGAAAAATAAATTAGAAAATAGTATATCTCCTTAATTATCAACCCTGCCCATTAAGATTGATTTTACTCTAGGCATAAAGATTACAATGGATCACGGGTGCATGGAAGGATTGTAAGGTGCGAGACCTGGGGTAAAACAAGAAATTTAGGATTGAGCGGGGGGTTAATAGGAAAATAAATTATCTTAAGGAGCAAAACATGTATTTCTAATAAAATAACTTTAAATTGAAGGGTACAATTGATCATTTTCAGAATTCTAGAATTAAACTGTAATGTTTTCCAAACTTACTTAGGGATGGAATGGCCCAACCATCCATTGCAGATCTGTCAACCTCTATGAAACTACATTATTTATATTCAAGGCAGGATTTACTATGAAAAATAGTTTACAAGTTTTTTCTGTTCATGTATACATTGTTAATTCATATCCACACCATGTATAGTTGAAAGAAAAAAACGATAAAAATCGTGCATAATAAAAATCATAATGTCAAGTGAACATTATTTAGTAATAATTATTTAAAGAGTTTGGAGTTTCTGGCCACGTCACGACTCACATCTGCAAGCTATTTATATATTATGTTAGTAATTAAAAAGGACAACGACCAGTATCCTCCATAGGTCATCGACGCCTTTCCTGTGCTACAATGACCTAAGATAAGAAAAATGATTGACGGTATTAAAAAAAAAAAAACCCGAAAAGGAAATATCACTAGAGACAATACCCTCTATATTAAATTCCATGTATACTGGATAAATCAATATTCTTATACACGGGAACCTCCCTGGAGGAAGAGGTGTCAACTGCGCACAGATTTCAATTCACGCCATGGAATAAAGAAAACTATTAATTAAGTAGATAATTATCGAGTGGTATAATTAAATAAAAGGGTGGGGAAATAATAATCACGAAATACGTGCGAAATACTAATCAGAGTATGCACCACACACATGGTATTCATTAATGGAGAAAACGACAGGTCCCATTAAGACTATGTAACGAGGAATATATTAACTAGCACCACTCCCATTTTTTATCCTTTTTGAGTTTTGCGCGTAAAAGGGCAAGAGTAGTTAATTCAAGTCAAGAAACCCAATAAAAATACTTCCACTTTTCAATAATTATGAGTCGAAGCCTTAATAATAAAAAAAAAAGAAGTATAAAATATAAATTGCATGAAAGAAAAAAAAAGGAATATATTATGAATTGTTAAAGACAAATAAAACAGCTTGCGATGTTAATATTCGCATATTCTTGATTATCTCTTCCTTGAAATAAATGAATTTGTGCCCTCTCATCTAGTTTTTATTTTATTTTTAATTTGTATATATATATATATATATATATATATATATATATATTAGGGTTATGATAAAGCACCTGAGATTTTATATTCGCCGGGTTAATTCTGTGACCAGTGTAGGCCATTAGGTACTGAAAGTGTGGTGCTTCTTCTTAATACAAAAATAAATAAATAAATAAATAAATATATATTTATGTGTGTGTGTGTGGCCTCCCCGTGCGAGTGTATTAATTAAAGATTAGACAAACGCCCCTAACGAATTTTTTGTCTTGCTATAATTAATAGCAGAAGTCCTTGATCATAAGCATTGATATTCATTAACTGTAATATTTATATAATTATGGCTCTCAAATTTTGGGCCGCTCAAAGATAATATATATAGCCCTAATCTTGAAAATGTTTCTCCTAAACGGATATACGGTAAAAAGAAATTTATTTGTTTAAGGTGTTTATGAAATCAAATATAGATTTGATAAGAGCACGAAATTAATTCCTACTTTGTTAAGATGTTTTAATAGGGTTTTGATGCCTCTCTGCTCGGTTCTTAATTACTGATTAAAAGAGATTAACACTCTTTAATATTTTTGAATGATTGGGATCTCTCGTCAATAAAGTTTCGTGATGCAATTTATTATTTATCATTTAAATTTTGAGTATATTCCATAAGGAGCTGTAATATATACCTTACACTTAGCGCACTGCACTTTTAGGATTAAAAGAAAACCTAAATAAATATGATAAATGCACCCTCCAAAGCTGCTGCTGCTGATTACTAATCCCGTCGATCATGTATTTGAGCCTGTCGTATCTTTAAAAAGACAGTGGGCTACATTTGATCGTTTATCTTTCTAAATATGTGGGTGCAAAATATATAATCTTTGTTATGGCATCTGCGATCAATCCCTGTAGCAAAAATAAATAAACAAAAAAATCTCATGAAATTTTATTCATCCAATAAATAATAATAATAATAATAATAATAATAATAATAAAACACCAACAACATAGCTGTTTAAAATGATTTGGTCTAATGGGTTAGCCTGAAAAAAACCGTTACCCAGAACTTGATATGGTTTTAGTTTTAAATTGAATAAAATAAAATATTAATATAATAAAACTTAGTTAATCCAGATAAATTTTTAGTTATCTGGTGGGTCAATAACAACATTGTTTAATAAATTCGTATGATTTATATTGCTTCAATGACTAATCTATTGGTTTAACTGTATGGGTATGTTTGGTTACTCTTAGATATCTAGGATATTTGGTTATTCTTCTTATTCTGATAATTTGATATGTTTATCTTTGTCGAGGTAGCTTGTAGATCATGCTTAATATCTGCAAACAAATCTCGATTTATATATTTAAGAACTCTTAAATGATTATCGTTTGAAAAAGAAGATATTCATGATTTAAGAGAAAGTTCTAAAATAGATATTTTTTTGTTAAACAAATATCGTTTATCAAAATATTTATAACTTTTCATAATAAAATATTCTTAACTCGTTATGGTAAAACATCTATGACATTAAAACACCATGGATTGGGGCTTGGTTAAACTCAGAGAAGATAGATCTAACAGCTCGTTAAACTCATATAAATTAAATCTCAATATTCAACTTACCCTAAAAATAGTGAGGTTGACAGCTCAATAAACTCACATATGCATTAAACTCAACGTTTGATTGAGTGGTGAGTCTGAAAGCTCGTCAAATCTATATATATCCGAGCTAAGTAATTAGATGAGTTCATAAATGATATGTTATTGTTATTTTTAATCATTATGTTAAAATGTAAATCCCAACAAAAAAAATAGTTATATATCACAATTACATTTCCAAATAGGTACTAATTGAAATCACTAGATGAGCATATTTAGTTTTTTAGTGGGTATTGTTTTATTTTTAATATCATACCAAGAGTTGCACTTATGTGTATTGCGAAGTTGCAATCAGGATGTTGATTTGCTAGTTTGAAATTAGATACCCATTTTCCGACTTGACTTAGGGCAGAGGCTATCTCGATTTTTTTCTTCACGTATTTTAGTTATTTATTTATTTTTTCTGAAATTTTGCAGCTGGCAAACTAACATTATTTTTTCAAGAAAGACAAATTAATATTATTGAAATAGTTTTTTTTCCATTTCATGACTGTAAACAGGATAAAAATTAGAACACGGTCACATCAACCACCGAGTTGAAAAGGAATCGTTTTGAATAAGAAACGAAAGTGATGATGATAACTATTTGCCGCATCTAAGTTGAGAGAGGCTTCAATTTATTGACTCGAAAAGCCATCTTCAAACTAGCT
The DNA here is from genome assembly GCA_964035475.1 of Salix caprea. Lineage (NCBI taxonomy): Eukaryota > Viridiplantae > Streptophyta > Magnoliopsida > Malpighiales > Salicaceae > Salix > Salix caprea. Next base: position 6,681,539 of record OZ037760.1, read on the forward strand.
CAAGGCTGTCTCCCAACTACAAAATCTTAGGCTCGTTGAAGATTATTATTTTGAAAGAAAAAAAAAATTATTTAAAAGTCTATGCTGCCCTGAATTTGTGTTATCTTTAGGGTTGTCCAGTTGATGGGAAAAGGCCCCTTGTGGGCTCTAGAAATGTATAAGACATAGAAATGTATTTAATTGGAAGGAAAATGATAAAACTATATAAAATCAATCTGTTTTTAAGATAATTTTATAGTAAATTCCTAGATTTTCAAAATAAAAAAATAAAATCTGTTTTTTGGAAAGAGTTAACTACCCACCGAGTAAGTGTTGGTAGTTACTATATTGAAAATGCACAACTATAATTCTAATATTTCAAATTAGTTATATAAAAAAATATTAAAGTATCAAACATTACTTCTTGGCATATCTTTGGAATTATGATGTGGAAAGGTGTTTTTTTAGAGTGGGCATTTTTTATTCAGTTTTCATCAAACTAATTTCTTTTAATTCAAAATTGAAACGAATAAAAACCAGTTTAAACCCACTGATTTCAATTCTGTCTAGTGGATCATGAATATGCTTGAGATTCAACATCATTTGTGGGGGCAAAATTGGCCATGTCTTCGACGGTGTTGCAGTCCATAAACAACCCAGTTGATCGGGAAGAAAAATCCCATGTTGTTCAAGAAAGATTTCAAGTTATCGCCAATGAACAGAGGGATTTCCGGAGCACAAAGCCAGATGCAGAGAAAATGCTGGAAATTAGACAGAAATTATTTGATACACGTACAAATTAAACAAGGAAATGAATTTTAATGTGGACTGTGAAGAGACAAAACAGAGATACCGGGGAGGGGGGGAGCGACTAAAATGTAATATTTATACTGTTTTTTTCAATTTTGGTTTAGTGGTATTTGACTCGGTTTGGTTACATCCGATTCACTCGGTTTTAGATTTTTTGAACTCAGACTAAACTGAACCGAGTTGTTATTTTATTTTTTAATTGGTTATTTTTTTTTAACCCAGGTTAGTTTTTCTAGTTGATTTTTTAACTATTGTTTTAAACTATAATTATCAGAGTAAAAAGTACGACTCATAAACTACTGCCTTATAGCGTGAGACACGCATCCCATTTGTCTGAAGGTATTTTCAATGACTGCTGATTTTCAGTTTTTGCTGTGACAAAAATACCACACCACCACTCTTTGCGTTTTGTGAACTCAAACTCCTGAAGCTTGTACTTGTAAGTACTAACAGTCTAAGCATAATCAGTTTTTGTAACTTGTTAGGACTAGGAGCCCGGGTTTTTTCACTAATACAGACTATATTTTAAAAGTATCCTTCGGGTAGAAAGCAAGGGAATTTCCATGACAAGAGATAAACCACGCGGTACAAGTTAAAAAAGGATCAGATAACCACAATTCTACCAACCCAGTAGGGTCTCATAGAGAATTTCGGGGTAATGCCAATAACAGTAAACAGTTTTGAAGAACACAACTAGAACCAGTTGACAAAATTAGTGCCCGTGCTTTAACTCAAAAGCTATTGTAGACAGTAAAACCTACATGAAAGTGACAATTTTCCTTGTCCATGGAGTTAACAGCTCAGATCCTTCACAAATCCAACCAACACTGAAAAGAAAAGGTGAAGGGAGAAGAAGGCCTAACTCATGGACCTTTCAACTAGTATTTCTCCAAGTCTTGTTAACTAAACAGTAGATAATTACAAAAAAAAAAAAAAAACAGGCCAATTTAAAAGAAAACACCTATCCTTTAACCCGATTCTCCAATTCAACTATGAGTAACCCAAAGAAAAAAGGTTGAAATGAAGGTGGACAGGAAAGATCTTTACATTTCACTCAAACACAAGTAACAGGTGCATGCATCAATGCAGCCATACAAAATGAGCAGCAGCAAAAGCACCACTGACCAGCCGGCATGCATCCAAGGGGTACAATATATCGTTATCCTATTCCATCATTACCTTACATACATCACTGCTGCTCATCACTTGGCTGCTCCTCCCCTAAGCCCCGTTGCGCAATTCTGTAATACAGTATGCCCATAGTTGTCATGCAAGCCCTGCAAGATATCACAACACTCTTGCATTAGTGAACACAGCTATCATAGAGTGCTTGCACTGTAGAAAATAGTCTTTGGTGTCATGTTCTGTAATTTGGGATCATTTGTAATGTTTTGGAAGCCTTTATCAGATCAACAAATTTACACTGGTCCAGAAAAGGGGTGCTGAAAATTACATGATTGCTATTATGAGGAGGATTTTTCTTGGATCCATCCTTGAATGTTTTTTATGCCTTGTACGACCTTCTGAGGCATCATCTGCATTTGCTGCATCTTTACTTGGAGGTGCAGTAACTGGTAACGTTGGTAATGCACTAGACCAGAAAGGAAGCAAAGCTCTGAGGAACTTGTGACGAAATGGACCTGCAATGAAAAGAGTTGAAATTGAGATGGTATATAAAACCACAGAAAATTATAGAACCTAAGAAAACTGATTTCAAAAGAATCAGTATCAGCATATCAAAGAGTTCTGATTTACTAATGATGCTGTGTTTCTGTTCTAAAAACTTCTGATTCGCTAATGATGCTGTGTTTCTGTTCTAAAAACTTCTGATCGCTCACAGAAGTAAACAAACTATTTGGAATGATTTGTGTAGTGAGCTGGATAAGATTTTAAAAGGTGAAAGTAGGCTAGCAGATACTGATATTATAAAGAGTTCAGCAACCTTCATCATATGATTTGATCTGAACTTCACATATAGACAAATTTATACTCACCCCTTCGACTGTACTTTTTACGGTTCCCATCTTCATCATCTGCAAAGTATGAAAGTTCAGAATTTTGTCGCTCAACTTGTGCACCAACCTTCCGTGTTGTAGCAACCGGCTGGTTTGAATTACAAAACATACAAGAAATTGAAGTCAGTGAACAAATTGTTTTGAGTGGGAAAAAAAAAGGAGGAAAAAACACTTACAATGCCAGTACTTGAGTTTTTCATGTAATGTGGCACAGAACCAGGGCTATCGATCTCGATAATATCCGACACGGAAATTTTAGAAGGCCCTGTTCCAGTTTCATTTGTCACTGAGGGTGATGAAGAAATGGCAACCAATGGATCTGAGGTGAATGCAGGAGGTGGCGATGGCAATGAAAATGGATGATTTCCAAACAAGTTCTTTTCCAAACCCGTCTGCATTTTTGCAAAGAAAAGTTATTAAAATCCTACTTAACAACACATGAACGAAGACCATAACTTCAGCCCCTGTTTCAAGTATTCTTCAGCTGGGGGAAATTTAAAAGAAAATAGATGCCAGAAAATTTCCCCAAATAAATAAATGCAATAGGTGAAGCCTTCCTTTTTTTTAGCCAAATAATAACTATCATGGTAAAGATAAGCACAATAATACATAAGGAAAAAAGGAAATTTCTATCATATCTGTTAAATTAAAATCTTCATTCATACAACACAGGAACCATGGTTCAAATACAGGTTACAGAAAAGATCTTTCATATCAGGATTCTGTCTAAATGCAAAGTCTATGAGCCATCAAGCAAATACCCATAGTAAATTGTTTGCCAGTCATCATATCAGCAACTTTTAACTGCAGTCCATAACTACATCATTCCTTCATGCAATTTGCAACCCCATGGTTCAAAACTCAACATAAATGATAAGATCTCTCACCAGGGGTATCTATCAGTCTAATTGCTACTAAGAAGGCACTAAAAATGTTAGGGTATGCACCTTTTTGAGGATTCACAAGTCAACATTTTGCAAGAATAAATCTACAAATATTTGATGATGGACATGAAAAAACTATCCATCCTAGAAAATTAAACTCTATCAGAAATCTTGCATGGCCTACGATCACCCAATCTAAACAGTTGGCATACCATTCATATGTCACGACCCTCTTTCTGGTGCATGTGGTGTGAGAAATGCATGTTTGAGAGGGGGGGTAGTAGAAGTCAAGTTGGCTTAAGACTCCCTAGACAAGGTAGCAAACTTGCAACTTGATTACCATTGCATTATTAGTATTGCTTTACCCCCAGGGGTCTTTACTTTTAACAATTATAAGCTATTTAATATAGAACGGATTTATGAAGTTTCCACAGAGAAGAAACAACAAATAGCTCATACATCATAGGTAACATGCAAAAAAATGTACCTTGGGGCTTGGGCTATTGCAATTCGGCGACTGTTTTCAATTTTGGTACTTAAGTGTCATGTGGTTTGTTCCATTAACATTGACCATAACATCATTAAATTTGTAATAATGAGGTTAAAGGTGCAAATGACCAAGACCATATGATACATATTTTTCATTTTACCCTATCATAAGTTGGCAGTATGGAGCAAGGAAAAGGAAGATGATTAAAGATAACCCGTTGAAAGAGGAAAACATAAACCACCAAAAGGTAACAAAACTGAGGACTTAGTCATATAAGATATAGCTAACAAATATTCAATACAAAACCAGTGTACTAACGTTACATTCACGAAGGAAGTTATGTAGTTAGATGATATGATAATTAATGAAGTAAAGCAGTAGTGTGGATCAAAACACACAAATACCCTGATAGATTGCAACTATTCAAGCACTAATAATGAAATACAGTAATCCAAAATCCAAGCTTAAACATTACCTGCATTATAGCTTCTTTCAGCTTCGAATGGAGACGAGATCCAGAGTCTTTCACACTTTTAGGAGGCCATATCTGCACCAACAAAGCACCATATGGAAATAAATCAAAGCAAACAGAAAACAGTACCAATGTAAACAAATGCTGGAGATGACTTTCAGGGTAGTCTTACTGGTGTTGAACATGAAGGACACACATATCCAGCTGGTGCAGTATGCGGAGGGAAGCTTTTGGTATGTGAAACCAAACAATTTGTGTGTATAACATCTACAATAACCCCAAAATAAAGAAGAAAATCAAATATTATCTTGAGTGTTTAAGGAAATTTTGCAACTAAGAGCATGTAACTATATCTGCAATGACTCATACGCAAGCAACCCAGTCGAGTGGTTTGAGGACCATCCCCCTCTTGAAACACAGCTTGGCATGAGCAACATCTCGGAGGCCAATCATACTCCCCATCTATTACCCATTCAGAGTATGTACGAACCTAGAAACCATGTAAACATTTGTATAGAGTGAGCCAGTAAGCCCTACAAAATTAACTTTACAGGAAACATTTTTACATTATATATGCAAATCCACGCAGCAACATGTCCACAGTCCTAACAAATGTTAATTTCATTGTATGATGAAGAATGTTAACCGATCAAACAAATCTAATTCTAATCAAATGTAACCTCACGCAGTTTCCAATCAAAGACATAGGTGCCAAAAGTTTCAAAGGGCACATTGATATTTATCCCTTTTTTTCTGTTCTTTTTGGATGGATGATTTGTCGTCTCATCCATAATTTCAAGCTTAAGGGATGGATACCGGGTAGCAGTCACTTTGGTGCCATCAACAGTTCCTGCTTCTGCCCTAACTGCATCGAATCTTCAGTAATTCCTCTCTTTTAGTAACTAACATCTGCTGAGTTCTAACTACTAGTCCTACTTCACAACCTTTTTTCGCCTTCGTTCTATGTCCTCACCATGTCAAACATGGATAGTAGAATATAATAGAATGAGAACCACAATGCAGAATCAAACACTAGTTATAAAGATGGATACAGATACCACACAAATTTGATGCTCTGGGAAGCAGATACAGTCCCCGCAAACGGGAACCTTGTGCACGAAACAGTACAGCTTTGTAGCCTGAAACCCAGAAAATAATAAATAAATAACCAATCTCCAATTCAAAGAATGAAAAACGCAAATGATGAAACGCAAAATCATTTACCCTGGATCGAAATTAGATTCCAAAAGTAAGCGTTTGGTGTCAAATTAAGAATAATCAGATCTAAATATAGATATCAATCAATCTCAAGCAATTCAACGCCAATTGAATAAGAGAGGGGTGACTGTCTACCTTACGGCATTTGCAGACCACCATCGCAGAGTGCTGGAGGAGAATCTAGGAAGGGAGCTCCGATTTTATAAAAAGAATTTGCTAAGTAGCTAGAGGGAGATCTAATTGGTAAATAAAAATCTGAAGCTTAATTATGAGTCGTATTTTTCTTCTTCCTTTTTTTAAATAACTCTTTTCAGTTAATTGTATTTACTTGGTAAGTATGTGAGTACAGAGAGAAAGTCCCTATGGATTCGTGATTTTGGCCATGGAGATCCGTTTCTGTTTTCACATTTCTCTCTTTAATTTTAATTTTAAGAATATTTAGAATGGGCTTGATCTAAGACATTGGGCCGAGATATTCCGAGCTATAAAAATGGATTGATGGGCTATTTGGGCCGTACTCTTCCGCCCCCTTGATCTCTCATTTCATATAGGAGGAACTGGGGCAAGCCATAAGTGAGTTGGGCTTAAATCTTTACGAGTTTAAGGTATAAAGTTAGCTGTTTTTTAAAAAAAATAATGATCAGGAGGCTCATCATTTAGATTTATTACTGAGTTTTTTTTTTGTCGGAATGAGATAAAATAGAAGAAAACTAGCCGATTTGCCCGTTTCGCTTGGCTTTTTTATCTATTTAAAAAATTGATTGATTTTAGAAATATTGTATTTTATTATTTTAATATTTAATTAGTAACATTGTAATTGAAAAAATCTGTTAAAAATGGTTTTTTTCAAACAAAAAGTGATTGAATATTGCTATTGCTAAAAATCGTAGATAATGTAGGTAATTTTTTTTTAATAAGTTGCATTTTTTTCCCCACTAATATTAGATCTGACACATTATAAATAAAAATATTGTAATTTTTTTTCCAGAAATAAACTTATATTTTTTGCGTGTTATAATTAGTTATTTCAATATTTAATTACTAAAATTGCAACAGATAAAAATATGTTAGACATGAGTTTTTTGCGTGGTATAATTAGTATGCTTGCCCGCGCATTGCGCTAGGGTTTTTTTCATGTAGAAAACTAAATGATTTTTGACATGTTGTAATTAGTTGTTTAAATATTTAATTAGTAACATTATAATAGATAAAATATGTAACAAATAATTTTTTTCCCAGCCTAAAAGGAATAGTGTAATCGAAATGGGAAGTGGTTTGTATATTTTTTAATTGGAGATAACTTAGGTAAATTTAAAAAAAAAATATTTTGGTTGTCTTTTTTTCCCAGTAATATTAGATTTTACACATTATAAATAAAACGGAGAGTATTGTAGATAATCGAGGTAAATTTGTCAAAAGAAAAAAATTTGAATTGATAATGTAGGTCAATGTGTGTACCTTTTGTTTTTTTGAGTTGTATTTTTTCTCCAGTAATATCAGATTTGAAATATTAAAAATGGGAAAATTGAAAAAAAATATATTACAAAATAAACGTAAAGAAAAGAGTATAAAATTTAAATTCAAAGCAAAAAAAAATTTATAAGATTTATTAATCATATTATTATATTAAATGTATGTAAGCATATTGATATAAAAAATTTTGTTTTAAAATCCAAGGTCAATTTTTTTCTCTCTCTCTATATATATATATTTTTAGACGATAATATTCAATAAATATTAAAACATATAATTAGTCTTACATACTTTGTAGAGTAATAAAAATAGAAAGTGGTTCGTATATGTTTAAATTTTAGATAACGTAGGTAAATTTGTAATTTTATTCTTTGTTTGAGTTGAATTTTATTCCCAGTAATATTAGATCTCACACATTATAAATCAAAATATTGTAATTTGTTTTTAAAAATAAACTGAGTTTTTTTGCATGCTATAATGACTTATTTTTCATCTAAAAAGAACAGTGTAATCGAGACGGGAAGTGGTTCGTATATTTTTGAATTGCAGATAATGGAGGTAAATTTGTCTGCCTTTTTTTTTGAGTTGTATATTGTTCTCAGTAATATTAGACCTGCAATATTAACAATCAAAATACTATAAATTTTTTTCCAAAAATAAACTTGAGCAAAAGAGCAAAAAAATAAAATTTGGAGCAAAATTATTTTTATTTTATAAGATTTGTTCATCATATTATTATACTAAATATATTTAAGAATACTGATATAAATTGTTTTCCTTCAAAAAATCCGCGGTCTTTTTTTTTTTCTCTTTGTATATATTTTTAGACGATAATATTAAATAAATATTCAAACATATAAGCAGTTTAACATACTTTCAATATTTTTTTTATTATTAGGTGATAATATTCAACAAATATTCAAACAATTAAATTATTATTATTAAATGTTTTTTTAATTATTATTATTATTATTATTATTATTATTATTCAAAATTTTGAATGAGATAAATTTATTTTAATTTATTATATTATTTAAATTAAAATAAAATACTATTCTGAACGGAGTAGAATAAAACTTACACAACCTTTAGTTTTGATAAGTTTTAGGGGTGTTTAGGAAGCACTTTAAAAGTGTTTTTTTTTTTTTTTAAATGAATTTTTTTAAATATTTTTTTCTAATGTTTTTATATTATTTTGATGTGTTGATATTAAAAATATTTGTAAAAAAATAAAAATAATTAATATATTTTTTAGCGAAAATACACATTAAATACATTCACAGTCACCCTCCCTAATACCTTATTACTGAGCTTATAAAGTGAAAAATAAAGTTTTAGATTATTTTTTAAACCTCAAGAAACGAGCTATAAGATGTAAGAAAAGAAAAACCAGAAAGAAAAATAAAAATGAGGCGAGTAATGGTACCGAAGCACACAATTATTTTTTATTTTAAAATATATTAAAATAGTATTTTAGTTATTTTTAAAATTTTAATTATAATATTTGCACAATGTAACTAAAAATAGTAAAGAAATTTGATTCGAAACAAAAAATATATTTTTTCATAGAAACACTTTAGAATAAAAAATATAAATGTGTATATGAGAGTATATTTTAAAATTATTTTTTATTGATAACATATTAAAATAATAATTTTGAAATTTTAAATTTATTTTCAATATCAATATATAAAAATATTTAAAATTACCTGAAACACGTTCGATTACCAAAGACACCTTACTTCACCTTCGCCTACCACCATCTCGATTCGAATTTAAAAATTCAAATTCCCCTCTCTCATTATTTAAAATAATCCAAAGAAACAGTAACTAGGTTGATCCTGCTCGCACTTTCAAATCTCCTCCCCCCTCGCTCCCTCTCTCTCAAAACCCTAACAATCAAAACAACCACTTTCTCTCGCTTTTCTGAATCTCCGTCCGTAAAATCACGCGATGACAGCTGTCATCCCGCCACCACTGTCCGGACGCGAACTCTCGAATCCACCAACCGACGGGATCTCGAACCTCCGATTCTCCAATCATAGCGACCACCTGCTCGTCTCCTCATGGGACAAGGTACACCCTCATCAATCAAGTCACTCCCAATCTTGACATTTTACTGCAACCTAATTTTAATTTTTTTTACTGAAGACTGTGAGATTATACGACGCGAGTGCTAATGCTTTGCGAGGAGAGTTTATGCACGGTGGTGCAGTGCTCGATTGCTGCTTCCACGACGATTCTTCCGGTTTCAGTGCCAGCGCCGACTGTATCGTGCGACGGTTAGTATTGAAATGGATCTTGAACTAAATTGCGAAATGTGTGTGGATTTAGGAGTTGACTTTGAGGGGTAATTTATTATGTGAAGAATGTGTTTGGAGATTTTCTTTTTGATATTGATCACGATTTTTGAATTTTAACAAGTCAGGCTGGTTTTTAACTGCGAAAAGGTGGATATTTTGGGAAGGCATGATGCGCATGTTCGTTGTGTCGAGTACTCTTATGCTGCAGGTAGGTGTGTTTAAATTATGATTCATTTGATTGCCTAAATATTGTACTTGTTTATTGCCGTGGAGGTTATGATAGTTTTCTTTGTTTTGTAATTTTGAAAGTGAAGTAGTTCTGGTGTGTTTAACTTGAGCCTGTCAGATAAAAATCTGCTTCTAAATTTAGCGTCTTAGTGTTTGATCTTGTCCACACTTTGCATGCATGTCCAACTCGATCTATTGTGCTTTAATGTTGTCTACCTGCATGAACTAAATGTGTGGCTTATTCGGTTATTGCTTTTCATCTGGATATTTTTGTTAGCGACAACAATGGTGTATTTAGTAACAGGCCCTAGGGTTGCAAAGGTGCAATCCAATTGCAATAATGCACAATTGAGACCCAAAGCAGTATAACAGAGTAACATTTGAAAATGCCTAAACCAGCCAGTACAAAGAAAAATAGTCTGGGAAGGTGAAGAATGACTAGTTAACACATAGTCGAAGCTAGAGAATATTTTAACCTCTAAAGATGAACAAACAGGCAGGACTAAAAGAAAGAGGAGCAGAAAACGGCTTGTGGTTACATGTCTCATGTGCTAATCAAACCTCTATTTTTCAACTTTTATGTTGTGTTAGTTGCTCTATATAGATTCCATACTGCTCTTGTGCTTGTGCTTGTGTTTGATATATTTACTTGTAATGAGGCTATTAAGAGCTTTATCAGCGAAATATTATATGGGAATATAAAGGGGCAACCTTCTTATTTTAAAATTATGGCTTATTCCTCACTTTAATTGTTTTTCCATCTTTCTTTTACTACAGGACAAGTAATCACTGGTAGCTGGGACAAGACACTCAAGTGTTGGGATCCTAGAGGAGCTAGTGGGCAAGAGCGCACCCTCATTGGCACATATCCACAACCTGAGCGTGTTTACTCTCTATCTCTTGTTGGAAATCGTTTAGTAGTAGCTACTGCAGGAAGACACATCAATGTCTATGATCTGAGAAATATGTCTCAACCTGAGCAAAGGAGAGAATCATCTTTGAAATATCAAACTCGATGTGTGCGTTGCTATCCCAATGGCACAGGTACTGTCTTCATTGTCATATTTTATGATGGGAGAAATCATATGCCATTTCTGCAACCTCTCAATTGAAAGTCACCCTGTTTGCACTGAATTTATATTTGCTTGTGCAATGACCTCTTAAATTTCTGTATCATGAGGTTATTTCTATCTTCTTGTATTTTGCTTCAAATCTCAAGATATTGACTTAAACAGAAAAGTGATCAAGGAATCTTCTAAGGTGATTAAGGAACATTGCTTAGCTCTATGCTCTGCTCTTCCATGAATAGAGTCCTCTTGGCTTCAAATAGTTCAATTTGGTATATTATTGTCAGGAAAAGTGTCTGGTATATGCAATGGTGATTTCCATCTATGTCATGAATTTGTCTTGCATTATTGGTTTAAAACTCTCTCATGGATGACTCTTATTAGCCTGAATTACATGATGCAGGATATGCTCTCAGTTCTGTTGAAGGGCGAGTTGCAATGGAGGTTTTTGATTCCTCAGAGGCCAGTCAAGCAAAAAAGTATGTTTCATTTTCCTATGCACCATCCAGCATGGTGCATATTTGATTTTGTTCTTCTCCCTCATTTTCTTTTACATTTGTATGGCTTTCATGTCTTTGGGTTAGATGATCAAGGAAATAACTGGTGGGACACTTCTAATGTTGCATGATAAATGTTAACTTTGCTCTTCTTGCATGCCAATTTCAGGAACTAATGGGTGTTTTCAAACAAAGTCGTTTGACACAATAATGTTGAACTTTTGGTTATCCTCTATAGCGCTTCCTCTGTGGGAGAAATTTTGAGGATGAGTTAGTCTATCAGCTCAATAGCAATACGTAATAATTGACAATAGCAATATGACACTTGTATAAAAAGTGAATGGAACCTTCATTGGATATGTAATCATTAATCCATGTGTCATGTCACTATTGATCTTGTTTATGGACGGGTTGATAGACAGAGCAACAATTTCTCCTTCAGTGGGGTGTATATTCTTAATAAAAGTTGTAGTTTTCTTGTCATCATTTTTACATGGTCTCTCCATAGTCTGGCAATGATATGCATGTATCATTTGTCTAAGTTATATAGTCAGGAAAATGCTCCTAGTGTAACTGTGTAAAAATGAAAGCGGCACATGTATATTTAGGAGATCATATCCTCCATCTTTTATTTAATTCAATGCCCTTAGGGTATAAGTATGTAAAATTGAAAGCATCCTCATGTAGTACTAAGAGATAATATCCTTTGTCTTGCATTCAATGCTTTTGATAAAGTTGAAACTTTATGCAGATATGCATTCAAGTGTCATCGAAAGTCAGAGTCTGGAAGGGACATTGTCTATCCTGTTAATGCTATTGCTTTCCATCCTGTGTAAGTTTCTGAATACTCTCTATACGTTGTATTTATGAATTTTGAAGTTCTTGTTAATGATCAGCAGACATACACCACTTTTTCCATGCTGACAAGTTCTCATGGATATTTAGATGATTTTTTTTCTTCATAGAGGAGCATTCTTTTCATTTGTCAGATCCAGGAGTCCATAACTATTAGTTTTGTCCAACTTAATTTCATTGAAGCATCCAAGTAATTATGTCTTGATCAAGATTTTAGCCTTATTCTTTTCTCCATTTCTGAGCTTACAATGACTGAAGTTGATATCTTGTTTGGCATGTGGTGATACTACCATCTTGTTTCTCTTTAACTAATTTTTGGGTCACTTATCTTACTTCCATACTCAACTTGCAGCTATGGTACATTTGCTACCGGAGGTTGTGATGGTTTCGTGAACGTATGGGATGGAAACAACAAAAAGAGACTGTATCAGGTACATGATCACTGGACATTTGAAGCATTAATTTACTAAGCTTATAACTTGTTCTTCTTGTGATTTTACCCTTTTCAGTACTCAAAGTATCCATCAAGTATTGCAGCACTCTCATTTAGCAGAGATGGCAGTCTGTTGGCTGTGGCTTCAAGTTACACTTACGAAGAGGGAGATAAACCGTAAGACTTGTTCTAATCTCATTCTCCTGTCTCTCTTCCATGTTGTTTGCTCTGATTGTTGCATGTTCATTTTGCAGCCATGAGCCAGATGCTATCTTTGTACGAAGTGTGAACGAAATAGAAGTCAAACCGAAACCAAAACCATACCCCATCCCCCCAGCATAACTTAGCCTGGTATCCTGGATATGCAGTCTCTTGTGGTTTTCTACGCGTTATTCTTTCCTACGAAGCTTTCCAAACGTGATGTGAACTAATCCTTGAATCAAGTTGGATTGTCCCTGCGTCTCATATTCTTTTAAGTGATCATACAGGTTAGTGCTAAGAACTTTGGATCCCGCAAGTATTGGTCTATCTATCTAGTCTCCTAGATAAGCAACTGAATGTGACCGTGCAACTCTTTCTTATCATTATGCAAGAGGTGCAGCTCGAGTTTTGAATCAGTATTTTGGATGTAAGGTCTAGAAAGCTCTGTTTATTGTTTAAACGAAAATCAGTGGCAATCTCCGGCGCAAACACTTTAAATGGAGGTTCGATTGACCAGGGGAATAATCTGCTGGATAAAATTTAAATGGGTTTTTGCTTGTGTAATGTTCATATGGCTTTGTATTTTGGACACTGATTTGGCGACATGTATTTGTCATTTAAATGGAGATCCCTAGTAATCAGCTCACCCTTCATACAATAAAGGAATGCGTAAATACAGCCCGCAGCATCTATGATGATTTAATTATAATTTTATTAGGAAATGCGTGAATGGATGCCACTTGATTAAAACATATATTTTGATGAAATTTTTAGTTATAGAATTATTCAAAATTCAAGTATTACTCTTTCAAACTTACTCCATGTAATATTTGTAAACCATACTAATCCAATATCCCGGCTCAAAATTGTTTTTAAAGCAGGTGATAAGCTGCCCAATTATAAGGTTAATTCACAATCTAATTGACACGAGAAGACTCAAGTAAAAATTAGTTGAGCCATAGCACGAGTCTTGAGCCGGTCTGATGATAACTATGTGTAAGCAGTTTCATGCCAAATTAGCTGATTTCAACTAGCAGTTCAGCACCAGCGCGCCCGCTGTGCTTCTAAATCACAGACGAGTCCTTGGTAAGTTTGTGCTCCGGGCAGAAGAGAGCTCATCTCTCGAAGAAAAAGATAGAAAAATATAATGTTCAAAGAAGATCAAAACCCAAATACGGATTTGATTGCATTACATTACTATTATGAACGGTGGCCTATTGTTACATGCAACTTCAACACAGCCCTTGGTCAAGATACGCTTTGTATACAGCATTTTTTAGATAGGCATACGGATCCAGAGCAATCTGGCCACAGTGACAAGCGCTGCCATCAACAAAAGAGTGTCCCTACCTTGATAGTTTCCTCTGTATGATAGGCTACACTGTATTTTGTCATCACCTAGATCCTGATGGAGCTGCTCTTGGACCAGCAGCTTGTGCCTTCATGGCTTTTGTTTGAGCAAGCAATGCATCATAATCCTGGACATTGAAGGCATATTGTCACTGAATGCACATCAAATCAAACACAAAACGAAAAGCCAAATGCAGAAAAAATTACCCGTTTCTCAAATGCATCATCACTTGAGCTAAGCAACTTGTCTGCAATCCCATAATCTACGGCTTCTTGAGCATTGAGATATTTTGGTCGCTGGATGTCTTTAACAAGTTCTTCCTTCGGCTTCCCAGTTCCTTTTGATAAAAGCTCAATATAGTACTCAGTATTTGCATCCAATTCCTTGGCCTGAAAAAAAATTTGTTAAAAAGGGTAAAGGAAGGAAGTAAAGAGAGTGGGGGAGGGGGAGGGGGGGGAAGGACCTTGATCCACATATCTACTGCTGCTCCACTTGATCTGTTGACTTTAGGCAAATATAATTTTGCTGCAGTTCAGTATCAAATTATTAGAAGCTTGTGCTCAAAACCTCTATATTTACTTGAAACAGGTGTCAGATCAATGGCCCTATAGTCTGAATGAACAATCAACAGGCTGCATGCACTAGTCACTAATGCCAAGGTCATCAAATAGATCAGGAAAGCAAATAAGTACAGCGTTTTTTACAGGTTCCGAACAGCTAGGAGATTGATTTGCTGAGTAGAAAACAAAATGATGGCCTTCCTGGAGGACCAAAAATTGGGGTATGACCATCAGGTTAAGCCGCTAGTTTATCAGACCAGAGATAAACACTGTCCATTAACTGCTATACCACTTTCTCTACATCTGGCAAAAAAATTTAGGTTATAGAACTTCACCAGATCAGTCATTTCAATTGTTCTCATACATTTTTTCCTCAAGAATGGTACCTTAGCAGCCATATTGTCCATACTGTTAGATGACATGGTTTGAAAATTGTGAACAATATTATTTTTAAACCACATTCAAGTACAACTAGAATTTTAAGTTTTTAATGGACATGCAGAAATGAGAGAAATATACTATTCCCATAGTTCCAAATAGTAATTAAATTTTTCAAAACAAATCAAGATAATCTTTTAACTGTAAAGAGAGGTTTGGATCATACTGGATGAGTTTGGCTGTAAAGCACGATAACCCTTGGCTCCAAGAGATAGAAGCATTGCTGCTTGACCATATGCCATGCCACAGTTCACGGTATAGATAGTTGATTTGCAGTACTTCAGGCAAATAAAAAGAGATGCCCAGGATAAGTTTCAAGCATATTAAACAATCTAAGGATTGACAAAAATTAAAAATCTCACAGGCACACACAACAAACAAACACAAACACACGATGTTACTCCATACCATAAACTTAGTGTCAAAATAATTGAAAATCTTGTGGGCTGACACACACAACATTGGCCCAACACATGGCATGAACTAAAAAGATCTTATGATGAGCTTTGTGCAGAAGATATTTTATATTATGATACTTACTGACATGATGTCTGCAATGGCATATGCTTCAGTTTCAGATCCAACAGTCTCCATCTTCTCATTCTAAACAGTAAGAAACCGAGTTAGAGAAGATAATTACAATATTCAACCAAGTGAATGTGATTTCAAGCATCATTAGAACACAAGTCAACTAATGGCTTATCTAGTAATACATACATGTTGCTGGAAAAAGAAGAGGATAAAAAAAAATCAGGGCAAACCTGTGTCCCAGAGGAGTTTATATATAGATATATAGGCTTTGAAGCGTCTTCATAATCCAAATACATGAATTGAGCAACAAGAAGCTCTGTGACAGCTGGTACAATCTGCAGTAAATGGATAGGACATGTCAAGAAGATACAAGTCAGACAGAAGGAAAATGACAAGATAGATAAACAATTCTAGTTGATATTGAGGATAGTAATGAGATATAGAAATAATTGCTTACTGGCATTCCAAGGTAGCATATCCGAGCATCTAAGAGCAAAGAAGGCAGATCCGGAGGAGCAGATTCAGGTCTTCCATATCCTCTACCCCCTCCACGGTTCATGCTTACACTCATGCTATATTTTGAAGGCCCTTGATCCATCATCCCTGACACACTATACATCCCTCCTTGATCCAGATAGTTCTTTCTAGATGAGATGCTTTGCTGTCAGAAAAGGCAAGGACATAACAATCTCTCAGGATAACCACTATAAGATTTAGGCTCTTAGATGAAATCAACTTTCAGCAAGCTATAAGAAAAATTATTATTATTATGCAATTAATAATTATAATACCATCTTGAGGCTAGAAAATAATTTGAAGGAGTAGAAAGAAAGAACCTCTGTGACACTCCCTGACTGACGACGAATGGGATTATCTTCAGTCATGAACATGTCCATTTGTGAAGGAGTAAGACCATAAAGAGATTGAGGTACATTTTTATAATTTTTCATCACTGCATAGGATAAGACAAAGAGGAAGGGAAGTTAGAATCTGAAGCTTGTCATGTATCTGGAAGAACACACAGATTCAGAGCTGCTGGGGAACTCACAAGTAAGAGAAACTAGAAGTATTGCAGTTCTCAAATTCTAATAAAAAAGGCCACTTTGTATTTCATAAACGAAAGAAAGATAAGTGTCCAAATAAGCATGGAGATTGTGGTTGAATGGCATGAACCTGAAGGTCTCAGCTTGAATAATTTGGAGTCATGCCATTCAAAACAAGTCGGTCTACATATTAAGGGCATAACCTGAAAAAGATTAAATCTCTTTCTGAAAACATGAAAAGTTATCCTATAGCTCATTGCATAGAAATGCAATTGAGATTTGTCAAGCTTATAGCTGAAGGGAGATTACTGTTGAAACTCTGAACAGGAAAAAAACAACCGAATTACCACCTCTAACAACAACAAAAACTATGCTATTATCTTAAGAGCAAGTTCTAGATTTGATATGACCCATAGCAGACTAGCCACTGGGTCGCTTCAAAGGATATGAAGGACTCGTAAAAGAGAGAACCCATGGGAGAAAGAGCACATGAAAGTTTAGGTAGAGAAAATAAATCCCCTAAATCATGTGTACTCTTGGGGAGCAACTACAGAAGATCAAACCACTCAAAACATCAATTAAGTGCTTCGCCACTATTCTCTAGGTGCACTACATTGATCAAAAGATAACATAAGGGCTTTTTGAGACTGCTATTAGTGATATTCAAGTAACTTTTTTCCAGAATGCTGCAATTCCTCCACACCAGGCTGCTGAAATTATAATTCTCACAGTTCAACTTCATCATCTGCTCTTCAAAATATCATCCGAAATGCCTTTTGTAGCACCAAAACATTAACTGAAAAGGCCCTCATAGCTACAAATTCAATACAGACCCTTGCTAACCTCCTAACTAGAAGCCTGCCATGATATGAGTACCATTTTTAGCTTCCAGCAAACAGTATTTATATATATATATAAAAAAAAAAAATAGGGTTTACTTTCCTCCATTCAACGCTATCTAAACCAAGGTTGAAGAGCAGAGCCAGAGTGTCAATTATCATATAAATAAATGAGAGGCAACACCAACACAACAAAACCCAAAGGCTATTGAAGATTCAAGGATCAAAATAAGACTAATCGCATATATAAATCAATCAATAAAGCAAACAATAAGAAACACAAATAACAAAGCAGGGAGTTAGATAGAGGGAGGGAGAGGGAGAGGGAGAGGGAGACTGACATCCATCTTTGAGATTTTCTTCTCTAAACTGAGTGGGAATATGATTCAGTGAGTTCCCAGATGCAGAAGGGGACTTGTAATAGCAGCATCTTTGTTGCTGAAGCACCCTTTGATTTCTTGGATTGCTTAATAAAAAGAGGTTGGTGCTTGGGAGAAAGGAAGACTTGTGTTGCAACCCAGTACATGGATGTACCAGTTCTGGGTTTGGTGCTACGAGTGGAGATAGCAGAGAAGTTGCCATGGTCATGAATTACCCAGACAGACAGAGCGGGTTATTCTTCTGATTTTTATTTGCCTTCGAGATAGTGAAGCTTGAGGTTTTTGTGCTTTAGGGAGTTTTGGGTCTTTTTAAGATTTAACTGGTTCCAAGGAAGAACAGCAAGGCACTGCTCTGGGCCCCTCACTCCCGATTCTCATTTCAAACACCACGGGCTTTACTAGTTACTTGCTGGCCCGTAAATTGGACTAGGCTTGGCCCATGGTACAGCCCACTGTCATTGTATCCAAGGACAACACTCCACAAAATCAAAATTGGAGTTGAGTGAGCAAAAGTTATTTTGGATAGCAAAATTTTTAAAATAATTTTTTAAATAGTGTATATATAGTTTTTTTATTGATATATATTTTAATGGTAAAAACTATTTTGGAGAGCTATTTTTATATTATTTTAAATATAGTGCAATTATTTTGTATATAGTTTAATTATGCAATTAATTATACAATTAATAGGAGTAAGTTATGTAATTAAATAATTGCTTTTAAGAAACCCTCCTACAATATAATTATTAATTTTTTATATAATTATTTACTCTCTTGTTGAGGTATTTTTGAATGAAAACAAAAAAAATATTTTTGATATAGTTACATTATTTTCTACTATTAATATTTTGTATATACATTATTTATGTGTGTGTGTGCGCGCGCGCGCATAGCCCGCCCACCCCCCAGCTTCCACCCCTTCTCCCTTAGCACACAGACAGCACCCCCGATCCGTATGAGTTTTGTTTCCTTAAGATATGCGTATTTTTTAATATTTTTTAATTTTTGACTTCTGTCTCAAAATATATAGGAATAGCTTTAGGGGCAAAAAAAAAATCATTTTGGCTACCCAGATGACTCTCTCGTTAAAAACATATAGAATAATGAAAATAGTCAAAAACTCAAAAATTTTAGTTTTGTCTGCTAGGATACTCTCCCGTTAGACCTGCCCTAGTACATACACAATTTAAAACAAAGCAAAGCAGATGATGGTTCCAAGAAATTTTGTGGTAACTTGTAAGTGAGGTCAAGGTTGGCTCTTGACTTCCTGAAATCTCAATCTTTACATGGGCCTTATCCTCCTCGTCGTTAATAGCGATTAAAAAAAACAAAGAATTCCAGTACCTGGCCAGATTTTCGTTCAAATATAAACTTTGGAGGTGGTCATCATTGTTCAAATATAGTTTGTTTCCTTCTTTCTTATAATGAAAAAAGAAAAAAGAAAAAGAAATAACTATTATTTTTAAATATGTTTTTGGTGCTGCGGTGTTTAATATTTTTTATATTAGCTTATTAAAATAATTGAAAACCTATTGAAGAAACATGAATTTAAGCGAAAAATGTTTCCGAGTAAAATTACCGGTTGGAGTCGTATTGCCGAGTAAAAGTGGTGAAATGGGTTTGGGCCTAATCCGCGTCCAACAATTCTTGGGAGTTCAGAAAATAGATTTAAAAGGTAGGCTGGATTACTCACCCATGACGCGTCGGTCCAGCCAGCTCTAGAGCAGCCTCAGCTGAACGACATGCATCGCATTTGCAGCCCCCTCGTCAACAGTCAACAAGATCACCATTCTCTGCTTTTGGGTATTTCGAAGAACCCCGTTCACATTTTACAAGCAAAAAGGAAGACAAGTTCCACTCAAAATTCACGTGTGCTATGTGTAAAATATAGTCTATTCATTGGTCTTGCATTTGACCTCCACCGATCCAAATTTGGTTGACGGAAAAACTATGGTTCGGGGTCGGATCAGAACCCCGAATTTAACACAGCATCGATGCTATCTGGTAGTAAAACTTGAGATGAACATATAGTTACGAGTGGAATATTCGCATATTCATGGACTCCGATCCACACCATCGGTGACTTAGCCAGATGGAATGGTTGTCCTTCACGTCATGAAATTTCAATCTTGTCTTGGACATCAAGGAAAACGTAATTTTTATAATACTCAAAATCATAATTTATAATATTCAATCCAACAAAGGCAACAATTCAGCAAAAACAGCAAAATATTCCAGTAATAATTCATTTAAAACAAATCATTTATAATATTATTTTATCAGAGTAATAATTAAAAGAATATAATAAAAGGAATTTTTAAAATCATAGACGTAACGTAATGCCAGTCATATCAAGATGTGTTAGCCTTTGCTGCTAAGAATCAAAACCATTCAAGAAAGAAGACATTTACTCCAGCCATTATGAGCCGGGCCACGAAGCAAAGTGTGAATGTGTTCTCCTTTTCTTCTTCCGACCCAATAGGAGAGAGCCTGTAAAAGTGACGTCTGGGATGCGCTTCGGCTTGAACCATCAGCTATCTTCGAATCTTCTGTTTCTGACACGGCATGGGTTTCTTGGAATCATAACAAAGAGTTATATTTGGGATCGTGGATGCTTAAACAGTGCAATTATATTTTTACCCTCTATTCTAACAACTAGTGAGATCAACAAGATGGGGTAAGATAGGTTTTTCATGAGATTCAACTTGGTATTATCAGAATGGAAGGTGTAAATCAGTGTTTTTATATTTCTTTTATACGGTAAAATAATTTAATTACTTGTAGACCTGTAGATTTTTTCAGATTTTTTTTATTTTTCAAAATATTTTTTCAGAAGCAAAATTTGTTGAGCCGGTTTCATATTTTAATTAAGATGGATATTATTAAAAAAAAATATAGATGGTATAATTTCTTTTCTCTTTTTAATTTCTTTTCTCTCCCATTCTGATTTCCACACCAAACTTTTAGTTTTTCAAAACAACCCTTAATTTTATTTTACTCAGATCTAATTCCTAAACACGCCGGAAGCACACCAAGTGCGCGGTTTCGGCCATGAAAAAATATTAAAAATAAATAAATTAAGTAAACGGCTAAATGCCCTGCACCCCCTTTCCCCAAATCAATTTCGTATTTTCACTCAAAAACTCAAATCAAATCCCTAACATTCCTTTTCTTTTAAAACCCAGATTTCAAATAGCTAGATTACGACAATAGCTTAATTTTTTTCTAATTGATAATTCTCACATGCTCCCTGTAAAGCCTGACAGCACGAGCCCCAAAAGGGTTGTTCTCAGGATTGCCTCCATGCTCTTCAAAGGCAGCACGAAGACGACCAATGAGTGCATCGAGGCTCCCCTAGACCTGGCGGAGCAGGCATGGACACGGTGCAGGAGGGTTAGGGTGGCCAAAGAAGGGGCAGGGTTGGGTGTGGACTTTGGTTTTTCCAAACTGATCAGGGTAGCGTGAGAACTCGAAGATGTAGGCCCCACTGCACGGGGAGAGTGACAGAGGGGGACGGTGGTTCCGGAGGTATTGCCCAAAGGTGTTCCAGTCTCGCCGCTTCTAGTTCCCATGGCGGTTGAGAGTTGAGGGGGATGTGGTGGTGGTGGTGGTGGTTATGGAGGAGGAAGAGGAGGGGGAGACTATGGTGGTGGAAGCGAGGGGGAGTGTGATCATTGGGTTTGTTGTGGCACCGTTGGAATCTTGAATGAAGTCCATGTGTTTAATTTGGCTTACTTTCTATGGAGCGTTAATCAAGGTGCTTTCCTAATGACAATCTTAAACCGTAACAAATGGTGTTTTTTTACTTAAAAGATTTCAACAAGAACTTGATGATAATTCAAGTTATTTTTTTCAACAACCAATCAAATTAATTTTTTTATATATATATAAAATTAATTAATTATGTATAAACATTATAATAAAAAAATAATAATCGAACCGACAACTTGTTGAAGACTGATTACAGAGCGCGCTTTAATTTCATTTATTTTGCTGACAACAACCATGAGAAACGTGAAACCCAACTATAAATCGGCAGAACTGGCCCTTCAAGCTTAATGCCACGCCCCTAATCAAGTTGAAGGCTGTACCTATCCACTCACTTGTTTTTATCCAGCTTAAAATATCCCCATCTAATTATCTCTATCAATTATACTAATATAATAAATTAATACATACCCAAGGACTCCCCAAGTTACCAGTATTTCAGAAGAAACTGGTTTGAACGGAATTCTGGCATCCCGTTAACCTGGCCGACTCATTGATAACATCACTCAGCTAACTTCTTCACGGCGAAGTCACCTCAACAGATTGTACACATTAACACGTGTAATCAAGGTGGCCTTAAACACGCTTAACACGTATGGCACCAATCTTTTTTGCCTTTTTTGTAGGCTAGGTGACGATGAGTGAAGAAAGGCCACTAGAATTGTGGTAGGGGATGTTCACCAGAAAAAAAGATTATGCGTGGCAAAACCTCCATCAGAAACCCCCACGTGGCAGTCTGTTAAGGATCTCCAAGCCAGTGGATGACTCAATGTGGTCATTTACAATTGCTTGTCGGTTTATCTTTATTTGTTTGCTAGCGTGTAAGAACCACCCAGAGAGTGGCGACACGTGTCTACGTTAGAAGACCGGAGCGTTGCTTTGCCGTGTGCCCTCACGGTTGCACGTCGGTGAGCGCCAGAAGTCTACTCTCTCTTGCTAGTTGCTACCACTAGACTGTACCAGCTACACTATCTTGTTATCCGGCACAAATAACACTGGATGCCTCTCTTCTGTGTTTTTTTTCGTGTTATACACCGACCTCGTCTTTCTCTGTATTTTTATATTAAAAACATGAGAAAGGATTTACAAGAAAACAATGCTGTAGGCGGATTTTATAAGATTTCCACAGTTCTCGATTCACCATTTCCTAGTGACCTGCAATCTTTTTTTTTTTTTAATAACATCCATCTCATGGGTTTTTGATATTCCTATCGTTTCTCTTCCTCTACTATCAATAATTAAAATAATAATAATTAAACAATGCTATATACTGGTTGTTTCGAATTAGCATAATTAGTTTTTATTAGGTGGTTAAATGGTTAGAAATTGAGATTAAAATATTTGATCTCCATGTTATTTCAGGTTCGAATTATGCAGTTGATAATATAATAGTCACTGGAAATTTACATGTTCGTTAACTTTAGAGTCTATAAAATTAGTCGAGATACACGTAAATAAACTCTTATAACAACATTAATAAAAAAAAGATTTCAAGTTCTAAAAATATTGAGAGGTCATAAATTTATCACAAGAAATCATCTCACACACGCCTGTAAATTCAGAAATCAAAACCTGTGCACGCCTGTTTATTTTTTGTTGACTCATTAAAAATCACTCTCTGTCTGATTTATATAAGATTTATTTATATAATACACGTTTTCTTCTAACACGTGGAAAAACAAAACTACAGCATGGTTTGAGATGTTTAAGATGATGGAAAAAAAACTTAAATGTAAATAGTACCTTTTTTAAGAAAAATATATTTTTAACTTCAATATATAATAAATATTTTTTAAAAAATAAAATAAAATAAAATAGCAGTTCAGCCGCTCCACCAAACCTAACTAATAATCCATTAGTATTATAATAGTAGTTATCTTTTAAAATATTTTTTTATTTAAGGATATATTAAAATAATATATGTTTTTTGTTTTTTAAAATTAATTTAATTATCCAAAACAATTGTCGTATATAAATGAACCATTATACGCATACTTTGTAAAAATAAATTAAAGAGTTTCAAGAAAATTTGAGGGGGTAGTAAGTAAGTGACCAGTGGGACTTGGGAGTGAAGGTGCTTCTATAGAAAACAAAGCAGGGATAATCATGGGATTGCATTTAAACACGTGGCGAGAAGTAGGATATTGTTTCTGTGCGAATATTAGATAGCTGCCTTTCTAGATCGCCTACTAACAAGAAACTACCACAATCCTAGACAAGGCCGGTTAAAAGCGGCAACTAATAGAGTAAGTTAAACACGTGACAAAAAAATATATTAAAATAATATTTTTTTATTTTTTTTAAATTATTTTTAACATTTAAAAAATTAAAAAGTATAAAAAAATAATTTAAAATAAAGAATAAAAATAACTTGTTTTAATTTTTTTTTAAATACAAACTAATGTCCACCACCCAAGAAGTTATCAGCGCTTGAGTGTGAATGGTCAAAAGGGTAGAAGTAACTAGGAAGCAGGACAAAAGTATTTTTGTCTGTACTTCCAGAGAAGGAAGACTTGCTCAAAGCCTCGAATACATACCACACAATTTTTAGATGCCCGAGATACTGTAATAAAAGAAATGGGGATGAGTAAGAATACCTTAATCTG
The DNA here is from genome assembly GCA_964035475.1 of Salix caprea. NCBI lineage: Eukaryota > Viridiplantae > Streptophyta > Magnoliopsida > Malpighiales > Salicaceae > Salix > Salix caprea. The sequence continues at coordinate 6,705,980 of OZ037760.1, forward strand.
CAAGGAAGATATGGATGAGCTCGGATGGATCGTCACTGCTAGCTAATTAGACTCTGTTGATTTATTTATTTTTATCTTAAATTAAAATTTCAGTTTTTCTAGATTGCTGATATAATGATGTCAAAATTATTTTTTCAAAATTTAAAAATATATATTAATATATTGGTGTCTTTGCTTTAGAACGCCTCACACTAATTGCTAAAACAAGGACTGAACACAGAATCACTCTATGTATTGGAATCTCTCCAATTAATAATTCAATTGCAGAATCAAAGTTGGTCAAAAAAAGTGTCTTCATCTATTATTCAAGAACCCTTAAATAATGATGAGGTCTCCTGTTTTAACTGAAAAGGAAATACTTAGAAACGTAGCTAACTAGGAAATACTTAGAAACGTAGCTAACTAGGAAATCATAACTAGGATTGACTGAAGCAAAATAATAAAAATAAAAGAAGCTAAATGTTGCAGCAGCTTCATCTTGGTTACGGGACTGTGGGAGTGTCCTGTTCTGCATTAAACTCTTGATTTGCATCTTCTACGTTCCTTGCTTCATTTGCATCAATTGCCAGGCCTCCCGCAGAACTTGACTCCGGCAAGTACTGACTGGTGTATTCCGTGAAGAGTGGTGGATGCAGACGTTTGATCTCCGATGCTTGTAACCAGACAGAATCAGATTGTGGACGATTTTTCCATTGCACAAGGAATTTATAATAACCCCCTCGACGAGTGGTTACGAACTGGTGGTCCAGAATTGCTGCAATTTCATCCCTTGGTGCTGTATTTTCTGGAATTCGTGGTGTTTGTATAACGGCTGGAACTGGTTGTGTAGACATGTTATCGACATCACCCTTGAACTCCGTAAGATCTTCAATGTTAAAAATTGGGCTAATACCAAAATCAGGGGGTAGGTCGATCACGTACGCATTGACACCTAACTTCTTTGTGACTCTGAAGGGCCCTGCTCTTCGTGCATGAAGTTTAGTAAAGCTCCCTTGTGGAAAGCGCTCTGGTCGTAGGCGAATTAACACCAAGTCACCTGCATCAAATTGTCTATCCTTGCGTTTTGCATTCGCTGCGTCTGCATAAGAGGTAGTTTGAATTGTCAGCCGTCGCTTGCATTCATCGTGGATATCCTGCATGTAACTGGAAAAGTCCAAGGCTGCCTCGCTTGCTCGGGGTGGTGACGGAAGAGAAGTGACATCAAGTGGGGCGTTGGGTCGAAACCCATAAACCACCTCAAAAGGGGTGCAGCCTGTTGATCGGTTTACTGAGTTATTAAACGCAAATTCAGCATGTGGAAGCACCATATCCCAGCTGGTCATGTGATCTGTAATCAGGCAGCGTAATAAGTTCCCCAAACTCCTGTTTGTCACTTCCGTCTGGCCATCCGTTTGAGGATGGAAGGCACTAGAAAACATCAATCTTGTACCCAATTTTGCCCATAATGTTTTCCAGAAGTAACTGACAAATTTGACATCCCTGTCAGACACAATGGAAACAGGAACGCCATGTAGCCGAACAATGTCCTTCAGAAATAATGCTGCTACTTTAGATGCGTCAAATGTTTTTTGGCATGGGAGAAAATGGGCCATTTTGGAGAAACGGTCGACTACCACCATAATAGAGTCGTGGTGTCGCGCAGTTCGTGGTAAACCAAGAATGAAATCCATGCTTAGGTGCTGCCATGGCTTGCTAGGTATGGGCAGTGGTGTGTAGAGCCCTGCTGGTTGTTTAGTTCCCTTGTTCAATTGACACACACGACACCTGTCAACCACCGTGTGTACATCCCGTCGCATGCGAGGCCAATAGAATCGATCAGCCACCAAAGCATAAGTTTTATCGTACCCAAAGTGACCAGCTATACCTCCACCATGCAGCTCAGTTATCAGGAATTCTCTAAAGGAACCACGTGGAATGCAAAGCCGTGATTTGTAGAATAAGAATCCTTCCCGTAACACATACTCCTTCCCAGCTGTGTTATTGTGATCCGTAATGTTTTTACATACACTACCAAAGTCCTCGTCGTTAGTGTATTCTGTTTTCATACTATCGAAGCCTGTCACAGTGGCTGAAAATAGATGTAACAAATGTGGTCTTCTACTCAAGGCATCGGCCACCTTATTTTCAGTCCCTGCCTTGTGTCTGATCACAAATTCGAATTGTTGCAGATAATCAACCCAACGAGCGTGCCTTGCATTCATCTTATTCTGGGAGTTTAAATGCTTTAGCGAGTCGTGGTCTGTAAATAAAATGAATTCCCTGTGAATTAAATAGGGACGCCAATGCTTGAGTGTTTGTACTAAGGCGTAGAATTCCATATCGTATACGGAGTATCGTCGCCTAGTGTCGTTTAATTTCTCGCTAAAAAAAGCAATTGGGTGGCCTTCCTGACTCAGTACCCCTCCAATCCCCACATGGGATGCATCGCACGCGACTTCAAAGATTTTGGTGAAATCTGGCAATCTAAGTACTGGTGCCTCCCCCATTTTCTTTTTAATCTCTGAGAATGCTCTTGCTGCAGCTGGGCTCCATGCGAAATTCTTTCCCTTTAGGCATTCCGTGAGTGGGGCCATTATGGTGCTGAAACTGCGAATGAATCGCCTATAAAATGTAGCCAAACCGTGAAAGCTCCTAATTTCGGATAGACTTTTAGGAGTTGGCCACTGCTGGACAGCTTGGATTTTTACGGGATCAGCTTCAACGCCTTGATCGGAAATTATAAAGCCTAGAAATTTGGCACTCTTCCTCATAAACGAGCATTTGTCTCTGTTAATATATAGCTTCTCAGCCCTGAGAACTCGCAGCACCTGTTCGACATGGTGTAAATGCTCCTGTTTGCTTTGGCTGAAAATTAGAATGTCATCGAAATAAACGACAACGAATTTCCCCAAGAATGGCTTGAGGACTTGCGTCATGACGCGCATGAAAGTGCTTGGCGCGTTGGTTAATCCGAATGGCATGACTAGCCACTCGAATAGGCCATCTTTTGTTTTAAATGCTGTCTTCCATTCATCTCCCTCTTGAATACGAATTTGATGATAGCCACTTCGGAGGTCGATTTTTGTAAAAATAGAAGAGCCACATAGTAAATCCAGCATATCGTCAAGACGAGGGATAGGAAATCAGTACTTTACCGTGATCTTATTGATTGCTCGACTATCCACGCACATCCTCCAACTTCCATCTTTTTTTGGGGTGAGTAATACCGGGACAGCGCAAGGGCTAAGGCTTTCTCGAATGAACCCTTTGTCCATCAACTGTTGGATTTGTCGACTGAGTTCTTCATTCTCCATTGGGCTCATACGATAGTGCGGCAAGTTAGGTAGAGTTGACCCGGGAATTAGATCAATTGCATGTTGCACCTCTCTCATTGGGGGTAGTTGATTTGGAATATCATTGGGCATGATATCCTCGAATTGTTCCAATACTGCTGCCAATTCTCCTGGAATGATGCCGTCTGGTTGCTTCACCTCACGGTTCACTACTAGCAGTACCAAGTCCTCTGTTTGTAACACTCGTGAGAATTGTCGCATAGTCAAAATTGAATTGGCTTCCTTCTTTGAATCAAATTCCGAGATTTGCAGAGGGTCTAACATAAATTTCTTTCCTTGGAATTTGAAAGAGTAGGTGTTAGCATAACCATCATAATAGACCCTTCGGTCATAAAGCCATGGGCGGCCTAGCAGCATATGACAGACAGTCATGGGGATCACGTCACACCAGGCTTCGTCAACGTATTTGCTCCCCAACGAAAATTGAACCAAACATCGTTGTTTGACTAAGACTGAGTTAGTCTCATTAACCCAACTGATCCGGTATGGGGTGGGGTGTTTAACTGTCTTCAGTCCCAAGCGTTCAATTGCAGCTTCGGAGACTACATTCATGCCGCTGCCATTGTCAATTATAACATTCAATGCCTTACCATTGTGTTCCATTCGAGTGTGGAAGATATTGGTGCGCAACCAGTCAGGATTAGCTTGGCATTCCTTCTTAGTCCCTGTCAATACTCGATGAATAACACAGCTAGGTAGCGCCGAGGCACTCAAGTGTTCTTCATCGCTGAAACTGTTTTCATTCAGCTCCTCTCCCTCCGTGTGTTCCTCAACAGTATCGTCTGCTATCAGTTCTTGCTCACAAATAAATGCCAATTTCTTGTCTCGTGTAGGACAAACAACAGCATAATGGCCGAAGCCCTTACATTTATAGCATTGTGGGCCTTCATTAGGGCCTTTGGCTCTGCCCTTATAGTCTCCGTTGGCCCCATTCCTGGTCTGATCTCTCACGGGGGGGGGGGGGTTTCTGGTTTGTAGAATTAAATTCTGATTTGTGCTCCCACGTTGTCATTCGTCTCCCAGTGACAGGTCCTGTTTGTTTTTCCAGACGGAGAGCTAGCTGATAAGCTTCTTCTACGTTAATCAAGCGTGCGGTCCACATGTCTTTGCGTAGATCACTTCGTAATCCTGTACGATATCGAGCTAGAGTTTGCTGCTCAGTTTCCACAACTTTACTACGCACCGACAGTTCGTGGAATCGATCTGTGAATTGATCAACACTTAGTGATCCTTGGCGGAGTTGCAACATCTCTTCGAACATCATCTGCTCATAATCAATGGGGAGGTATTTTTCTTTCAACCTTTCTTTCATCTCCTCCCAATTTGAAATTGCTGGCCTGTGTGTTCGGCGCAATTGCTCCTCCACGCTTCCCCACCATACTCGTGCATGACCCTTTAGTTTCATTCGGACATATCTCACCTTCCTCTCCTCAGAAACCGCAAACCAATCGAAATAATCTTCGATGGCTGTCAACCAATCCTCAAACGCGTGGGGCTCCAATTTGCCAAAAAAATCTGGCACGTCCACCTTCATTCGTTTGGTCAACTCATCAAGTGGTGGTTGATGAACAAATTGTCCTCTGTGTCCAGCTTGCCTATGGTAGCGAGCTTGATGTCCATAATCATCAAAGTCGTGATTTTCCTCCTCTGCCTCGTGGACATCTTCTTCGCCAGCATTATTCATCCTTCCTCGGTGGTCTACTCTACGACCTTGCTGATTGGGAAGGTCATATTCCTCTCGAGCATAACGTTCCTCCATTACGTCCAGGCGACGCATAACCTGTGCCATAACCGTGGCAATTTGATCAAGCTGATAGTGAAGTTGTGGCTGGTCTGAGTTTTGGTTATTTGGGTTGTCAGTGTTTGGGTTCTGGTGGCTTGAGGAAGAGTTGTTTGGGTCTTGGATAGTGGTGTTGGGGTTGGGTTGGGTCTGGTTGATGGGGTTATGGTTTGTGGGGATGGTATGAGTCGGGTTGGGGTTGATGGTGATGGGGTTGTTTTTGTTATGGGTGGATGCCATAGCGTATGAGTTGCCACTACGAGTAGTAGGCATATACGCACAGCTCTGATACCAAATTGGTGTCTTTGCTTTAGAACGCCTCACACTAATTGCTAAAACAAGGACTGAACACAGAATCACTCTATGTATTGGAATCTCTCCAATTAATAATTCAATTGCAGAATCAAAGTTGGTCAAAAAAAGTGTCTTCATCTATTATTCAAGAACCCTTAAATAATGATGAGGTCTCCTGTTTTAACTGAAAAGGAAATACTTAGAAACGTAGCTAACTAGGAAATACTTAGAAACGTAGCTAACTAGGAAATCATAACTAGGATTGACTGAAGCAAAATAATAAAAATAAAAGAAGCTAAATGTTGCAGCAGCTTCATCTTGGTTACGGGACTGTGGGAGTGTTCTGTTCTGCATTAAACTCTTGATTTGCATCTTCTACGTTCCTTGCTTCATTTGCATCATATATTTTCAACAAAAAATATATTAAAAAATAACTTTTAATACGCTACCACATATACCCTTTCATGTGTTTTAACCCAAATTGTTTTATATGGAGCATTTCTCCTTTTCTTTCACTTTTCCTCTGAAGCTAGCTATTGAAATTAACAAAAGTTTGGTTTGTGCTTCATGGCAGTTTCAAAGCCATAATTCCACGTGGAAGAATACCATTCGATGACAAGCATCAATATGACTCGGAAACCAGATAGTACAAGGAAGAAAAAAACGTGGCAGTATTAATTTGTTTATGTTTAGTCACGCGCAGGAAAATTGAATGACTTGCTATTACTTTTCCCTTGAAGAAAGTTAAAACTAGTATTTATTAAAAAAAAAAATAATAATAATGTCATTGCAAAGAAGGAAAGGAATTGGAAAGGAGCAAGTCACTTAAATTGAATAATCTCGGGGGATTTTCCAAGATTTACTTGTGAGATGCAAGACCAAGCTAAGAAAAGTCAATAAAAATATAATCTTTGCAGGTTTATCCACCTTATTAATGCCTCAATCCTGACCCGGTAAGGCGTGCTCCAGACGATCAAAACGACCCGAAGCTAGCCAAGGACTCGAATAATTTACCCTTTACTAATTCATGTGTGATCATCATAGGTTATAAAGGTAGGCGTAGGTTTGTTTTGACCTGGTAAGTAGAAAAAGTCATCGTCACAACCTCCATAGTAGCTCAGTCTCCACAAATCCCACCCCTCTCCTCACTCCTTCGCTTAGTTGACCGACTTCCCTACCCGCAACTCTCCCACTCCACCCCAGCTTCCTCTATATATATATAAACCGAGCCTCTCCCTTTTCCTCACTCACTAATTTATCTCTCCTTCTCTCTTCGGAAAACTTGTTGGTTTCTTACTCTCTGCTTTCAAAAGAATTCAAGATCAAGATTAATCCTAGTTATGGCTCTTGAAGCTCTGAACTCTCCTACAACAGCCACTCCTTTCAACTATGAAGACACGTGTGTTAAAAGGAAACGCTCCAAGAGATCCCGTATTGATGAGTCCCCGTCAACGGAGGAGGAGTACCTTGCTCTTTGCCTTATCATGCTCGCTCGTGGCGGCTCCACCACAGCCGACAAAGAAACCGCCTCCCCAGCACCACCCCAACCACCAACTTTGAATCTTTCATACAAGTGTACGGTTTGCAACAAGGCTTTCCCTTCTTACCAGGCTCTTGGTGGGCACAAAGCCAGTCATAGGAAATCCTCCTCTGAGTCCGCCACAGCCAAAGCCACAGCAACCGAAAAGCCATCGACCTCCGCCACAACCGCTACTAACACCAACACCAGCGGCAGGTCCCATGAGTGCTCTATCTGCCACAAAACTTTCCCTACCGGCCAGGCCTTAGGTGGACACAAACGTTGTCACTATGAAGGTACTATCGGAGGCAACAACAACAGCAGTACTAGTGCTGCAATCACCACCTCAGAAGGTGGTGCTATTGGAGGCGGCGGCGTGAGCCAGAGTCAAAGTCAAAGAAGCGGTGGCGGGTTTGACTTTGACCTGAACTTGCCTGCTTTGCCTGAATTTGAAGGTCTAAGAATTGGTCGCCAGGCGCTATTCGGAGATCAAGAAGTGGAGAGTCCTTTGCCAGGGAAAAAGCCAAGATTAATGCTGTCGCTCAAGAAGGAAAAGACTGGCGTGGATTCCCTGTAGAATTTGATTTTTAGAATTGTAGATTAGGTTCAATTAGGAAGATTGTTGGATTTCTTTCTCTTTATTAAGTACTATAGTTTGCTCTTATCTTTTAGGGTTTTCTTTGATGATGAATTGGTTATGTAAAGAGAATTTCTTCATTGTTTGTAGACTTCATATGCCATTGGACATTAATTAATTCTTTTAAGTGCTATTTCTCCAGTAATATTTATTATTTTTTTAAATAAGTGTGAGATTGATATTCAATTATTTATCATTCTCGTGGATATGAATGGATTTCTTCTTCATGGCATATTTCAATTTTACTCGAATATCTTTGGGATGAGTATCTGGACACGCTTTAAAGGCCTAATTTAGGTAGAGATCAGGACGAGCTACAGCTCAATTAATGATTTTAATTTTTGTATCTTTCAAAAAAATAAATAAAAATGTCAGAGAAGTTAAGCAAACGTGATGAAACTGTTGGAAAATTCAGTCACGCTGAGATCACGAACACATATGAGTTACGGGCCTTGTAGGCAGCAATAAAAGGGATAAAAGAGAAGAAGAAAAGGTTGCGGGGCAACATTTTACTCCATAAACTTATTTTTATGATTTTTTTTATTGAATAATAAAGGTCGGTTCACTTGTCATGGCGACATGAGAATCAAGTTCCATGCATTGCGAATCCGGGTACGTGGTAAAATGCCAAACCCATCGAAGCAAGCCAGGTCATATAATATTTAGCATCCCTTTTTTTGTGGGCTGATGACGAAGCAAGTCACCGCCGCGTGAACAGCGCAGATCCAGCAGGCAAGAGGCCAGGCAGGCAAGGGATGCGTAGTGGGAGAGGTGATCTTTCAAAACAAAGAACAATCCCATGTTAGAGTGATAAGATATGATCTGAATTCTATACCAATAACTTCCCATGTGGATCATGCCTTTATACACATGTTGGCATGATGATGTGACGTCTTTTCCGTGGCCTCGGACGCTCGGAGATGTCAAAGTTAGCTGCAATAAACTCTTTAAAAGTATATAGTTAATACCAAAAATAATTTTAAAAAACAAAAATCATAATTTTAATATATTTTTAAATAAAAAATACTTTCAAAACAATCAAAAATTAATACAATCTCAAACAGCATTCAAGGGTCACTCTTAATTCTGAAGGGTATTGCCGGCGGAGTTAATAATACTTCTGTGTGGATTTCATTTACACGTTACTGCTGAATTGGGTATGGAATCATCAATACATTTCCCGAGAGTTCTAGCAGGATGTGCCCACAGAAGAGAGAAAGAAAAAGAAAAGGATGACGATCGACTCGAGGGATCAGTTTACGTGGTAGAATTTTGGATCACGATTGAAAATGAAAATATTGCCTTTTCAAGAGAAAAATCAGTGTTGAAATTCATAAAGTAATTTTTAGGTAAATTATTTGGTACACGATAGAGTGCGGTTTACAAGGAAATTAATTAAATCACGAATATTGTCAGCTAATGGAAATCTAGGCTGTTAAGGAGACAATCAAATGTTTAGAGATATCACCCTTTTTTTTTGTATTTCTTTCCTATAAAGGAATAAAATAAATTGAAGGACACGGGGGGGTGTTGTTGCCTCATCAACAGAGTCTACGAAAACAAATTTCACATATACATTGAGAAAGAGAAAAAAGCTCCATCCTCCACGTGTCTAGGAAGCCATTCCATCCCTCTTGAATAGAAAAATGCTAAGATATTTTAATTTCATAAAAAACCTATTTAATTTCAAAAAAAAGAAAGAGAAAAAGATCTTAGGGCTTGATACTATTTAATGCCGTGCTTCTATTTCGTCACCTTTAGAACACATTCTCCCCAAACGCGGTATGAACTGTGAGTTTTTCCCGTGAAACGCGAACTACACTATTACACATTGAAATATTCAAGGGAAGTAGCTAATGATCACAACTTGTTAATATATATTTTATTCCTTTCCTATCCTCAACGTGGCCGAGATAACGAGCAGCCATTTACAGGTGACGCATGGGAATCGCTTGGGGCACTGAGCAGTGGATAATTAATGGATATACAATATTGATGCTTGAAGGGGTCAAGAATTTGACGCGTGCCGTGCCACCAATGCCTACCATCCAAACGCGGCCTTGTTGATAATTGTTTCTTACACTCTTCTCTCTCTGTAAAGGATATTCTAGATGATTCGAGAACAGTATGCTATAAAAGAGATATTCCTCTCCTGATAGGGTTATACAGTTGGATGAGCTGAGAAACATTAAGAAGATTCCTTGGTTTGGACAGTTACTTGAGCTCTGGATACAAGTCAAGAAGGGAGAATGAGTTTCTGGGCGACACGTACTATAGGATAAGATATATACACTTAATTAATAAGGTAAAGTGTTTGCTTAATCGAAGGCTCTAACGCTTCTAAGTCACAGGAGAGGAAAACACAAGCAAAAGTCGGGGAGTTCTTTGCGTGTGGGAGGTAAAATATTGTGTGAATCAGTCAACTCTTGCACACTACTGTTAATTGCAAGAATAATGATAGCTAGAAAAATATGATAGTTGATGTTGCGGTAAAAGTTTAGAATTAAAAAATATTTTTTTTAAAATTTCATGTTTAAATCTCGTGATTACTAATATAATGATTACTAAAAATTTATATAATTATTAAATTTGAAATTTATAAAATTAATTAAAATACATGTAAATTGATCCGTACATTCATATTAATAAAAATAATAACTATAATTGCTATGATAGTTACCATCGAATTAGAGAAAGCGTTTGAATAATCCCTGGTTATTCAGAAAGCGTGGAATATTCCTCTACCAGCCATTCGTTTCTATATTTTAATGTTTGTTTTTGGCAGTAATGTCACCCTCCATGTGCCCGGAATGCGAAAGTTCTACGTAGTAATTTTAAAAATAAAATAAAAATAAAGATATATAGATGTACTTGGTCTTAAATTATCGACAATAGTTTTGGGAAGTTTTTTTTAGAAACAAATTGTGTGTGACTTTATGTTAATTTATTAGAAACCATGCGATTACAAGACAATTAAAGTGAGAGGAATAGAGGAAATGAATGGCCTTTTCAGACTTCAGATAAAATATTTATTTTGAATTTCGTGCTACTGAATTATATATGTTGCATCCCATTCGCAATTAAATCGCCTTAAAAACATAAATACAAGCTCGATCATTTTTTGATTTTAGATAAATTTTGAATTTTCATAAAATATCTTAGATTTTTTAAGGTCAATTTATAAAAATATCTATAATGTTATCTAGAATATGTAAAAGAATCAGCTAGTAGACAATGGGATGTTTATTGCCATAAACAGCATGTCATCTACCATTTTTTTTTTTTAAATATATATATATGTATATAAAGGATAAGCTACAAGTCTTCCACCTTCATTGTTGGCAAAATAAAAGTCTAGCTTTGCGAGGTATACCTCTTTCATGACCTGAAGCTCCTGCAAGATCTTTTTATAGGCCAAGCGCATGGGTAGACTATTATTCCCTTGACGTGTTTGTTTTTTTAATTGTTTGATTTAATGTATTTTTAACCTTTTTAATTTTTTTTTAAAAAAAAACACATCATTTCATGAATTGTTTGTTTTTTTACTTGACTTAGAAAAATAAAATTAACCCGAAATCTATAATTACCCCTAACCATAGGGGAGGTTTAAGAAGAAGAAAAGAAGAGAGTTTACAAGATGAACATAAAACTAGATTTTGATCCGCTGAATCCTAAAATTGCTCGGCAACATGTTCTGGAAATGGATTTTTAATCTCAAAAAAGCTGCTTTTTTTACTTTAACATGTAAGTACTCTTGCAGTCTAATAGTCTTACATGAACACCCAAATAAAAAATTATAGCTGTTAAAAAATTAGGTGTTCATTTATCTTTGCCGGCTAACTTCTTGAGGATTTGGTTGGACAACCCAATCCAAGCATGCCTCCCCCCCCCCCCCCCCCCCCCCCCCCTCGTAGCCACTGACATCATACGAGGTCGTTTTCATTTTATCACGTGCAACTTGGTCTTCTTAGTGTAATTTCTATGTATATCTCTGGTGGTCCATTTTCTGAAAAAATGGACACAGCCCAGTAGAATGGGAATAGAGGAGTGGGCCAATAATAAAAGGCCGCAGTGGGAGCGGTGTGGCCACAGTCGCAAAGAAGAAGGCCTTCTCTTCTCTTCTTCATTGCTCTCATCTTTGGATAATTACGAACAAACGTAGGTGACCTCATTGTTGTTTTCTTTTCCTGTTAAGAACACAGCTAAGAGAAACTGAGAAAGAATTACCAATAAAGGATATGGCCACCCCCACCACCCCCACAACATCTTGGCATGCATTAAAGAAGAGATATTCTAGCTAGTTTTAAGAAACCATTTCACCTAAAAATTTAAGTTATTAGGTAAGATTTCAAAATATGATTTATATTATTCTCGAACACATCCTTCAAGTGAAAGCTTCTGGGCTTGAAACTTGTACAAACTCACGTTAATTTGTGCTTTATTTTTATCAAATATAATGGGGGTAGTGAAATTAAACTCGTGACCGTTGAGTCAACAAGACCTTGATATTCGCTTAAAAATTTAAATAAAACATTAAAATATAATTTATATTATTCTAAATGAATCTTCTAAGAAAACTTACTCTACTTTTCTTGTTAGCGACCTAGTCTACATATATACGTTAAAATTAAGATGCAATAGTTTTTTCTTTCTCAAATGGAAGCGTGCTTTGAAATGCAGCTTTAGATCCTAGAATGAGCAGATTTTACCCTGTAGACGTGTTTTGCATTTCCCGCCGTGAAATCTTTCACGTAACTTTCCTACCCCTACGGGATTACAGACACTTTTAGACGAAAAACTCGAGAACCCGGGCCTCATAATTTGATGGCGTGAGGTGTCTAACACAACCCTAATAAGACTTTGTCGCAAAGTTTTCGGCTTTTAGAAGGGCAAGTTCTTCAACAATCATTTTCCTGTGCAGCCACCATGATCACAAAAGCTAGGGAGAAAAGCGTGCCAGTTCTCGTTGTATGGGCATCACACAATTTGGCATCAACATTTTTAATGAGGTTTCTCCAAAGTGTCACGACACTCATCGATTCTCTTTCCCGGCTTTCCTTCTCTGATGCTAAAAGTGGATGTATTGATAGACTTATCACCCGTTTCTTTTCAATGTAACTCGTTCTTATTCCACTAACTTTTTTTTTCTAACTTTGGACTTTTTATATTTTAAGAAAAAAAACTAGCTATTTGCACAAGTTTGAAGTAGATTAAAGATAGCACGAATGTGGAAATATCATCGCGTTGGGGACAGGATTTTTTAATGTCCAAAACAATGCTCTTTTTTTTTGTCATCTTTAACATATATTAAAATCAAAATAATATGTATTTGTTTTGAATCGATTGCTTTATATTTAACGTAATTTTGTTGATTTTTTTCTATATTAATTCGAGAGAATTTGTCAAACCAAGTACTCTAGAAAACATCTAGCACACTAGGGATATGTGCATGATTGGGTTGTTTTTTCTTTTTTTTTATACAAAGAAACAATATCCTAAAAAATGTACTTTGTGGATTTAGATAAACGAGTAAAATCTCGGCTGTCTTATGCCGAAACAAAATGTCATACTAGAATGAACATTATTCCTTTGTCGGGACTTGAAACCGGGTTTCGTGGGTGAGAGCAGAGTATCCTAACCAACTAGACTACAAGATTTTTAACTGTCCAAAACAATGCTCTTTTTTTTTTATCATCTTTAACATACATTAAAATCAAAATAATATGTATTTGTTTTGAATCAATTGCTTTAGATTTAACATAATTTTGTTGATTTTTTTCTATATTAATTCGAGAGAATTTGTCAAACCAAGTACTTTAGAAAACACTAGCACACTAGGGATATGTGCATGATTGGGTTGTTTTTTCTTTTTTATTAATACAAAAAAAAACATATTTTATGAATCCAGATGAAAAAATAAAATCTCAGTTTCTTAAAAGATATATATATCCTCGTGGAAAACAAAATGTCATGCTAGAATGAACATTATTCCTTTGCTGAGACTTGAACCCGGGTTTCGCGGGTGAGAGCAGAGTATCCTAACCAACTAGACTACAACGGAATGGTAATCACAGATCATTGTTAGATCCACATACCCATCTTAAAAGATGAGTTGCAGGTGAATGGGAACGTTGAAGAGCATATCCCAAGTCAAACAAATTAATAAGCTCTGTTGACTTCCAAATATCCCTCGATTCAAATCCATAACGAGTCATGATTATTTGCAATGCATGATAATGAACTGAAAAGCCTTCAATAAAGCTTGTGAACGTGAAGATTTACATGCTGTCATCCTGGTTTTCATGCAAATTAATTATTATGACGCCAGCATGGCATCACCATAATCAACATAAGTGCTCCCACTAGTAATTAATAAGTTTTTAATAAACTCTTATGGGCATTTAACCTCCCAAGGCCTAGGACTACCGTTGACTGACCTACTCCGCATATTATGCTTGTAGTGAAGTCGAATCGGTGTGTTCTTGATCCTTATCGGCAAACCAAACGCAAAACAGGGGAGGATGCTACCAGTGGTGGTCCTGCAGACCATTTTTTAATTCTATCCATTTCACGTACACTATGTATAAATATACTAGTCATTTACCAGCGTCTCATCGTAGCTAGAATCATATTTTTTCAATTTTATTATAATATAAATTTGAAATAAATAAATAAATTTATACAAAATTCTTATGATCCCAAGTTTCCTATCAAATATATAGATTTTAAATCAATATAAATTTATATGTTTAGTAAGTTTCAATGAAATCACCAGTATAAAATTATCATCATCATTAAAAAAGTAAAAAGATTCTGATACCTGAATTATCGAATTCACTGTATTATAATTAGTTCATTTTACAATCCAATTTAAATTTAACACAATAAACAAAATATAAATCATGAAAACACCTGTAATAATCAAATAAAAAAAATTAATTGATTTTCTATCTACAAAAAAAATTCATTGAAAATTCATCCCCACGTTACCATCATTATCATCACTATAACAATTAAAATTATTATCAATATTATTTTCCAAACAATTCAAATCATTAAATTGCCCCAAAAAATAAAAAAATAAAAGCAAAATATTTTTACAAAAAGCAATATCACTAAAATTATCATTATTATTGCACAAACAATAAAATCAAAAACTGAAAACACCCCCACTATTCTGTGTCTTTTTCTCAGCACTCAGGGGTAAATATAGTAGTTTTAATGTGCAAGTAAATCAGAAATATCATCTATGTCCTCTAGAAATGTCAAAAATGACTAATTTTTTTTGGCTCGATTTGAAGATAAAATGATAATTTTAGTGTTTGAATACACAGTAATGCATGTCTATATACAGAGTAAAAAATGCACTGGAAAAAAGACATTTTTTTATTTATAGTAATATAGAAAGTCCATCGCTGCGTCGACAAGCATCTTAGTTGGCGACGAGAAGGCCTTGTATTCTGATCTAGACCTCCACAGTGTGCCTGGTTAAACATGGAGACCGATGGTTATCATGATGAGGGTATCGTTTTTTGATCAGTGTGATGATGTTTAAAGTGATGGACGTAGGTAAACAATTTTGTTTGGCACGGCTGTTTTTCAAGCCTTGCCGCAGCTTTTGCTTTTTTTATTTTTTTTATTATTTATTTTTAATGAATATATTTTGTTGTTCTTTAGATCATTTTAATGTGCTGATGTCAAAAATAATTTTTAAAAAATACAAAAATATCATTTGAATATATTTCAGCACAAAAAACATTTTAAAAAACTACTACAACAGCTCTCCCAAACAGACCCGCATCGCCATCATGTGCGTTGGGTTAGACAATCAAGTACAACAATCCCTTTGTTTATCTCCTCTCAGCAGTACATTCATGGGTTGTCAATGTGCTTGCTTTTTAGTTGGACCAAAAAGGCAGAAAGCAACTTGTTGCTAGCAACCTCCTCTCTCTGCAATCTTTAATCACATTGCCTTGCACTTGATGGAACCCATGGGATCCTCCTCCTTGTCGTCTGATATTTATTTTTAAATAATAATATAAATTATATTTTAGATCTTATTTAATAATTTAAATTTTTAGGTGAAATGATTCGTTTAATATTTCTTATACATTGTTATAGAATAATATAAATTATATTTTAAAGTCTTGTTCAATAACTTAAATTTCTAGATGAAATGGTTCTTTAACATGATATCAGAGTTTTGTTAACTAAGCGGTCACGAGTTCGAACTTTACCTTTTTTATTTTATTTGATAAAAATCTAGCACAAGATAGTATAACTCATGTGCAAGTTTTAAGCCTATAAAATTTTCACTTAAAAAAATATATTAGAATATAATATAAATCATATTTTAGAAACCCAGCTAATAAGTTAAAATTTTAAATAAATGATTTTTGGAATACATTGAATCCAAATTATTTGCTATTTTCTCTAGCAAAGTCAGGGACACTAGGATCTTATTAAATTTTTAATTGTCCTCGAAATTAGTGACTTCCTTAAGCTGGCCGGGGGAGACAATGATCGATCTAAAAATGAAGTGTCAGCAATTAGCGATGAGCAAGTGTGATCAAAACGTATCAAGCAAGGAGAAAACAACACGTGGCTGGGATCTGTTTCCCACAACAAGCGTTGGCATCAAAACTATAGATTATATTCTTTTGAGATCCTAAGGGTAATTAGGATTAATAAGCATTTATATATCATGATTTACAACAATACGCGTGACGAAAAGCTGCTGACTAATTACGTCTTAAAACCCACACCACACATTGACTTTTAGCCCACTTTAATTTGCCAAAATCATTTTCCTTCGAATTAGATCTTGATTAACAGGGGCTGACGCAATAGGAATCAAGTGTTCATCAAGTATTTAAAGTGGTATAGTCAGCAGCATGTGTAGGGATTCATTCGCCGACCCTTTTAGTCCTCGGAGAGAAGATAACATGTGGTGCGAGGGAAGAGTCATGTGTTGATAAATTGCAGAGAAATGTAGCACTTTCACAGGGATATAGTCAAAGAAGGATATTCTTGTAATTATGTGAATTAAGTTTTAAATCATAAAAAGTTTGAGTTGATTTCCTATCGAGTTTAAGCAACCAAAGCAGATGCGAACACATCACTCAGCAGCTGGTCGAAGTCAACATTTTGGTATGGGGTAGTTAACCTTATATAAATCCCCGCCAATCCTACCATCAATTTTCAATTGGATTCATAAATTGTTTTTTTCCATCCGCAGTGCTTTATATATATATATATTTATTAGTGGAATGAGACCAAATAAAGCACTTTCAGTATAATTTTAAGGAATTAAGCACCCTTTGGTGTCATGTTTTTCTCTGGTGGAGAAAAATGTGTGAAGATAATTATCTACACATATGATAGAAAACAGCATGCGTTTCTTATTTACACAAAATTAACACCGTGTATTTTTTTCATATTAACACAAGTTTTTGCCACGCTACTTGTGCAGTGTTGCGCCAGTTCCTCTAGAGTCCAGGTATTTGACTTTTTTGTCAACTTCGGTTTGACTTGGGATATTTTGTTAATAAATGCTAGCATTAATTGCTCCTAATCTACTTCGGATGTGCTATTCGTGATTGTTACTTTCAGTTAATAATTCAGGATATAAATAAAATAAATCTATTTATAAGATGGTTTTGAAATAAATTTCTTTTATCATAAACTAATTTAGTATAGCATCTTGCAAACCAAACAAAATATCAATATGTCCTATTAAGGATACGCATTTAATTTCCTTTTCTTTTTCTTTTTCCATTTCTTTTTAGTTTCAAGATAATCATCTCGCGCATGTGACTCCTAATTAAACTATTAACAAGTAATTGAGCCGGTGAAGAGCTGCGGGCCAAGATTTTTCTTTTGTGGTCTTTATTGCATGTTTTGTTATTGAAAACTTCATCAGAGAAGAAGAGACTCGATACATTGCACAAAAAAAACCCCTCTGAGTTACACGTCCCGAATAAAAAATAAATTAAAAATCAAGGATGTTACCATTAGACGCCCTAAACCAAGGTGTTTCTTTTCAAGAATCAACTAGAAAAATGCATGTTTGCATACTTTCCATATGGCAGTTTCAGTGATAAAGTTTACAAAGTTCCAAAGGGTATATTATATGAGGCTAAAAAGCTGCTTTTGATTAGTGCAATAGATCTCAAGTTCAAATTATAATATGTATTTTTTATAAAAACATGAAATAACCAGATTTTATTTTTATTTAGGCCTACAAATACACTCTCCGGTAATATATAAAATTTCAGTGATGAAATTATAAGCAAGCGAACCAGTTGATATTTTCAACAGCAGAAAATTACCAGAACTTTTTTATTACAATGACAGTACTCTGTTTCCTGAAACAAAGTATGGTAACATCAAGGTCATTGAGAACACCCCGCAACTCCAACTTGCAATAAGGCACCATAAATTGAGCACAATTGAATCTCAGGTTTAAGAGAAAAAACACACACAAGTGACACTTTTTTTTATTTCTTTCTTCGTCGCCTTTTTAGAGCACGATAATCATTTAATTAACTTTAGTCAGATATGGACATTATTATCATCCTTTCTTTTTGAGAGAGAGGCAGAGCAGAGTGATGGTACTAGTAAACAAGTCACTGTGTAAATTGAGGACGCAAAACCCCAAGGGCTAAAGTTGGGTCATTTATATTAAAGGGAAGTGGAGTGTCACAAGAAAGCAAGCTGTGTGTCAGTCTTGGCGTGCATGACAGAGCAAAGGTAGTGGTGAGTCATGAGTGCCCTCTTCTTTAATGCCCCCCCTTCTCCAAAAACTGAATGAACTTTTCTTTACTTTCTAAACGACCAAAGAAAATCGAAGACAAAATTTTTATTTTTGGCTTGATGCCATAACCAAGCAATGCAGGATTGTCAGTGCACACATGAGATAAAACACCTGTTTCTAGCTCATGTTTTTGTGTAAGAAGTTGTGGGATTTTGAAGTTCTGTAACTAAGTGACACGACATTTCTTGGCTTTTTTTTCTGGGTGATTCCCTTAGATCTTTGTCCTGGTTAAATCTTTTTTGGTACTTGAGACTCAAAGTTACCATCTTTGAGTGTCGCTAATATAGTAATTTTTGGTGAGTGTTCTTTCCAGAGACTTGTATCTATTTTGTTGGTGGATTCGTTGTATCGTTTAAGTCCTGGCTTTCAAGCCTTTTTTTAATGATTTTTGCTGTTGAAATGGGGTTCTTTCGGTGGGTTTATCTACATTGGTTCTAGGACTATGGTGGTAATATTTATGGTTTTGTAGATTCGTATACTTGGGTCAGTCTTGGATTTTGTTGGGGTTTACACGGAGAGTGGCTTTGGGGGTTTGTCTTTTGGTTTCCAAGTTGGTTATATTCATACGTCAACATGTGGGGGTTTAGGGTTTTACATTATAACAACTCGATTCTGATCTTTGGTCACGATTATTTAACTAGATGTTTGTTATTTAATTAGATTTCTGTAACATTTATGGTAGATTCCTTTGATTTCAGTTTCAATATCTTGTTGGTAGCTGATGTTTGATAGTTCATCACCACAGCATTTTCACTATGCATAAATCTCATTTATTCCCATACTTTTGCCTTTTTCTGAAAAAATAAATTGAAGATAGATGCTTGCTGTCTGCGTTTTCGGTGGTTTCTTCAACTGATACCAAGATGCTGTTTTTTTTCTTCTTTTTCAGGTTTTCAAAGTTCAACGGTAAAAATATACATATTCTTTATACTCGGAACTTGGAGCTTAATTAAGCTGAAATGGTCTTGTTGATATGGATCTTTAAATAAAGAAGGAGAAAACAAAGTACCAGAGTAATCAGAGATGGACAGATAAATAAATAGGGTGTGGGTGAGGTGGAGTCAGATTTATGCTTGTGGGTTGTCTCTAATTAGTGAATTGTTTAGTGTAGAGTGCCTGTTGGCTATGTCTCCTGGGCTGATTCATTGCCTCCGTACTCCGTGGGCTTTGCCGCCGATTTAGGCAACAGCCATTTCTTTGGCTTTCATTTTATTTAAGAGATCCTTTTAGTTGAAAAACTACTCAATCCCATCTTCTTTACATCCGTTTAACTCTCTCTCTCCCCCCCCCCGTCACACTTCCTGCCCTGGTTTCTGTCAAGATTCGGTCATACCTTACTTGGCATATATTGTTCACCGTCTCCTGGGATCCTCATTGACTCTCCCCTAGACCTAGAAGCCTGTTACAATTGAGAAACTTGGTCCCCACACCCGGAGTATCTTTTCCAATTCAGGAATTTTTTTCTGAGAGTTGGGTTATGTAAATGTTTCAATTGGGAATGTGTGGCAGTGAGCTTATAGCATAAGGTGTTTGATTTAGGAGTGATCAATTGAGTGCAGGGAAGGTATCTTTTGAAGCTACAGTATTTGGATCTTTAGTCTGGCAAGATGAAGTTCATGAAACTTGGATCAAAGCCAGATTCATTTCAGACAGAAGGGAACAGTATTAGGTGAGAGGTTTCAAAGTCCAACTTGCGCTCTGTTTTATTCCTTGCTGAAATTTTATTTACAGTTCTTGTAACTTTTATGTTTGATTCTTTTTGGTTTCTTTTAAGTCAATCTTCTTATTGCTGAATTTACACAGCTGCTGTTATGTGGTAGATCTGCTACCTTTGGTTGTTTGACTACTTTCTTTGGAGAACTGTGAAGTTTGGGTTCTCTACTGAAGGTCATACAGCATTTGTGTTGCTGGAAATCAGGATTTTTTTCAGCCTCTGTTGGCAGTTAATATCATTGATGCTTTAACAAACTGAAACAATCTTTAAAATGCATCGCCACTGTATTTAACTCTATTTGTCCATGATTTTACTTTCATGCATGAGCCCAGTGTTTGCTGATGATTTGTGTCTTCCGTGGAGGTTTTTTGCAATGCAAAGTGGTTCAAAAGGAGAGCTTGCTATGTTTCTGATTACTTGAGGAAAATTGAGATCTGTTCTGGTCCAAAGCTGTTGAATGCTTGTTATTCTGGCTTTCCCCCCACCAATTGGGTCTTGATTTTTTGTACTTTGCCCCTTTAAAGTTTGGTCAGCCTGAAAGATTAATACATTAAAAACAGAGTAAATGAATGGTTTACATCTCTGGAATAGAATGTGGTTGCACTTAGCAATATGCATATCATCAAATTTCTTTAACTTTTTGATTGTTGCTGACATTACCAGGACTTTATATGTCATGTGCAGGTATGTGGCTACTGAGTTGGCAACTGATATCATTGTTAACGTGGGGGATATAAAGTTTTATCTGCATAAGGTACATATGATCTTTCAATCCAGTATACATTTCTAGTTGATGACTTTGGTATTATCTATGCAACTTCATCTTGATCTTTGTATCTTAGTGTCTGTCCTTTGTGGTGCCCTTGGTACATAGAATCTCCTGATGCTATACATGACCTTGCTAATTTATTCAATATACGTGAGCCTAGAATATGATTTTTGGTTCTGACATTTTAAGACAATGATCTGACATAGCTAAGCTTGGCTTGGCAATGTCTGGAGCAAGGGTAGTACGATACCAGCTTTGCTTAATTGCTTCAATATTATTGTTGAATAAACCATCTAACCTTATGTCAAAGGCATCCTTGGACCAAGGCTACAGCTATAATGGGTAGAGTGCTATGACTTGGAATTGTGTTGGCATGCCATTAGAAATCTGTGTTAATATGCTATGCTGCTATAATCATTTTGATGCTAATTAATTTAAAATCCTGCTATGCAGTTTCCTCTTCTGTCAAAAAGTGCTCACTTGCAGAATTTGGTAACAATTGCCAATGGAGAAAATAGTGATGAAGTTGACATTTCTGATATTCCAGGTGGGCCTTCTGCCTATGAGATATGTGCCAAATTCTGTTATGGCATGACTGTAACCCTCAATGCTTATAATGTTGTTGCTGCCCGATGTGCGGCCGAGTACCTGGGAATGCATGAGACTATTGAAAAAGGGAACCTCATTTACAAAATTGATGTCTTCCTTAGCTCTAGCATTTTTCGCAGCTGGAAGGATTCAATCATTGTTCTTCAGACCACAAGGTCGTTTTTGCCATTATCTGAGGAACTGAAGGTGATCAGCCATTGCATCCATGCTGTGGCTACCAAGGCCTGTGTTGATGTTTCAAAAGTCAACTGGTCCTATTCGTATAACCGGAAAAAACTCCCTGAGGAAAATGGGAACGATCCAAGCTTGAATGGTCTGAGAAACCGGTTAGTGCCAACAGACTGGTGGGTTGAGGATTTATGTGAGCTTGAAATTGGTTTGTATAAGCGTGTTCTTGTTACAATCCAAACCAAAGGCACACTCTCTGATGAGGTGATTGGAGAAGGTTTGAAAGCTTATGCTTACAGAAGGTTGCCAGGTTTCAGCAAGGGTATGATCCAGTGTGGAGACGCAGCAAAATATAGATCAACAGTTGATACCATCGTGTGGCTGTTGCCTACTGAGCGAGGCAGCGTCCCCTGTAGTTTTTTGTTGAAACTATTAAAAGCAGCCATATATGTTGACTTAGGAGATGCAATCAAAGGACAGCTGATAAGGAGAATTGGACAGCAACTAGAGGAGGCTTCTGTAAATGATCTTTTGATTCATGCTGGGGAAGGGGAGAACATGATGTATGATGCTGATGCAGTAAAGAAAATGGTGGAAGAGTTTATGATGCGAGATCAGATTGCCAAGTTGGAGTCTGAAGAAGACCACGACGTTCAGGAGATAAGAAAACCAGGGATTCTATCTGATGCTTCCAAGCTCATGGTGGCAAAACTGATAGATGGGTACCTGGCTGAAATAGCAAAGGATCCCAATCTGCCCCTCTTGAAGTTTGTTGAGCTTGCTGAGATGGTATCTGGTGTCTCTAGACCAGCTCATGATGCACTTTACCGGGCAGTTGACATGTATCTCAAGGTAATATTGATAGTTTTGTTTTCAATTCAAATCAATTTATTTTTCAAAATAAAACACTAAACAGCATATTTGACCCCTCAAATCCACAACCATGGTCGAAAGAAAACATGTTCGGTGTGAGTGTAGCCGGTCATAAAACTCGGACGCATTCAATTGCTTAGTGGTTACTGATATGTAGAGTTTTGCTGCAGGAACACCCAGGGATCAGCAAGAGTGAGAGGAAGAGGATATGCAAATTGATGGACTGCAAGAAACTATCAGCCGAAGCATGCATGCACGCGGTGCAGAATGACAGGCTACCGTTGCGCGTAGTTGTTCAGGTACTCTTTTTTGAGCAGGCCAGGGTGGCTGCCTCATCAGGCAGCAGCACCCCCGACCTTCCTAAAAGCATAAGGGATCTAAACAATGGGTCCCAAAGGAGCTCAAGGTCAGCCAATACAAACACAGAGGGAGATTGGGATGTGGTGGCGACCGCGGAGGAGCTCAAGGCTCTGAAGGAGGAGGTAGCCTCCTTGAGACTGGCTAATGGTAGAAATGGTGTGGATAAGGCTGTCAATAACAAAATGAGAGGGATGCTCAAATCGAAGATCTTTACAAAGCTCTGGTCAAACAAAGGAGAAAAGGGTGAGAACAGTGGCTCAGATTCATCAGAAAGTCTTGGCTCTGCTAACATGGAAGAAGCTAAATCCACGCCTTCCAGAAACAGGATGCATTCAGTCTCTTAGTAGAGTTTAGTTATACTGAGTAGTAGTTTTTTTGTTTTTGTTTCTTGTTGGCTTTTTGCCTATGTTAATGACTATGACAACTTAAAAACAGTAGTGTTTATCTTCTACATTCTAATTGAGCAAACTGATGCGTACACACTTTGCAATAACAGCTCTTTATTTTGTTTAAACAGATTTGCAGGGAAGTTGCAGGGCTGAAGAAATCATTGAATATTACTGCCGCTGTGAACTTGTGTATTAAAGGAAAGAAATTGCTAATGAAAAGAAGAAGAAATTATTGTAATGTGTGAGCGAGTTTCGGCCCTCTTTAAATAGATTTTAAAGCCTTGCAGGGAGGCTTTATGAGCTCACTTGTGACCCCAGAGATCCGAGACCTAGGGTTGGCTTTCAAAAGAAATTAGAAGAGAATTGATTCCATATAAAAAATTATTAAAAAATTGAGTTGACCATGTCTTGGTAAATATGATACAAATGTAATGAAAACCAGGTCAAGATTGGTTGACTATTTCGGTGTGTGTGTGTGTGGACACACAAATTATTATTATTATTATTATTATTATTATTATTTTACAATATTAAGATAGGATCCTTTAATTTCTAACGACGAGTAAAATTTATTAATTATGTCATCTTAAAATCAAACTCGAACATGCATTAATATTTCTATAGCTCTCTCAACGATGCAAGCACAATGTTTCCCGGTGCTGCTCGTAAGCGATTTTCCTTCTGTGGAAAGAAGAATGGTATACTTTCATGAATTACGAATACATTTCGATGTATTTTCATGTATAGTAGGAGTTTGTTAGAGAATCAAGGACCATTGCACTCAACTGTTCAAAATTTAGGGACTGGAATGCAATTATACGTACATAGCATTAAATAGTTCGAGACTGGCCCGAACATGCGAGGAAAAAAGGTCATGTGAGATGTGCCGCGGCTACAAGTTACCCCGAACATGGCGTGGATAATTTATTAAATCAAAAGGTTTCTATGCAAGCCATTAATTAATTAAATTTTCGGTTAATTACATTATTTTATTTGTAAGAAAATTGAAAGCTTTTTGCTAGTCGTTTATCTCGAAGTAAATGATTCGCCTGTTGCCTAAAAACAGGCCTGAGAAGGCATAAATTGTGGAAGGTCGTATGTTTGATCGTTTATTACAAATGATTGGATAACGAAGTCATAGTTATGCTCGAATAATTGAGTTGTTGTTTCAGCTCTCGAAAGGAGAAATACACATAAAAGATGCAAAACTCTGCTAAACTTAAATATATTTTTATAGGCACTAAAGACTTTCAAACTAGCAACTATATATATATATATATATATAAAGACACCCCATCGATCTTTCCACCCTGTCCCGGAGGGGAGCATAAGAAAACAGAAAAAAAAAATATTTTAACAGTGAAATGAACTTGCAGCCATCAATCAAATGGCCAAGGAAACCCAATCATTCGCGGAAACACGCAGCTGCTCTCTTACCAACTTTCTTTGGAACTTAACCCTAAAATGGCTAAACCTTAGTAAACCACAGTTAACTAAACCTAACCATGCATAATTAAACATGCTTATCCATCTTCAATTATTATCCACTTGAGATATTTCAAGTGCAACCCTTTCCTCTCTATATATGGCTTCTTGTAACTTTCCTTTTCTCTTGTTCTAACACCAATTATTCTCTCTTGAAACCCTTTTTAATTTGCTTACAATCTTATTTTCATTCCCAAGAAAAATCTTGAACAATGAGCTGCAATGGCTGTCGAGTTCTTCGAAAGGGATGTAGCGAGGAATGTGCTCTTAGACATTGCATAGAGTGGATAGATAATCCCCAAGCTCAAGCTAATGCCACCCTCTTTGTTGCCAAGTTCTTCGGCCGAGGCGGGCTCATGTCCTTCATTTCCTCCGTGCCCAAAAGCCAAGGTCCTTGTAAGTCTCTAAACCTAATTGTGCATGTACACTAAAAGAACTATGATCAGATCTTAAGTTCAATTCTTTTGCATCACGAAGAAAAAAATCTGGATAATTATATTCAGCCTGATCATATATTTGAGAACCATTAAACCTAGCTTAAATTAAGCTTTTGTTTTGGTTGGCTCGGTCTTTCCAGCATTGTTTCGATCGCTTTTGTTTGAGGCCGTGGGAAGAACAGTGAACCCGGTTAGTGGAGCAGTGGGGCTTCTCTGGACAGGAAACTGGCATGTATGCCAGAAGGCGGTGATGACGGTGCTTCGTCGCGGCACAGTAGAACCACGGCCAGAATCTGATAATGCCTCCGAATGTGGCAGTTTTACTGTGGATCATGTCAGTTCAAGACCAAAACCATTGAAGAGAAAGAGGGCTGATCTTGATCTTTGCTTGACGTACCAGCGAGCAGACACACCGCCAGAAGAGTCTGAAACCACAACACTGGAGAGTGGTTCAGGGAATAACTGCAGATTTCACGACGGAGGTGATGAACCAAAGCTTTTGAGACTGTTTGTTTAACAAGCTATAGCAGGAGCAGCTGGGAAATCTATCAGACCTGAAAATGACACTGTCGCAGAGAAATTAACTTATCAACAATCATATATATATCCATGTATTACGATCGAGGCTTTCTTGACTGTTATCAGTACTGTTATGCGGAATACGCATACATGAGCAACTGAACAAGTCATTTTTCATTTCGGTGTAACATTGTTTTCTTCTCTAGGGCTTCCAGGTATCAAGATCTTGACAGTTCCCGGCCAGGATCGAGGTTAATAGCATTTGAGCTGAAAGGCAAGAAGCCATTAATATGAATAAAGAAAGCAACGATCATGTCTTCGATCCCTTTAATTTCTTTCTTTCTTCTTAATCCTGCGATCGATGTTTTTTTCCCAAGATGGCATGGATTTTTGCTGGAGATGGAGATGATTTAATCGGGAATTAATTAAGCTGAGGTGATGATTTTGGATCATCATTTCCATGGATGTCGTATCCGATTTTGGAATATTGAGTCATTTTTCACCTCTGGTTATTGTCCATCGTCCCCAGCCATTAATTAAACATACCCCAACCACTACTAATCCCACTCACAGAGAAGAATCAAATCATAACATAGTAGAAAGTCAAGTTCACGTATAAGGTTTCATGATAAGGTAATAAAATATCATTGCGTTTGGTGCATTGATTGTTAATATTCCACTTCTATCCGCTTTTGCTTTCTAATTTTGGATAGTGAAAGAAATATATGCCTTCCAATGGCTTTTGCTGCCAAGAAAGAGGCAAACCTATTCGATTTTCTTCCCAAACTCAAACCCTCCGCTAGTCAGCATCATTAGACTTCCCTTTACATATATAAAATATCATTTTTTTTTTAATTTTTTTTGTTAATTTATTTTGCTTCTGGCCTCTTCATGAAGCCAAAAGGCAAGCTAGCTACGTTTGTCTCCTCGTCCAGAAAATTAATGGGTCTGTCGCTTCATCACCATAAATATATACATAGGATGGACCATCCACGACCCTTTCTTATTTTTTTTTATTAATAATCCATCATGTATAAACACACACAGATGACTGTACGATATTTACTGCTGTACAGAGAATTGGAGTTAGAAAACTGTTTTTCCTTTTCCTTTTCCTTTTCTTTTTCAATAAAAGAGCTGGAAAATGTTTTCATTTATCAAGAATGAAGAGAATTTTCTTTAAAAATTTACAATCATCAAGATTACAACTATTTTCCACAAAAAATAATAATTTATAATGGTCATATTAATATTTGTCTTCATGGTAATCTACTTGTAAATATTATTTATCTTTCATTCAAATAAAATATTATCATGAAAAAGTTATACTTGTTAACTTAAAAACTAAATTTGTATACTATATTTATAGTAAAATAAAATTTTAATATTTGCATGGCTAAAAACCTCTTTGGTAGAACAGTTCTCCAAATATTTTCTTTTGTAACTCTCGATTTCTTATTAGAAAATTAAAATATCACTCTATTTCTTAACCATCTCTATAATTTATTTTTTATTTTGTTTTGATCATGAATATGGTTGTTCTTGTGATCAAGATCCTTTGAGCTCAATACAATATAAACACAACTTTACAGTTTTTTCATGTTCTTTATCTTTTCAGCTTAAAGGAAAAGGTCATGCCGAAAATATGCTCATAGGTTTCTTACAAAACCAACATAGAAGATTTTTGTCGAAAACCTGTTCCTGGATCCACAAACCACTTGATACTCAAATTGAAAGGAATGCAAAATTTTCCCGTGATCTTTTTTAATTCCAAATATAATGAAATCATGCCGTTGATAACCCTTCCTCGTTTCAAACAATCAATCATCAATTATCATCCTGTTGTTCAAATCATTAAGTTTAAATGTTAAGTTACAACAGTTCACAGTTCACATTTCACTAACCTGATATGAAATCACGATTAATTAAGATCCTAAATTTGACCATATGACGGAACAACTAGGGAATGTTTTCAATGCCATGATCATTACTGGGCAATCACTCTTTTTTCTTATAGTTTTGAATATAATAATCTTGTAATACGCAATTGGGAATTGAAGTTCTAAGGAAACAGAAACAGGGCAGTTTTAAGGAGCAACTCTGAAGATGCAATGTCAGCTCCAAGGTGGGGGGTGGCCATTATTTATTATCCAAATCTTGAGAGAGAGATGGCAATCAAAACAGGCATGTGAATGGACAGTTTAAACGTGCTTTTCTTGGACAATAGCAATAGGTGGAGAGAAAAAACATAACAAGAACAAGAATCAAAGAAAGGTTTTGCTTTTTCTGAGAATTCGACAATATGTTTCTGTAGGAGAAGGCCGCTAAAGATGGAAAGGTGTTGATGTCTTCTATTGTTAATTTGTTATTACTACACTTGAAATAATATTAAAAATTAAGCTAGAACTTCATTAGAAAGTAGAAGTTTAGATTCAATGTACCGGCAGCTCATGTTGGTGGTAGGGTTGTGGACTTTCACTTCCCCATGCGCCGGAAGCACAGCCGCAACATGAGTTGTCGCTGACTTTCATAGTCTATACAGTCAATACGTGCAAGTTACGCGCCACTACAGGCCACACATTTCTTAAGTAAAAAAAATCATAATTTGGAGTAGTCTACGCCAAAGCTCTGCCTAAATTATTTCACTGATACTTGAAGCCAGGCACATCACTCATGTCCATGCTAGGCACAGCCAATCGTCTAAGATTTGGCAGAGAGCTGTCACTACGACTGGTTTCACTCAACTCAGGCACTGTTTTACAATTTTATCAGTTGTTCAGTGAACTAACTAATTTTCACTATGCTCCCAACCAGAAAATCAAGAATGACAAGTTGAAACATCATGTTAAGATTACAAGAAAAGGTAGATAAAGAACTACATAATTTTCAGTAATCAGATGAACCACCGTGCATGTTACATATATAAATATACATTACTTTCTTTTTGCTGTATACAGCTAATTAGTAGGAGGTGAAAGAACACTTCCTGTCAACTTCGGATATGAAGATAAATGGAATAAAAGAAATACAAGACCACAACTGGTTCAAAAAAATGCCGAAGGTGAAGCTAAAACTAACTATTCAATCCATGCTTATTACCTTCAGTGCACCTCCACCCAATGGAAAAAGAAAAGTCGGGAGTAATGTTAGCATTTTAGAGTGAGTGGTCAAGTGAGATCAGTTCTACACACGTGTTGTCAGGCTGCTGGTAGTTGGTAAACGATTAAGTTGTAGTATATGTGTTCTCACGCTACAATCCTTAACCTGTGCATACATATACAATATTTCATAAGCAGACTTGGAAGAAAATGATTCAGTAATCCTAGTGTAGCCAGAAGAAAGAACCATTACCTGCACGGTTGCTAAGGTGGACAAGAAATCTTTACATTGTTCAAGCATGTGTCTTTCCTTTGCAGTCACATTAACAAGGTCAGCCACCAATGAATTCATGTCTTCCACCTGTGAATGATAATTGTTTTAGATGTGCGAGTAAATGCATCTCTATAAATTTCAAGGAAACGGCAACCAAATGATTTTAAACAAATTTATTTGAAATGGTGCATTTTTTCCATGCCCCTTTCCCTTGATTTATCAAGTCTAGAATAAATCTAGTTTCAGGCTTCCACCATTAAGTTCAGAAGTTGAAACTGAACTCGCAATAAGATCATTGGCATTTTGGAATTAGATAACAGCATGACAAAGAAGACACAGTACTGACACTATTAGGTTCAGGAATGACAGTCGATGTTATAGGAGATCAAGATTGAGTGACTGAGCTAATGTCTGTTTCACCGACTAGAAAAGTCAAGACTGATTTTATTTTTAGGGGGAATGGGATTTCAGGTATTAAAGCTAACAAGAAACCGCTAGTAGTGGCAGACTGCATTAACCAGAACTTGAAAACAGGACCTGCCCGCCTAGTCAAACTGTGAGCCAGACCAGGAATAATCCAGCAAACTCCCTCAAACCAGAGTCAAAACTGGGTGACTAAACTAGTTAGCAAATCCTGACTCTTCACCAACATAGCAGTAAGAACACCTTGCAATGTTTTATTGTTCGTATATTTAAAAACTAGCAGAAAAAGCTAAATAACTCATTGTTTGTCTTCAAGGCACTGTGTTATATTTTAGACGAATACTTGCCATGAACAAGATATTCATAGTTAACGGACCCCTTTCTCGAGTTCACAATGCTATATATAGCTATAATAAAAGAATGAGCTACCTTTGATGATAGCGAGCATATAGAGGAGGCCATTGCTTGCATCACATCAACTGCTGAACCAACAGCATCCTTCAGATTTTGTACATCGGCCTGTAACATAGAAAAGTAAAGTTTGTTAACCTGGTGTTGTGCTTGTAAAATGCCACCATTCATCTTGGATGTTTAATAAAGGAGCATACCACTGCTTTTCCACCAACAGGAAGGCGAAGTGTACTGGCCTTCAGAGCTTCGGTTGCACCTTCCAGAGAACTTGAGTGACCTCTATCAAGATGTGACCATTCTTCTAAATGGGCAATCTTCATTCACCAAGTACAGTAAACTTTAGCAACGAAGAGGAGAAAACCAGAATGATTACAGATTAAATGTATTTCTGGCAGTGCCAAAATAAGGAAAACAACAGTCAACTAAGTCAACACAATCAACATGATCAATCCTTGGAAGTAAATAATTCATCAATCGGAGACCCTTAAAATAGAAGGTGGATGACCAACTCATATGAAGACTTTACTCCTGAATAAATTATCAATAAAATAAAGGAAATTTAGATAAAGCTCTAAAGGCATCTATATCATAGCAAACACCAAGACCTCTAAATGCTTCACCAGCTCATGGAACATTTTCAGAATCCCCTCCATGTGAATTTTAGAAACAATTTAATGGTATTGATTGTTTTTAGGTCATTCCAAATAAAAGTTAACGTAAAAAGAAAATGATACATTGGAAGGTGTTTGGGGCACAAATGGCAGGTAAGAGCAGGCAAACAGCAGATCCAAAATCTGTATGCCGCTAACGAGTCACAATATGAGAGAAATTGATCGGTCAGAGTCCAACAGGTATAAATACCAAATCATATGTGCATCTTTAAGGCTAAATTGACTTTCCAGGTTTAACTTTTACTAATTCTCAAGCTGTGAATCTTCAAGTAAAGAGATATTACATACAGGAAAAGAGATGAAATGGCTGCAAAATTAGGACAAGCATTAGATAGAAAGGGAGAATGATGGTGACAAAAATTAAATGTAAAAATTCTCACTATTCCCTGAAAGCCCCCAGAAAACAAGACATTGTCTTGTACTTGGTCATAGCATCCCAAATCTCCATAGAGTGATGATGTGGTTGATTTCTAAACATTTCCAAGTTACTTCCGGTTTACATCACTATATAAATAGAAGTTCCATCATGCATTGCCGTTCAAAACATCAAGATTTAAGCTTAGCATAAATATAAAGAGGGTAAGAGATAATCCAGTGCTGAAAGAAGATAATTTTATAGGAAATATTAAGAGGTTCGATACTGTAACATGAGTTAAGTGAATCTTAATCTTACTTGTCCCTTGAGGATAGAAGTCAGCTTCAGCTTTTGCCTCAGCAATAGTAACTTGACTCTTCTGAGAGTGACAGAATGCCGCAGTTCTGAGATTGTTACCCACACATTCCACAAATTTTTCTGGTACAAAGAAAAACATTATGATTATAAAAATTACACCAATGTGTCTGCTACATTTATCCTGAAATATTGGCAACAAAGTAACTCTTTTCAATAAAATTGTTTCAGGCTAGTGTATAGGGCTTAGAAGCCGGTACAAACAGAAGTTTCTGTAGACAATATTGCAAGAACAGGCTGCTGAATTTAAAGCAATGCGACATATGATCATTGCGAACAAAAAGTCATCAATGAAACACAAACCTAGATACAAAGTAAAGGGATGGGAGAGAGTATTGGATGACCCTGAGGTGCGTAGAAGTTCATTTATGCTGAATGCTGCTGATCCTATTTAGTTCCTGTTCTCTAAAACTTATTTCAGGAACAACAGGAGGGAGAACTAGGCAATTTTTTCTTCAGCAGAATTTTGTTTCTTCATGACATCTCTTTAGGAAAGCTTTTGGAAACACATAATCAACCTCTTCCTGCTGTTAGTAATGGAGCTTTTTTGTAGACCGACTTTTCAGAAATTGTTTTCAAGAACAGCTAGGCAAACAAGTTTTCCAGACTGAAAAGGGGGGTTATTTTAAGAAGAAAAAAGAAGTTTTTGAAACAGGAGCTAAACTTACCCTAACCCTTTAGATTTTACCAGCTTGAACCAAACATGCCTGTCAGGCAAGACTGGTAAACAAACAGAAACAAGGCTAGACACTTACTTTCGGATGCAGCTTTTCCTTCCATGTGCTTTTGGAAGAGAAGGCACCATGTAAAGGAGAAACAACCCCGAATAAGCAACAAGAGTTAGATGATAAGTTTGCCTCTTATTATATTGGACAATCATTAAAAACTCTGACATACCCTGCACCATAAACTATGAAACTATCCAGAATGGAAGTGTTGGCACCAAATTTCAACCCTATCCCACCTTCTAAACCTCAAAGGACAGGAGAACAGAAGATATTCAGATAGTGAAGCCTCCAAGGACCTCTATAACAGCATCAAGAAACAATTCTCCTCTGCTCTCAACAGTCAAATCAAAGCATCTCTCATAACATCAAAATACCACAAGCAGAGAAAATGAAAAATATACCAAACTCCTCTAAATTTTCCGCAAGACCACCATGACAACGGAAAATATTCATCCACTTCCCTAGTTTGAGTCTACCACCCATCTCCACAAAATGCCCTTTCCCATGCTTATACCACCAGAATCACAGAACTAAAAGTGCTTTAGTCAAAGTAGCAACTTCCTTATCATATTTAAAATAGCAGCTCAAAGCCATCTAGAAAGCAAACTCTATCTCTAGCAAATCCAAACTCCTTAATGTCATCCTTTTCCAGCACCATTGCAAATTGCCTTAAGTCAAGGTCCTTCATTCCCTAACCTATCCTATCCTCTGCACAAAATACACACGGAAACATATTTGCTTAGATTTATGGTTTGTCCTCTATTGTTGGAATTTGGAATCGGATTTATTGTATGCCGTCCTCAGTTTTTCCACTCTACAGACTATTTGTTGATGCACAAAAGTCCTAAACAGTTTATATGATACCAGAGTAAATGTTACCCGAGAATATACAGAAGCTAGCACCCGGTGAAAGAAATTCATCAAGCATTCACTTTCAGATTTCAAACGGAAATTATTTTCAAGGCCACACGCCAAAATGAAGACATCAATTATCACCAACAAAAAACTATCACCAATGAAAAGCACATGCACCAGATATAAACTACGTTAGGAAAAGAGAACTGGAATGAATAAATTGAAAATAATGCACATACTAGATGTCAGTTTACCATACCTCTGCATTCAGTCTTTGCACCATGAAGGTAGCATCTGCCCTTGCATTTACAAACCGCCATTGCAAATAACGGTTATAAAGAAGCCTCAACATGTGTGCATCAACAATTCTATCCTCCCCCATCTTCCCTCTCCTTAAATCAACAGAGAAACTAAGAATTGAGGGTGAACTGCTACTCATTGATCTCACCCTTGAAGGACTAGACATCCCTCTAGATGGAGATGAAGCTGAAGATGTCCAAAGCTTACTTGGAGATGCAGGCCGTGTAGCTCCCCTAATGGGTGAAGCCCCCATCATTCTTGGAGATGACAAAGGACCATCACTACTAAATCTTTTTGATTGAATAGCCTTTGGTGAAACACCCATTCTAGAACCAGGACTAGTAGATAAGGGTGAGCCTGGATCCTGCAACCTCCTCAACCTGCTATTGGTTTCCTGCCAAAACCTTGCCGAAACAGTTATGCCACGAGCAGCAGTTTTCCCTTTACCAATTTCCAGCACTCCTGAAGTGCTACCAGAGGAAACACTATCACTATCAGAAGCAGTAAGATCACCAGTAAAAGACGACTCATTTACAGAAATAGTATCTGTGTTTTGCCTAGCATTGCCTAAATCCAAGCTCAACCTCCTACCCTCATCAACAATCGACTGCTGCAATGACTTAACCCCCAAAACCCCAGATCCAAGAACCCTCCTATCTCCGCCACCGCCACCGCCACCAACAACACTACAGTCCAAACTCCTGGACAGTAGTGGATTTCGCTCTTTCAAATTCCCTTCTCTACTTCTACCTGGCCACCTATGTTGATCCATAGGCCTTGAATTCTCACCCTGATCTCTCACTGGAGTAGCTCTCCTCCTCTCAGGAGTGACTTTTCTAACCACATTGTTTTGTGGTGGTGTCACAGACTTAGCTTTACTAATTGGAAGCGAAAAGGCCTCGCCTTGAAAAGAAACTGACAAGCTCCTTGTTGAAGTAATCAACATCTTTGTAGCAGCTGATATTTCAGTTGAAGTGCGCGGTGGGTTTTGTGTTGGCTTTGAAGGAGTAACAGACCTCCTTCTATCAACAGATTGAGATCTTTTAGGCCCGGAAAGAAGAGAACTTGTAGTTGTCGTTGATGGTGTGTGTACAGGTCCAGAATTTGTAGACCTTGAAAGTAATGGTGATGCAAATCTCCTCGGAAAAGAAGAACTCGAAGATGAAGAACTTGAGGTGGTGGTTGTAGAGGTGGAAGTGGAAGGAGAGGGAGAGAGGTACCTAGAAGGTACCTGCTTGCCTCTGGGTTTTCTTGTTGCAATGTGGGCACTGCCATTGCTTTGTTGTTGCTCTTTATGTGAAGGTAAAAGTGGGGGTCTTGTTAGATTAGGGGTTTTGTCAGTTGAACTAGCTGCTGCTGCTGCTGCTTGAGGAATGGCAGCCACCATTCTGTGTGTGACAAATCTGGTTTATGAGTTTCTCACATTGCCTCTTGAAAAAAGTTTCGATTTTCTTGGCCCATGGCTCCTCTCACATTAAAGACACGACATTTTAGGTTTCATGCCTAAATCCTGCAAAAAAACTGGTGAAAGGTAGGATCTTGAACAAGAAATAAGAAACCCAAAATGGGTTACAGAGGGATCAGTCTGTATTTTTAACTTTTACTACTATTTCGGGTTTTGAGAGAGAGAGATCAGAAGGAGTTGGTGAGAGATGAGATTTGACATTTGAGAGAGGAGAGACTCACAGGTGGGCTTATGTGAGTGTCTGTTTTGGGTTTGGGTTTTGGTGAATCTTTGGAGAGAAGTTACGATAATTTAATTGTGTTTGTGCCATTTTTAAGTTCTGGTAAAACTTTAAATTATAGTGAAGTGAAGAGTATGGTTTTCTTTTGGGTTTTCTAGTCCTCTCCGCACACCTTAGTTTTTGTATGAAATTCTTGGCTGTATCTGTGTCTCATTACGAAACTTGTTAACTTTATTCATTATTAAAATTATGGTTAAATTTGTTTTTAAAATATTTTATATATAATATGTTTTTTTTAATATTATTATATTGAAATGATTTAAAATGTTAAACAAATAATTTAAGTTTTTCAAAAAAATATTAATTTTTAAAAGCATGCTTCTGCTATACAAACAATCATTGCCTTAATTAATCTGGCTGGTTAGGTAAGAGCTCATCTTTCACAATTCAGGGGAAAAACATGATGATTGTTAATTTATTTTATAGAAACTAATTAAAGATCGTGACGGTGTGATATACACTTGATGAATCAAGGCATTTGTATAAATCATGCCTGTACTTTGTTAAGTACACAAGTCATCATACTCCATGCCATGTTATTAATATATTAAATATTTAATATTACAGTGGTTGTTTTTTTTTAAAAAAAAAATGATTGAAAATAATATTTTTTATTTTAATTTTAAAAATAATTTAAAATAACGGTGTTAAAAAACACTGTTTTAGCAAATGTTTGATAATGAGTTCAAATTATTTTTGCAAAAATATTTGTGTTATTATTTTTTATATAAACACATTTAAATAATAATGTAATTATGTTTTTTTAGATTTAACTACATAAAAATATTAAAATAATTTAATTATGTTTTCTTCTAGATTCAACATAAATAAATAAAAAAACGAGTTAAACCATTTTATTAAATAAATTTCTAGGATATATTTGACAATATAGTTTAAGGTACATTTTAAAATATTTTTTTAATTTTTAACACCATCTCATTAAAACATCTAAAAACACCTAAAAAGTATCAATTAGATTTTTTTTGGAATTATATTTTTTTCTTAAAGCAAGTTCTAACACTAAGAATGTGTTTGATTTCGTGGCTAACCTCATGTTTTAAAAAATATTTTTTTTTATTTAAAATTATATTTAAAAAAAAAAAACACATATATTATTTTGATCGAGTCAAAAAAACTTCTTATAAACAGTTGTAATTACAATCCCAAACTAAGTGCGGTATGAAATTGGGATTGGACAATCTTCAGGTTAAAACTTGATATTTTCATTAATGTCTATTCTACTGTGTTTACAAGTAAATAAAACAATTACTGTTTTAAAATAAAAAAACTTCTAACAAGCTCTCAAGCAGGCCAACACTAATTTAATGTCTATTCTACTGTGTTTACAGGTAAATTACTGTTTTTTTTTTAATCTTCCAAGTGATTATAAGAAGAACATACTGATGGAGCCTTTAGACTTGAAAGATGATCGGAATACAAGGCAATCAAAACCAAAAAGGAAACCAGTCGCTGGCAGTAGTTGAACAATCAATTCATCTCCTTTAACTAATTTATGTAAATTAACTCCAGGTGTTCTTACAGGCTATTATCAAGCATGTATTTACTCGCAATTATAGCTCCCTCAAATGAAGACAAAACTCGGCTGCTGGGGCCATTTTCTCTGATTTTTATCATCGCCTATGATGCTTGTGAGCCAGATTCTTGGCCCCGACGGGTCAGATGAAGGAAACCAGTGTCCAAAAAAAAAAGAAATTATAATAGATCAATGACACCCCCGTGTTCCATCAGATGAACATGATTAAACAGTAGTCTGAGCGAGCAGCGAACAAATCGAACAGTAGAAATACGAATCTTGGTGCTCAAAAAAAAATTCAGGTTGGATTCTTGAGCAACCCAGAAGAAAAGAAATGTTTTTGTCTGAAACCATATGTTTATTATACAAATATTATCGAAATTGGCAGAGCATCTCACATCCATGATCTTGGCATTTTGCAAGCCACTCGTTAGGAGGTCACCTCCTTGCTGTTGGATCAGCTATGGAGCGCAGGGATCAGACCAGCAAGCTCGAGCTCACGCCATGTCATTTTCAATTGAAGTAGTTAAACAGTGCTCATGATGATGTCAGGGTTTTTTTTATATATTGATGTCGAATTCATCTTTCTTCCTCGGTGAAAAAGCAAATCATATATTCATACATGACTGTTTGAGTATCTGTAAAAAACATTACTTCTCGCAGTTTTAATCAAGACCTGGATCCTGATAGCCGGAAAGGAATATAGTCCCAGATCCAGGAAGAAATAAAGAATTAAAACGATGGTTTTTTTTTCTCTTTCTCGGATAATGATCTGATAAGGTGTTTTCATCAAATGGGGACAAAAAAGGTGAGAAAAAACTTGTGTGGGCGTGATTAATTAACCTCCTGGATCAGTAATAGACAGGCAGGAGATGAAACATTAACGAGATTAACCTGAGAGAGACAGCAATGGTGAAAAGAGCTCTCGAGCAGACAACGAGTCTGCTGGTGTCATCCATATGAAACTGCTACTAACTTTAAGAAAAGTTTTTAAAAGGTGACAAGAACAACGCCTTGCCTTGTTGATTTTTGCAAGCTAAGCTAAGCTATATAACCCATTTGTTAGTTAATAATTATAGTTTCTATGGTATTAATCATATAATAAGATGCAACATCTCATTCTATCTTTCTCAACCTCTCCGAAAACCCTTCCTTTTAAAGCTTTTTAATTCTTATAATTTCCTCCTTAACCCTGTCTTAATCCTGACCTGCTTACAACCCACTAGCCTTGCTTTCTCAGATCTAGGTCGTCCTTCCTGGATCATTAGATTAGATATTAACTAAACTGGTTCTGGGCACGCCTGAATTCAACAGCACTCATGTTTCTCAAGATCATGAAACAAGGTCAATTGCCTGGAATTCTGGGCAAAATTTATTTTTCCATTTAAGTTTTTTCCAATCTGGTATGGGGTCCCTTCGAAGCCAAACCTAGTTGACTAGTTGTGATCCTAAAAGAAACTGAAAGCAATGATCGTCAACCTGCAAATGGAAATGGAGAGGTGTAGAGTCGTATGTCTGATTGCTATAGTTCTCTAATCGAAGCTAACTTCAACTTAACTTGAACACGACTTAACTGCATGCTCAAATTTGTGTATACGGGTATTTTAAACATGGGTGGCTGCTGTATTCAATTTGGTGAGTGGTACTTCATGAGTTGGTAAAATGACTCAGTTTCCAGGCACGAGTTTTGACAACTCATAAAGCTTCTTAGCGTCTTATGAGCTCGTTTGTTTATGTATCAGGTAAACAAGATATATAATAGTCTAATAAGAAACTTAAACATATATTTTTTTGACAGAAATAAGATACCAAAATTACTGTCCAACCGAATTGACATTTCATTAAAATATTCCATGGATTTTATATATATATGAGTTGGTTAGCTATAATCAATTGAGGCTGATGTTTTTTTTTTAAAAAAAATC
This sequence comes from Salix caprea, assembly GCA_964035475.1. NCBI lineage: Eukaryota > Viridiplantae > Streptophyta > Magnoliopsida > Malpighiales > Salicaceae > Salix > Salix caprea. The sequence goes on from OZ037760.1 coordinate 6,744,375, forward strand.
TAGTTATTTTTAGTTTTTTCATCATTATTTTCCTAGTTAATATGGGTTTTGTTTTCCTTTTTTGCTCTTATCAGTTTAACTCTTATTTCAAACACAAATTTCATATTTTTCGTAATTGAAGGGGGGCCGCTCGGAATTAATGGTTAATGAATAAAGACAACCTCGTAAACCTAAGAACACCACAGCCAAAGCTTTGGTTAATTGCCTGTTCATTACGGCACTGCAAGGACCATGAACAATATGAATTGAAGGGGGACCGCTCGGGGATATATATATATATATATATATATATATATATATATATATATATATTAAAATGAATACACAATTAGGAAGCAGTCTGAAAGACAATTCGCCATTAAAATTCATCTGAAGATGAAGATGAGCATGGTGTATTAAAAGCTCTGGTTGTTAAGCTATGGCTGTAGAGAGAAATGATGATAACAGAACTCTGGAAGGCATGTGACTTAGAATATAATCCATGCCACAATTAATTTAAAAGTAATACAACCACTTAAGTGATGTTTGTTTAATATGGTAACCCCCTTTGAAAGTGATAATATAAATGGAAGTATGATCTTGTCTGAACTCGTCACTTTCCAGCATTGCTTCTGCTTTCCACTTCAACCTCGCATCTACTTGTTATTATTGAAGAATTGAAAAGAAAACATGTGGCAATGGGGAAAGTCATCTGTGCGTGCATTAAAATGTGCCCTGTGATTTTCTTACAGCCAAAGATTCAAAAAACGAAAAGAAACATTACGAGTTCGACTTCTGGTGGGTGACCTACTACAGGGTTTTCGCAAATACTTCCCTTCAGTATTATTTTTTTCTATCTTCAATTGGACCGCACTCAGGAATGAAAACATATCTTGAAGTAATTTATTTCAGTAGCTTATTAAAGAAATAACTTAGCATGTGCCTCTAAAATGTCAAAGATGCGCCCCTCGAATGCCTAGATGATTTTGTATTATCAAAGGGATGACACGCTTGTACTCTCTCAGGGATTTGCATCCCTGGCAACGAGGATAAGGTTAAGAACTCAGTTAAATCCATGAGTAAAGAAACCATAACGGTGAAGAAAAGGAGAAAATGTGGTATTATAACTATATTCGAAATGGAGAGATGAAGCATTCATGAGAATTCCAGATGTGTACTTCAATGAAAGAAATGTGAAAGGGGCACACAAACTACCTTGAATGAGAAGAAACAGTAGTCAAGGAGGTTGGTGAAGGAGAATATTGCACTCACTTTTATCATGTCTGCGCTTTTATTTCTCAGATTTCAGTGCATATGGTCATTTTGTTAAAGAATCATTTCATTTAAAAACTTAAGTTGTTAAGTGTGGTTCCAGAATATGATTTATATTATTCTCTAACACACCCCCTCCAGTGAAAACCTTTTGGGTTTGAAACTTGCACACAGATCCACACTATCTTTTGCTTGAATTTTATCAAATAGAAAGAGGGTGGTGAGATTCAAACATGTGACGGCTGGGTCAACAAGACTCTGATACTATGCTAAGGAACCATCTCACGTAAAAGCTTAAACTGTTAGGTGTGGTCCCAGAATATGATTTATATTATTCTCTTAACACATTTAAGGTCACTTTACAGCGTGCATTAGTTAAAACTTGCAAGGCTAAACCCTATCAGCTTTGAATGATCTCTGGGCACTAAATGAGAGCAAGCTAATGCCGGCTAGAAGGTTTAATGCGTGTCATCATGAAAACCAGATCAAATAATATGCCTGATTCTGTAAAGAAAGGATAAGGTCATTACGATTAATTGAAGGTTAGTCCTCGATCATCCTCAAGGGACACACCAGGGAAAATGGACTTCAGCTAATCCTATCCTCTACATGATTATTAGTGGTCAAGTTTAGTAAGTGTGAGATAAAATCACGAATCATTATTGTCCTAAGTCAGGTTTCCTGTATTGAAAGATATACCAGTTCATCCCCAAGAAGCATGACATGATGACAAATAGCTTGCGATCTGCATAGCAGATCTCAAGTTCGAGTCATGACGTGCATCCCTTGTAAGAGCCTGGGACAACCAAGATTTTACTCATTCACCTGGACCTATAAAGTACACTTTCCAGGGATGAGGTTGCGATCAAGAATAAATTACAGACGTAAAAGCTCGCAATTTCTCTTTAGCTCTGCATGAATGATTAAAGTCTTTCAGCTTCTATGTCTGTCGGTGCAGAGCCTGTCATGAGTAAGCAGAGTCTGCTCAATTGGCAAACCTAAATTCTAGATGATAGCACAAAAAGATGGTAGCATCATCAGGATCAAGACCGCAAAAAATGTGTTTGTTAAGCAGCTAAAATGGAGAGGACAGCACACTCTGTAAAGTGATGTTAATCATACAATACCTATTGGTAGGAAAATGTAATGATAGCTGATAGGAAATTCTTATGGTAAGAACTTGAGGAATCTTCACACAGTTAGAATTTACAACAAAATGTAATAGAATTTTAATGAACATAGCTAGGTCAGGATTGAGTTTATTCAATTTTAATTTTTGATATTTTACAAATATAAACCCGACTCGTTTATTTATTTATTTTAGACATAAGTGGACTAGATATATTAGTTGTAGCTATATTTTTTAAAGATATTATAGATGATATTCATGGATCCAATTGTATTTTAAGTTTTCATGCGTTGGATTTAGTTAGACCTAAGATTTGAACTCAGTTCTAAGCTACAATTTAGATCTAAGACATAAACCGAGTCAATTAATTAAAATAGATAAATCAATTGCAAAAAAAAAACAAAAACATTACAAACCAAAAAAAAAAAAAAAAAGATACATGGGTTTCGTTGAGTTGATGGGGTTTCAAAAATCCTAGTCCGCCATACAGCAACCTGTGATATCTATTTTTTTCTTATAATTTTCAGCTCATTATTATTTTTAATATCTATATTATTTTAACTTTGATAGATCGAATTGAATCATTTCACATAGTACAACTATATGATCGAATTCTTACACACTCCTGAAATCAACAACGTTAAAGTGCCAAAAGAATTTTCTCTGGCCCCTCTCAAGTTTTAGCTCTATAAATTAATGATAACTCTGCATAATTACGTAGTAAGAATAATGAAAATAGATCATAGTCTTTTAATTGCAAACCTGGCTATGAAGAGAATATTTGGTGATTGCTTACTTTACTTTATGATCGCAAGGCACATGCACTGACGATGGACAAGGAAAAGGGAATTGTTGGAAACAGAAAGTGATATGACCTAGGGTTCCAAAGGACTCATGGCTTAAATAATAATGGAGTTTGCAAGGTAAAGTTCATCATCACTACTCACTAGAATAGGGTTTTGCAACCAGTGATTCTCATATACAGTCGCCTGAAGTATATAAATCTGGGCTATTAAATCAATCATGAAAACAAGAAATTCTCCTCCTCCTCCTCCTGTTTAGCTTGTAAGAGATGACCAAAACAAAACAAAAATAGTGATGCCTCAATTATTGATATTGATGCATATGTAAAGCATTCTAACTGTGTACTCTTACCTCGACAACTGTTACAAACACAGCTAGCTTGTGGCAGAGAAACAGAGAGGTATGGCAACAAGGATCGAACAAGTTATAACTGTACCTCTTGAAAATTTACTTAGAATATATATGAAAAAAGATAGAATCAAATTGAATGAATTAGAGTATTAGATAGAAACTATATAAAACTCGGGCGAACAGAGCATACCAGGGGAAGAGGAATAAGGGGAAGACAAACAGGCAGTTCCAGCAAGAAGGATCAGAGCCCGGAATCCAAAAACCGCCATCCTTGCCATGTCAATAATCACAAATGAACAAATCGAGATTCCCTAAATGCCAGTGACAAAATAAGCAATTGAACAGTGGATTTACTGTTTGATAACTCTGAAAGCTGGCCCCTTTACCTCTGAGAGAGAGGGGAATCAGTGGTTATGGATTTATTGTGCCAATTTGCAGTCGAAAAGAAAGGCATATGGAATTGTGCACACTGTCGAAAAGACATTGGTCATCAGTCTAAAGCAGTCTTGAGAACTGAAATGAGCTTGCATCGTTTTCTTCCTTAGTTTCTCTTTTTTTCTTTAGTAGAAGTTTCCTAGTGTTGCACCTGACAAAGACGCGTGTTCTTTTTACTTGAGAAAAATCAAGCATTTTTATCTCACATTTTCCAATCTTGAACTCCAAAGTTGGCTCTCCTCCATTATAAAGCATTTATAAGACTGCATTACCCTTTCCCAGTGATTGTCATCTTCAGTAAATTACTAAGTTTCCCAGTGAAACTGAGTCAAAATACATTGCAGGATCCTAAAAGTTAGTTTGGATCGTTCGGAAGCAATTTTCCGCGTAGACTTCAACAACAATCCTGTTGAGCTTGATTTCCGACAAGACTTGATTTGCTGCATTGCTGAATTTATTAAAAAAATGATATTTTTTAACTTTAAATCAGATTATTTTATTGTATTTTTATATTATTTTAATGTATTCATGTAAATTTTTTTTAAAAAAAAATACTAAGATAGCATAGAAGAGACCACATTCTCCTGACAGATCAAGCCATGCATACTGCAGGAACACCTCTATTTTCAACTTATAACAGGGTCAAGCAGAAGGAGAAAAGAGCTGGAAATTTGACAGCCACTTAACGTCAACTATGTTCACTCAAAGGCTTGTTTGTTCGGGCAACACTTACATCTCTTAATTACATCATATATAATATTTGACAGTTGAGCGGACTCAAAATGTATTTTTTTGCGGTTCAAGGAAGCGCATAATTCCTCACCTTGCTTTAAAAAAGTGCCTGAGATTACCCCTACATTACCATGGAAAGTAGAAAGGAGAAAAAACAACAGTAGAGGCCATTGATATGTTCACCAGATTTACAATGCTGACACTCTCACCTTTATTCTAACAAACAATACGAGGATGGTGCACCCTTCTAGCTGTAAACCACAATTTAAATGCCAGAATGACGTTAAAATCTCAATACCAGAAGATGGCAGCTACCAACAGATCATTTAACAAGCATTGTGATGTGGACAGGTGTGTAGCACAGTTCAAAAGAAGTGCTTGAACTGGAACAAATCAATTATGAAATGGAGACAGATAACGCTAGAGGAGATAATCCCAAAATATCATCAGTTATTTGAAAATATTCCATTTCCAACAAAATCAGTCTTCATAGTAATTCAAACATCAAATTATAACCAATCATAGTTGCGCAAAACACATCTGCTGGTATCTCCTGCTAGTCCAGTGGGACACGAGGAGGTATCTTGTAATGCGAAAAACAAAAGCGAGCTATCTTCTAATAGACTAGCGGGACACGAACTATTAACCCTTCTTCAGCGGTACTGCAAGAAAAAAAGAGCAGAATGAAAATGAATATCAACAAACTAAAGGCTAATAAATTAGCATGCCTTACAGCCATCCATTATCAATGAGTTTACCTTGATGAATCCAATCTCCTTAGCATTGCTACGGAAGCACTGTCTGCAGCACATGAGCCCGTACTTCCTGATAATACCGTGGGGATTCCCACACACTCGGCTGATAAATCAACAATAAAACAACATAATATACATCAGAATCCAAAAACCAACATTTCATGCTTCTATCTAAACCATCCCATTGTAAAAAATAAGAAGAAATTTAACAATATGGATACACTTTGAAACCCTATCCAATCTTGGAAAAATCAATTTAACCAACCATCGATATTCAAAATTAAACCCTACCCACAAAACAGCTAAAACCATCATCTTGGGCACTAGATGATAGCGCTCATAAATGCTAAATCATCCAAAACAGGAAAGAGTAATTTCTTGTTTATCCAGAGACAGCAATCATATATCCCGATTACATAATCATAACATGAAAAATAGGACAATTTCCTAGATATGATATAACAAAAGCAATCTTTCAGAACTAGCTACACGGTGAAGAAACATAACAAGAAAAACTGTTAGAACCCTTTTTTTTCATGGAGTAAAAACGTAGATTGGATATCAGATTATAATTTCATTTTCTCGAATCGATTTACCAGGTGCGAGAGCCAGGGCCGTAGTTTTTGGGGTGAGAGTTCCACACATTAGCGTGACCCATCCTTGCCGTTACTGATCGCTAAAGCTTTCGAGCCCTTAGAGAAAACTTGAGAGCATGGAATTCGCAGAGGGTTTTTGAGCTTGGAAAGGAAAGTGAGTATTTATACAGGCGTTACAAAACCCTAGTTTCCTGGTGTGTCAGATGGGCCGTAGGATTGTCTGGTTTGGACCTTTATGTGATTTAGCCCAGAGTGAATACAGGTTTAGAGCTGTGGGTCAGATGCTCGAAGCCCTCTGTTACAATCACAAACGTTGTTTTCCCTTTCTGTATTGATCCGCTGCCACAATTTTTTGAATTTATTATGGTATTTAATTAGATTATTTAAAAGATAGAGTTTAGATTTTGAGACATAAAAAATTTAGGGCTTCATAATTTTTTTCTTCTAGACACACATAAAAAAACAATGGGCCTAAAAAATATAGTTTTCTCACCTTAAAACACATCCTAATCAGTAAAAAATCTCAAAATGAAATTAAAGTAGATAAAAAAAATTGTATTCCAATCTTTCTCTTTTTTTGAATCATTAAAGCTAGAAATCAAATTTATAAAACTGTTTTTGTCAAGAGAAACTCATGGATAAAAAAATCAAAGTTATTTTCGGCAACCTTTTCTTTTATCTTGAGACTAACAAGAACAAACAAGTAAAAAAATAAAGTTATGTTGCTGAAAAGTAAATTTGAAAAACAATAGGGATCAAAGTGTAAATAGACGCAGCTCCTGAACATGGCAAGTGACAAATATGACATTGTTATTTAAAAAAAAAACGATATCAAATTTGAGCCTTATTAATTCGTTTTTTTAACTAGACCATATAAGTGTATTTCGTGCCAGCAATATGCAATACGACGCATAAATAATCGTTTTCATTTTGCATACAAAATAATTCCCATCACGTAAAACCACCTCCATACATCGAGAGAGGATTTAAAAAACAAAGAAATAAAGTTTAAGGACCGAAAGGGAAAAAATCGGGTGCTTCAAAGGAGAAAAAAGGCAACGAAAGTGAAATAAATCCAGGTGCACATAATACAGATCATGATAGAGAATTACACGAGAGAGTTCAAATTATAATCTACAAGAGAAAAAAACAGGAAATGAGTTTTTGGTTAGGGTTTGTGAGCTACGCCAAAGGCTATATTGGAATGTTTTTGAAATTACAAGTTTAATACTGGAGAACTGTGAACTACAGGGGGCAAAGCTGAATATTTTCGAACCTACTGGGTCCAGAATATAGCTCACCTTAGCAATGCAAGCCCAAAGGCACGGGAGCATTTGACAACTGACAGCCTGTAGCGGCCACTGAGAAAGAACGGCGTCGTTTCAGCCTTCCTCTTAAACTTTACTCGCATACTGCAATCACAGAATACAGACTTCCTCAATGGCAAATCAAGCTGGTGCCTCTTCCTCTACTCCCCTGGTAAGCCCGATATACTTTTTAAAAAAAAAATTACAAGAATATGCTAAAATTTCTAGATATTAAACCAAACTGTGAATTATTAAAAAAATTATTTTCGAAGCATTAGATTCTATATTCTAACCAAGCTCTGTGAATAACGATAGGAGCTGATATTCGAAGATGACGAGAACGATTTAATATACGGTGCCGGATCGGGTTGGGTCGAAGCCCGAACATCATGTGATCACTTGGCTTCTCTTTCGTCTGATCTTGCTCAGATACCAACTCCCGATACTCCTTGCAACAGGTAAACTTTCCACGCTCTCTCTTAAAACCTAACATTTAATTAATTTATTTAAAAAAAAAATATCGTGGAAGAATCAGATGTTTCCAGAATTTCTGATTTTTTGAAATTATTTTTATTACATGTTTGAAGGTGCCAACATCCAACTGAGAACTGGTTGTGCTTGTCGTGTAAGGATGTACTTTGTAGCCGTTTTGTGAATAAGCATATGCTGCAACATTCTCAGCAAATCAACCATTGTTTGGCTCTCAGTTACAGGTATGGCATGCGATACGAGAATTGCATTCTGTGGCGGTTATTGTTGACCTGTTTGATAATTTCCAATCGGCTTCACGCCTTTCTTGGCTTGGAATTTGAATTTGAATTTGGCCTGCTTTTGATTACAGTGATCTGTCAGTTTGGTGTTTTGCTTGCGACTCGTATCTAGATGCACAAGTGATTATGCAACTGAGACCTGTTTATGAGACTGCTTATATATTGAAATTTGGTGAAGCACCTCCATCTCGTTCGGTTGAATGTTCAAAGGGTGATCAAGCTGAGGGTGGGGCATCATCAGCAGACAATTAAACTAATATCTTAGCAATCCAGGCAGGAGGTCTCTCTTGAAAGCTCACAGGGTACCCATCATCAGCCAGCAAAACTTTATCTTTTTGCTCCAGGCAGTGATTCTCTTCTTCTTCTCCTTTTTTCTCTACTTTCCTCCCCCTTGTATTTCAGGGTTTGCATAGTTTGTGGGAACTTAACTGGGTTTTATGTTACTGTTGAATCAAAATGCAAAAGAAGAAACCTTGATTATATTTTGGTGACAAGCAGTTCGTGAATGTTTTGATTTTTGTTATCTTACTACCATCCATAGAAAGCTATATATATATATATATATATTCCGTCACACACGAGGAGTTATCTTGCTGCTATGACAAGCTATCAAAGCTTTAAGATTGTTAAGGCCAGCCTAAGCAAGACTTCCTCAGTTACACGTCCCATCTTGCTAGATGGATTAATTGCAAGAAGTTCGATGGAACGTGAAAAGAAATGGAGACAGGGAAATAATGAAAAGCCTACTGAGTTAAATTTTATCTTCCATCTAATTGCTAGCAGCAGAGGACATTCGAAATGATGAATCAAAAGCTGAACCAGTACAATCAAAAGTATTCGAAATGATGAATCAAAAGCTGAACCAGTACAATCAAAAGTATATTCCTTCCATGAACCGTTATTGACAAACGTGTATTAACATGTGTAACTCATAACATGGTTTTTCAATTACAGTACAGCAGTACACTAATCTTAATCGAAATTTGTAGTTCCTTGTAGATCACATTCACGTTGCTCACATTCTAGCTTGCCCCACCTTGCATCAACTCGTTCGCAAGGGAATACTAGTTTACCAAGGCTGTTCAAATCACCCACATGTTAGCAAGAGTACATAATTTTGCCAGGGTGGTTGATCAGTTTGTCTCCTCTCAAGACCAGAGGTGGAATTGACATCTTAACTTACCTTCTATTAACTACATTATGCACATGGCACATCCATTGTGAGAACTCAGCATGAGATCCGGCCTGTACGGGATTTACTCTGCCAAACACATAAATGCAGCCATAAGTAAAATATCCATTAAAAATGCAGGCTGTTCAAAAAAGATTGCTAGTCGTATAGAGTAAAAAGCCCCCTTTTGTACTTTATAACTTCTTTAAAGTGATCTGCACATTCCTGGCAAGGGTACATCCGAGATAAAATTGCCATCTGAATGCCAAAGCAATCCTGTTAGTTGATCTTAAAAAATCTTATAAGCATACTGGAATGAATATACTGCTCAATTTTAGACAGGATGAACAGGGATTGAGTGAGGAGTGAAATGTAACACATCTAGTTATATATGGAATGAACCAAAATGGCACCGCAGCCTGAGCTTTTCAAGCACGCAAGAATGTGCCATTTGTGTATCAGATTCCTCTGAAATGGGTTGTTCATGTCCAAAGAAAATGCAACTGAAGACAAGGGATACCTCAAGATCGGTTGGCCAGGTGTAAATAGAGTTGTATCACATCATTGGCAATACTAGAACAGTAAAACAGGGCATGATTCAGCTACTAATAGAACAACCTCCCCATGCCACAGGTGTACACTTTTCATCGGGACAAGTTATAGAATCACATGCTCTTTGGTCAAGATAAATCATAGACTAGTACTCAAGATCAGCTTTGGTTTTTCTAATATATTTAAGCAAGTTCTCTCTCTAAGTTCTTACTGTGTCATAGATTGTTCTTGGTTGATTTACTATTTCTACAAGACTCATCCAAGGTTTCATCTAATGAATAGTTGAGAGGAGGAGGAGGAATTCATGTGTTTACCATCAAATTGGAACAGTCAAACACTAGTATAAAGAGTTACCAGTTCTTTTACATCCTTCTTTTGCTGTCTAGTTGGATGTTCAGGATACTGAAAGGGAAAAGGTTTAAAAATAAATCCTCAGATCGTTCATCAATAGAATGGTTAAATTTCAACAAATAAATGTGCAGGGCATTTAGTAAGGCTGCCTTCTGAGAGTACCTGAGCAGCAAGCGTGTGCAGGAAAGTCCAAGTAGCGCTTCCAAGCTCTTCCTTAGTCAGAGGAGCAGCAGACTTTCCCTGAGCAAATAGATAGTAGAAGTTTAATCAAGCATACATGTTAACATAAATGGCAGCCCCAAAAGAATGCAAATAAAAACTACATGAGATTGAGGAATTCTATGCTAGTTTTTGACACCTCTGTCCGTATTTTGCAAGCTTTAAAGCTCTCCTTTAATAGTCTAATTGGTGCAGAGGAAACCTCTGCTGGAAAACTAATCCTCAAAAACACCATAATCCATTCAGGACTTTTGCCGAACAGTTTGCGGAGTTTAACCTCCTTTCCATATAAACCAACCAGACATACTTATCGGAAACTCAAATTCAAATTTGATGAAGGTTAATGATTAATTATCTAAGGCCAGATAATGAATGGGGTTACCTTGTTAAGAACGTCTTTAGGCTGGACAGAGGAAGTGTCTCTGTTTGCGGGGTATATTTTGGATGATAGATGTGACGAAGACGGCGAGAGAGAGAAGAGAGTGTTTTTGCTCGTCGATGAAGATGGTTTCTGAGGTTGGCCTGTGAAATTAGCCAGGTGGGTTTGGATGCAATTTGAGACATTTTGAAAGAGATGCTGCCATGGATTGTCAGACATGCTGTGCCGACACGAGAGGGCGGGAGTGTAGAGAGTCCGAGGAAGGATTAAGGGCTCGTTTGGTTTGTTTACTTTATACACATGGGATGGCCAGGAGACGATGTTTGGTTCACTTTACTTTACAAGGATATGCTTTATTATTAAAAGTTTTATTAGTAAATAAATAAATAAATTGGTACGGCACATGCAAGTTAGCAAAGGATACTTTTTTGTAATAATAATAATAAAAATCTTGTGAAAATGCTGTGCAGATTGCCATTTTTTCTTACTAAGGATTGGAATAAATGAGACAAATTACTGTGTTTAAAAATTTTTTTAAGATTTTTTATAGATACAAAATACTCTCTAATCGAAAAAACAAACGGGTTAAACACTAGGATTTCTGTTTTGAGCATTGTTGTCGGTTGCTAAACGTTAAAAAAGATGTCTCGAGGATTTTAAAGATGATTCGGAATCTTAAATTGAGTAATAATTTTATTCTTGTTTGCTTGTTTTGGTTGACAAAAGACTTTTTTTTTTTTAATGTTGATATTTTAGAGGCATGATCGTGTACATTTGAACTTTTAATTAAAGATTTGGATTTTTTTAAATATAATAATTTTTTTCTCTAAAAATATATTTATTTATTATGCTAAAAATAAATAAATAAATAAATTCTTAGATTAAACACACACACACACATGCATAATAATTATTTTATTTAAAACAATACGAAGTTAAAGAGGTTTTCTGTTTAAAAACTTTATCCCTACTAGAAGGATAATCAGTGACTCTTATTATAATTTAGATGTTGACCTGCATATATTTTATAACTGCATGCATGTGATTATCATCAAGTGTTTTTATTTTTATTTCCACAGTAATAAAATAAATGAGTGGATAAATAGTAGAGCTTGAATTTATATGCCTCTCTGCCTCAACAGTAAACGATGGAAGATTTAATTGCAACACTAATCCCACATCTAGTTAAATTATTCAGAATCAAAATAACCCATATCAAAAATATGTTTGCCTCCAAGCTTCTTATTCCTTCATAACCGTGCTGTGCGTGGAAAATTGGAAGTCAGAATTTTATAAGCATGTGATAATTCTATTTAATCAAAATTTCTAAACATACTAATTATGTTTGAAATAAAATAATTATATATACACTAAAACCTCCAAATTCTTTATTGTTTGAAATAAAATAATTATATATATATATATATATATATATATATATATTATAATCTTAAATAAAATCCTATGGTGTATTTGAGTTGACTCTTCAAAGGAGGTATTTCTGGCATATATAACAAAGCAAGCAAACAAGCCCTCTCTCAAACCGAACGTGTGTTGACTTGTGTCTTGAAACGACTCACAAAGCCCACCCAAGCCCTCTCGGACACTGGTCAGCTTCTCAAAAACAAAAAGGAAAATAGACTCCATCGATCAAGCTGAAAAATCCTTACATAGCTGGAGAGAACGCACAAAAAGCAAGAAACCCAATTCATAGTTTGGTACGTACTTCACGCCATCTCATTTCAATTCTCAATTAACTTATTGGGTTATTTATCTTCGTTAAATCTCAAATGGGTTTATATTATTTGTTTTTTGTTGAATTGTTGCTTGAATCTTTCTATTCTGATCGATTTTTGTTTAGGTACTTCTGTTTACTTAATTTAGAATTACACTGAGTTTTTTTTTTGTTTTTTTTTATTTTCTCAGTTTGTGTAACTTTTTTTTTAATTGTTCAAGTTGTATTCCTTAGCTAAATTTATGCCCGGTATCTGTTCATGTTTCATTAGAACTAGAAAATAATGTGTGAGATTTATTTGAGTTTTGATGAGTTATGGTTACTGTGCAGATGTCATTAGGGTTCTGGGTTTTGGATTTATGAGGAAGCGTTGTGAATCTTGTGATGTTGTGGGCTTTGCTTTAAAGTAAAGATTTTAGCGAGGATTAAGTGGTTTTGGGTGTGAAAATGACCGTGTCCAATCAAATATCTATGCGAGTTAATACTCTAGAGCTCAAATCCTTGATTGTTAAAAAGATTGGGCGGCAAAGAGCAGATAAATACTTTTTTCAGCTCACAAGATTGCTTAATTTAAAGATTACCAAGTGTGAATTTGACAAGTTTTGTGTTGGGATTATTGGTAGAGAAAATATCCCTCTTCACAACCGCTTCATTCAATCCATTCTCAAGAATGCATGCTGTTCAAAAGTTCCACCACCCCAAAGTGCTAAAAGAGCAGGAAGTAACCACACCGTTACAAATGGATATCAGAGAAATAATCATCAATCACTCTACGGGGACGCCTTTCCTTCTTCCCCTCGAAAGGTAAGGTCCCCTGTTAACCGAGACTGCAAGTTTAGGGACCGCCCAAGTCCTCTGGGTCCACTTGGAAAACCTCAAAGTGTAGAATGTGAGGAATTGATTGCAAGGGGACAAGAGCAGCAAAGTGCAACAGAGTTACTTTCACTTGGTAGTAGACCTCCAGTGGAAGTTGTTTCTGTGGAAGAGGGAGAAGAGGTTGATCAGATGGCTGGAAGCCCCAGTGTTCAGAGTAGAAGCCCGGTCACCGCTCCTCTTGGTATTTCCATGAATTTTGGGTCTCGGAAAGCTCTTTCAAATGCCTTTTTATGCAATAATCACCTTAAAAGGACTTGTCTGAACAGTTGCGAACTACCTGATACTAGATCATTAAAAAGTCGGTTGGAACAAAAGTTGGAGATGGAGGGCGTTAGCGTGTCTTTGGACTGTGTTAACCTGTTGAATAATGGATTAGATGCGTATTTAAAGAGGTTGATTGAGCCATGTATGGCTTTAGCTGTTTCAAGGCATGGAAAGGAGTCCTTGAAAAAGGCAAGTGGTCAGTTCATTCCTGGTTTGAATGGGATGTTACCGGGGAAATACATGCAAGGAGAGACAAAATCAGTGTATGCATCCATGCTGGATTTTCGTGTCTCAATGGAGTCAAATCCCCAGATACTGGGAGAGTATTGGCCCACGCAACTCGAGAAAATCTCCTCGCATGGGTTTGAAGGGTGATAACTACTGTCTTCACAATAGCTTTAATTGTCAAGTGGTTGATCAAAACAGAAGTTAGTTCCTAGTCACATATACACGGACAATTGGTTTTCTTTACATTGTATATGCCACTGACATGCTTCTTGGGTTTTCAGCTGTAATAAAGTTATGAATAAAGAAGCCAGTGCTTCATCATGTTATCTTGGTGCAGCACAGCCTTGACTGCTTCTTGTGCAGTTGCTCGTTTAATTTATGCACCTTTGGCTTCTTTGCGAACATTCTTATTCAGTGATGCAGTTTTTCTTCTGGGAAATGGACCAAATTCAGTGCTGCAGTTTTTCTTCTGGGAAATGGACCAAATTCGATAAGAAAGTACCGGCAGTGCCTTCCTGAACTGCTCTACAGGGACAGCCGGGTTGTGCCAGAACCACAATAAAGAAGCTGCCACTGAGGCTTTGGCTGGGGTTCTTTCCATTTCCTCGTACAAAAACAGATCAAGAAGACTGAAGTTTAAGCTGAAGGAGTTTTTGAAGTCATAGGGAGAGGTTCATGTGTACTCTTCTAGTTCCGTAAATCATTTTAAATTTTTGCTTCAACAGGGTTCCTAATTCAAAAATGTATAGATTATCTGTCTGCCCTGTAAAACTGTTATTCTGATAATGGTGTTCTTGAAGTTATTTTCGATGTCTAGGTTGGATAGTCGTTCTTGATGAGTTGAAATCCTGCAATAGTCTGTGCCCTTGGAGAGACTTGTATGCCAAAGGAAAATGAGAGATTAAGAGGCTGATTGGTTTGTATTTCAAAAGTGTTTTTAAAAAAAAAACAATGAACTTGATGTGTTAATAAAAAAAATATCATTTCAATATATTTTTAAATAAAAAATATATTAAAAAAACAACTCGCAATACCAAATCTATCTCTATGATGTCCATCTCTCCATGATTCTGCTACCTAGCCGAATAATTTTGCTGTTTAACACTAAAATATGCTCTTATTTGTCTCAAAAAAGAATTATCAGCTCCAAAAGTATGTCGCTCGTGTCAATTTTCACCACGAAAGATCAAGTTCCGTCGAAAAATAATTAGAAAAAGGGTCTCGTGGACAGATCAACCCAATCTACATCCTTTTTCAGGGATAAATATGTCACTAGCTGGATTACAATATAGACTGGATTATTTTGCATAATTCTATAGGAATTTAAAGTCTGAAGTTTTTTTATTTTCGTGAAATAAGTTATTCATGTGCAAACATTCGATCATTAGCGAACCATGATAAATTCAATTTCGGTCCATAAAAGTGAGTCAAAATTACTTCTTTACTGCAAAAAGATGCGTGCATGAAGATTTTTCCTTTTGCTTTTGCTTAGGAAGTAGAAGGCTTTTTAATTTTCACTTGCATGATCCAAGTTCATAAAACGAAATTTGACGAGACTGCCAAAAATTCAGTTAAAAAAACAGCCACCAAACAGGCCTTTAAGAAAGTGCACGTGACGTGTTGTGGTGACTCGTGTCCTATAAAGCCCACGAGCTATCCTTACTTGGCTTCGGTCTGTTTCTAAGACGCCCAACAAAAAACATAACAAAAAAAAAAGAAAGACAGGGATCGTTCACCGGAAAGCCCTTGCACGAGCACAACCATTGGAAGCCCTAATCCCAATTCTGTACGTTCTCTCTTTCTTTCTACCTTGTTTTAATTCAAAATTCACCATTTGGGGTTTCGATTCTAATTGAAATCTCAAATGGGTTTCTGTTATTTTTCAATCGGGTTCTTGAATTTCCCTAACTGTCTTTCTATTTCTGGAACTTCTGTTTATTTAGTTCGTAAATTGAAGTATTTTTTTCTTCTTATTATATTAACTGTTCCTGTTTGTGAGCATCTTTATATTAGAATTACAAGCTGTGTTTTTTAGCTGAATTTGTACCTAGGGTTTGCTAATGTTTGATAAGAACTAGAAATAAATGCGTGAGCTTTGTTAAAATTTAATGTATCTCTGGTTAATATGCAGATGGGAACCGTGCTTTGGGATCTAGGGTGTTAGGTTTTGGATCTTTGAAGAAGCACTGTAATGATGTGGGTTTTGCTTCGAAGTTCCAAGGTTTTGGATTTGGTGAAGATAAATAAATTTTGACAGAGAAAAAAATGACGTCTAATGAAATGTATAGTAGAATTGATACTTTAGAGCTCAAGTCTTTGATTCTTGAAAAGATTGGACATCAAAGAGCTGATAAATACTTTGATGAGCTTACACGATTGTTTAGTTTGAAGACTACCAAATGTGAATTTGATAAGTTTTGTATTAGGATAATTGGTAGAGAAAATATCTCTCTTCACAACCGCCTTATTAGATCTATTCTCAAGAATGCTTGCCATGGAAAAGTTCCACCACCCAAAGGTGTTCAAAGAGCAGGAAGCAACCTTGCTGTTAAAACTGTGAATGGGCATCAGAGAAATTATCTTCAGTCACTTTATAGGGACACCTTTCCTTCCCCTCGCAAGGGAAGATCACCTGTTAATCGAGATTGCAAGTTTAGGGACCGCCCAAGTCCTCTGGGCCCGCTTGGCAAGCCCCAAAGCATGACATGTGAGGAATTGAATTCCAGGGCCCAAGAGCAGCAAAGCGCAACAGAATTGCATTCACTTGGTAGCAGGCCTCCAATTGAAGTTGTTTCTGTGGAAGAGGGAGAAGAGGTTGAGCAGATGGCAGTGAGCCCTGGTGTTCAAAGTAGAAGTCCAGTTACTGCTCCTTTTGGTATTTCGCTGAATCCGGGTGGATCTCGTAAAGCTCTTTCAAATATTTCTATAGGGAGTAATTATGTTCCAGAGACCTCTCTAAACAGTGGAGAGCTGCCAGACACTAGATCATTAAGAAGTCGTTTGGAGCGGAAGTTGGAGATGGAGGGCATCAGTGTGTCTTTGGACTGTGTTAACCTGCTAAATATGGGGTTGGATGCATTTTTGAAGAGGTTGATCGAGCCTTGTATGGCTCTAGCTGGTGCAAGGTGTGATAGTGAGCAGTTGAAAAGGGCAAACGGTCAGTTCATTCCTGGTATGAATGAAACATTACCTGGGAGATATGTAAAAAGACAGACGGAATCAGTTAATGCATCCATGTTGGATTTTCGTGTTGCAATGGAGTCAAATCCACAAATACTTGGGGAGGATTGGCCTGTGCAACTTGAAAAGATTTCCTTCTGTGGTTTTGAAGTGTGATTGATACCTTCTTCACCATTGTATTAGAATTAAAGCGGTTGAAGAAATGGGATTTCAGTTGATAGCCACTTACGTTGATGATTCAGTCTTTTGCACCAATAATCTACTCCAATTTTCTATCCACTTGCTTGGAGTCTTACGGTCAGTTCCAAAGGGAATGATAACTTGTGGAAGATGTGATCTTAGGTCAGCTTGACCTGGTTGCCTTTAAATGTCAGCCGTCATAACTGTTGCAGGAAATATGTTTATACAGTATAATGTAATACTAGATACAGGTTAGAGCTAGGTATTTTAGGAAATTTACACAATTCATAAGCTAATCTCTCGTTTTTTTTGCTTCCCTGTAGTGTATTGGGTTATCAATGAAATAAAGCTTCTTTGATTTAGAATGATGTTTACTGCTGTTACTTCTGTTGGGTATTAATATATTTAGGACTTCGTCGTGGATAAATTGTTGCCTGTTAACATAATTTTATTTTCCATTTAAGCCCCCTATCCTTGCATCTGCTATCCTTGTCCAGAATGCTGGAGAGTTGGTATCGAATCTGGATGTGAATTGCTGGATATTAAATCCTTTTATTCATAGGAAGGTCTAAAACTATCTGCCAATGGTCGGTTGAAACTTGAAACTGATGTTCAATCAATGAAAAGCATACGAACGTCAACAAGGATGATCCTGCATTTCATGATATGTACAAATGGTTGTTGACTGAATCTTGCATGATGCACTCATTTTGTGGCCTGGCGTGAGCCTCTCCATCAATCATCCATCAATCATCGTCATCATCAATTTTGACCGCCTCCATTGTCAATATTATTTTTATTTCAATTTAAATTTTGATATGTTTCAGATTTTTTAATTAAATATTGGTCGAAATATACCATTATTACTTCAATTGTATCTTTTCGGCTACAGTAAAAAAAAATATATCCCGCCAGCTCTCTCCCCACCTCTCTCCCGCTTGGACAAATTATTTTGTTGTTCATCTCCCACTTTGATTTCTTGCTTTTTTCCACTCCCGCCTTGAGCGCGCTAGAATATTAAAAATGTAAGAATCAAAATCAAAACAATAAAAATTAAAAAATATATATTATAAAAAAATAAATTATTACGTCAATTTTGATTTTATAAAAAATAAAAATTATATATATATATATATATAGTACAACTCCAAAACACTTTGAAACCAAAATATTCTATACCAATAGAAAAAACAAAACACCGAAGCGGTATTGAACCTTGGTTCAGAGAACTAAACACCCTCTTCAATTTCTTTTTTCCTGTTCAAATGATCAGCGCACAAGTTCTCTGTTAATGGACCTCTCTTTTCTTGATTTTACAAGCTGGACCTTGACACCATAATCTTTTTTTTTGGATTTTCACTTAGCAATGGCATCTTAACAAATTCGTACATGTTTGGAGTTATCCAGAACTCATCTCCTTCATAGAATACTGGTTCGAGTTTGAGTTATTAATTGCAACAATTTGAAGATGTGATGCAGAAATGGGCCATATTCTTTCACAGGTGAGGTTACTCTGACTTCACCATGAAGAATGTGTCTTGAGTACATTGTGAACATCTTGTATCTGCAAAGAGATGAAACGACTTCTACTTCATCTCAGTTGTTAGGTATGAGCTGTCTTTGAGATGATACAATAGATATGCAGAGAAAACCGTGAACTCCAATGGTTCACATGTGGTTTATCTTAAATCCTGGTTGCTCATTCTTCTGTATCACCAATTTCCTCAAAAATGGGTAACATTTTTCCATGGTCAGCACTTTAACTTGGTGTTTGATATAAATTAAACGTAATTCCAGAGAGCAATGTTTCGAAGAGATGTTTCCAATGACATCAAGCCATTGCTTTACAAAAACACTTCAATTCTACTTTACATTTCTGGTAAATTATCTCAAAACAATCATGAGAAGACCATCAAACATGATGGTTGCTACTTGCTACTCTCAATTGTATCAGAGATCTAGCTAACAAGTTCCTCAATTGTCCCGAATTAGATATCACAGCAGCATTTCATTGAAGGGATTGAATTTCGTTTCACTGATTATGTATGCAACCGCCAGTGCAGGGCTGTGTAGTTATGCATAAAGATGGTGAAATGAAAAGGCAAGTATTGAGCTCATCAGCTGGAAGAGCCTGCTTTCTCTAGACTTGCCATATATGTCATGTAGACAGTCCATAGATATGAAAATGAGTTGCTCACCAGGGGCTGTCAATAAACACCGAAAACAAAAGTCAGAAGTCCAAAAACCAGATCACAACAAATTAGGATGGATAATAGTTTTGACTATGGCAAAAAACCTGTGTACCTGTAAATGGACGGGAATGAATTTGAATGTGACAAAATCACATACAGGCCAGTACATAACGCCATTTATAAATGTAGGCAACAAATCCCGCTTCAACCGGGCAATAATCTCGGCACAGTTCTCACCTGAACCATGTAACCAAGGAAACAAACACTTCACTTTAAAGTTTTTCTCATGCAGCTCATACAAGTGATTGTGACTTCTGTGGGGCACACATGACCCTTGCATCATAAAGATTAGAATGTAATACATTTTTATTGATTGAAAGAACAGGATCTGTTTGGTGAATACAAGTGAACAAAGATGCAAATGCAGTAGAGGCATGCCCGCAGACAGAATGTTTTTAATACCAAGTATTTCAAAATACATAGACAATTAAGAACTTTTTAATGCCAAGAAAGACCAGTTGAACTCGAGAATGCACCACGGGTTGCACTTCAGTCTATATTAGATATGTGGTCAAAAACTCACGATTATCATAGTTCAAATTTTTAAAGTTACTTAAAAACCCCTCTCATTTCAGAATTATTAAAAACACCTGACTTCAATTATTCCATGCTTATTGAATGAAATTCGGGTGTAGAATGAACTGGCCATTGACAGCCAAGGAAGATATAATTAAACAAAACATTGCAGATTCAATCAAGTTTATTTGTTAGTTTGCAGGCTTCAATGCTTACAGCCAAAAAGTATCATCTTAAATTGCAAGAATTCCTCATGTAATAGTGCATATGAAATATGATATCTGCAGAAACAAAGGTATTCGCTTACCCTGTAAGGATGCATTCGATGAGAAGAAAACAACAGTCATGATAGGTCCATAGATGGTCTGACCCATGATAATTTTCTTAAATGTTGTGATTAGGTCTCGTTTAGGAAGGAGTTTCGACATGAAGTTGAACCAAAAATGCAATGATGGTCCTACTATCAGCAACCCGTATCCAGCCATACGCGATGTCCTCACCAGATCATAAGGTTCCGAACTTGACAGTGACATTGTCTGAGGAAAAATAGAAAAAAATATTTCATAAAATTATGTCAGGGATAAAGCTAGTTTTCAGTGCAAACATGCAAATATTAATCGCAACTTTTTGCAGCTAAGCCTGGCACAGACATGTGAAGTTTTGGCGTTAAATCAGGCAAGGATAAAAAAAATCAACTAGAAATGCAAAGCAGAAGAGAGGATTGGGGATGATGTAACTCGTACCAGTCTTAAGAAGACCTGAATACATGCTTTGTAAGGGCAAATAAACAAAGTGAGTAAAATGCCAGATTTGAGAATCTATCATAACTAGAGGGGGGGAAATCCATAATTTCAACCAAATTAGCCAAGCAACTAAAGATTCTTACTCAGGTAGAGATAAGAAGATGGCTTTCCACCACATTAAAAACAACTCCCTGGTTAATACGAAACCATCATCTCACAAGGCAAACAAACGGAACTTGACATCAAATCAAACAACCCTGGCTTCCGAAAAATTCAAATTGGCATCACAGATATACAGTTTTTTGCTAAAATATAATACAAGATCAAAACCACCCCCGAAAGCAAGAAGATGGAGCGGAAATGAAGATTTTAGGCGCAGTAGAAAGCAATGCCAGTTAACATCAAGAGCCAGCTAATTATTCTCTTTTTCAATAGATCACCACGATCCCGATTCAATTCTCTCTCGTTTAGTGTGTTGCTCCATATATAACTCATAAACACAAAAAAAAATTGAAAATTAAACGGCAAAAACAAGTCCTTAAAAAGACGCCATTTTTAAAGCAAGATCACTTGAAACAGCAAAGACCCGGCAAACAATAAGTCATGTTAACAACTCTGTGGCTCCATATTTACCTGAGACGACAAGTCAGCGGCAGTGTAAATAAGAGAAGAAGTGGCACTTTTAGTCAAAACAGGCCGTGACTTGACCATCCCGAGGTACCAACCAACAAACCCAAATTTGGAAAACGAAGAGGTTCCAGCCTTTGAAGAGAAAGAAGAGTTCAAAAGAGAAGAAGGAGAGAGCTCATTGTTGTATTCTCTTGATCTCTTAAAAATACTTGAGAAATCAAAGTAAGTTCTTGTCTTTTGTTGTTTTCTGGGAATAGAATGAACTGTTGTTGTTGTTATTTTCGTTGCTGCTGGGTCTGTGATGGTGTGGGTGCGTAACAGGCGTGGAATGGTGGAGTTTCTCATGAAGGAGCCGCTCATTTTGGTGGTGTCTAGAAAGGCGGTAGGTGTCTCTAGTTTTTGTGAATTAGGGGTTCGTTGGAGGTTTTAGAAGAGAGAGAGATGGCTTGAAAGAGCGGGCTGTGTCTTGTGGACCAATATATATATATATATAGAAAATAAAAAGGGAGGGGTTTTTTTATACTACTGTTAGTTTCACGAGTATGGAAAATGATGTGTACTCGCCTTTTCTTCCTCGTTCATTTTCATTGGTTGGCATTTTTTGGGGGGGGTCTATTTTCTTTTCCTAATATCATTGCTTTTCATTCATTTGAATGCTATTTTATTATTTTTTTTCTTTTCTTTTTTCAACTCCCGTGGAAATCATCTTGCAATTTAATTCAAGTAAATAAAAAGGGTGATTTATAAATAAAAACTACACCAAAATTGGAGTATTATTTTTTGAATAAAATTAAGGAATTAATCGAATTCAATTGAATATATTTATAAACAAATGTATTTTGTTTGGTATAATTTTTTAATCAAAGTCTAAGCTTATAATATAATTTTGATTTTTTATTATATTATGTTTTGCCCGTGAAATTAAATAATCATTATATCATCATGAAGTTATTATATTTCAGAGAATTAATATAAAATAAAAAAATTAAATAACTGCAAGTAGTGATAGAATTAATATAAAAAGGCATATTTTTTATTTAAAAAAATAAAACGCATATTTGGACACAATAGAAAATTGGAGGCAGCGAGTACTACTTGGTGTCCACAGACCAACGAGTACGTATCGGTAAAAATTAAACTCCCCTCCTTCCAACATTTCGGTAAGCCATTCCCCATCACTTTACCGACACGCGTTCAACTATGCCACCCTCTCAATCCACGTGTCCTTTATGATCACACGTTTCTTGGTTATCTTTGCTGACCCGATTTGCTCTCCATCTATACGAATGACACGTCGTTTTCATTGAAATTAAACTATTTCTGGTCTTGTTGATGTCGATCGGCTCCGGGTTCAGGCTAGATTTAAAAAAAAAAAAGATCTAAAGCCGACGTGATTTCACCCAATAAACACGGCGAGTCGACCCGTTACCGGTCAATTTCAAACCGTGTACAAATCAAGCGGCCACTTCCATCCAGGATCTTCTATTTTCTAATGGCCATTCTATTTATCATTAAGTTTTACATTACAGTACAGATAGATATCTTGTGAAATCCATGTCAGACCATTGATATCTTCTAGCATGTCGATGTTCAAAAAGATCAACGCTTCTTACTGTATATTCTTACTGTTTTTGATTCGGTAACAGAAGGCTGGATTTGTCATGGATTTATTTATTTATAAATAACATTTCCTTTAAAGTTTTAGGTTATCGTACATGGAAGCGAAGACCATGAAAAAAATTTAATGACAATAGAGAGGATGTTTCTTTGCCATCTTGTAATTATATCTCAGAAAATGGGCTTTGAAATTTTAAATTAAATATATTTTAATCTTCCCACACCTCGTGCTTGCTAACAAGAAGCTCTTAGAAATTGACGGGTAACCAAGGCACTGTAAGAAAAACATGGTAAGAGATGGATGTGAAAGTTACGTGTTTCAAATGCTTAATTCAATGTGAGTCGCTGTCATTTGTATAATCTTCGATAAAATATAAACACAAAATCTGCAATACACTACTGGCTACCAAAGTAGACGCGAATGGGGTGCTTGAGTTTTGAATGAACTCGCTCTTGGAAAATTTTCCGATTTGCTTATTCAGGAGGATTTATGTTAGATAATTCTAAGTCTATTTTACTATCAACACCCATACAAATGCTGCACTGATAGCCTGGCAGTGGAGGAATATCTGGCAGGTGCCAAGCAGTTCCATATGTCTGTGCGGCTTGATCAAACAGTAAGAAAAAATGCAGGAAAAAGCAAGGTGTTAAAACAGAGCAAATTTATTGCAAATGCTGCGCAGCAATCTAATTCGTTGCTCAGCTTTACATATTGATAATGAGTGGTAAAGATAATAAGTGGCTAACGAGGAGTGTTTATGACCAACTGCAGATTTCGTAAAACCATTTTATTTGCTTGCTTGATTAACTTTCTGGACATCAACAACGTGCCATTGTTTGTTGACTACGTATCGTAATGAGGCATATCAAGGTTACAGTCTTCAGCATCCGAAATCGTAAGGCACTAGTCCCTTCAGCTCAGGTCCGTTAAGCCTGTTGTTTACGAAACTGAAACAGGCCAGCAAAAAAATTAACCAGGGAAAAATTCACTAGAAAATAAACTGTAACAGAGTCATATCTACTTCGTGCGTGCATTATGAAACGAATTAATTGTTTCTGATACAGGTGAAATACGATAAGATTTGTGTATAAGAAAGCACATTCCATGTTTTTCGTGTGCGCAACAATTAATTCAAATTATGATATATAGCATGCGACATAGTATTTGTATTGTTCAGGAGTTGCATTAATCCACTTGCTGGTGTACTTGCATCTCCATGTGACTGATGCAAGCAGTGCTGATAGCTAGAGTGGAGATCAGGAGGTAAAAGGGGGCACTTTCCCAAACAACAAGCCTACAGAATGAATGCTACATGATTGAGGATTTCCCGGTTTTCACTATTGGGGCAGAGCAATTATGCAAGGCGGGTTCGTAAATGCTACATGTCAGTCACATGTTCAGCATCGATTCACAAAGATAAAGGGCGCTTAAGGTCACACCATTGAAGCTCTTCATTTCAGGGTCAAACTTCTCAGTGTACTCGTTATATGGGATTTTTAGGGAGAGTAACAGTTTCTTTTCAGATGTGCAATTGGCCATAAGAAACTTAGCAAAAACGAGGAAGTAACTTCCATGTCATAATGATTCAAGAAAAAAGCAAGACAATAAATTAAAAGGATCGAGATACCTTTCCATTGGAAACGAGGCGAAGGGGCCATCAACAGGAATTGTTCCACAGAGATCATTGTTAGAAACATCACTGCAACCAAAAGGAAAACATGACAAACTTAGAAAACTAAAATAGACAATCTACATAGCTATTAACTTGGAATCTAAAACTTCGTTCTTTTTTCTCTACTTACAAAACTTTGAGCTCCTTGAGAGTAGTGAGCTCCCTTGGAATAGATCCTGATAGCTTGTTGTTGTTTAGTCGACTGTACCATCAATTCGACCAAGTTAAAGTCTCAAAATTGTAGTTTCTGAGTTGTGTATGTTCAATTTGCTTTAGCCAATTAAAGTGAAAATGCTTACAGGAATATGAGAGACTTCAACTTGGCAAAAGATTTAGGTATTTCTCCTTCAAACTTGTTTCCGTACATATCCATGCTAACAAGGTTTTTCAAATTACCCAACTCCTTGGGAATTTTCCCTCCTATATCATTCCTATAAAGCTCCCTGCAGGCATTCAAGAATTTCACAACCCAGTTACTTTATATAATCATATGAAAAGGAAATACAGCAGCTTATTCACCGTGCAATTAATATGATGATATAAAGTCTTAGAATGGCATGTAAGATTCCTCACTAAATGCTTCTGATGAAACAAAAGCCTGGATGAGCTCTTCGAGGTCTCACAAAAAAAAAATACCAAAGATGAAATTTTTATTTATTTCCTTCAAAGAAAAAAGAAAAATCAGAACACAAACAGGATGTAATTCAGGGTTTAACTTTCTTCTGTTTTCACAGCATGATAGGTAACAAGATGCAGTACTCGAAAATTAAAGCAAAAGGGGAGAAAAATGGCATACAGGTACTTTAGATGCTTGAGTTGTCCAAGCTCTGGTCCCAAAGTTCCAGAAATATTAGAATTACCCAAATCCCTGAAATTCAACAACGAAAAAATAGTGAGAAATAAAACTATATAATGTTTTATTACGAATTAAGAAATATAAATGATGATGAACTAAAAATTAAAATGAAAGAACGAGAGAGAGAGAGAGTTAAGAAGTTACAAGCGGGTAACATGACTGTTGGAATCACATACGACATGGAACCAGGTGCAGGGGCTGACAAGAGCTGGGTCCCAACTCTGCAACGCATTGGTTGGATCAACAAGCCTACTTCTTAAAGCATGCAAAGCATTTCCTGAAACCCCCAATATACCAACATAAGACACATGACAGCAGATTCAAAAACCAGCAAACCCAACCACATGTTAATTTTCTTGCCAGCAAAAGCAAAATCAAAAGGTACAAATTTTAAACAAAATAACTCAAACCCGAATCTTTAAACCTATCACAACACTCCCTTCTCATGCCAAAATACACAAAAAAAGAGAGGCAAAACTATGATCCTGCTAGCGCAGCAAAAAGGATGAAACTTTGAAACCCAAAAAGGAATGGAGTTGATGAGTAGCAGTACCTTCAGAGTTGGAGGAGAGGGAGGGGGAGATGGAGAGAAGAAGGGAAAGAAAAACAGATAGAAGGTAAAGATGAGCCATTTCTTGAGAGGGTTAACTATAGTGAAGAAGGATTAGTTCGAAGAAACAAGAGAACCAGAGAGGGGCGAGGGGGAGAGAGAGAGAGATGGTGGCTAATTAATAAAAAAGTGAGTCAAGTCAAATGGCATTGAGTGGAAGAAGAAGAAGAAGAAATGCTAAGAAAGTGGGTTCATTTTGGCACACTGTTTCAACCTTGAAAGAAAGACTTACTTTTTCTGCACCACACCAGAAGGTATCGCAAGTGCAAGCGCGAGAGAGAGTGGAAGAAGGGGAGGGGTGTTGGGCTTTTTGGTCATTGGCCGTGTTCAAGTCTTTTGCGCGTTCAATGTGCGGGTTCCACTACTGCCATTGATGACTTTGAAGTTTCAACTTTCAACTTTCAAGTTTCTAAGTGTTGAATTGAATGAGATATACGGCAGAGGCTCCTTAACATTTTATTCCACGTCAGACTGGCCCACAACCAGTAAGAGTTCAAACCAGGACAACGACCACGACGAAAATGATGCATTTTTATTGAATTCTACTTGGCTTGCTGAATTAATTATCTCGAATTCCAAATCGTTTAGTTTAAAATGTTTTAATTTATTTTTTAGAAATATATTAAAAAAATATCTTAAGAGTAACTTATTTTTTATATGAGCATATTAAAACAATTTTAAAAAATAAAAAATATTTTAAAGTAAAAAAATCAGCTTTTTTTTAAAAAAAAAGAGTTTGTCTAAATATCCAATTTGAATTCTTCTAATCAAATTTAATCACCTTGGTCAAACATGAGAATATAATTTGATATTGCAATTCAAATTGTGTTTTTATTTTTAAAAAACACCTTTGTATTTCTAAATTATTTTAACGTGTTAATATCAAAAATAAATTTAAAATAAAAATAAAAATATATTATTTTTTAAACAAAAAATATTTTAAAAAATAATCTCTATTATACTTCTAAACATACTAAAAAACGGTTTAGATAATTTTATTTTTAAAAAGAAAAGGCAGGATTTTATTTAAAAAATAATAATAATCATAACTTAAACATTGATCGGGTCAAGGTATGATAACCATGTTAATGATGGAAAGAAAGAAAAGTGCTGAGAAAAAAGGATTCCGTTTTCCACCGTCTTATTCTAGATATTTGATTTTTTATTAAGCATTGGCAACTCAATCAATCCATTCTATTATTATTATTAAATATTAATAGATTTATATTTCATAATTTTATATAATTATTATTTTCCGTTGAAGACAACTTATAATTGTAATACATATTAAAATGGAAGTAAAGCAAATTATAAAAATAAATAAATTATAGCTGGCCAATTAGGAGACTTTATACATGTGAAATTTTACAAGTTACCATTGCTTTTAAACTAGATGGGGTGCCGCACAAAACCTTCCGGCCGGTGAAAAACCTTGCTTGGTCAGCCTAGGCCTAATACGGAATGGGATCTGCCCGTTGAGGCCTGACCGGAACGGGCTATTTTCAGTCCATTTAAGTTACTGATCGGAAAAACCACCCCGGTTAAGTTCGTGTGGTACAATCCTAACTTGCATTCTCAGATATAAGGGTAGACGTACAATTTCTCTCTTTTGCTGGTTGAAATGAAATGGAGAGCAGCAATTCAAAAGGTTTTCTAAGAGCAATAAGAAAAACCATGTTAATATAATGAAGATATAATACAGTACAATGTGGTAATACACTCAAGAGAGAATCTCCCAGCAAGAATCTGGGATATGGCTGAAAGAATTTACACTCCCGTGGCTTGCCTTCTTGCCTCCTCTTCAGCTTTAATCCAAGCCGCCTGAAACAAGGAAGAAGAACTGTCATGAAAATCTCAACAAGACTGGGAAGAAAATAATCCCACGAATAGTATAGGATAAAAATTCTGCGAGAACTTGCCTTTTCCTTTTCAAGTTTGGAGAGATGTGGGAGAATGGAGTTTCCTAAACTTAAGCCTCCCCATGCTGCTTGCAACTCTCTCTCCCTTGCTTCTCTGCGAGAAACGGAGAGCCTAGCTGGCACTTCTTCTCCAGATTGCTGAGCAGAAACCATCTTCTCTCTTTCGAGCCTTGATTTTTGTTTAACCAGAATTTGGTCCAGACCACCTTCATTTGACTGCGTGAGCACTTTTCTGCTAATTCTTTGCAAATTCATATCTTCATGGTTTAGACTCGATGACATTTTCTCTTTCTCCAGTCTAGAGACATGCTTGACCAGAACTTTGTTCAGGCCCTCACCACCTGCAGTAGCATTTCCTCCATATTTGTTCTGGTGCCTGTAATTTCCACAGTTGCCTCCCGATGACAATTCTTTATTCAAGTCCACATTCTCCTTCTCTAGTCTGCCTTCTTCAACTGATTCATTTTTCCTTCTGTTCTTTGCTTCCTGAACCTCTTTTTCTAGTCTTGACACATGTTTTACCAGAAACTTATCCAAGCTTGGCACTTCTGGAACATCTTTTCTTTGACCATTAATTTCTCCTCCAAGGTCCTTGCCATCCATGTCAAACGTTTTTCCTGAGTTTTTTCTTATCTCTGGAACTCCCTTTTCAAGTTTTGAAGGATGTTTAATCAATATACTTCCCAGGTCAGAAATGCCATCGGATGTAGTCAAGTCACTGGCCTGTTTCTTTGAAATATTTTCAAAACTTTTTCTTGAATGCTTCTTTGCTTCTTCAATCTCCTTTTCTAACTTTGATGAATGCTTCATAAGAATACTTCCGAGATCAGGAGTGCTCTCAGACGAAGTCTTCTTATTACAATCTATATTCCCTTGATTCCCAGCCTTGAGTTCATTCCTCCTCCTATCCTTGGCTTCTTGCACCTCTCTTTCAAGTTTTGACATGTGCTTGACCAAGAACTTGCCTAGACTTGGGAGTCCCAACGGAACCTCGTTCCTTCTCATTGTTCCTGAACTAACAGAAGAAGACATTCTTCGGGGAAGGTTAAGGGCTTGACTAGAGGTATAATCAGCAGCAAACACTGGATGATGCACCTTACTGTTTTCTACTTCTGCCAAGGCAGCATTTAAACCGCATGTTGCAACGATAGTTGCCAAAGAAGAAAGTTCGTCTTCATTCAAACATCTAAGCCTCTCAAGCATCACATTCACGAGCTTGATCATATCGAACTTGTCCAAAGACAGTCTTCTCGTATATTTACTGATTCTTGTCCCAGGACTGGGAAACTTACAATCCATGTCTTTAGATATCAGTTCAAATTCTGACCCGGACTCTGATTCACACTCTGAAAATTCAGAATTACTATCATCCATACCTGGATTCTGACTGATTTTTCGCAGCAGATCTTTGAATTCTTCTTTGTTAAAAGTAGGACAGTTTGCAAGCCTGGTGAAAGCAGTTTTGACCGCTGCAGCTACTTGTTTATCTACCTCAAATACAGTTGCAAAAGATGCTGTGGCCATATGAGCAGTAGACCCCCCTACATTAACAGTAGATGTTTGAACTTGACAAGGCATCCGAGGACTATTTGGCATATCGAACATAATTACTTCCATAGCTTTTGCAGCTTTCGCAGCTTCGGCTGCATTTTTGTCCGCTTCAAGCAGAAGTTCCTCTGCTTCTTTACTCTGGATCCTGAAAATACAAACCAGGAAGCTCAGTGCAAGAATGGAAAACATCAAGATATTTTAAATCCTCTGTGCATCGAAAAGTTTACCTGGCAGCTTTTAGTATCCGACACCAAGATGCTTCCACCAGTGCAGCTTTTCGAGCCTCCACCGCTTTGTTGGCAGCCTCTCCTGCTTCAATTTTCTCTCTCAAGACTCTAGAATAATGTGGGTTTGAATCACCAAGCGCCTCATCGAGAGTCATATTCATTCCATCCAATTCCTGATTCAAGCAAATTGTGTTAAGCCGTTTGTTTGTTTTTCCCCAGGGAATAAGTGAAAATACAGTAAGCACATGACACAGCCAACCTGCAGCATTTTGATTTTCCTCTGCAAGTAGGAGTCCCCCTTCTTGCGTGGGAACCAGTTGATAGGAGAATTCTTACGGTGAGTAGGCTTCTTAATCTGGGATGTAAATTTGCTTAGAGCATTCAATGCTGATTGGCCAGTCCCTTTTGGCGATTTATTCTGCAATATTCAACAAC
This sequence comes from Salix caprea, assembly GCA_964035475.1. Taxonomy (NCBI): domain Eukaryota; kingdom Viridiplantae; phylum Streptophyta; class Magnoliopsida; order Malpighiales; family Salicaceae; genus Salix; species Salix caprea. The sequence continues at coordinate 6,774,669 of OZ037760.1, forward strand.
GTGAAATGAAAATATCACTATTAACCTCCACAAATTTATAGTATCAGAATAAGAGAACCATCCGCCATTAACTTAGAAATTGAAACTTAGTACTCGCCATTGGATCAAAGAACAAAAGTGAAAATGACACACTGCTAAGTTCCGGTGCTTTAGGTTTTTTTTTAATCAGTTGAATTTTTATCCAATAAAGAATTAAACAAATCGCAACATTCTTTGATTGATGTTAGAGTCTTTAGAATTCTAATCATTTCCAACTTTCTTTGAAACATCAAGAAAAGAAATCGAAACAACAAAAAACAAGACCAAATTCTCTTCTTCCCGGGACTTTAAGCTCTTGATTCCAGTCAAGTTAAAATTCAATACAAATTAACAAGAAAATCCAAGAACCTTAATTTTGAAAAACAACAAAAACGAAAAGGATTTACCTTCCCAATCTTAGAACCCGAAGAAACCTTCTCCCTCGAATTACATTCTTTGTTAACTGGATCAAGAGCAAAACTGTCGCTGCCGTGCTTGTCTAACATAGTGGTGAATCCCAAATCTAAGCACCCAATATCCATTGATTGCTGAATTGAACAATTAAATCTCTTGGAAATTGTAAGCTCAAAAATATAAAAAAGAATTTAATGGCCGGTCTTATGCTTATTAGTTAGGATAAATTTCGGGTTTTGAGAGATGGAATTGAAAGAAGAAAATTGTTTGTTTTTTAGGGGATGTGATTTTACGAAAAATAAATTATGCTAATGTATAACGGGTTTTTTAAAAAAGTAAATAAATAAATAAAAGTAGCCGTTGCGGCTAGGGGTTGGTGGCCTCTAACGGCTAGTGTTAATTGAATCTGGAATGAGTAATTATCTTGGTGTATCTAAATTAGCATTATTATTGTAAAAAATAAAAATAAATGGCATGATATAAATATTGGGGCCAAGTGCACTGTGCACTCTCAATGTATGAATTGTTGCCGTGATTATTTTTTTTTTCATTGACTAAATTATATATCTTCATTGTTTAATCAAATGGTACTAATTATGCTACCATTTTTATTTATGAATTTAAAATTATTTTTTGACAAAGAATTCATCTACAAGAGCTCTATTTTTAGTCTATGGTTGGAATCTCAAGTTATCAGAAACAAACGTCTTGTGAATGCAATTATCCTAAAATGAATGGTTTATTTCATGAGGTCCACCATGGTGTTCTTTAGTATTCTCGTTGTGTGAGATGGTAAATTTGAGCTTAAAAGATTTTTTGAATTTAAATTGATATTAGGTTTTTGGATGGGTTTTAGAGTTATTTGATGTCATTAATGATTTTATCAAGATTTTTAGTGCTTTCTAGATATTTTAGATAAAAAAAAATTGATTTTTTTAGCACAAAATACCCAAAACTAGTTTTTCCAACATCCCTACAGTTGCTTGAAAACATGTTTGTTTAGGAATGTGTTTTAAATTATTTTTTATAATATTTTTCCTTTAAAAATATATTAAAATATATTTTTTTATTTTACAAAAATCATTTTTAATATCTACACATCAAAATAATCTAAAAACATCAAAAATTTTAATTTAATATTAAAAAAAAACATTTTTTTTCAAAAATAATTTTTAAAAACAGTGCCAAATACTCCCTAGTTTGCAAACAATGCAAAAGAAAACAGAAAAAATCACTCGTTCTTTTAATAAAACATAAATTAAACGGCCAGGTGCGCCAGCCAAGTTCCTTTTTTTATGGGCCAGGGACACGGGTCCACCTGCGCCAGCTTTCCCTTTCTTTCACTACATTTTACACTTTGATCCATTAGCAAAATAATTTAAATTGTTTTTACTGGATACCGTTAAAATATTTTTATTTTTTAAGAGAAAATCATAGCCTTTATGTATATCAGCAAGCGTTTCTTCTTCTTTTTTCCATTTCTTTTGACATGATAACCAGAAAAAATATAGAAACATTCCCCTGTGGTAAAATAATAATGCACTGCTAAAAATCTCTGCATGATTCACTTATAAACTATACTTACGAGCGCCAGAGTACATCAAATTGCTCATATCGAGGGATGAAATTGACAGTGTTTCCACAAAGATGTTACAACGACAACAACAGATGATGGGGAATCGCTGGTTAAAAATATCTAATCATCCAGAGTCCATGTTTGATCTCTAATCCACTTTGTTGCCACCCATTTCTCCCCTTTGATGACTGGACAGCTTCCATGAAGAGATGTCTGCAAAAGTGTAGCGCACATGGGTGAGAAATCACATGCAGAAACTAGATTACCAATGGTTAAACTAGTCGTTATAGATTGAGAAATAAAAGTTTCTGTAATCCATGGCTAGTGCCCTACGACCATTCCCTCCCCCGCAGACCAACTCCTTCAGAATAAAATGAGCTGAAGAGGGGAAAATCATGTAGCGCAAATCATCCAGCTAAGGAGGGCATGCAGAATGCCAAGAACGCGTTTTGGTTCAGTTCAAGTGAGGCGGTTTTCTGCTATATTCTCTATCCTAACATAAAGAACAGTTTCAAAATCGTTCTGGGTTTGATATTATGCTTAGCATCAACATTTACCAACTTTCATATACCAATTTATTGGAAAACTATCAAGTTACATACTTAGACAAGTCAACATAACAAGAAGTAAAATGCGTAGTTGTACAAGTTCGATTATGGGGTGAATATGATCTTTAAAAAAAAATAACAATTACCCGATCAATCGTGCCATTTGGAAACAATGAGTAAAATAGAAGCCCATCACCTTGCCGAGGCTTCACTTTCAAACCAACACATTGTTTGTAATCAAAACCAGAACTTACTGCTGAGTCATTCTATAAATCGAACCAGTAGGGTGGTTATTATCAGTATGAAAATTATTCAAATCATAAAGCAGCAGAAAGACACAGAATTTGGTCAAATACCTCGAAGGGGAACACAGTTTCTCCACCTTCTTCCACATTAGACAGATACAATAAGAAAGAAGCAGCCTGCATGATAGAAAATCAATCACAAATTTATAAATTTTTGTGCAATTTTCACAGTTACAGCAAGAACTCTTGTTTTGTAAGAAAAGAGCAATCTTAGTGAACAATACAACGTACTGTAAAGTAATACCCTGTAAGCAATTGTGAACAATATAAAAAAGCTTCAAATATGATTTTGGGTATGATGCCATGCTAGAAAATGAATGCATTAGAAAGGAAAGGCATGGAAAGAAAATGAATGCATGCAAGAAAGCGATCTGATTTACTGAACCACCAATTTGGTACAGCACTCTACATGTAGTGGCGACTTGAGGGAGTGGTAAATTAAACATTCAAGATTCTATGGAGGTGCTTGTTATTTACCCTTTGGCTTGACTGTGGACCATATTCGTCTGGGTTAAACGCATCATAATGTGAATCATACTTCTGCCCGATTTCATAACGCAAGATATTAAATGCCTGCAACAGGGTGATATCCACTCAGACAAACATAGAAATGACCTGTAGAGAAAGGTTAATTATTTTCAAATTTTAAATGCAAGGAGACTTTATATCAAATACTTGATTAGCTAAGAGTTATTAGCTGAAAAAGATCAAATCATGCTCACGAGAAAATATAAGATGTTATTCTAACATCATACATCCAAAATATCAGAGATGCCAGACACGACTCTAGGTAGCATGTATAGGAGGAAAAGCTAAAACAGTCTCTCAGAGGTAACTTGTGATATCATTTGAAAATCATTCTGCTTTTCTCATATGCATCACTAACTTTGTTGAGTTATTTTAACCATTTAATCTGCTAGTAATGACCATCTAAATTGCAGCAGTTTTTTTTTACTTTAACTTTTACCAATGTGCTTGATTTAGTTATGAGAACCCCACAAGCATGATACCAGGCAACTTGTATGTGCATTGCTCATAAACCTTACAAAAAGGCAGGATAATATCTGGTTCTCTTGGAGAACAAATATTTAGAAAGTCGCTAAACAGCGCTTCATTTAAAAAAGAAATCAGAACAAAAAATCAAGTCAGCTATCCATCAGACTCTATAATCTGGAACATTAAGTTAAACAATGTCATAAAGCATTAACAGCTGTTGATTGAGTCGTATTTGAATGTAGTTATTGCCTTTAGCTTTACTAAAAGAGAGAGAAACAAGTACACACTTTGATATGGAAAGTAGTATGACAATCCTCTGAATTCCAGCCCCAGATACAAACCATGCTAAAAAAAGGACATTATAACAGCAAGAAAATACCTCTCCATGGGATAGCGGGATCATTGTAGCCTTTGCAATTTTCTTCTCGATGAAGTGCAAGGTCCCAGTTTCATCTTCCGATCCACTAACAAATGTTCCTGAACTGTTTTCATGAGTTATAATGTCAAAAATATGAAATTTCCTTTGTCTAAAAAGTTGTGAGGTAAAGTCATGGTTCATTGTACATAAAAAGGAACAGAAAATGAGATGATTACCTAGTTCTAGTTCCTTTGGTATTCTCAGCAGTTTCTCCGTTTCGCAGAGCAAGTGAAGATGGTTTTAATTTAGACTTGGCCATTTTAATTATGCTTTCACATTGTTCAGGAGTCGCAAACTTCGGAAAATGAAGTGCTCTTGGTTTCCAGCTTAATACCTGAAACCATATATAACAAGATGCACAAACAGAATAGAATTAAGCATTCCTACATCAGCAAAAAAAAATATTACAACCTATCCATCCCCTCTCTCACGGAAACATTGGTTTATGTACAAGATTGAAACTCTTTTTTCCCTTTCAATCCATCATTTTCTGTTCTATTTCGTACCCACCAACACCATCTCCAATGAGCCATAAACTTATTTGCTATCACTTCAATAACCAAAACTAAAATTAATTTCCTTTCTTGGAATTAATCAAGTTTAGTACTCGTAAATAACTTGCCCATAACTTGCCCACAGACTATTGTCCAGTGAAAATTACCACAAATCTATCTCACATCAAACTCCAATAGCCTAACTTGATTTTTAAGTCCATCTCTCCAATAAATCCCCAATCTAACACTAATCCAAAAACTTATCAAACTTGAATTACCTGAAAAGGAATGGATTCAATAGAAGCTTCCCCAGTAACCCCATGCGGCATCGTATCATGATCCCCTTCAGCTACTTCAAGCATTCTTGACCTCGGTTTAGTAACAGGTGCATCCTGCAAAACCATAATAAAACAATAATCACCCTCTAATCAGAGTAGTTAGATAAAACACAAAATCAGAGCATGCAGAGGGAGAGAGAGAGAGAGAAACGTACGTGGGAGAAGAAAATGGAACTGTAGAAGCCGGCAACAAAGAACAAAGAACAGAGAATCATTGCAGCTGGTAACCCCAGATTTCTTTTTGATCGTTTCGTTTTGATTTTCATTTACGAGTCTCGTTGTTTTTTGGGGTTGTATTCCTTCGATTTTGAAAAATGAAACAGTTTTTTTTTTGGTGGAATAATCGAAACTTGAAAGAGTTAAGTGATTTTTTGTATTTAAAATTTATTGAGGATATCGATTTAAAAAACTAAATGAGATCAGTAGCCTCCGAGACAATTAACTGTTTATTGTTACAGTGAAATTAATTTTTCCTTCTCCACGCAAATCAAAAGCCTAGCCGGTAGGGGTGTAGAATCATTTTTTTAATGTATCCAATTTCCATTGTACATTACAGCATTGGTCGAGAAAAAAACATTAATTTTCACTTGGCTTGTTACCATTAAAAATAAAAATATAATATATATATATATATATATATATATTTATTAAAACTATATTTATGTCTTTTAGGCAACTAATCATTAAACTAACACGGATAGGTTTTTTAATTTTTATTTTTTTCATGGTTAGTTCATAGTAGACATTTTTTCTCACTTTTTTGCTCTCATGGAATAGAAATTCACGCCGACCCATTCAAAAAGCAATCGCGCCCTCTGTTTTGTATTTTTATCGACTTTGATTGTCGTTATTTCAATAACTATTAGTTTTACTTCTAGTGCTTTTTTAATCTTAGTTTTTTTTTTTTTTATTTCATCCCTGAGAATTGTATCTAATTTAGTTTTTTTTATCCAATTTGATTACTGTTCTTTTTATTGTTACTTTTCGTGTTTTATCATTTTCTTAAAAAATATAATTTTTATCCTTGATAATTTTATTGTATTTATTTATTGTTATCCGAACTTTATCATTTTTTTACTGTTGTCTTCTTATCCTTTTTTATTTTGTTATTTAAAATCTTATCCCTCGGTATCTTTTTTTCTTTAGTTTTTTTAACCTAATTTGTGTTCTCATTCTTTTTATTTGTATTTTCTTATTCTTCTCTTAATTTCTCTTGCTCTTCAATTTAGTCCTTGGTTATTTTATTTCATTTAGTTTTTATATCATAATTGGCTCGCACTGTTTAGTTTTTAAATTGTTTTGTGATTTAATTTTTTTTTTATGTATGTCTTTTTATGGGGTAATTTTAGTCTCATGATCCGCGTCGGGTTTAAATTTGTTGTTTTATTATACGATTATACTTTGATTTGTTTCTCAAGAATTATTGTTCGACATCCAGGTTATCAAGCCTTGTACTTAGTTATATGTTCCACTCTTTTTTTTGGTGGAATGGCTTAATCGTATATCCAGAATAATAGATTAGTCAAGTTAATTTCAGTTATTATTTTTTTATTTTATGTTTTTTTTGTGATTTTTTTTATATTCAATTTCATCACATGACATTATATTATTGATCAAGTTAACTCAATTTCTCTTCTTTTTTTTGTCCCAATGTTTATTAATTAGATTTGGTCTTTTTTTGCTAGGTTATTCTTTTGAAAATCTAATTATTTTATCCCGATCTCGTATCATAGATTGTGGGTTAAACGAGTTAGCACAACTTTATCTATTTTTTTCTTTTGACCTTTTTTTTTGTTTTGTTTTTAGTTCCATCACTTAACATTAAATTATTGACCCTTAAGCTTTGCTATTTTTTTCTTTTTGTTTTTTGCAAGATTATAGACAACTCAAGTTTGTCAAGTTAGCCTGGATTAATGCAAATTTTTCTCTTAAATGATTTTTTTATTAAACTTCAATCTTTTTTTTTTGTCAAATCCTTCTCGTATGAATCTATGTTTTTCATGATTTCATGTTGTTGATGGTTGACTAGTCAAATTAATCCGAAATTGGTCGAGTTTTTTTCTTCAATGCTATTATTTTATATTTTTTTTATCACTTGACAACAAATTATTAGGGTTTTATCTTTTCTCTTTCTTTTTTGTTGGTTTAAACTAATCTCGTATTTTAGATTACATGTCATGGACTGATTTGATCACAGCCTTGTTATTTCTCATTTATTATAAAAATCATGACCCGTCACGCAATATAACATGTGACCATCTAGTTTAATCCATAAAAAAAAATGCAAAAGTGAGATATTATCGTCTCTTTGATAAACTTTTATTAGCATCAATTCTTATCCAAGTATCAATGTTTTTTTTTTTTTATTATCTTGCTCAACGAATTATACATGCATCGTGGGCTTGTTTTCATAATGGTTGAATTTTCTTAACACTTTTTAATTTTTCAAGTTTTCCTAATAAATATTTAATAAACAGTTAATATGGAATAAAATTATTCATATTTATTTAAATATTTATTCTTGATATCCATTTAAATATTTTATTTTAAATGTAAAAACTATACCAAGTTAATAATTCAACTTTATTAAACACATGATAAATAAATTAAAAGTGTTCTGGGATTGACTGTGTGTGTTGTTTTTGCGTTGATGGCGGGAAAAGGACTTTTTTTTCCTTTCCCGGCTTTGACGCCACGGGGAAGGATACGTGTGGGTTACTGCAGGAAATAAAAATAATTAAACAAGCAATGGGAAGTGTGACGTGACAAGGCAATAAAAAGTTAAAACCTAGTGCAAGTGAAGTTCAACGTTGGATTTTTGGTTTCTTTGAATCTGATTTGTTACTTTACTATCCAAACTAGTGTCGTCATGGCCCACGTGACCTTATTACCATGACATTTTGTCTCCAGTGTGAGAATGTAGTTTTTTTTTTAATATATATATTTTTTTTAAATTCCATCAAAACAATTTTAGAAAATAAAAAACTAATTTAAAATAAAAATATTTTAATCTGGTCTAACTTAATATTGCCCTTCCCAACTCTTGAGCTGAGACCCCCTGTTTAGATATGAGCTGTAATCAGTAATCACTTATTTACAAAATAATAATAATAATATAAATAACACGCTCTTCAAAATAAAATTGTAACTCCCAACCATTATTAGATACACGATCTCTCTCGTTATATGTTTTACAGTTTCGTTGAAATTGATTTTAAAAATATTTTTTATTAAAAGATATATTATTATTTTTTTATAAAAATTATTCTGATATCAATATAAAAATATATAAAAGCATAAAAAATAAATCAAAACAATTTTTTTTTCAAAAATATTTAAAACACATTGACAAATAGAGCCTGCCGTGCTGACCACTTCAATTACAATATAATATTAGTAGTTAAATGATTAATAAAATATATTGAGCTGATCTATTGTGAATTACCACAAAGAGTCTCAGTTGGTGACGGTGTTTGGATAGGAAAAAATAAAATCATGTAAGCAATGCTCTAAGTGGTACAAGTTTTAAAATTACTGCCTCAAAAGCTTATAATATAGGGCTATTTGGTAACGTCTATTTTATTTTAATTTTTTATATATTTTAATATGAAAAATAATTTTTAAAAAATAAAAAATAGTATTATTTAATATATTTTTAAATAAAAAACACGTGTTAATATTAAAAATAACTCACCGATTGCAGCGTAAGATATATAATTTATGTTTTTCAGGCGAACGAGCACATCCCAATCCATTACTATTTTACAATCACACCATGTCTTGTTCGACAGTTCCTTGATGCTTTCGATTTCTGGCGCGTGATAATTTCATATGCTTACTTCAAATTAAACCCAGAACAATGTTAGAGTATAATATAATTATATTCTGAAGCTTCACTTATTAGCTTAAACTTTTAGATGAGATGATTTTTTAACATGGTATTAGAGCCTTGTTGACCCAGCGATCATGAGTTCGAATCTCATCACTTCCATTCTATTTGATAAAAAAATCAAGCACAAAGTAATGAGGATCTGTGCAAGTTTCAAGTCCAAAGAGCTTTCACTTGAGACGGTGTGTTAGAGTATAATATAATCATATTATGGAGCCTCATCTATCAGCTTAAATTTTTAGGTGAGATGGTTCTTTAATAAACAAACCTTCAAATAATCAATCACCGTTCTTTAAGAAAAATTCAAACATTCCAAATTGCTAAAATAAGATCTTGAAGTTAACAATGGTTATATCACAATCACACCCACCCGATACCCATCGACCGACCCTTTATTGAAGCAACTATGAACAGTGATGGTTTTACAGCCACAGATTTGTATCTCGCACCCATATATTTATTTTTTTCTCTCCAGAGGATAATTAGTTCCCATGCATGCACTTTTGCTTTCCGAAGATGTCCACTGGCCACCCTTCACTACCAGGTGCCAAAACGAACCTATTCCTCCACTGTTTTGATAGAACATCACTAAGTGGTGCTTTAACACCGCGTTACAAAAATATTTCTAAAAAAAATTGAAATTTTTTAATTTTTATTTTAGATTAAATTTTTTTAGAATTATTAGATAATTTTGATGTACTGATGTCAAAAATAATTTTTTAAAAAAATAAAAAAACATTATTTTAATATATTTTTAAATAAAAAATACTTTTAAAATCAACCGAAATCATACTCTCAATCAGTCCATAGAATGCATGTACTTGTATTTCAACATTCCATCTGATCGAGTCGATTGTTGCGTAGCATCGCTGTTATATAAAGGACCTTGGACCTTCAAGCCTTTAACTAGCCTCGCAGCCCTGTAACATCCTCGTTATAATATAAGCTTCTGTACTATGATTTCAAAAACACAGATGCTAATGCTTAGGTAATGCTATTAGCTAGCTTCCTATGATAACTGCTTTTTATTGCCGGTTCTCCTATGATTTGTGTCGGTTAGTGAGTGGAAATGTTTTGTGTTTGCTAATCTGGCCCTGATATTGATTTGAGGTATGGCATCTCGTGCAGGAAAACCAGGCCAGCACTCCACTGCCGCCATTTTAGCAGTCCTCCTCCTCCAGCAGCGCATCACCCAGAAAAATCAAGGAGCTCAAACAAAGATAGCAGGGTGGAGGATTGGGTTCCTCATCCTCGCACGGGGATTTTTGCCCCAAAAGGCCGTGAGTGGGTGGTGGATGATGTGCCGGAGAAAGCAGCTTCGTTAAATCAGACTTACTGGCTAAGGAACGTTGATGGTGTTGAGAGACCAGACCCTGATAACCCTGATCATACACCACCCCATCATCCTTGCTTGTCTACCAATCTCTGGAAATAAATGATTAAAGTTGTCGTGTTCTTGAATGGTGGTATTGCTTGCCTACGTTGCAAGTAGATATCCTCCTAGCTAGCTAGAGTTGAAGGCTGTTAATTGAATATATTGCACAAGTCCAAGAAATTTATGCAGTCGTTTTCCTTTTCCGGAATGGTTCTGCTGTTGCTACGTACACTCATGCAATGTTCACAGTAATCAATGGATAATCCGGCAGGATACTTCACGATTACTTTTAATTATAAAATTTATTTTAAGATTGATGGCAGGAGAGCATATTTCATTGTAAGATATGCAAACACAAAAGTCTAAAACAGTTTTTGTTTACAATAATAACTCTCGTCCGTGTAAGATTTGTAGTTGAACCACAGAAACATGAGGAAAAACATAGGATGTAAACCTTTTACTTTGTAATAAAGCAATATGACACTAATGCGCAGTTCACGAACCTTATAATGAAATATGTTCTCTTGCCATCAATCTTAAAATAAAATCCACGTAATTATGAAAATTCAGAGAAATTATTAAGTATGCTGGGAATTAGACTCCCTCTCTCACAAAAACATAAGACTCCCTATGATAATTATTCATGAAAAAAAAGAGAGCATAATTCCTCAAAAATCCATTTAATAAACACCTTGACATTCATGAGAATTTACTACAACAATTAGGTGGTCAATGCACGCGGACTTATTGTCAGGGAACCATAAAAAAATATTAGGAGAGTGGAGTTGGTGGATGAAAGAAGAAGAAGAAGGAGATGCAGCAGCTAGCGACATTAAATTATTTAGAATTATTGTTGAAATTGTTTTTAAAAATATTTTTTTTTATTAAAAAATGTATTAAAATAATATATATTTTTTTATTTTTTTTAAAGTATTTTTAATATCATCGTATGAAAATAATCTAAAACCACCAAAATATTTAATTTAAAGTAAAAAATAAAAATATTTTTTTTAAAAAGGGCTTTTGATTTTTTTTAAATAATTTTTTTGATATTTTTAGATTATTTTGATGTGCTGATTAAAAATAATTTTTTAAAAATAAAATAAATTATTTTGATACATTTATATAAAAAAAAATTAAAATCAACTTCAACCATCTTTTGCATTGACTTTGATTACCCAGCCCTAATCCATAGAAAATAAAAAAAAGGATTATATTTAATTAGGAGTTAAATAAATTGGCTTGGGAGTTCAAACACGAGATGAAACATAAGGGGTGATCGATGAAAATAATTAGTTGGAGGGGTTGATTCATAAAATAGGTATACCAGTGGGGGCAAATTACAGTTCGCCTATATCACTACATTTTCCTTTATTATTATTTATACACATTTAGATACTGCCTTTTCATCTTCATCGCTACATTTTCCCCTCTTACTTTGAATCATATCGGTTTTTTTAATTTTAAATACTGTCTTTTTTTAAAACTAAAAAACACTAATTACAGATCTTGCCCCGGGCTATGATGTATGGTTTTTAGTCAGTCCTTAAACTTTTTATTCTTTTGATTTTACCGCCCAACAACAACCACGGTATAATTTTGCTAATCTGCACATGACAAACACGTCCACTATTAATTTGACTGCCAGCATTTTTACAGGCTATATATCTACCTCACTTTACATTAAAAAACTCGTCGTGGGCTGAATTAACAAAACGTAATTGTTTTCTTTCTTTCTTTTTTCTTTCCATCTATTTTTATTTGAGAGCCTATTAATATTTTTGGATGAAATTTTAAAAAATGAAATTAAGTTCATATTTGCGACACATAATATTTTTCTTACAAAAACAACGTAATATATTGATAATAAATGTTACCTGCAAAAAACATCATATTAAAAAAATTAAAAATATAAAATAATTATTTTGAAGCTTTAAAATTGGACCGTAGTACCATATATTATCTTATACAAATAAAACATTTTGAAAAAGATTTGTTTGCTACGAAGTTGACAACCTCTCTTAAAACCATTTTTGGGAAAAATATATCGTTCTCCAAGATAATTGCTCCCAGCAAGCCAAGACTTCTTACAATATAATTAGCAAGGAAAGTGTTTGAAGAAAATGAGTTAAATTTGAGAAATAAATAGTTAGTAATAAGAAAGAAAGATAAATAATATAAGTTACATCTTGGAAGCTGAATTGAAATATATACCATAGTTAAGGGACTGTTTTGAAGTTTAACCTAGCGTAGCACCCCCTAAAATTCTATTGCCAAAAATCAATTTCACATTCTTTTTATCACCTGCTTGCTGCTCCACAGTCAGTGCAATCTGCATTTCTTCGAAGCACACAAACTTCCCAGCCATCTCACTCGTCAAGAAAAACATCTGCCGCGTTTCAGCGAACCCTCCTCTTCTCTTCCTTCTGAGATCTCCCTCCAATTTTCAAACTTTCATTATTTCTTCGAAACCTCGCAAAAAATTTCACCTTTGTCTTTATCTCCATTTTTTATTTTTTTCTTTCCTTTTTATGCTGCCACTTTGGTGGCAACAAATAAACCGGATTCCTGAGTTTCGTGGTGCATGACGAGCGCATCGGAGTTGTTTTATCAAAGAAGGTCGAGAGTGAGCCGAGCCGATACCGATCAATGGCCCGAGCCTTCTGTTTCTGATCGTATTTTTTACCAAAATAACAATCGCCGCCATCACAATAAGCATAATCACCGCCATGATTTGGACGGATGTGATCCTCTTCGCAGATCTCCCCACACGCGGCACCCCAGCCATCGCTCGCCGTTTCCCTCTGTAAGCAACTTATCTTTAATTGGAATTTGAGAGCTCAAAAACTATATCTTTAATTGTTGTATTGCTTTAATGACTTGATTTAAAATTCTAATATTTATTTAGCAGTCGTAAATAATGCAATAAGCATAAACTTTTACTATAGAAAGCTAGAAAAATTCGGTAAATTTGTTTTTAAGTGGATATTTAATTTGAAGTTTTTTTTTATATATATTCTCCAGAGAATAAACTTACTGTCGATCGTCTGGATTCTTCGAAATCTGTTATGAAAATCACATATATTTAGCCAAATTAGGAAATCAATTGCATCACTGGCTTTAATTGAGGAAGAATGGGGTGATTTTAATATAAATGAGAATGTACGATTCGGTGAAAGAGCTCGCGTATAGATTGAAATTAATCCATGCTAGCTAGCATCTTTTGAAAGATTTGAGTCTGGTAGTTTCATGGTTTTTCGATGTTTTATGCTTAAGTAATCTGCTTAATGAGAAGCATTCTGCCAGATATCCATCTTAATTATAAATTGATAAAGGTGTGTATTTTGTATGTTGTTGCGCAGCACCTTGACATTGGGCCATTCCATTTGGTTTACGTGTGTGTATTCTTATCAAGTCTCAATTATGCGTACTTAATATTAAAATCAACTGGATTGATTGTTTGTGTACTCTTTCCCTGATATCTCCTTTTGTTTGTTTTGCTTGCTCGACGGTGCCTGCTTTCTCAATTGAACTTATTTTCTTCACTTGCTTGGTGAACCACAGGACATTGTTTCTTTGCAGTGTTGCAATTGTCACTTACCAACTCTCATTTTTGTCTTGATTTTGGCTTGCACAGGAACGTGCCTCATCTCGAATTGATCAAGGTACCAGTCAGTTAGTACCAAGCAACAATAACAGCGCTGAAACTCCAAGCAGCACAAGCCGACCAAGAGTGACTGTAAATGACAGACTTCCTGGAGCTGTGCTACTTGCAAGGGCAAGGCTTCTCGAAAGGTTAAGAGGAGTGTCACTTTCTGGAAACAGGTGATTTAGATACCCTGTTGAATTCCCTATATAATGCACAGAGTTATGCGCAAATCGTGGTATTTAGATCCATCACAAATTGGCAGCCATCAATTTTATTGGTGGTAACCTTTGGCATTTGTCACACCTTCATGCTGTTCCATCATGCCTTTGCTGTTAAAATCTTGATAGTTATGGCCTGCTGCTTTTGGTCCCATTTCTTATGCCACCCACTGCTATCATTACTGCTTGTCTTATTATTGCTTGGAGATGCCTGCACGATGTCTCATATGTTACCATAAGAATGTAGATCCAGGCCGTATATAGGAGAAACACAAATGACAGTTTTCTTTTGCTAATGCAAGCATACTTTGCTATCTCTGAAGCCTTGGTCATGGAATTAATCTGAGGCACGGACCTTTTTATTTTGGCTTTATTCAGGCAAAGTGGCCAGGCTTCTTTTGGCATCCTTAACAGGGAGTACATGCTTGGCGAGGAATTGAGGGTTGTTGATGCAGGGGACTGGGAAACTGACATCTCTACCAGGTTGTTTGCTGCAGGTTCTCCTCTCAATGACACGATCCTTCAAACAGAAAGACTTCACACCGTGCAGGAATCACACAAGAAGAAACCACCTGGTCTAACTCAAGATGCCCTTCACTGCTTGCAATCAGAGGTATTTAGCAGCGTAGAGAAGGGTATGGAAGGGGGTTTATCTCAGGTGTCATGGGATTGTAGTATATGTCTCGAGAGTTTCACAGAAGGAGATGAGCTTATTCGCTTGCCATGTGAGCATAGATTCCACTCTGCTTGCTTGGATCCTTGGGTCCGAACTTGTGGGGACTGCCCATATTGCCGAAGAGATGTAGTAGTGAGTAATGACCGAGAATAAAATGAACATGAAGTCCTTCCGAGAAGGTTTTGTGTTTCTTCTTCTGCGACTTTTCATACTGTAGACTTTTTGTTCAAAGTCTATATCTTGACTGAATTTCATCAATGCTGTTTCGTTGTTTGGTTTCGTGTGGTGTTCATGTCATCCTTGGTTTTGTTGTAAATTATCTTAGCCCTAGATGTGGTGTTCATGTCATCCTTGGTTTTGTTGTAAATTATCTTAGCCCTAGAATCCTTAATCCCCACTTAATATTTTCTGTCTGGAGTTTCGTCTATACCAGATGCCGAGTGATATTCCTTGATTTCAAGTTTTCAATTCGCTGCCATTTTCATTTTTCCAATATAATGTATAGTTTTTCCTTGTTATATATTAAAGGGAGATATAATCAGATGGATACAAGACCTTTTGTGAAGACTTTCATTTTTTTGTTACAAAAAGAAGAAAAGAGGGCACAAATTGGTTTACCATAACTCCTTTAGATTCAGTCTTTCAAGAATTCGACTGCAATAACTTTGTGAAGTAATTTGAATTTCTGGACTAATCGAATTTGGCCCAGCCGAAATGGATATAATTCATCATGTTACTTTTAGCGAAGGGGAATGGAGGAGAGACTTTATTGAAGCTTTGCCATGCGTTGTTATTAATTCGAGGACACAGCATAGCAATTGATGTGGGCAACAAAGATGTTCTTCGTTTCTTCTTCACTCTCTAGCCTCCTTCAATGAAAGATTATAATACAATTCATTTTTATAGTTTCCCACAAAGGAATCTAATGGCTAATGCTTTCTCACCTTTCCCTTTCGCTTTATAGGACCGGGGTTCAAAAACTCATTGCCCAAGAGGGCCGTGCCACATAGTTTAAGGCCCAATTGTACTGATCTGTTAAACCTAATTTTTATGCCAATGATTATCAAAAGCTAATGCCGGCCTTGATAATTTTAGACTCTTTTTGGCAATTCCAAGTCCTTGGTCCCCTACTCCCCCATGCAAATGCTCGATATGAAAGCACCTTAATGCCTTTAATCTTCAACTGCCACTGCCAATTTATACCAGGCAGCGCCACTGTGGCTTGATACCTTCGTTGGCATTGAAATGGCTTGCTCTTCCTTCCTCCTTGACCCACAACAGATTCACCACCCCACCCATCAACATAACCACCGCCACCGCCACCTCCAAAGAAACATCAGTTTCTTAGAAACCACCAACACATCTTCCTCAAAATCACTCCCAAATTAACCCCTGAAAATTTGACTCTCATTAGAACGTGCCTGGAATGACGATCCAAATACCACTCTCAAGCTCATTTGCCATCTTGGGTTAGCCACCATCAATGGAAAATCGAATGAGATGGACAAGAGAAGAGGAGGGTTACGAGGGAGGAGAAAGATATGTCTTGGGTTAGAATTGCAGTTCTTTTTCACCATAATGTTTCAAGATATCAATACTTGCACAATCGCATTGCAGCTTGTTTTTGCAGAATTGATCAAGTCTGATATTGAGTTCTTGAAGTCGGGCGACAGCTCTGATTTGTGAACGAATTGCAAAGACAGTTTTCACTTCTGATTCAGGTCCTGAGTACATTGATATTAAAAATGCTTACAGGGTTCGAAATCGCTTGATGAAAGAAGTTCTTGTTCCTCTTCGTAAATCCCTGTGAGTGTAAGAAGGTGTGATTCAATCACACAGAGTCCTGTTGTGTCAACCATTGCGAAGAAAATGTATTCAGGTCTTTGTACTGAGGGTTACAATGAAAGGTTTATGGTTCATGCTGATATTGCAGCAAGAAGATTGAAGAAATGGGAATTCTTGCTTCTTCATGAAATTGCAGCTTCTTTGAGGGATGGAAGTGGTGGCAAAGTTGTGGACTCTCAACGGGAGGAACTTGTTAAGTATGTACTAAAAGAAAGGAAAAATATTTGGCGATTTATGGGATATCAAGAGACATGACTAAAACACAGAAGGACATTTGTGTATCAATGGAGCTATTTATCTCAGAACTCAGTGAAGAACCCTGAGGGAAAGATGGTGAGTAATACTTATTATCCTGAGCTTTGCAAAATTGAAAGACGCAATCTTCAATCCAACTACGAGTTCATGAGGCAATTGAAGTACAGTCGAAATGTGAATATTCAGATGGTGTTTGATAAACTATTGGGATTTTCTGTTACAGAAAATATACGCCAAGAGAAGATGCCGCGAAGGATACTTTCTATGGTGACTTTGGATTTCAACAGGCATCTGCTAACAACTATTGGGGCATGTGGGGGAGTTAAAAGAGAAAGAAAAGGGTGTACAGAATTGCCAGGGATTGTGTTTTGGAATCTAAGAGGTGATTTGAGTTTCCCAGCAAGGCACTCCAACAGGGTGACAATGGTTAATGGATATTCAAACGATTCACTGTCAGCATTGCTGGAGAGAGATGTAGTTCCACTTCTAGAACATTTGGTGAGACTAGTCCACCGTGATAATGTTCAGAAATCAACCGTTTCTTTTGAGATGTATGAGAATTTACTTGTATATAATTGATTTATAAGAAAACACTCCTATTAAGGAACTTGGCTTTCAGTTGCTTTCGGAAATTGCTTTCACTTGTATATGTCCACGCTTTTTCTGCCAATCTGATCGTTGAAAATTAAGCTTGATATTCAGTTTTTTAAGAAACAAAAGAAATAGTCTATCTGCTGAGAACCAGTTGACTGGTTCAGTCGACATAGTATTTTCTCTTATCAAATTAAATTTTTTTTTGAGTAGTTTGATTCTTTGACTAGTAGACCACTTCTTTTCTTTCTTAGAAAAATCAACTGAGAAATAGTATATCCAACTAGCTCTCAACCGGTACACCAATTCTACTTCACAAAGATACTAGTTGTTAATAATGTGTAGCATAATCCTACAGTAAAATTCACGACAAGAGAACAAATTCATGAAATCAATTTGGTTTTCTTAGAATCTCCAATGAAGTTCTTCACGCTAAAAAATAAAGAGAGAAAAATGTCCTTAAAACTTATTGTCAGTGCATCTGATGCTTTGATCCTTAACCGTTTATCACATCAGATGCTCAAGTGATTGTTTGTCCTTACGTTTTTGAATAAATATTTAGAGGCCATTGAGTGTTTAATGGGTAAATAAGAGTCTTGAGCTTGCTTTCTAAAAAAAAACATGTCAATTCCTTGCCTAATTAAGAGATGAGCTGAAACCTGGACATAGAATCTTTGATTATGCCAGAGTTTGGTGTTATTTTCAAGAACTGGGGCCATCCCAGATCTTGATTTGCTTGTTAGATCAAATGGATTGGTGCTCTGACACTATGTTTTCTTTCTTGTGTCTTCTGTAAATATCACAGCAGGCATATACTTGTGTAGCAGGTATGATCCACCTAAATGTTTGATTTAAACGAATTTCTTCCATTATCCACAATTAAACAAAGTAGACACATGGACATAGAGTGAGAGTTCGAGCCTCATGCTCAGGCCTGCCATGGACCGAAGCACTTTTAAGAGTGATTATATATGACCAAGCATACAGAGAACTCTTAAGAAAACAGATAAACTGAAAATAATTAACAAATATGAAAGCTTCATCATTTTTCCAAGCAAGCTGGTACTTGTCGGTATGTTTTTTGAAGTACTAGATGACCCAGCTGATCATTTTATGTTTCTGTCAACCACCGTGAAGAAAATGTTTCTAGGGCTTTGGACTGCGGATTGCAATAAAAGGTTTAACGTTTACCTTGTGGAGTGTCAACCGAGGATGATCTCAAACGCTCGTTTTGTTGCTACGAAGATGAATCTGTCACCCACTTGTACATTCATATATAGGGTATCATACCAATGGGTCATGCCATAATCTATGGCTGACCAATTAACAAAGTGAGATTGTGCCAGAAATTGTTTCATGGGAAATTTCAGAAGAAATTGGGTAAATGTTATTCTTTGCATTTGAATCGTCCATCTGGCTTTTCAGGAACGAAATGGTGTTCTGACAGGAAAATTCAGCAGTTCAGAAACTGCTTGGAATCATTTTCCTGTGGGTAACGTGGTGTGCTAAGAGATTCCCAACGCTGTCTTTTCATCCTCAATGGGAACCAAGGACTTAAACGAGGCAGAACTTCTTGACATCCACAAGCCCTCCAATTTTTTCCTGGATTCCATGGAGAAAAAGCTGAAACTGGATTTGATACGTCTTGGATTTACTGCAAGACTTCACGCAAAGCAACTACAGGTTCTCCGCACTACTCTTACATTGCAGATTGTTCATTTGTTTAGACTGTGCATGGATTGTCACTTTCATTTCGAGCTTCTGCTCGCTTTCTGTTTTTCCTCCATCAATCAATAGTTTATTGGATATGGAACTATCTATAGTTCCTAACAGTTAAAATAATGATATAATTATATTTAGATTCTTACCGAATAACTTGAGTTTTCAATTAGAGATAGTTTTTTTTAATATAGCATTAGAGTTTAAATTATTAAACAGTCATAAATTTAAATTTCACTATTTTTTTAGCATTTACCATAGCTCTGTTGGCCGAAATTGGAATCGTAGCAGTGACTATATCATCAAGAATCCGAAAGAACTTATCAAGAAAGTTCTCGATGAGAGATGATCATTCTACAAATGCATACACACAGCAAGAGGAGAAGTTGACAGAGAAGAACTTCAAAATTCCTCTACATATATCGATGAGATTTTAAGCTCTGCAATTAGCTGGGATGAATTCAAGAATCTAAGTGTAATGGATTGATGATGTGCAAATGAATTGAACAATATGTTTGTATTAGCTCAAAATTCCTCTTCTATTCAAGTTTAAGTACTGATCAGTTGAGCACAGTTCTTTTCTCTCCTAGCTTGGCTGCCTTTTTTCTCCATCTGCAATACTGAAACTTGGGCATTTTTTTGTCTGGTTTGTATCAATCGAAAAGAATTAACCAAAAGTTTCCATTTTCTTATGAAATATATCACAAAACGAAAGGAGATTGAGAAAGGTGATGAGGGTTCCTGCCAGGGACTGCAAAAATGCGTACTGCAATGAAATATGAATAATGATCAATCAGAAGTGATTTCTGACAAATCAATCGAAGAACTACAAGGAAAAAACAAATTGGAATCTACAAGATTTGACCAAGAAAGCTAGTTTTTGTTTGGTAGAGTTTTGAAGTATTGGAAACAGGATTGATAAATATCTTCTGTTCTTATCGTGTCGTTTACCAGGTATCTGTTAATCATCTGTTCTGGTCATATGCCTTGTTTTCAAGGAAAACTGTGGAGAAAACTATGTGCTGGAAAACACTGAGTAGGAGGAACTGTATCTTAATGGAAATTCTCTGGCTACCTACCAAATTACTCATTCAAAGCCTTAACTTTCTGACCCAGCTGCTTTTCATTTACATCTGATCTCATTTTTTCCAAACAATAAAGCACAAGTACTCTCCTATGCAGTCCATATCTACCGTCGTGTGTTACATGTGACGGTTTGGAAGTTTGGCTGATGTTATTTCTAAAAATATTTTTTTGTTTAAAAATATATTAAAATGATAATTTTTTTTAATGTTTTAAAAATTATTTTGGATATCAGCACATTAAAATGATTTAAAAATATTAGTTTTATAATTTAAAAAAAAATCATATTTTATTTTTGATATGGAGAGATCAATGTTTAATATATAGTCAGATTTATGGATCGATTTGTTGATCGCGAGGACTCATGCAGTTTATACAAACAAATTTATATCAGGCTAAAAACTATATATTTAAAAATATAAAACCTTTTTTTTTTTTCTTGTGGATGAATGCTTACGAGACTGGTCTAGTTAAAAATATTTTTTGCTTCATTTCTTAATTTTAAAGTTTAAAATTTTAAATCTTGGACAAATCATCTGGTAGACGTGTCTTGTAAATTTTATTATCAATGTCAAACACGTGTTTTCTGTTTCTGTCAAGAAAACGTCTTAGCATAAAAGAATAGGTCAAATATATATATATATAAAAAGAGCCTTCCAGGAAATTTTATGCTAAACCTCATTTCAATTTCTTGGTCATCTCCAACCCTAATCCGGAGTCACCTATATCTGGGTCCGAAATGTAGGGTTTTTTTTGTATAATAATTTTTGTGGTCATAGTCTAACATTCGACGTCAAAAGTCAATAAAAACAATCATTTTCTATATTCCTATTACGACTAAACAATAAACTAAATAACCAGGAATCAAAGTTGCTAGAACAAAAAAAGAAAAAATAACCATAAAAAACATTTTAATTTTTTTGGAAAGCAACAAGAAAGTATATATATATATATATATATATATATAATAATGCAACAGATAAAGAAAGAGAGTTAACGTGGAGTGTACACTGAAAGAGAAAAAGCTTCCTGTCATTCACTCGTCGTCTTCACGCGGTATCACTTTTCTTTTGAGCGGAAAAAAACACCATATATTTATTTACACAGAAACAGAGAAACCGAATAAGGGAATTGCAAAAAAGACACCACCACAAAATTCTAGAACCAAAGAAACCAAGAACAACGAGAACGAGAGCATTCGAAGTTGTTAAAGCACATGATGTTGAGATCGTGTTACAGACCATTAGAGAGGTGTTTTGGTCGGGTAGCAGGTGGTGGTGGTGATGGGTTGATGTGGCATGCGGATTTAAAACAGCATGCTTCTGGTGATTATTCAATTGCGGTTGTTCAAGCTAATTCTAATTTAGAAGATCAAAGTCAGGTTCTTACGTCCTCCTCCGCTACTTATGTCGGTGTTTATGATGGTCATGGTGGTCCTGAAGCTTCCCGATTTGTTAATAAACATTTGTTTCCTTACATGCATAGTGAGAATTCTCTCCCCTCTCTCTCTCTCCTCTTGTATATTTTTCTTTTGTTTGTTTTGATCAGGATGTTTTGTTATTTTTTTTTGTCTTAATTAGTTGTTTTCTTGATTGTAATGATCATGGTCACGGTGATTCTCTTAAACCCTAAATTTATTTGTGGTTAAGGACTCAAGGTCCAGTCTTTGTGTGTGTTGAGTTTTAATTCTCAAACCCCATATCACAAATTATAGAAAGAAAAGAGAGTTTTAATTATTATTATTATTAATCATACTTTATCTTATTATTCATTTTGTTCTATCTTTTCTTTGGTCACCTTTCCCTTGTTTTCTATTCAATAGAATGAAACTCGATGTGAGAGGTTTAAATTTGCTTTTGTGGGTTTGGTTATGTTAGTGTCATGGTGATAAGTTGTAGAAAACTTTGAAAGTTTCAATGACAGATTGCTGGCTTTAATGAATTGGAGCTTTGTTTTTATTTTTGGGCCACTTGGAAAAGAAACTAGATAATATTTGATAAAAAAAAAAAAAAAATTGGCTGCCTAAAACGTGATAGTAATTTCGCCTCTGGACAGCAGACTTCTTCGTAATTGTGTCATTCCTTATCTAAGATGTTAGTTCTGATTGCAGAATTTGCCACAGAGCATGGGGGGTTATCAGCTGACGTGATAAGGAAGGCATTTAATGCAACCGAAGAGGAATTTTGTCATTTAGTGAAGCGATCGTTGCGAATGAAGCCGCAAATTGCTTCTGCTGGATCATGTTGTTTGGTTGGTGCGATTTCAAATGATGTGTTATATGTTGCGAACCTCGGGGACTCCAGGGCAGTTCTTGGCCGAGGAGTTGACGAGGATAAGAAACAAACGGTGGTGGCAGAAAGATTATCAACCGATCACAATGTTGCTGTTGAGGAGGTGAGAAAGGAGGTTCAGGCACTTCATCCCGATGATTCACACATTGTAGTCTATACTCGTGGAGTTTGGAGGATTAAGGGCATTATCCAGGTAAAATGGCCTGTTGCTGAGCAGCTGGTTTTCTTGCTTGTTAATTATGAGAATTTGGCTGATGGGGTATTGTTTGTTTGTGGCATAATGGAAAACCTGTCTTAAAAACACTATTATGTAGTGTAATTGGTCTGGGGATGGATCAATTCTGAGGGCATCCAGTTTTTTTTATTTCTATTTAACTTATCTGGAGACTAGAAACATCATAGTGTGGTCTTTTTGGTTGATGAGCTGAACCGTTGTGTTCATTTGTTACTTGGCTCCCTGAATTTTTGAAGCTGAGTTACTATCTCAAGGCATGTCGTAGAAGGTGGAATAAACCTTCCCTGTTCCCTTTTTCCCTTTTCAGGTATCTAGATCCATTGGTGATGTGTATCTGAAGAAACCAGAGATTAACAGGGACCCAATTTTTCAGCAGTTTGGGAACCCTATTCCTTTGAGACGGCCAGTAATGACACCAGAACCTTCCATTCTTATTAGAAAGTTGAGGCCAGAAGACTTGTTCCTGATCTTTGCTTCAGATGGCCTTTGGGAACAGTTGACCGATGAAGCAGCTGTGGAGATTGTTTTCAAAAACCCAAGAGCTGTGAGTTCCTGTCTTTGCCTTGTATGTTTCATTTACTTTTTCTTGCAACTCTTATTGATATTTAAATCTCGGACCTAATCTATACTCTGAGGGTAGGCAGTTCTGATGGGATCATTGGGAATGAAAATTGAATTTCTTTTTCATAAAACAAGCTTCATTGAACCCGTGAGAATGCGAGAATTCAGTTTCATCCACCTGTAGCATCTAAACGCACCATATTTTTGTTGAACATGGACATTCTCTGGGAAATAGGATATTCCTGACATCTGAAGTCTTAATCAGATGCATATTAGCGGCCAAACTAGATGTTCAATTGTCTGGAGTTATCTGTTCCTGTCCATATTTTGTTGCTTGCTTGACAATTCTCTGGGCTGTTTTGACACCTGCAGGGGATTGCTAAGAGATTGGTGAGAGCTGCAATTCAGGAGGCTGCAAAGAAAAGAGAGATGAGATATAATGACATAAAGAAAATAAAAAAGGGAAATCGGCGGCATTTTCATGATGATATCACTGTGATTGTCATTTATCTTCATCACCAAAAAGGTTCCTCCAATGGCAGACTGAAGAACAATGTTGCTGGCTGCACCAGTGCTCCAGTCGACATTTTCTCCCTTAATGCAGATCAGGCAGAGGTGGACTTGCTGCAAACAATTTCCTGAACAATGAAAAACCCTTTGAAGGGATATTAATGGAGAATACATTTATGTAGATGAAGTTATCAGGTGGTAGCGGGCTCTGGGAATTAGCCTTTTCCGAGTAAATATATATCTATCTATACTTGTTTCATTCTATCAATGACTGGTTAGTTTTTCAGAAATTGTAGCACCAATTTTGTGCCTTTTTTTGTCTTCCAAATTTAAGAAATTACAGGTCATCGTTGTTTTTTTTCCGGCTTGTAAAATCTGAAAGTTCCGGTAGCCAAATGGTCCATTCTTGAGATCCAAATCAAAGATTACAACTTTTGTAATGAGCAAAACGACCCCAAAACCCTGACAACTTCAAATCATGATCCATGATTACATTACCAAGTTATTGAATTTGAAAGTATATGTAACCTGGTCGTACGAGCAAAGTTGCAAAATTAGGAGAAGTCATGACTATAAAGGTATTAAATTAATATGAACAAGGCAATTAGACCTCCCAAGATTAGTGTGGGTTCGCCCTAGGCCTCGATTAGTATCTTTAATTTGGATTCAAACTCTCTTTTTTAACAAAAATAAAATCAATATAAAGAAAATACAGAGTGAGAATTTTTTGTGGGACACTTGGAAGGTTAATTACACATGACTTTTTTCGATACTTGAATTCCTCTTCTACTAATAAAATTAATCTTTTTTAAGAAAAAAAAAACAATGCAAGGAGAAATTAGACCCGGTTAGCTCATAAAGCCCATTTGTTACCGGGCTCAAAAGCGAAGACTTTCGAAACGAGCAAGGGAAATAAACTCACAATCACGGAGTAATTGAACCCGTTGAGGTCGAGCTCTTAAACTTGAAATTTCTATTCTTTTTCTTAGAATACAACTTGAAATTTCAGAAACAGGACACTCTAGACAAATGAGAATCAGTGGTAACCCTCAAACATTCGGGTAATTCAGTTGCTTCTGGTAGGCTGTAGTGCAAAATTAAAGGAGGGATGAATGCAAGTAGTTTGGTTGCAGATACAGTTTGGAAAACCATTGAATCAACCCAATCAGGTCCTCTCTTTCTATATCCCATGCTTTTTAATATTTAGTTCTAAAATCTTGTAAAACCCACCTTCTATTAAATGACGCTTAGTGTTTTTTTTTTGTGTGTGGCTAATGTAAATGGCGGCAGTGACTGAGGAGCAGCTTTCAATGTGAGTAGCATATAAAATAGTATATGATCAAGTTAGTATTGATTTTTAAAAGTGCAAATGAGTTGATTGATTTTGGGTCTTTTCTTTGTGTGTTGTTTGGGTTAAATGTAGCTTGCATTTCTTGTTTGGTAAGAATTTTGAGAGAGCAACAAAGATAGTGGATCAGAGAGGTGTCAAAAAGATCTCTGGTCAACCCAGTGGTCGTTCCATCTTTCAGGTTCAATTCTATTCTTTGCTATGCATTGTACTTTAGAGTTCAAATTTTTGCACATAGTTGTTAGAGTCTGAATCTAGATTTTAAAATGCAAAGAAAATTGGTTTAAGTTGAATTGTTTTGTGATAAAATTGCGGGGCGATAAGCTGGAACTTCAGTTTAAAATGGAATATCTGATGAGTTTGACTGTTTTGGTGTAAATTTATAATTAGGAATGTTTGAGAAACTTAGTTGGCATTAGCTTACTAAACAAAGGTTTGAGGATTAAAAGAGTGCAGTTAAGATTATCACCATTTGAGAATAGCTGTAAAATTTTAGGATTAATGATATAAGAACTGATTTGGCAAATGAGTTTGTGGTGAAATTGGTTTATGTTGAAGAAACTTGGTAGTTAGCACTGTGAACAAATTGTTAAATATGTTTCGTTTAAAAAGATAGAAGTAAAGATCAAGATTCGATCATTTAAGAACTCATTTGGTAAAATAATTTCTTGTTTGCTGGTGTGGTTAGGTCGTGGGAGAATCACGGAGAAAGGAGGAGTATCTCTGTTTTCCTGAACACTATTGTGCCTGTTATTCATTTTTTTATGACATTGTCAACAGAGGAGAACAACTTTGTGTAAGATTTCAGTTCTTTTCTTATTCATCATTTTAGCTTGTTGAAACCACTTTTCTATAATGTTTTATGATTAACTCTTTCATTTCTTGAATCTATTTCAGTGTAAGCATCAATTAGCTGCAAGACTTGCAGCAGCATCAGGAGCATTCATTGATGTTAAAGTGTCCGATGAGGAACTAGCTCTATTACTCGTCAAACTATAACATTTGGAGACAGGAGGGATCTGACTTTAAAATAGAAGAGGTATCGTACAAGAGAGTCGTAGCAAAAGTTTTAATTAATTTCATAGGCTTCTGACTTTGGAAGCAACAACCAGCAATAAAACTCCACAACTACTTCCAGGAGATGAATTTATACATCACTAATTCGGTCGAGCTTTGCAACTTACTGTACCTCAAAATCTTTCAGAATTCTATAATCAGGTCTGCTTCTCAACATGAAATGCAATTTTAGCTTTGATCCTGTACTGATGCAACTATGGCCATACTTGGAACTCTGACTCTGGTGCTGCAAATGATTGTGTACATTTCAGCCAAGATCAAACAGGCTTTAGTATAATTTAGATTTAGGAGACTCTGGCACCACATTTCAAGTTCATTTTGATCATGATTTATAGAAAGTGCCATTCCCTGTTTGCACTCATGGATTACATTATTTTTGTCATTCTTATGCTGTTATTATATTTTATGTCATTTTGATCAAGAATCTAACTTGTCTCTACGGTTTGATCTTTTGGTTATATTTGCACCTTGACTTGAAATGACGCTTAAAGTATCTTAAATGTTTGCATGCTATCAGTTGCAATCTTAAAAAGTACAACCATTGAACCTGCACTATGTTTATGCCCCACCAAATGTTGTTTTATACTTTGTAGTTGTTCTATTGCATACAATAGATATTCACATCCTTAGTCATGTTGAGTTTCTTTTTCTTTCATTCTCATGAAATATATGCAATGCACAGTGAATCTCTGCTATTTGAAAATAATGTCCAGCCCCACTTTGAAAATTGCATCAAGAGCATCACTGACCAGAGACGATTTGAATCACTGGTGTTATCCATGAAAAGTTCAATAGCAGATATGTAAACGCCTCATTTGAAATTGTCCCAAATGGATCGCTAATGCCAGTTGATTAGAATTGTGTTAGTGATTTGTTGTCTCGGTAGTTCAATGTTACATGTTCCCCAACTACGTAACCCAAATAGCTTTTTCAACATTTCAGCCTTCCTGCGGCGTGAGAAGTAAACAACAGCCACAGATGAATATTAATAATCACAGCCACAGATGAATTATTCGAGACAGAGTAACAATCATTCCTATTCTTAAACCACTTAAACACACTTATAGCCTGGTCACTTTTTTTACGAAACCCTAAACCCTTAATAATACCCAAAACATCATTACTTAACCTCTCCTTACCACCACTACTTAAACTCAACTCTTCTTGGGATAGGAAAGAATAAAAGAAGGGTCGTTTACAGAATCTAATTTGTGGGTTGATGGGTTTCGAAAGATTGAGGCTTTGCCTGAAAAGAAAGCCCTGCATAAGTGGGGCGCCATGTTGTGGTGGTGGTGAAGTGGGTGTTGTTAGTTTTAGCTGTTGGGAATGGAGAGGGAGTGAGTTTTGTTGGGGGTGGGTTTGTGAGGAGAAGAGGGAGAGCTAGTTTCTGTCATTTTTTAGAGAGAGAGGGTTGGGCGGGCTTTTGGCGGGTTTAAGGATTATAAGCTGGTTTCTTTAGTTGAGTTTGTGTGGTGTTTTGCCTTAAATAATTGATTTATAGAGTGGTGAGATTGTTTTTGAAAATATTTTTTATTTAGATATATATTAAAATGATATTTTTTTTATTTTTTAAAAATTATTTTAATATAAACACATGAAAATGATTTATATTTTACAAAAGTGATTTTCAAATGCTTTCCCAAAAACTCATACAGGAGTGTTTTTTTTGTGATATTTCAACTTGAGATTGTCAGGAAGTGTGTTTTTTAAAAGAAAATAAGAGAAAGAAATTGAAATTAAGTCTGTTAATGTTTCAATGGGCTATATTAAAAATAATTCTTTAAAAATAAAAATAATTTCTATTACATTTACTAATAAAGTCCTGATAGTTGAGATGGTAGGATCATAGGAGAGGGAGTAGTGGAGATTTGCCATGGTAGCAGACAAGAATCTATGGCGAGCATATAAAGCCACGTCAGCAAGAGTTGACTTTTGGAGGAGAGAAGAAATTGACAAAGAGCTAAACATCATTATTGAATTTTTTCGGAGGAATAGTTGCAAATTTTTAAAAAATATTATAAAAATATTTACTTGTTTA
This sequence comes from Salix caprea, assembly GCA_964035475.1. Taxonomy (NCBI): domain Eukaryota; kingdom Viridiplantae; phylum Streptophyta; class Magnoliopsida; order Malpighiales; family Salicaceae; genus Salix; species Salix caprea. The sequence goes on from OZ037760.1 coordinate 6,803,136, forward strand.
AAATTAATATTATATATTTTTACATGTAAAATAAATTAAAAATACAGTTTTAGTTTAAACAAAGTTAATATCTAAAACATATTTATATATAAAATCCAATATACATATATATATAAGAAACTATTTCACAGACTAAATTATTTTTTCTAATAAAAAACTGACTATATCAAACTTTCTACGGGTATTTCAAAGTTCAAGCATGACTATTCTAGTTCGTAATTAAGGTTACGTGCAGGCAGGGGGCGGCTTAATATGTCTGCTGCCATGATCATTTGAGATAAGTTTTTCAGTTAGATCAAAACTATCTAAAATCATACCAAGAGCCTGTTTCATGCAGCATGCACCCAATCTGAAAATATAGCCAGAACCCAACTGCATACATGATTCAACCAAAATTTGAGATTCATCAACAGAAGCATAAACTGGCAGACAGTTATAATATCATCTTGAAAATCGTACTATTTAAGGGATCCATAAGCAAAATTCTTAACAAAGCTAGTTCTGTACGCAAGTAGTACTAATTAAGACTAAAACCACATTCTGCTGAAAGCAGCCCTGCCATGGTAAAGATGACCACAAAGACTGGATCCATTATCTTGAACTTCATTTGAGGAAGTGAGGACTAATCAACCCAGCAATCTCAAGAAATCCAACCTGGTCTCTACCAGCAAATATCTTCTTCAACTTCTCATCACAAAGTATGTTCTTCTTGTTACTAGGGTCCTGCAAAAACACGGCAAGTCCAGTCAGCTCCAAATTAATGAGATAACCATATATGCGTACACACCATGGGAGTTCTATGCAATGGCTCAGAAACAGCTAGATAAACAAACACCAGATTCGTGCAAACATGAAGAGCTGGAGGAGCAGTAATACTGCATTTCAAGAAAAGAGTTAGCACCAAACTAATAGATACACCACACAACAGATAAAGGGAAGTGACCACACCAGCAGATGGACTAGCAAATGTTCTAAAGGGTGAAGTAAAACGTTAATTAAGTGAACATTGTATCCATTACTCACATACCAATCATGCTTTTTGTTTCAACCAAATTATTTAGCTGGAAGCTAAACCCTAATACTGAAGGAAGATAGCCGCTTGGAAATGACATGCCAACAGCCACTCTTCATGTTGACCCTCCAATTGTGCAAGCACTGCCTTGCATTTTTCAGGTTAGTAAAATCTAGTGCCTCTAATGAAGCCACATTCATCAAAACATACTGCATGTGGTCGTATCAAAAAAGTAGTGCATACCACATTCATGTATTACAAATTTGGAATTATTCTGAGTTGTTCTCAAACTTGAACTACGTACAAAATCATGTCTCAACCCAAATTCTATATAAAATCATATCTCGGCCCAAATTCTAGTGATGAAATCTATCACTCACATGAGAGACACCTAGTTCATACATCAACGGATTCAGCAATAATGATCAGGCCATTAAAGAATAAAAAACTACATCGAACAAACATGTCCAAGTATAACACCATTCAATTACAAGAGCAGCAAACAAACAATACCCAAAAAACCACAGTTATTCAGCAGCCTCATAACATTATCCAACCCCGCAAAAGAAACAACGCATAAAACATATTACATATTCAGAACTAAAATACAATCACCGCATAACCCACATTTTGTTTATGGCAACCCATCTCAAGCCCCCCAATATATCAGTGAAAGAAGAGGGCAGAGCATTCTTAAAAACCTCATAAAAGTAAAAATAACAACAATAATATCATCAACAACAACAGCATGACCGGGACATTTCGCTGGCACCGGCACAACCTTATCCACAAACATGACATGTCTCCTGCTAATCAATTAAATAATCAACAACATAAAAACCCATGAATAAAAAACGACCACATTTTACTGTCCTAAAACAACCTTATCCAAACGTTTAACTAAAAATTAAGCACAGGAAATGAAAGGAACCCAGGTTTTTAAAACAAAATGTCGACTTCTAATAAAAATTATACCTGAAGATTGTGCTCCTTGATATGGGCCCATATAAGCTTGAGAGCCTGAGTACGAGAGACCTCAGGAGCACCAATAAAATCTGCCATTTCAGGTGAGACTCGCTTCGGCTTCATTATGCCGCGTGGAGCACGGTTTCCAGTGGACGCCGTAGCGCAGGTAACTACAGTGCTACGCACCATGCGCGGGTTCGCGGGAGGCGCAGCCAGAAGCCTGAGAGGAAGAGTGGATGTCGGAGAAGGATACTTGAGAAGCGGCACCGTTTCGGCGGATAGGAAAGTAGAGAAAATCCCTGAAGAAATTGCCATTTGAACAAAGAAAAAAAATCGAGAATTTTGTGTTTCTGAGAGAGTTGAGGGTTTTGAATTTGCTTGCTTTTTATTTTATTTTATCCTTTTGGTGTTTTGAGAGAATGCGAAGAGAGATAAGGGTTTTTTGGGTTTTGTGTGAGTGAGAAACACAGAGTTTGTCTGATCCCGCCTTAATCATGGCGTCCTATTATTTTATCTTTTTCAAGATTTTTTAAATACTTGAATACCCCTGCCTGGATCAAGTGCTTTAAAAAACATCGTTTGGTTTTTGTAGGGTCAAAAGTGTCTTGGTGGTGATATGACAGAGACAGAGATCCACCGCTAATTTGGGCAGTTTGAGGATGGGAACGGAAGAGTTGGGTTGGGCTAAAGGAGAAATAGAAAAGGCCAATTGATAGTAGAGTTGGGTTTTTCTGTTTGGGCTTAAAGCTTTCATTCTCTGCATTGGGCTTTAGGTGACGGGGGTGTGGTTGAGGGTTTCAGCAGAGTTCAAATTCGCCACCTGCAAAGTCCATGACGCTAGTGTTCTAACATCTAAATAGTTACGTGGGTTGTATTTTTTTATATTTAGATTCTATTATTATTCAGTTAAAAAGTTTAAATATTTATAAATTATTTATTAGGTTTCATGTACCCAATTTATATTTATTTTTTGCTAATTAATACAAAATAAAAAAAGTTAATATTTATGTATATTAAATAATAAAATGATAAGTGTTATTTATTTATGCTCATAAATTATATTATATTAAAAAATATAGGTGTTTTTTTATAATATAAATATGTATTTCACGCTTGATTTGGGTGGGTTCCGAGTGGATTTCGAATCTTAAAAAAATATATTATTAATCAAAAATGTTTTTTAAATTTAATGAAATAAAAAATAGTGAATCCATTATGATATGAAAAGTGTTTCCGTGTCCCAACTCCCAACAAGAAGGCATCCCATGGTCATTAAACTTTTTAAATTAATTTAATGCAAGGATGTGAGAGCAATTGCGTTCTTCTTCAACGAGGTTTGAAACATTTGATGGCGAGAGACAGACAACAACGATGATAAAAATAGCACAATCTCTTTTTCCCACAACAGTTGTCTTGAGATGGCAATTTGTGTTGCTTCTTTTAGTTTTGACGAATTCCATCCAATCTGTGTTTGAAAATATAACTTATCTTCCCGCGTAGAGAAGCTGAAACATTCATCCAAGACCTTCAGCATCCCTGCTAACCAGCTTTCATTAAGCCAATTGATCACGAGCAAGCCAGCTTTGATTGACTGGTGAAGGCTAAATGATACTATCATCAGAAATATACGTCGCATTTTAGCCAAATTAGAGAATAATATAAATCATATTCTAGGACCTCACTTACAAACTTAAGCTTTTAGGTAAGATAGTTCCTTAATAAATTGAGCAAAAGATAAACAAACGGTGCAGCAAATTAACAATATTTTAGCACAAAAACAGCAGCTAAAAAAAGGGAAAATCTATCTCTCAGCTGATAAATATATGGTTTTCTTTCCTCTTTTTTTCTCTGGTAAAAGGGAAAGGCCTGTCCACGACGAAAGTGGAGTGCGATGCAGTCACTCCATGCATGATTAGTGTAGTTATGGTCTGACTATTTGCCCTGGTAAAACCTTAATTACTGGATTAACCACATTACTATAAAGTCAGCGTAGGATTGATTAAGAGGTAGGAAGGAGGTCAATTTAACCTCAAGAAAAAGAAACCAATGGGCCAGCAAAAGGGAGGGTAGCAAGTTACAATCATTCATATATGTTGCTGGAAATGATCGTTAAACCACCTTCACCCCCACACGTACAACAGTCCACGTTCCCTTTTACTTTACTCTCGTTTACATGGACATTGGAGCTACCTTCTGCATGATTTGTCCTCATGAACCGTACCTCGTATTTATACAGCAATGTTTCAATTCGGACCAGGAAAATCAAGATTCGAGAGTGGTCTTACTTGTTAGTTATCGTGTAAAATGCGAGGGGAAATTAATGTGTGTGTTAACCACTGAATTATCGAGGAAGTTGGGAAGGCAAATCCTTGTATTATCGGTTAGATAATAATATAACTTATATTTTGAAATTTTATTTAACAGTTTAAGGTCTTAAGTGAGACAGTTTTTTAATAATGACAATGTGATAAAAAGAAGGGTTGAAGAAGAAGCCAGTGGTTGTCGCATTGTTTAGCATAGATTGGAAGAGCTAGGTGCGGGCTTCATCAATTTCAGTTCCCATGGATGGAATGCCCAGGCAGTCGTTGCATTCTTGGCGTTGAAAATAATCAACCACCTAATTAAATTACGGCTTTCATCACTCCATACGTGGAAGAATCTTCTTCTTTTTTGCGTGGGATTTCTTTTTGTTTTTTGTTTAAATGATGTATCTTGATTGATTTTCACGTATGGATCGATCAATAATGTGAAGACTTGAAGATTCATGGAAACTTTACTCCTCGCAGTCTCAATTCATTTGAATTCAACTTAAATATTTTAATAAATTCTCAAGTTTAATATTATTTCAAATGTTAATAACTAAATTTCAAATAAAATTCAATAGTTAAAAACACTATAAAAATAAATCATATGTCAATCCTAATGATTTACAATTTCAAATAAATAATAATAATAATAATAATAACTCTTCTAATACTCTTCCAACTCTTTTTCGGCTACATAATTGACCAGAGTGTTTTCAAAATAAAAGTCAGCAAGACTCGATTTTTAACACCAAAAAAAAAAAAACTATTCGGATGATGCTATGCCAAGCATGTGCATATAGTTTTTTTTTTTCTGAAGTAAGACAATGCATGCCCATGCTTTACCGTGGCTATGGAATGCCACCACTCACCGACTCCGACGATCAATCTCGAAACAAAAAAAAAGATACGACGGAAAAGGACTACAAGTATATAATTAAACGCTTGTTGAGAAAGAAACAACAAACTCACAAGGACTTTGGCAATGGCGATGGTGATGGGTCATTAAAAACAGAACCCTTGATTAAAAGCTATCAGTAATCATAATACAGCAGATGAGTTTCTTGGGATCTTATGAAAACGAACATCTTCTTTTATCTTTAGTTCTTTATACCATGAAAAGAAAAGAAGAAAAAAAAAAGAAATCTGACGGAGGATTGGATTATAAGCAAGGTCATCTCCATTTCCTTTCCAAATTCTAACCGATCTGGCTGGGACAGGTTAGGAGTCGGGCCCCACCAGGAAGAAGATAAAGAAGAGAGTGCTGGTTACAGGCTCACAGCAACAGATGCAGCTGGAACTCGTTGGAAATTTTACTCGTTATCATCATTTTTTCTGCATAATTCGCATGTCTCCAGGCCTAATTTTATTATTCAAATTCAACAACGAACTGGCAAGGATTATTTAGCCTTCAAGTTCAATGAAGACCGCCTGTCACGGCAAGACAGCACGGCGTGGGCCACCACAAAACAGGCGGCGCTCCAATATACCAACTAAAATCTGGCAGATTATAGCCAAGCTTAAGCGTAAAATATACATCTGCCGGTGGTGCCAATCCATTGGCGATGTTATGATTAGGGGCCAGCACATATGAGGGCAGGGCCCACTGCTCATAATCCTCTTGTTGCTTCTTCAGTAATAAAGGAATGTCATTATGTCGCTCATTATTCTTGACTAGTATAGAATACCTCTCATTCCCGTAGGTGTCGACTTGGATTTGATTATTAATTCAAGAAATGCTCTGATCACCGAGTCAATTCATGTTTCCATGAACTAATTAGTGAATAAATAATGTGCTGTATTAGAAATAATCTAATATATTTAATTTATATTACTTTTTAATATTTATATGATCTTTAACTTTAGTTTTAATACAATTTTTATTATTAATATTTTTAATAATATGAGTATCCAGCTTGTATCAAACTTGATTAATCTCACAAACAATCATTGAAATTATTTACGTTCAATTATCCAGCATCTCTTAAATAATTCAAACTTGACAAGAAGTAGACTCGAGACTGGCCAGTTAAGCAAGCACACTTATACTTATAATTTACATTATTATTTTGTCCGATTAATACGGGTGTCTAGGCTAACTTGCGTATAACTCAACTAATCTCACGAGTTTTAAAGTTAACGACCATGTAAACCTCTAGTGATCATCATATTTGCAACTATTCGACTCGAATCTGTGATAACAGAAGAAGTAAACTCTTTAATCCCACCTACTAGATGATTACAATTTTTTATTATTATTAATATAAGTATTCAAACCAATTCAATATACATGTCTTATGAATCGATACGCCTGATATTGTGTGGAACTTAATTGTCGAGAAAAGCTAGAGGGACGTCGAGGTTTTATCCGGTGGAAGCTGGATTTACTTGTATTTTATTTATAGCAAGCATCGTTTAAAATTCTTCCTATTCAACGTAAACTCACCGTGTCGTCCAGCGTTTTCATGTAGTCGAGTCTTGGAGAAATCATCATGCAATTCCAGTTGGTTTTGTTGAAAATGAATTTATTTTGAGAGAATAAAGAATATTTTCCGAGTTGATTTTGTAAAATTGATCTATAAGAGCTAACTTAGAGGTGGTGATTGATAAAAAAAATAAAATTTATAGATTAAGTTGATAACTCATACATTTTACGGGGTAAATTTTAATTCAAACTTAAAAAAAAAATCTCTCGTTTGAAATGATAAAAAGCTAAAATCTAAAGATTACATCACATGCGAGTTATCTCATAGTTTTCATTTATATCTAAAAAGAAAATAAATTAACGGAGTTATTTAAAATATTTATAAAAAATCAATTTAAAAATAACAAATTGAACGGTTTTTTTAATTGTTTAGATAATTCCAGTTAATTAAAAAAAAATGCAAAAAACAATTTTGGTTTTGATTTTAGATTTTAGACTGAATTGAAGAAAAATCCATTATAAACTAAAGATTCATTAAATTAAAATCTATCAAAAATAATTTAGGTAAGAGTTTCATGAATTAAAGTAGATATATTCGGTTTTAAAAATATAAAACTAGACTGAAACAATTAGTTTTATTTTTTATATTTAGTTTATTTTTGTTCAATTTTATTTTTAAAATATCAACTTGATTGATTTTTTTTTTATTGAAACTGAATTATTTAAACCGATAATTATCTCTAATTTCGCTAGCGGTTGACAAATGCATCGCCATTTTTAAGGACAAAAGAAATCATTCCAACAAAATCATTAACAATCATGATCTTTTTTTAATCATGCTAAAGTCCGACTCTACCCTCCTGTCTTTTCACCCCCCAAAGAGGAAAATCCCCCAAGCCAACCCAGATTCATCACTAATACACAGCGAAAGAGTGGCTAGCAATTTGTTTTTTTTTCTTAAAAAAAAAACTGGCTGGCTGCTACTAACGTGTCATCCAGATCTCATATCCAAATCACATGCATTGCTGGTCCCACATCAAACAACATAATCAAACGCCTCAGATCTGTTTGGTAGCTCATTGGCCCCACCAATGCCTCTCAAAATTCCGTACCTTCTTCCTTCCCACTCTATTTATCACCCTCCCTTCCTCTCTCTATTTCCTCACTGGTCAGTAGTACTACACGCAAAGAGCAGAGGGAGAGGGATAGAGAGAAAGAAAGAGTCTCGAAACTGAACAAAAATGACGATTAAAAAAGCTGTCGTCTTTCTTTCTTTGATCTGCATTTCTGTTGCGGGTGTTTCTGGTCAAGCACCAGCAACTTCACCAACAGCAACACCAGCACCCCCCACCCCAACTTCTTCTCCACCACCAGCAGCCACTCCTCCGCCAGTTTCAGCCCCACCTCCCGTTACCCAATCTCCACCTCCAGCCACCCCTCCTCCAGTTTCAGCCCCACCACCGGCCACCCCTCCACCTGCCACCCCTCCTCCCGCAACCCCACCACCAGCAACACCTCCTCCCGCCACCCCGCCACCAGCAACCCCACCACCTGCTACCCCTCCACCAGCAACCCCACCACCGGCAACCCCTCCTCCTGCTGTTCCTCCACCAGCTCCCTTGGCAGCTCCACCAGCTCTTGTTCCAGCTCCAGCTCCCAGCAAGCCTAAGTTGAAGTCTCCAGCTCCATCCCCCTCGGCATTGAGTCCTCCAGCTCCACCAACTGGCGCTCCTGCTCCAAGTTTGGGTGCTTCCTCTCCTGGACCCTCAGGAACGGATTTGGTAAGTCCACCGATCTCTTTCTATATTCTCGTGTGATTATATTTCGTTAAACATTCATGTGATCTAGTAATTTAGTTAAACCATTAAATTTTTAACAAATATGACCCGTCATTTGCTATTTGCTATATATATAAAAAGTTTTATTAATGCACAGTTAATCTATTTTTTTTGTACCCGATTTCTAATCTCCCTGATTTTTTTACTTTCAATTAAACTGCATTGTTGAATCTTTTGTTTGAAAACTTGCTAGATGTCCTAGTACTCTAGCTTGCAGTGTTTATTTAGTTAGGATCTGGCGAAATGCAGACAAAAAACTGTGTTGTTTGCCATTGTAAGCAGGAGTGTGGCAAGTGTCATAAGCTGTCCCCCGATGCTGCCTCCCTAGTATATCGATCGGTCTTGGGCTCTGCTTGCTGGGGTTATTTTCCTGTGTGAACTTAACTAGATTCGAACTAAGAACCGTGAACCAATCACTCAGTAGTAGTTTACAGATCTGATTTAAAAGTCAATGTTTGGTCTGATTTGATTAAAAAGAGTGGGAGGATCAACGGTTTTTAATCAAGGCAAACCTTAAAAAAGAAGAGTGGATTTTTTTGCAATAACCCAGTCAGATAGTTTCACGTGACTGGATAATTTAAAGCAGGGAAATACAATAATAATAATAAAAAAAAAGTCACTGTGTGGATGGGGGGGAGTGCGAGACGCAGAATCCCAAGGACTTCTACTTGTACTGTCTTCGCAGGGAGGACCACCCTTCTTTTATGTTCAATTGCAGGGCTCTAAGAAAACATAAAATATAAATGTGTTTGGTCTCAAATAACTGTCCCAGATCGCAAGTTGGGTTGCATTTAATGGGGGTCAACTGATTTTTATTTGGGCCTTGGACCTTAGTGGGCCAACTGCGATCCATTTAATTGCACGGCCTACCAGAGGTGGGCTTTTGCTTGTGAATGTTCTAAGTTCTAACCTGTTCTCACAAAAAATTGTGTCGTTGCAGAGTGGAGTGGAGAAGATGTGGTCCATGCAGAAGATGATCGTGAGCCTGGTCTTGGGATCAGCATTCTGGTTGCTAATCTAGACAAAGTCATCTTTGTGTCTCAGTTTTTAATTTTAATTTTTTTAATATCTGCTGTTGTCTACATATATTACTGGCTGCCATTCTAGCCCCTGCACGGTGATGGGATCTTTTATTACCTGTACTTGAGCCATATAATATACATTCGGTTGGATTCTTTGGGGAGATTTTTTAGGGAAGCTTTTTGTATTCGAGGGCTCGTCTGAGGGGATTTGTTTTGTATTTGAGATTGCTGATACTTACCCCCTTCTCTCTTTTACATTTCCTTCTTCGTCATTTGCCTATGCCTCCACTATTCTTCATTTCTTTCTCCTCTAACTGTAGTATGGGCATGTATACAGGTTTTAAACCAAAAAAAAATCACTTGAGAAGGGTATTAGAGAAAATATAAATTATATTTTGAGATTTTCCTAATAGTTTAAGATTTTAAATGAAATATTTACTTACAATTAAAAGTTTGTGTTGGGGGTTGCAAGGGTGGGTGCCACCCACCCGACTCATCACTATTGTAAATATAAATGGTTCTATAAGGACGGTGAACTGCCGGCTCTGTTACCGTTGTGGAATTATAAATGGCCTGGTTACCTTGCATTTGCTTCGTCTATAAAACATCCCAACTTATTCGGCCGATGCATTCATATGCGGTCGGTAATTCTTTTTCATTGGCATCAACTGCATTTCGCCATGCCTTTAAAACCTTCAACCACATTCGCCCGTGAAAACTCCGATGCCCGTTTCTGAAGGAAAGCTCAACGAATACTATATGTGCTCCTCTCGATTTGCTGAAGAGGCTATAATTTGACAGTGAACTTCGGCATGCTGTTTTTAAGTTCAAGTTAAATCAATGTGCTCTGTAAAGGACTTTTAATTTACATAATAGATTTTGAGTTCAAGTCATAACATGTATTTTTTATAAGAATTTATAATAACCGAGATTTTATTTATAAAATACCTTTACAGGAAAGTGAAATTTCCTCGTAATCCAAAAAAAAAAATTCACTAAGTAACACTGATTAAATGAGAGGGATTTTTGTATCAAAAATTATACTCCGCTCCATCTCTCTTATATTATGGCAAGATCCGAGAATACTTTTTATGGTGATTGATTCTCATATTTTTATAAGAGAGAATAACATAATTTCCACTCTGAATAATGCATTGCCCGAATTTTCTTCGTCTTTCAATCCCATTAAATCCACACATAACTTTTTATTATTTTAGTTCTGAAAAAAATAAAAAGAATAACTATATATATATATATATATATATATATATATATATATATATATATAGAAGCACAAAATCTTTTTTAAGAAAATATTTACCATTACAAGTTTAATACAAATATTAACATTGTAATGAATATCCAATACTAATTTGTAAAATCAACTTATCCTTGATTGAGGAATGTAAACCATCATTGAAATAAATTCTTTAAAAATAAACTCCTTCTCCGTTTCTGTTTTTTCTATCTATTTTTGTAAGAAAGGCATGGAATTTTCTTATAGCACCATGATACAAAAAAATGCCTTTTCAATTAAAAAAATACACTTTAATTCAAAATGATATATTAAAAATCATAGCTATAAAATATCTGCACAAGACAGTTTCTTTTTTGGACTGGACTTAAAGCTTTAATATGGGATAGATAAACTAGGCCTACGTAGCCCAAAACGGAAAAGAGGAAGCTCCGTCTTCTCGGCGATAATACTGCGGACCATAAAACACCTCATCCTTCACTGGGGTTGGCCACCCTTCATGGTCAATGGAGCCCATCTTCATTGAAGTGGACGTCTTTAAAAGGTGTTTCAGAATATTAAATTTTGATTCAATAATCATCAAAGTACATGACATGTTTTTTTTTTATCGACTGGGATGTTTTGATTATTTATTTTTATTTAATTTTACATTTTCTTTTTTATTTCCACCTTAATTGATGAAAAATCACTCACTCGTCTTTATTTATTATTTTGATTCTCAGTAATATTTTTTAATATAAATTCAACCAATATTCGCTACTTGTTTTTAAGCTCAGTGAAATATAAACAATTACCGTAACCACACATTCAGAAATTTTTACAAATATATTTTTATTTTTCAGTGATAGAAACCTGCTAGGACAACTACCCAAGGTAGATGCATTGCAATACCCCAAAAAAAACACCTAACGTTAATTTATTACTATTTGTTTTATCTCTTACCATAAATAAAAACAATCAGGTCTTTTCTGGGTAAGAGTTTAAGATTAAAAAATTTGTTCTCTCTGTAGTTTTAAATTTGAGTATTGTGATTGCTAATATGATAACTATTTGAGATTTACACAACCATTAATTTTAAAATCCACAAAATTAGTTGAGAATTTGAGATACACGCAAGATAATCCAAATATAAATGTTAATAAAATAAAAGGACAACATGTATATTTGAATTAACTCCTTCATATAAATAAATAAATAAATAAGGAGTAGTGATTTTACTTGTGGAATGGGTAACAGTACTGAATCTCAATAAATAATCACCCGTTATTGGATACTGCTCTACTCTATCATTAATATCGAGCCATGGTGATCCATGATCTAGTGGGAAGGTTCCTTTGCCGACACCGCCTTGATAGTATTTTTTTTTTATCTGCAAGTTCCCAGCTCTTAACACCACTATACATATATTGAAGTGCGAAACATGTCAAGAAATCTAAGAACAGTTCCTGAAATTCTGGAACACATGTAGGATTTTCATCAAACCAGACATGTTGTAGATTGTCAAAGTCAAAGCGATCATGCAAGAACACCGGAGGTCTTCTCCTTCAAGAAGGTTGAAAACTTTGAAGACAGAGCTTCAGTCAACTTCAGCTCATAGCATGGTCAGCTAGGAAAGCACAAGTAAGATGGGCTAAGTTGAATTATATTTAAAATAATTAAATACCATCTCCCGTTCCCAGATTGAAGAAGCTCGTTTACCCAGACACACACGTATGAGCGCTTAAAACCAGGCAGCACGCTGCAAAATTCCTAGCTACCTGCTATACTTTAATTCCATGTCAGGCAAGAAGGGAAGTTGACGCTACGCGCCAGCAACTTCCTTGCCAACTAACTTGCTGAGAGATCTAAATCATTGTATTTGTTGAAGGGTCAAGATCGCTGTATTGACTAGACAGTAACCGGGCAAACATCAAAATCATGACCCGCCCAGGTGTAAAACTGGCAGATTAGAAACGGGTGAGAGCTATAATGTAATAAAATTCATAAAAAGTTATTGATTGTAACATTAAAACTACCTCGATAGATGGGATGATGATGATGTTTTGAGTTTGATGTGGATATACACGAGAGGATGTGCCAAATTTGATAATTACTATATAAAACAAAGCAAGCATCCATTGTTGTCGAAGTAAATAACTGACTTGACATTTCACCTGTCAATATTTAGAGAGAGAGGGAGAAAATGATGGCGAGAACGTTATGTTAGCCAGGATATCGTTCTCGTATGAGCCTCCCAAGTGCAGGCCCAGATTACATAATGGCTGGCGGAAAAAAAAACTGGTGAAAAGCATATCTGGTGAGCAATTTAAAACCCCGGGACTGTTGCAGGGCAGGTTGGTTTCAACATTTAGTGACTCGTTATGAGTGTGGTTATATTGTTTTTTTTTAATGCTTTTAATTCATAAATATATTTAAATATTGTTGTTTTTTTAAAAAAATATATTTTTAAAATTAAAAAATAAAAAAAATCTAAAAATATATCAGAAAATACATTACCATACACGGACTTATTGATTCTCGTGGCTCCCCCTGCAAGTGCAAAAAAAATAACAACCCCATCTATATGGGTGCTTCCCTCTTAAATTTTATTTGACATTATATTTTAAAAGTATTTTTATATAAAAAAAATCGTAATTGTTTTATATTAAATTAATATTTTCTGGTATTCTTATATATTTTCATATATAAATATCAAAAAAAAATTAAAAAAAATATTACTTTCAAAATCAACCCCCAATAACATTTCAAAATACTGGCGTGGTACGTACTTCGCATTTCACCCTTTCAACATTTGTCTCACTGTAATCTACCAGGAACATTTAAAAAAAAAAAATTAAAAAAAGCTTTACTCACTCGTTGTTTTTTTATTTGGTAATTTAACATTGTTTTTGATTATCGTTTGATTTAATGATTAGTTTTTTATACTTGAGTATGGGGATCTTATGATATTGTATAAATATTCTATAGCTCGGTTTTATAAAATAAAATTTATTTTTACTGATTTAAAAGAATTAGAATCCAGTGCACAAAGCTAAAGGACTAACTTGTATAATTAAGGGAATAACATGTTTTTTTGCTCATTTATTCATATTGATCCTATTTGGGTTTTGACCTCGTAGTTTGTTTTGTTTAAATGATCGTGCATGAAGTTTTCACAATGTCTAAGAAAACTCATGACATTCAGTTGATGTTTGGTTTACCAGAATAAATTTAAAAGACCATGTCTTAAACTAAAACAAATATAATAGCCAAAAATAAACAGGCAAGCCAACACGTGGAGAAACACGTGGAGCCTTCTTCAATGGCAAAAAAACAAGATAATATATGAAACCTCACATCAAGTTTTGTTCAATAAGACAACATGTTTCAATCAATGGCAAGTGATAAGACACAACGTTAGTTAAGAATTAAATTTTATAATTTTTTTATACAAATCGTTGTTATCGTTTTTTCATCAAAAAAATAGTATTTATTATCATTGATTTTCTTACTGTATAATTAAATGAAAATAACCTACTAGACATATTCAGCTATATAACACGAGTTACAAATTCTTTTTACTTTTGTAAGAATTACACTATCAACTCTTGAATACTTTTTCGACATAAAAAAAAACACCCAGCTAATGGCGTTTCGAGTGCTACCTATCGAGCCAGAAGACTGTGCAACAGTGCAAGGCATGGCGACCATCCATTAGGGCTGCTGCAATGCCCTCGAGGCACTGCCCCCTCCAATTTCTTGTTGCGGAATAGTAAATAAAATGTTTCAGTGCGTGTAGTCCAGTTCCAGTTACAGAAAATAAATAAAATTTAACTAAGGAAACGGAAACAGGAAGTGATGGAAGACAAAACCATCAATTAGAAACCAGACAGGGACATACACCATGAAGGGGACGAACTGAACCTTCCCACAGCATGTGTAAACGTATCGAGGTTATTTCCCGTGATATATATATATATATATATATAAATAATATCCAAATGACAGATAAAAAATACTGACACGGGTCTGAGTAGCCAGCATGGCTGAGCCTATCACAAAAGAGCCCAAACAAGCAGACCTGAGGAAGGCCGGCACAGCAGGGATCGTCTGCCGCTTTTTTTTCTGAAAAAAAGAAAGACACGTCATCATGAAACATGATATTATTCCCAACAGAAATCGAACCTCCCATCTTCAACTAAGACGCCAATAAACTGAATTACAGCGGCAACAAAAAAAGTAATATAAAGAAAAACTTACACGCTTCGGTTTTATATATACAGTTAGATCGAGCGAGTTAAGGATGTGAAGAGACAGACAATGCCTGCAAAGGCAGATGGGGGGGGATGAGGCACGACAAGACAAAAGCAGTTTGGGGAGAGAAAGCAAAAGAAGGGGGAGAAATCACATGGGGTTTTGGAGACTTTTTACCCCGTGCCTTGCTGTAATGACATGTTTCATGCACAGTTTCGCCTCAAACGATGCAAGCCCGCATCCACCTTAAGCATATGCCAGTGGGTTTGGATTCAAGGGTCAAATTCTCTTAATTAATACACACCCTTTTTAAAAAAATAGAAGACCCCACCAGGAAGTAGTGTACAAAGAGGTGGGGATGGAATAATGCTGCTGAGCTTTCCAACGTCACCACTGGATGCTGTCAACCATTGTGAAAAGAGAAACGAGGGCACTAAAACATCTTGTCAACCGGAGGAATCAAGATACTCAAAACAGCAGCAGCCAGAAAAGAATCAGGTCCAAAAATATATAAAGGCTTGTCCATTGCAGGATGGATCAGATTAAAAAGCTCTAAACGTTGGAGGTAAAAATGTTTAATTTCACGCGGTCCCAAAAACTTGAGATGAAGGAATTGATGCTGAACTCTAAATTCTTAAGCATAAAGCATTCGATAGGTGATCAACAAAAATCAGTGTTTACATCCTTTTCAACGGCACTGGAAAAGGGCCGCAAAAAAACAGAGACATAATGGTAAATGAATTGGTTGGTCTCTCTGGCATGCATTCAGCAGATACAAAAACTTCCATTTCCTTCAAAACCAAGAACCTTCAATATGAAGCAAACAACCACACCAAGAGTAACAAGCCCACAAACAGAAGTGAACAAGCTAGATGTTAGCGTTGAACTCATGTTAGCCAGAAGTAGTTTTCCTTTCCACTGCCACTGCTATATGCACTCAAGATAGGATTAGTTGATGTATAGAGTGTTAATGTTCTGCTATTTTAGAGTTTCACCACCTTCCTCCAGGCATGGAAGGTAAACTAAAATCAAAACCTCCATTTGCTCTATCCCTAATTGGAAAACCGAGCTCCAACTCCATCGCTGGATTCTGCATTGAGAGTATAAAGACTCGTCTAAGCCCCAGTTTGAGCTAGTGAATGATTATGCTCTATTTTACAGATTAACACAGGTAGATCCCAAAGTCCCAAAAATGACTCGAACCCCTACTTCGTAATTCCTAACCCGTTAGTCGATTGTAGCTAGCTACCAGTATAAACAATTGTAGCGATGCAATCCCCTACCCTGGATTAGACCTCCGCCTTCCATGCCATGTTATCTGCACAGCTATCATCTGAATTATCTAGTGCCGCGACTTTCGCCTGGAGTGCTACTAGTGCCATTGCACTCTTTCCCCTTTCATCATGAGGTAGCTCACAAGCTTCATTAAAGGACCCTGATTTTAAATCTGCTGGGGGGATAAAACAGTCTACTGAAAGGCCAGGGACGTTGAATGCAACCTCTTCAATAGTCCAAGCTTCCTCCATCTTTGTCTTGGTATGGCTCATTGCTACCTCCCCAAACCTATAAAGAGTCACCGCTGAGCGACCTGAGTGGGCAATCATGATCCCTTCAACCGGCCTGTAATCATCAAGGAATGAATTGATCGTCGTTTCCCAGTAAACTGCATCTCCACCAATGGATTGGATGCGGGTCAGATGCGAATCCTCCATATGAACAAGAAGTCCAGTCTTTTGGCTGAAGTAGCCAAACAAAACATGCCTTATGATCTCGCCCGGGCCTTCACTGCGAGCCTTCAGAGTCTGTGGATCAGCCAATACCTTTAGTATAAAGCAGTCCTCACCATTTATATTTTTCTCTCCTATGCACCTTGCATCAGCAAACATACTAGCTGTGGCTCTTGGATCAAGACCCTGAAATGACATAAACAAGTCCACAGATGAGTCAATTACTAGCACAACTATAAATGTCCAAAGCACAACTTGCAAGAGGAAGTAGCATAAAAAACTTCACCTGGAGCGCTCTACGCAATGGTCTAACAGGACCTTTGGCAGTATGTGCACCAAGCCAAGGTGTGTGCCTCCAGATAAGTTTGCCATTGCAGCCAGCACGGACCTTGTCACCCCCAACAGCAAGCTCGACATACCACATATCAGGATTCATCTGCCAAAGCACAAACCCACCTGACTCGACAGCTCTAGCACCATTGCGGTTCTTCACCACCCTTGTAGGTGTTTCAGACTCCGAAACTATCATCCTTAGCTTTCCCATGGCATAAGAATTTCGAATTGAGGTCTGCACCTGCTGCCCACCAGACGCTGCCATGTACTGCTGCAATATGTATTGAGCAGAGGAAGTTTCCTGCAGCAATACAATCCCACAGACGACAAATTATTAAGAGCGGCTCTTTTCTATTTTTTTTTAAATGGAGAAAATTCCACCAAGTTATAGAGCAGAGATATGAAGTCGTATACAAATTTGGAGAAAATACGAACATCAACACTGCCAGTTAGCAACAAACTATTTCACACTATGATGCAAACATCAATTTTAACTAACGTGGAAAAAGAAAATACTTGCAGCATCACATTTTTTCAATAATGCGAGCAGCAAAACAACAATTTGCACTCATGATCTTATTTGGAGTTCAACCAGAAAAATATGCAAAAAAACATGTAACATAACATCATGAGCTTTTAATTCTGTGCCTTTTCAGTTGTTTTCTCAGCAACCAAACAAAAGATTAACCCAAAAAAAGCAAATAAAAAAAAAACCCAACAAAAAAAAAGATTCCGTGGATTTAGCAATCCACTAATACAATAACTCTCAAGTATCCAGTAGCTCACTTAACAAAACCATTACATTCACAAAATAAATAAATCATTAGCCTATATATAAACACCTCAAAACTATTTTTCTCCATTTTTAAAAGGTAAACAATAAAACCCAAAAAGAAAAGGAAACCCACATAGCTACTAATCTTACTTAGCCAATGTCCAATCCCAACTATACTCGGTAGTTAGTAGTTTCACTTAACCTTCTCCACAAAACAAACAGTGTTCGTAATTAATAAACTGGAAAAAAATATCCATCTTTAATTTGGTAAAACCTTCACCACCTCCACCCCAAAAAAAGAAAAACACTCACAAATCACACACACATAACAAAAAACCCTTTTAATAAAGAAAAATGGAGGGAGAGGGAGAGGGAGAGAGTTTACAATGGGGGTGTCTTTAATGCTAAGGTGAGGCAAAGGGTCTAAAGTGCTAACATGCACCGGAGCCAATGGTGCACCCATAACACCAAGCAATAACCTCAGATCAGACCTCTTATAAGCCAAACTAGTAACCGATGGAGTCCTAGATAACTGCCCTTTCATCCACTGACCCAGACCCGGCCCAAACCCGGCCTGTTTATGATCACCTACCCCTCCATCCGGATCCGGGCCCTCTATTAGTGGAGATAACGTTTCCCCGACCATTGGCCTTGAGCTCCTCGATTTCCCAATCAGCGGTTCTGGTTGTGCGGCGTAGGAGGAAGTGTCCTTGCTGTTTTTTTTTCTGTAGAGCAGACCCGACATTGGCGAAGCAGTAATGGCCGGGCTGTTTGAGCGAGAACGAGAAGGGGAGAGTCCGCGGACTATTTCTTCTTTAAGTGCTGAGAAAAAACCTTGCCTTTTCTCCATTTATAGGGGTAAAATTGAAGGGGGGGAGAAGAAACAATGGAGAGAAGAGTGACTGGTAATGAAGGAGAAGAGGAGGAGGAGGTGATTTTTTTTTTTTTGGTTCTGTTAGAGATTCGTTAGGGGAGTTTGTTGAGAGAAATAAGTTTTTTTCATGGGAGAAATGAAAGGAATGTTTTGTATGGTGTGTGAGTGGCGGAGAGATTGGTGGGAAAACAGTTCGGGGATGGACGGAGGTGAAGGGACAGTGTGAGTGTAACGGTGTGTTTTGGGAGGAAGTGAAAAAGGTTGTGCTTTATAGAGCGGGTTGTGTGGGTGGGTGCTGGGTAGAGGCCAAATTGGTCTATTCATCGTTTCTGCTGCCTCTGCCCAACCACATTCTAACGAGACCTTTCTTCGTGTTAAATAATAAAGCAGATAGAGAGTATAACAGTATTTGCAGCAGTTTTTTCTATAATATCGAAAAGCGGAATTTATGGAAACAGTTGTTTTTCCAGGCTCTTACCATGAACAATGAATGCACACCTTAAAATCATAACTTGCCGTGCAAATTGCAATTTCCTTGGCATCACTGCCTGGGGGACAATATTTGCAGCACGTTAAGACCTCTCAAGGTCAAAAACACTGTAATTACAGGGGGATTTTAAAAATATTTAATTTTTTTTTGTCCATGTATTCTCTTGTCAATGAACTATTTTAACCCTTCATGTAAAAAATAAAAAATATTAGAAATGTTTATTTTCCTAGAAAAAAAAAATTGTATCGGTATTTCCATGTTGAAAGTTGCTTGTTCGAAAAAATTATCTTTTGCCACAAATATTTGTTTGTGTGGACTATCCTGTCATGAGCCCTTGACACCCTTGTATAGGCTAAAACGCATCGTTTCCTGTCATCTTTTTCTCAAGAAAAAACATTTTCATCCTCTTCTATAATTTTTAAATTCGGCCATGATTATCCAACGATATTCAGTAATCAAACGTTATGAATCATTGGGATTTAATACAACTCATGATTATTTAACTTATAGCAAACCTTGCTAGTATTATTATTCAATAAAAAATCCAGTTACATCAAAGAGGAATAAAAAAAAATGTCTTATTCATTTGCATCTCAAGATACCTTGTTCCATGGAATTGTTTTCACAAGTAACAAGTGTCCATTTCTTGAAAATAAACTAATTTTATTCATTTTTGTGCCCAGTTACTAAAAAAAACCATTACAATTCTTTACATATATATATATATATATATATATACTTTAAAAATAACTTTTTATATTCACTGTTATTAGGATTTTATATATATATATATATATATATATATATATATATATAAAATCCTAATAACAGTGAATATAAAAAGTTATTTTTAAATAGAATAAATAAAAACTAGAGAAGAAACAAAGTTGACTACTTCTGCATCAATACTTGTGTGTGCAAATAGGAAGATTTTTTGGTCTAAACACTATTTTTTAAATAAATAAATCTTTCATCAATGCAGGTAATTAGTGCCTTAAGTTACACGCTGTCACCGGCGAATCGTCTGCGGTTGATGATGTCATTTGCCAGATGTTTATCCATGTCAGCATGTTTATGCGGACCAGCAAGTTTACTTTGATATGCTGACACGGACTTGCCAGGTTAGAAGGATATAGCGATGGCTTGAACTAGTCTCTAGGAAATTTCCAGTCTTGGATTTTCGCGGGGAAAAAAAGAGGAGAGGTATTGACAAGTGTTCGAGTATGATTGGTTAATGGTTGCTATTTTTTTTCCTGGAATAGAAATGTCTATACTTCACAATTTACGGGAATTTACGCTGACCAGAAATTAATTCAGCGATCACTAATTGACTGTGAGGAATTTGAAGTGCCCATTCACTAACTAATCTGTTTTAAGGAATAGGTTTTTTTAAATTGTTTTTTATTTATAAATATATTTAAATAATTTTTTTATTTTTTTAAAAAATATTTTTGATATTAACATATCAAAATTATTTTAAAATACCAAAAAAATCTTATTTTAAAATAATATATTTTTATTTTTTTCAAATGCATTTTTGAAATACAATATCAAACAAACAATGAATTACTTAAGGTCTACTTATGAGTGTTACTGAGGTTACTTTTTTAAAAAAATTGTCCAAAAATATATTAAAATAATATTTTTTATTTAAAAAAAAATATTTTTAATATCTTTATATCAAAATGATATTAAAAACAACTATTTTGAAAAAATACTTTATAAATTTACAGTTCCACTAAATACACACTTATAGTAATTGTTTATTATATGCCATGAAATTGTTAGCATTCATGCATAAACAACACAACATTTGTTATACCAATTTTGTGCATAAACTACAAGGGATTCACAATATGGTTAAAGATTTTCTCTTGAATGCAAGGAAATTCTATCTTTTAAAGAATATATTTTATAGATTCAAATGAACAAGTAAAACTCTGGTTATCCTATATTTTTACCAGAGATGATTTGAACATATATACAAAAACAATTAGCAATACATCTAGCAACGAAAATGACCATTTTATTTTCCAAAACACAACGAAAACAAGGCTGTTATATTTCAAGGGAAACAAATGCACCTTGCTAGCTACTCAATAGCTAAATCCAAGGTTTATTTACTAGAATAACCAAATATATTTTTTTGACTTGTAAATTCAGTTATAAGATATTACTAATGACTGTTTTTTTTCTGACAATAGATTAATATAAGATTCTTATATTGATCCTTAAAAAAAACCAAGATTTAATCATTAAGTGTTTATTTGACAATGCATTTAAAAAAAAAATGAAAAAAATATTTTTTTAATTTTATTTTGAATTAATTTCTTCTTTTTTTCACATCATTTTAATCTTTTAATATTAAAAATAATTTTTAAAAAATTATTTCAATGTATTTTTATATAAAAAAAAAACACTTGAAAAATAACTTATTTAAATTAGTTTTAATATTTCCTTAAAATAAAAATATTATTTCAGCAGACATTGTAGACAGACGAAAATAAAACACGATAAAGTAACAACAATATACTCAAGTTGTTAAACTTGTTTTTTTGACACAATATGGAAATGTCATATGAACTCGTACCGTAAAATTATAAAACTGTAAGTAAAATATTTCTGTATAAAAATTATAAAATCACAAATAAAATTGATTTTATAAAAAAAATCATAAAATTATAAATAAAATATTTCTGTATACAATACAATACATTATAATTATAACCATAAAATTCACGCCAGAATCCTTCCCAAAATCTAGTTCTTCATAAAACTACAAGAAAAAAATGCAAATACCAGCAGCTCAGTGAAGAGCGCACAATTTGAACTTGTAAATCAAGGGAAAGGTGCATTCACTACTCCTACAAACACGGTAATTTAGCAAGTCTAGTAAATTCATTTCTCGGTCATTATGATAACAGAAAGAGCAAAAGAAAAAAAAAACTGCACCCGTGACTAACAAAATTCTTGCATGAGGAATTTATCAAGAAACTATAAATATTTCTTCGGTCCAGAGTTGGCAGAGTAGCCCTCCCTATCCTTGAGGACTCGCCAATTCAATTCATATGCCAATTGTTTCTAAATTGCACACCAAAAGAATTCAATTACGCACATAATTTCACATGGTCTCATTCAATACCCTTTACAACGTAAAAAACATGGAAACAACATCAGTCAACTAGCACTTAGTCCATTTCATATTTACATTACATTACATTATGTAATGATTTTTACATTGTAGAATAATGTAAAAAAAGAGATGATTATAGTCGAGTTGTGGTGTATACATGAAAGCTCGATGATCGTCTCTCAATCAATGCATGATTTTGTAAAGATGTTTGAAACAAATCAATCCCTAGAAATGCCTCCTAATCCCTCGCAACAAATGCCAAGAGATGATGATAGCGCTAATCAATCAGATTAATTCTTTCTACCATATGTCGTTAATACAAATATAGTTGTTTGTTCATAGATTTTGATAATACCCAAAACTCAGCGACCAAATCGAGCCACCAGAAAACTCGAACATCATAATACCCAAAAAATCTAGTAATCTGACAAGAAAGAGGGTAGAGTTCATGAAATCTAGCCACCAAATCGAGAATTGCAAATTGCAGAAGTTAAACAATTAGAAAACTAACTCTCAACAAGTGTTGTTGCCGCCTTGCCATACACCAAATCTTAGAAAGGCCGACGAGACTGACGACGGTGATGACCGACGAGCTTGCTAGGACCAACAATTTTGCACTGAAAAGAGGAAAATAAGGGCAAAAGGTAAGGAAGGAGAGGATGACAGTCGAGAGTCTAAATGAGAAGAGAACTTCGCAAAATTAATTAACGTGCGCAATGCACGCGCACAGTAAACAGACATAGATTATAAAATCGGACTGATCTAGTCTGATAGTCTGATTTTATGATCCTACCTGATTTTACTGAATTTGATCGATTTTAGTGAATTTCAATTTCTTAATCCAATTTTATCAGTTTTATAGTTTTGACGTGTAAAATAATACAATTTTACGAGTTAAAACTCGAGTTTGACAACCTTAATCATAATCAATATGAAGGTATGCATGGTGATAGGTGGTGGAAATCAAGCGAGAGTAGGAGGAGATTCACACTCGAGATAGTGTTTTATATTTTGCTCCGTGGGACGCTGAGAGAATCCATTCGAGATGATACTACCGTCTCTGACAAAAATATATAATATCGTCGAAAAATTAGTTATAAATCTCATTTTTTATTTTTTTCTTACAAAGAAGAGACTCGAACACAAAAATTCCAGGGAGAGAATTTTACTGCAGTTGAGTTATGTGCTCATCAGCAATAATTTAACACGAGATCATGCATTTTTTCTAGCTCTGCAATAATTTTTGAATACTGAAGTTTCAAGAACAAATCAAATCGCTGTTCGATGGAGTGGAGCGCCTGAAACTGCTTTAAGGCTATGGTAAGTAAATTCATAGATTGTAAGTTTTATTTAGGTTGTTTTAAATTATTTTTGATAACATAATATAAAAATAATCTAAAAATATAAAAAAATTTAATTTAAAATAAAAAAATAAACAATTTTTTTTCAAAACGTTTTTAAAAACTAAATCATGAACGTGAAAGGCCATGAACCAGGTGCGCCATTTGGTAAAGCAGTCGATCTGTAAAACTAATTCCAGACCTCGCTCTGACCATCATTGACAGTTCATTAAGCCAGGGGCTCTGTGTGGTTACCCATGATAGTTAGCACGTGTGACACGTTGGGGCCACTCGTGATACATGTCCTTTTGCCTGATAAATACATTCCAGAATATAAATAAAACAGGTATTAGAGCATCCAAGTAGAGTGATCACGAAGTCTCTGTTAGACAAATTCTTTCCTCTTTTTTAGACTTCTAGCTGTAAAATATCTCGTTGCAATTGCCACATGTCAAAGCTAAATTCACATTTTTTAATTGATAAATGTAAATATTTTTGCATCCTTATCTAAGGTTTAAATAATAAAAAAGACTGCATTAATAATATTTTGAAAATGATTAACTCTAAAACGTAAAAATCAAAGGGCTAAAAAAATTGAACAGAGGAAAAATCTAATTCCAAACAGAAAAGGAAGCCGACTATCTAAAAAGCTTATAATAAATTTAATTACCACGTCCCGATATATGAGAGGTTTTTAATTCAAATTTGGTTCTCACGTCCTTCGCTCCTCGTACCATTCGGTCTTTTCAAATCTCATAGTTAAATCTCTGTAATTCTAATCGACGATTTTCATTTCCTTAACTTTCTTACCAAGGATACCGGAAGGTGGTGGTTTTCTAATAGAATCACATAAAATTATATCAATTTAGTATATATTGATGTATTTTTTAATAAAAAAATATTTTTAAAAATATTCACAGACAGACATTAATTATTAAAAAATATTTTTAAAAATATTCACAAACAGACATTAAAATTGGAGTGGTTGGACAAAAAAAAACACGATAGCCTGTGGTTGCTTTTCGATCCAACTTAATTTAGCGACGTTAAATATCCAAGTACAGTCTACCGAGGAGAGATCGCTCTGAACACGTTACACTTACCAGGTGTGGTCTAAATTAAATGTGACCACCTATGACTCTTGAGCTCCGTGGTTAAATTTAACAGGCAGGAAGTATCCTATAACTCCATCAGTGTAATTATTAAATAAAATTGTATAAATGTAAAAAGATCTGCGTTTGATCTGTAAGAAGATCCTATAATTTAATTTTGACATAAATACAATAATGATCCAGGCTTGAATATTTTAACGAGCTCAGGTGATTGGACCGGTACAGTACCGGCGCTGTCCTGGATTAGAGAAATCAACACTTGATTCACACGAGACAATTGGCCATGTGAAAATGTTAAAGTTCCCGCGTCAGAGGGCCCAAAGAAACGCGTTAAATTAACTTTAGTTTTTTCCCTTGTGGTTGCATACAGCTGATAAAATCCTTCCAATTTTTTTTATAAATATTTTTTTTTTATTTGTTTTCAAGAATGGTCTATCCACCCTAACGTAAGACGAACATGAGCAGTCCAATTTGCCAAGACAGCTAGAGCATATATATAGTTATGTAGAAATTTCTATATGAAATACCAGAAAATTGCCTGCCAATGAGGGTGCGGAGATAATTGCCCATTGAAAAACCCAATATGCAGTCGCGTGTTCCACCTCATTTCTACTGTTAGTCTACTCCTGTCTGTTCTTTTGTGAGCGTGGCCTGTGTGTTTTGAATGTGAATAGAAAATCAAAGAGGAGGTTCAGGACCAAACCAGACGGCTACATTATTGTTCTGGCACAACTCCATTCTCGTGATGATTGAGGATTGACCACCAATATTTAAGTTGGGTGGTATTTTTTTAATATATATAATTGAAACCCACTTTTGAAATATTAAATATTGGTGGTATTTTTTTAATATATATAATTGAAACCCACATCCTGTATTTGTAGTTACGGTTAAAATTGTTTTTTAAAATAATTTTTATTTTAAAAAATATGAAAATAATATATTTTTTATTTTTTAAAAAATATTTTTAATATCACAGCATCAAAATTATCTAAAAATACTAATTTTTTTAAATTTAAATTAAAAAATAAAAATATTTTAAAAAAAAAAAACGTTTTTGAAACAAGAAAGATATAGAGCTAAATGTCAAATACAGATGTTAACTTTTAAAAAAATAAACAAGACAACAATTACCACAGTACTATATACAACATTAAAGGAAACGAGGAGGTGCCCTGCACCTTACCTAACGAAGAAGTTCAGAACTAACTAAGAACCCCATTTGTTGGACAAATTATAAAAGCTTTCCTCAGGATGAGAGCCTAGGATAATTAAGGTTTCGGAGTGAACGAGGAGGCAGCCGCCGATAGAAGAAGAAAAAAACGATTTTGAGCTCGTTTGGTACTGCGGTCAAATTGTTTTTTTTGCTGAAATTCATTTTTTTTTTATTTTAAATGAATATATTTTGTTGTTTTTAGATCATTTTGATGTGTTGATGTCAAAAATGATTTTTAAAAATAAAAAAAATATTATTTTGATGTATTTTCAGCACAAAAAACACTTTGAAAAGCTACCGCAACCGCTCTCCCAAACAGGTCCTTTCAATCAGGGTTCTGTAGTTTTTTTTTTACCGTGACTCATGCTCTTCAAAGAATAAATACGGTTTTGACCCGCAATATCTGTATAGTACTCAATTGATTTACATCCAACCCGTATTGGAATATCTGCAATATTTACAATTTTCGGATTAGATCATATCAAATTAATACAATAGATAGTGTTTCACATTACAGTGGATGATATTTAATAAATATAAATTTAATTAAAAACACATTAAATTAAGTTTTTGTTTTTGTTTTTATTTTTAATACTATCACGTTAAAATTAATTTTAGTATTTCTTTGAAAAAAACAGTTTATAAACTACTTTATAAAACGAAGCAAATGAAAAAAAAATCCAAAATTAAACTCACTGATGAGCGATTACTCAAATTATGTACAGGTCCCATGGTAATAAAATAGAAATTCTCGATCAACACTTTTGAGATAGATTCCAGTACTGCTGTTACAATAGGGCTTTGTCGTGTAATAAATAAATAAATAAATAAAAAGCAAGGTTTAATACGCGATCATCAAGCACTTTTATTCGCTAGAGCTACAAAAACAACATGCAATGACATGTGCACCTGGCTTGTTTTTATACGGTATTTTTCAAGATCCACATTGATGAATCTTACATCACAAAATCTCCGTGATAGGATTGTGTTTCTGCAAGTGTGGTGGCATCTCACGTGGCTGCTACCTCGGATATGTTTTTCGATACTGACGGGTTTGATAAAAACCCTTTAAAAATTAATTATCTTTTTTAAAGCTGGTAAAGAGTTGAGACGATGTAAATGTGGACTGTGTCTAATGTAAAACAAGTATTTGTTGAGTCTGCCAAGGAGAAGGTGAGCGGTCGGTCCACCAAGCAGGGTCGCCCTTTCCGCGGCCGAGATGACACAATATTGTCTTGTTTTTGTTAAGGCTGTCTTAACACCTCGTTTCTACAGAGGATCTCAAATATAATCCCACGTCGTTTTATAATTGCTCTCACGTATTGACGTCCTTGGTCCTGGAATTCTCGTACCTGCGAGCCCCATCATTCATGCAAAGATATCTTAAACTAGGGTGTACGTTTAGATCCACCTCACTATAGTCTCCAATTTTTAATATCACCACCAGTACTGTTTCATCAATCTATATCGAGTGGGGTATTCTATTTACAGGCTGAATAATAATTGGTCCGGTGGGCCATTTCCAATTTATAAAAGGCAGTGAACAGTAGACAGAATCGTTGTTCCTTAGAGACAAAGGCATCCCTCCTGGATTATTTTTTTTTCCTTTTCAGTAAATAATATTATTTAGTAGTTGATGTTTATTCTACAACCTTTTTTTATCATGAAAAAGACAGCCCAACATTTTAGAACCCAGAATACTTTAGTAAACATGGTCTTGCACAGATCGAAGACCACTTGCTAGCAGCTTAATTGCAGAGTATAATGTGAACATCCAGAAATCTGGCAAGCATTCACAGCATTCTGATAGAAATAGCTCTGCACTGCCACTTGCTTTATCAAGAATATGAAACCCCATTTATTGCTGCAAAGTTTCTTTCTTTCTTTCTTATTCCTGGCCTGATAAAGAAACATCAAGGCCTGATCAATGTCTCTCTGTGATGTGTTTCGAGTCTATCATCATGATTTGGAAATCAAGGGTTCAGAAGTATGGTCTTCTGTGGGTCCCAGATCATGATAATCATCTTGACGGTAGCAGCAGCCTTCCTCTTTACGCTCCGAAGCACGTGCACAACTGGTGTAGTTTTAATTCCAGGTGCAGGACGAGACGAGCATGCACCTTCATGAAAAAAAGTTTGGCCAGGATCTCTGGTATAATGAGCCTCGCACATAATTTATGCCTTTTCTAAGATGAACCCTACTTGAAAAAAGTTGGAAGATGCATGGCCATCTTTATCCAGTTAGGGCTTTGTCAGACACCAGTTGACAAGAGACTTAGAAGAGCAATAAGGCTGTCCAAATACAATCATCCTGTGAATTTTAAAACGAATGGATGGTGTGGACAGCCTATTTGAAATCGGCGGTCAATTAATCGGGATAGCATCGGTTCATGTATCGTTTTCAGATCGTGTTTGGTAATGCATTTTCAAGTGATTGGGTTACTGTAGCACTTTTTTTTTCAAGATTCTGAAATGATAATTCTAAAAAATATCTCACTATTTTTTCAATTGTAAAATATTTTGTAAGAATTTAATACTTCAAACAATTTTTTTATGTGAGGAAACCCATTCCTAAAAAATAAACTTTGTGGATTGGGGTGAACGAGTAAAACCTCGGTTGTTCTAAGTTCTTGCAGGGGATGCATGCCTTGACTCGAACTTGAGATCTACTGTACAGATCGCAAGCCATCTGTCATCACGCCACATCTCTTGTAGACTTCAAACATATCAATACAAAACTTTTATTTTTTATGAAGGAAAAATGGTTATTTTTTATGAATGAAAAATGACGCAGAGTTAAGTTTTTTGAGAAAATAAATATTTTATTTTATTTTTTCTTGTTTAGATTTTTTTAATTAATATTATTAGACTTTTCAAGTTTTGTAAATTTTCTATTGTTTTTCTAGATGGAGAGCGATGATAGGTTTTTGGCAAGAAGTTAGATATAGATAAATAAAAATAAAATATTTTGAATATATTTTCATCATCATGGCTGTGTTTTTGCTTTCTAAGAGTTTTTGCTTTATAAATAGTTGCTTCCAGTTATATCAAAAAAATATTTAAATGACATACATCACAAATGGATGCTTTGTAGAGTATATGCTTATTAATTTAAGGTCTGGTGCTGTGATTAGAAAACTTCACGACTTCTAAATATATCAAGCTAATATAAAAAATATACTTTTAAAATCATTAAAAAAACAATTTTAATTAACATCCAAACTGGTTTACAATAATAAAAAGACACTTGTGCTTATGAAAACACGAAACCGACGAGGGCGTGTTTGGACCAGATCACCAACCCTGGTTCTTTCATGGTGATTGAGTTGAGGAGATAAGCATGGAGAGGGTTAGTTGGCTGAAAGAGAAGACCTGCAAGTAGACTCTCCTTTAAAGCTAGCTACCAGGCAAGTGCCATTGCAGGATCATGGGTGCACACCTTTTTGGGTGGTCCTGATTTTGGCCCCATGTAACTTTCTTGGATGCTTGATCGGTATATTCGAGTCTTGATCAGGACGATCTTGCTGATTAATGCCCTAACTAACTCACAAATATTTGTAATTACGCGACTAAAAATTAACCAGTGATGTAATATTCGTTACTATTTATATCTTATAAGAAAAATAGGTTTAGAAAGGAGAATAAATAAATAAATGGGATATTTTTAATTTATGTTTTTAATCCATATTTTCAAGGAATTAGTTCCAGACTTCCAGTGCTCAAAATCATCAGGAGTAACTTTTTTTTTTTTTTTTAAAACACAGAGATGCATCCATAACCAAAATATATCTACGACGACGTATCCTCGCTATACATAGGCCTGGATAACAATGGGCAGGGTGCCCGGCCCATTAGTTCAATCCTTGGCCCTGCTTGTTGGAAAATTCTTGCCCCGTGCATACAGTTTCCTATATTTTTTTTGTCAAAAAGTTTTAATTTAGACCTTGTGATTTTTTAAGAATTATTTTTGGTCCATAAAAATAATTTTTGTTACAATTTAATCTTTTTTAAGAGTTTTCTGGCTCTTGATGTTTTCAAAAAAACATTCTGGTTCCTATGTTAGAAAGCTTGTGAAGTGCGCAGAAGATAGAGCTCTCAATGGATGAAGTGGCTGGGCACAGTGCTTTTAAGGGACTAGTTTCACATGTAGTGCATGTTTTTTATTGTAATTGAAGTTGTTTTTAAAAGTATTTTTTGTTTTAAAATAATATATATTTTTTTAAAAAATCATTTTGAAAATGAATTTAAGATAATTAAAAAAAAGTAAAGTTTTAAAAATTATTTTTAAAATGCATAGCAAACAGTATTATGTCAGATAGACATTAATGTTTGCGGGCTTGTAGTTCAAAGCTTCTTGGCAGCACAGTCCCAAAACATGAAGGAAAACGGCAGCCCAGAAAAAAGTGAAGGCCGAAGTGAAAGATCGGGGAGGTGGGGGGGGTAATTGTAGAGAATTCTTTTAACGAGTTGTGTATCTCATTGTAGTTTTCTAATTATTTACTTTTGGTCCACGTTGTTTTATTTTTTAGTATTTTTATTTTTATAATTTATTGGATTTTACATTTAACTCGTTTTTTCTATCATCATAAATGTTTCGATCGCTAAGTGTCGATTACATCTCCAATCAAATTTGACAGAAATATATAATAAAAAATAATATATAAAATTTAAATTATACAAAACTAGTAAATGAATCTCTTAAGCATGAAAATAAAAGTACAAACATGGCACGAGAAAAAAACAATTTTTTATTTATCCCAAACTTGAATTGGAGGAATTTTTATAAGCCTGAAAGTTTTTGCATCTCGTGGGCTTGAAGCTATCCTCTTTTCTATGATAAATGCTACAAATTGTTCGAGGGAAAGATTTGAAACAAAAATGGTGTAGACAGCACTGATCTGTTCTGTTTCTGACAAGCCACTAATGATTTGCTAATTTGAGCTTTCAGGTCGAGGTGTTTTATAAAACAATATCAAGATTTTATTTATCGAATAATTATGAGTTCAAATCTTTTTATTTTTATTTTTTTAATTAAGGTAAATCTCCGTGAAATCTCCAGACTCGAATGCATTTACTCCCTAGGAGTGCATTATCCTTCCTTCCAAATCACGGGCTTACAATTTTCACTTGCTGTCGAAATGCACACCCATAATCAGAAAGAACGGAGCCATATTATTATTTGCCAAGGCATTCCAATCATATCAGGCTGGAGATTGTGCTGCTGATCTTTCAATATGCTCTGACATCAGGATTCCAAGAAAAGGATAGACTTTGAGAGAGAGTTTGTTTGATCCACCAACCCCCTTCAAAACTTTGATTAATTAAACACATAGGGCACCCATATATATATATATATATATATATATATATTCAAAACTTTGATTAATTAAACACATAGGGCACCCATATATATATATATATATATATATATATTTCTATAATATTCATAAATTATTATGGTTTGATTTCACCGCCCATCTTATCACGCTGTGCATTCCAAATTCCCCTATTTCTTATGGTTTGATTTTTGGTGGGATATATATATATATATATATATATATATAGTTTCCTAACTTTCCTAAAAACAGAAGGCCATAGAAATAAATGTTCAACAAAACCTATACGTATTGTCTCCGTGCCTGTGCATAAGTGCTCAAGTGGTGAAAGCTACAAAAAAGCATTATCACCTCTGCTACCAGAGGGTTACTTTTTTTCCTTTTCCCTTTCTTTCTTTTCTTTTATTTTTCCTTGCTGATAACCGGAGACTCCGAATCTAAATCATGGCCACTGGTATCCCATCCTTTAATATCTCAACCCTCGAACAAATGTAAGTTTTTTTTTTTTTTTAATTTTGTTTTCATTTCTACAATTTGAACGCCTTTTTTATTTAGACGTTGAATTCTATGTTAACAAGGAAATTCCTCGAACCCCACTTGATTATAAAAAGAATTCAGCTACGAAATTTTACCATCTGTTTATTTGGAACTGAAATGAGGGAGATTATAAATGAGGACTCTGTTTTTAGTTGAATTGGAAAAATCAATTTCGACTCTTTAATGTTTTTTGCCCTTTTCCTCTTCTTTGTATTTTATAAGTTACAGAGTGAGACGCAAGGATTGGTGGTGAAAGAATTGAAATTGGTGATATTTTCATGTGGGATTATGTGGAAATTTGGAGAAAAGTTGCTTGCATTGAAAAAAGAAAAGGATCCTGGAATGCATAGTCATTGATTATTCCTTATGACTTATCGAATTAGTGATTGCTATTTTCTTGTCTATAAATGTAAACACTTGATTTACACTGATTTCTTTTATATTTTGTTCTGGTTTTAGGTACATTGATTCTTGCATGAGGCATGATGTCCCGCCTAATACAGAAATTCTTTCTGGTTTCTTTAAGGTCAGTTGCACCTTACATGTGTGCTCAACAATATTATCTGCGTTAAGCTAGGGATTAGTTTAGTTATTGATGAAAACAAGAAGTTGAACTTCATCATTGTTTGATTGTTCAGGCTGAGGTTAAAAAGTCCTGCAATGAGCTATGCAGTTTGGAGATCATCTTGGACCATCTTAAAGATATTGATGTTCCTCCGCTTCTTGATGTATGTGCAACCATAGAATCCTCTGAGATTGAAGCAGTTGACGTACGCAATGGACCGTCATGCACTTTGAAAGGAGAATGTGCTTTATCTTTGATGCGTAATTTCAATCAAAAGCTTCGAGTAGCTGATCTTCAGGATTCATCATTTGGAAAGGACTTCTTGCGGTATATAGTTGTTCTTATTTTTATTGTTTGTGTAGACTAGTTCTTTTATAACGCACCGAGGGGATGCCATCTGCTTGCAATGATCAGGAAAGCCACATCAGAGATAATGAATCGAAAAACTCCAAAATGCCCTCATTTACCATAAAAAGAAAAACAAATCCCTGCATACCAGAAATGTGAAGTCTGTAGCTGCCAAAGGTTCTTAAAGCAGCCAGAAGTTGAGAGAAAGGCCTTGATAAAAACAGATCCTTAAACCCTACCACCTCCTCGGAATCTGACCAAATATTCTTTTGCTAGAATAGTCTCGAGTCCTGAATTATTGATCTTAAACGAGCTGGGAATTTCACTATAGTTTTGCAGATGTGGTTTATTTCTTATCACTAACTTCAGTTTCATACTTAGGGAGCTTGCGCAAAGAGGTTTGGAGTGCCAAACTTTGAATTTGAGGTCTTCTCATTTCCGGAAGCTGAACATGGCAGGGAAATTCATGCAGATACATACTCTCAACCTTGATTTTAGCACTTCACTAACAAGCTTCCGGGAGGATTGTTTTGCTTGCATGCCCAATCTAGTTTGCCTCTCAATGTGCGAGACAAGAGTTGCAAATCTTTGGACAACTATTTCAGCACTTTCTAAACTCTCTTGTTTGGTAGAACTTCGGTTTCAGAAGTGGCTATGCTGCAACGGTAGTGCCTCACCATCAGCATCTTCAGGTGGAAATTTGGACCAACCTGATGTTGTTCTGCCAATCAGCTGTACTGACACTGGGGAACAGTTGACTGATATTGATGAAGAAACATATCTTAACCCAGACATAGACGAGGTATTTGGGAATTTTTTTTCATTCAATAGTAGAGCTATAAATCAACCAGCTCAAAGTATGATGGAGGATACGTCAGATGATAGTGAAGTTGATTTTTCAAGTAATTGGCGGGAATTTGATTATACGGATCTGTTGGCCAATGTATCTTCTGGTTGGAACAGGCAGTTCAATCTGCAAAATGAGGTAATTCACATGTGCACTTTCCTTATGTACTGGTCTCTAATAAATTCAGCAAGAGGTAGATGCATCTCATTGCTTGATAAAGTGATGTCTTTCTGTTCATTATCAATTGATAGCATTCAGAACGAGTCATTTGAGTTACATATGCAATCCTATTTAGGAAGTCTAACAAAGTATGATTTTTGTATCTTTTCACCTGTAATTCTTTTTAATTTTTGGTATTTTAACCGTAAGGGTTTCATGGATTATATATCTTGTTTTTCGTGTCCTTTTCTTTTTAAAGGGGAAAGGTTCCTTTATCATGCTGGATTATTAAATGTCTACTATAGATTGAATTTATACAATTTTCTTGTGTCCATCCAACTCTGTTATTTTTTTAAATCCTCAATAATCAAATTTCTAATTTTCTTTGTTTGGTTTCTTCTGGTGCATCACGAAATCAGAAAGAAGAGTCCCTCCCTGGTTCGTTTGGGAGACATATTGCAGATGTTCCTTTGAAGTATATCCCTCAACATGCTTCACCAATATGCTTTGAAAAACATTATAGAGAGTACATGATAGCTTCACTACCCCATTTGAAAGTTCTGGACAACTTACCTGTCAGAAAGATTGACAGAGAAAGTGCTGCTGTTACATTTTCACAATACTTTGAGTACTTACCATATAATCGGAAGCATAAAGAGAGTGTTGTTAGTATCTTGCATAAGCGTGAAATAAAAGAAACTCGTTCTCATTTACAGTCAAAAAATCAAAAGCTTTCTTATTCTTATGGAAATTCACCATACTTTTATACCCGGTCTCTTTGTGCTGCCAAGGTGGGATCTTCTGCTTGGCCATTCTTGCATTCACTTTCTGTATCAGGCTGTGATTTGGGTGATGGAAGTAGGAGCTTTCGCCCCAGACAGTTTGAGTACCATCCATCTCTTTCTAGTCTATTGGTGTTTGGAACTCTAGATGGTGAAGTTGTTGTGGTCAACCATGAGAATGGGAAAGTGGTTAGGTATGTTCCATCACTTGGTGCCATGAACAATGTGTTGGGACTCTGCTGGCTCAAGAAGTATCCATCCAAGGTATGTCATATTGCATTGAGTGCGGTGAATACACACAGTCCTATCATTCCGTGATGCTTATCATTTATAATTACTTTTTTTTATGCTAGTTGATGGGTGCTATATATATTAGAAATAAGTTAGGTAATTGTTTACGGTTAACTGGTTTCAGAAATGGATAATAGTTAATTTTAAATATTATCCATTTTGAAACAAATCTAGAGCTTTTAGTTGAATTTCTTGAGACGATTTGCACAGTATGATGCTCATGCATGTCAACTTAGAAACATGAAACTCTTAAACAATGTGCATGCTGCTTCAGAAGACCACACCGCTTTTTAGAGGTAGTGGTCTACCATGATAATGAAATTACTTTTGGCAACATGATTATTCAACGTTCTCTATCTATCAATTTTTTATTAGAGCTTTTGATCATGTGCTTATCAAGTTCCTAATCATACCCCCCCTTCTGATTCTGTTGTGGTTCCTCTCCCTTTAAATGTCAGCTCATAGCAGGTTCAGATAATGGTTCGCTAAAATTGTATGACATTGAGCACCTGCCCCCTACAGTTACAAGCATGTATTTAGGTGCTGGCTCAATCACCTTTGATGACTTTGACCAATTGACATCTGTTCACATTAACTCCACCGACGAACTATTTCTTGCAAGTGGATACTCAAAAAATGTTGCTTTGTATGACATCAACTGTGGAAGGCGCATACAGGTGTTCACTGATATGCACAGAGAGCATATCAATGTTGTCAAGTTCTCAAACCATTCCCCGTCAATTTTTGCAACTTGTTCATTTGATCATGATGTCAAGCTGTGGGACTTGAGACTGAAACCAATACGACCTTGCTACACTAACTCAAGCTCTAGAGGAAATGTGATGGTTTGCTTTTCTACTGATGATCACTATCTTCTTGCATCTGCTGTTGATAATAAGGTACGGTTTGAATTAATCTACTGCATTTTTATTGGTCTTGAGGCATTTCCATCAAGCTGAATGTTAAACTAGGGCCCCATCAATTGTTTTTCCTCGTGAAGAATCTACCCTTAATGAAATTGAGTGATGGTGTACATACAAATTAGAACTTTGCTCCACAATTCCATTTGCTAAAGCCTCTCTTTCTTGTAATGCTAGCCCCATGTTTTGTTAGTTTTTTATTTTGATGATCAACATTAAGATTGAGCCCTGATTACCTAGGGATCTAAATTGTGCTTACTGCCTGTGATGACATGGCTTATCTATTATACTATGTTTGATATACGAGGAGTAGAATTGTTTATTTATTAGGGCGTGGATGCGATTCATTAGGGTTTCAACTCATAGACATGTTTCTTTTATTTTAAGCAATATTAACAGCTAGCTTCTTGGTGCTTAATTTATGCTCCTTTTGCAATTTGGGCTTGGTTAACTTGCTAAATATTCAATTCCCCTCCTTCAGTTATAACTTGTGTGCTGACTTTATTATTATTATTTATTCTATAATTTAATAGAATTCTGCTCACTCCTTTTAAGGAAATTAGTGGAGTCTTGAGATTAACAAGTAGAAATGTATCAGGTTCGACAACTTTTGGCTGTTGATGGGAGGCTTCACTTGAGTTTTGACATAGAGCCTACAGGAAGTTCTCAGAATTACACTCGTTCCTACTACATGAATGGAAGGGATTATATTATAAGTGGGAGTTGTGATGAACATGTGGTCCGTGTTTGCTGTGCTCAAACTGGAAGGCGTCTTAGAGACATATCCTTGGAGGTACATCCATATTTTCATTTAATGCTTTATATTAAAATCTTAAATGTTAAACACAGTTTTTGATTGGGATGTGGAAGTATATATAATGACAGAAATGCTACGGAGTATTTGCCTAGGGAGGGTCTCATTTCCTGGAACTTGTAAAACGAGCATTTGTTGTTTTCTTGCAGGGGAAAGGCTCCGGGACTTCAATGTATGTGCAATCTTTGAGGGGTGATCCTTTTAGGGTGAGTTTACTTTTGCTACTAATTCCTAACTTGATTTTGGTTATTGAATTGTAGATTTGAGAAGAAAAAAAAATCCATAGCCCTTTCAGTTTTTGGATTTTAATTAAAATATTGTCATGTGGGAATTTTACCTCACTAAACTTCTGTGCTCTTTTTTATTCAGTATTATTTTACTTGTTGCTGAAACTTCTTTTCTAGTTGCCAATTTTTACTCTCTGCTTGGTCTCTACCCCACCCATGTCATCCACCAATGGGTTTTTGGAAAGTCATTTAGCCGTGACAGTTAATTCCATTTGAGTAGCTTCTACTTGGTATATTGTTAAACTACTAAGCTGAGGCTTGTGCATTGTGGAGTTATTAAGTGAATCTCAATTGTGTTTTTTATGCCCCTGTGCTCAGGATTTCAACATGAGTATATTGGCAGCTCATCTGCGTCCAAACTCGAAATACGAAATTGTTAAGGTATAAACGCATGCCTTGCTCTTCATTCTTTGTAACCTGAAGTTTCCTGCCTGTTTCCCTTTCCCTTTTTAGATTTTAAGATTTTAAGGTAAAATTTACAGGTCAATTTGCTAGCATCTTGTGACAATGCCAGAGGATACCCTAAAAGCCAGGGTGCTTGCCCTTCCAATAGCAAGGGAGGTTGATGTATATAGGGTTTTTTTTTCTGGTACACGGAAAATGTCCATCTTTTATATTCTTTCCTTGATAGAAAATGTATATTAATTTTGGCTTATGAAATCTATATCTTTGACATACTTTTCTCAGTGTAAAGAAGTCTACCATGAATAGTCAAGGTTGTGATTTTTAACAAAACAACCAAAGGCATTATAGCGTTTGTGATTCGATTTTGAGCATTTGGAGTCTCAGCAGCTTAATTGTTTCTTACACTACTAGAAAAACTTGAAGTGTTTAGATGTTAGAAAATAGAGTTAAACTTGTCTTTTGCCCGAGCTCTGCTGCCTGCAGGCCGGCTGAATAAGAGATTCTTATCGCGCTAGAAAAATAAATGTGCAAGCATTCTGTGGATGCTACATTATTTTACTGTTAAAAAAAGTTGTCAAAGTTAATCTAAGATTAAATTATATAAAATTGAGATAGATTTAGATTAAAGATATTGCTAGGAGCCCTTGATAACAAGAAAAAAATTGAAGGACATTGAAAAAAGCATTTATTAATATTTAAAAAAATATTATAATCTTATTTGAAAATAAATTTAAAACCGAAAAGCATTCAATGAATTAATATCTTGAATACTATTATAATTATTTTATTGGATTCTATATATTATTTTTATATATAAAAAAAAATACGGTAACACAAAGCCATTAATTTGAAGGAAGGAATCCGGACAGCTCGACAATATTAGTCATCGAGTTAACCGTCAAGTCAATTATAATTTTTTAATCAAATTTATTATAATATTATTAATCTCAACACTCGATATAAATTTAAATAAAAAAAGTATATCTGATATTTTTAAAAATATATAATTTTAAAAACAATATATTATAAAAAATATATTTTATATTTTATAATCTCATACAGTATAAACATTTATAGAAAAGCCTAAACTTTCAGATCAGCCCAAGACTCTAAGACTTCAGCTAATATGTGGGCCTGAACTTGTAAAACGGACCTCGCCTTGAAGGACACGACCCACGCCCAACAAAAAATCAAAACGGGACGCATTAAGAAAATTTTCTTGCTAAGTGCAACTGTCCAAGCGAAAAAATCTCTTTGCTCCTCCTTGCATTTCTTTCAATTTCCCATTTTTTAAAATTCGTTTCGTGCAAGCGAGAGAGATCTTCTGAAAGCATCCAATAATGGCAAACCCTAACGTTCAAGATATTATAGAGCAGCAGGTACTCACTGTAGCCAAGGCAGTGGAAGACAAGATCGACGATGAGATCGCAGCCTTAGATCGTCTCGATCTCGAAGATATAGAGGCATTGAGAGAGAGACGCTTGCAACAAATGAAGAAAATGGCGGAGAAGCGTAGCCGTTGGATCTCTTTAGGTCATGGCGAGTACACTGAGATTCCATCAGAGAAGGATTTCTTCTCTGCTGTTAAAGCTAGTGATCGTGTCGTTTGCCATTTCTATCGCGATAATTGGCCTTGCAAGGTACACTGGAAATCATTCACACTTTCATTTACTTATTTAAAGAAAGTTTTATTTTTCTTATTGATGTTTTAGTGTTTTATGGAATTATATTGTTTTTGTAGAAATTGAAATCTTGGAATTTTGAGTTTTGCGGGTTTTATTTAGCAGATTTTGCAACTTTTTTTTTATGGGAGTGGATGTTTAGGGTTTTGCCAGTCTTTGTTAGTTGACATGGGCCGCGAAGGGCAATTTTATACACAGGACTGTTCTTAATCAAAGTTAGAGGTTGCCTGACGCCAGAACTATTATATGTTGTGTTTTCTATACTGATTCAAATACATATGCAGTTAATTCTATTTAAATTTGAGTCTTTCTTTAATTTTCCAAGGGTTATAGGCACTTGGAAGCTTAAATAGCAAAATAATACCATTGCTTGATAGCTTGATCTTGCCAAAATTGTACAGATAATTATGCTAAAGAACTCCTACCTGCTTTCTATCTATTCAGCATGTGATTAGCAACTTTGTGTGTGAAAGTGATATTAGTATAGCCTTTACATAAATTGGGGAAACGGGAGATTTAGGAGAATTTTTTATGCTTACAATTCATTTGCAGGTGATGGACAAGCACATGAGTATACTGGCAAAGCAACATGTAGAGACACGTTTTGCGAAGATTCATGCTGAGAAAAGTCCATTTTTGGCTGAGAAACTCAAGATTCTTGTTCTTCCAACACTTGCAATTATAAAGAATGCCAAAGTAGATGATTATGTGGTATGTTATATATATAGCTATGTGTTGTTGACAAATTCACTCTTTTTTTCTGCTGTTTTGATAGTTGCCCTGTTTTTATTGTGTCCAGGTGGGATTTGATGAGCTTGGAGGGACAGATGAGTTTAACACGGAGGATTTGGAAGAGAGACTGGCTAAAGCTCAAGTAATCTTCTTCGAGGGTGAATCATCTAAATCAAGTGCACAAACCAGGAGGAGCGTGCGACAAAGCGAGAGCCATGACTCTTCAGATTCAGATTAAATCATAGGAACCTCTTTTTGGTACAAGGAGATTTTAATCCTGGTCTAGGAGACAACATGTGTTACAATCTGCAAATTGAGCCACAGCTCATTTGACTGCCATAGTTGTGTTTGGTTTGTCGAAAGCAGATCTGATATTCTATCCTTATGCTTTATGCTGTACAAGTCGATGAGTTTAAGGCTGCTGCTATATTTGGGTGGCATTGTCATTTGATTCTTGTATTTGATATAAACCTTATCGATTATTCCATATTTTGAGATCCATGTTGGCATTGGGCGTCGTCCAGTGGATGGGATTATGGTGCTGTCAACTCTTTTACTATTTATTGTATTGGCTGTATTTCTGAAACGGCTTCCATATGAAATTCACCAAAGCATTAGTCATATATGTATGATATTTTGCTTTGATGCTCCCATTTGCAAGTATACACTGACGATGCTTGCAAGCAGAGCACTCTTTTTCCAGTGGGTCTGTAGCCCAGTATTAAAAGCTCACAGCAAGCCCGGCAATTGCGTGCGAGTGATTATAGAGAAGCAGGCACGTAGCCATTTATTTCGAGCTTTCAATCTGTCATACCTGGCTGACCATACTAGTTCCGTGCTGGAACGGTGAATCAAATAAAGCGCACATCTTGTGCCCATGGGAAAGAAATGCACATCTCATGAGAAATCCTCCACACTGCAGGATGCAAACAATTTTCATTTATGAGCCATAATAATTTGCGCGTATATCCACAGGAATGCCTTTGCTATCAAATCGAGAGAGAGACTACGGATATCTCAAAAAAGAAAAGAATAATAATGACAGCGCTTGCTAAAAACATAAATGAAAGTAAAAACGTACAGGTTTCTCCTTTGTGCAGGTGTGGTGATAATCGGACTGAAAAAGAAAAGGGACAAGATAATATACTGCCGAAATATAACAAGGTATTCTATTACACATCAGGAAACTATCTATCCCCGGGAGCTCAATTGGCCTGTACCTGCATCTCACTTCCAGCCTCTTCATGTTGAAAAACAAACTTTGATTATTTACAATCCGAAGCATCTGAAAGAAAGCACCTTCAAGCAACTTGCTCATCTCCGCAGGAATCATTCTCTTCATGGCTTGTCAATGATAGAAGTTCTACCAGCTCCATTCGGTGCTCGACACCTCGAAGGTAGTGCCCCAAAAGCATACACCTTGAAGAAAAAAAGATAACGGATGTGTTGGTATTAAAATCTGTTGCCAGAGGGGGAAAATGCTAGCATCGTGAAAATAAAGTTCAATGAGAAAGGCTAACCAGAACAGTAGACGCGCCAGATAGTCCCTGGTCAATGAGATGAGGGGCTGGAAATGAAGTGAAGTGTTCTCAACAAGTTCAGCACAATCACCTCCAATATTTAGTGACCCAGTTGGTGTGTTATCTGATTGCGGAGGAGTCTTGGAATGCATCTTAGGAGAAAGGGTAGCAAGAAGGCCATGGACCACAGAATGAATGGTTTCTTTCAATTCAGGGGATGTGGGTTCTGATAACTCAGCAACCTGTTCATGTTACAACCATATATATTAGCAGCATATCTCAAATAAGCCAGGCAGTTCATTGCTTGACCTGTGTCGTATTATATACAAGTAAAGAACTTGTCCAGACACAAGTAGAAAGAACACCTGTGTACTAAAATTCTGTAGGGAAATGAGCTTAGGAATAATTATTACCTTCTCTGGTTGTAGTGACCTTAAGTAGTCCAGTAGATCATTCTTTTCTTCACCAACAAATTGTTGCATTTGAAGGGCAGCACTTTTCCTCTTAACGTCATGTAGTTCCTTTAACAGACAAGAAAAGGTAAGAATACATCCTGAAAAAAACATATGGATAGAGCAGCAAAGAAAAACAATTCTCTGTGGTTTTATGGTCAGGAGGTATTATTGGGTCAGATTCCATGCACCAAGACCTCCACCTCTTTGGAATGTATATTCTAATTCCTAGCAAAACAGGGTGGAAATTTAAACGTGCTGAGCCTGTCTCCGGAAATTGACAAATTAAAGGTTGAACTCCCAATAGGAGAATTGAGATGAGAAATATAAGTAATTAAATGGGGAAAAAAACAAAACAGTCATATGTGCAAACACTCAAATGTTTCTAATAACATTCAGTGACATCAATCAAAATCTCAAAATAACCATGGAGTATTGCCACCAAAGACATTTAACTCCGGAGTCAGAAAATTAATCACTTTCTCTCACTTATGTCGAAATGGTGGCAAAGCAGATACATTACATGATTATCAAAAGGTAGACTACAGCAAACTACTATCATTGGAAATGGAACATCTTCTCTCCTAAATTACAGCACATCTCTTCTTGACATGGAAAAGATATGTATATCAGTATATAGAAAGACATATAGGGCTTCAGGTACTTTAGAAAAAGGAAATGCAAAGTTTCATATATGTATGTTATTTACATAATCAGCAAGATAGATTACATGCAAGCGTCGTGAGAATTAAAACAGCATGCATGCAGTCAAAAACTTTACAAAACATGTTCTCATAACGAATCCTAAGCATCAAAACCCATGATATTCACGAGAATGCAGATAAACTGGCATCTTGTGATTAGCTTTAAAACTGACTCGTATAATTTCACTCAACAAAGCTTTCCATCTCAACTCAACAAAGCTTTCCATTTCTACAAGTCTGAGGATTCCTATGAAAGCACCCTACCATTTCATAAGGCTGCATCCTTTACGATGCCCTTATTGGATATCCAAGTAAGTCATATTCTGCTACCATGCTACCAGCAAACTAGCATCCAGGTCCGTGTGGAACATTTTTATCATCTCAAAATTATAAAGAAAATAAACTACGACTAGTCTGCGTTACAAAGGAGATCTAGAATGTTATTGCATACCTTTGTAACAGAAGATAAATGCGATTGCAGATGAAGAATATATTGCTGAGCTTCAGGGGATATTTCACCAAGGCGTTGGAGATCAATATTGTTGGATGGGTATTCTGTGGTTTTTTCAAATTCAGTATCCTTTCCAAAACTTTGATTTGTATTTTCACTCTCTAGTACTGTCCTTTGAAGTTCATTTCTTGAGTTTTCTTGCACTTGCTTTTCAGGATCTTCTTCGTGTATATCAAGGTTTCTTTCAAGGCAAAGCCTGTACTCAGCATTCCGCAGTGTATACCTGCAATCCAAGGAGAAAAAACAATTCATGAATATCTAGTGCATAACACTGATTGTAAAAATAAGAGTAAACTATAGGCAGGCTTCTCAAAACATCATGTGTTGCATAAAGTGTTCAAACAACTAACCATGCAAGAATCAACTGCACAAATAACTTATTTTCCCTTTTGATCATGTGATATTAAATGGGCCTAGACAAATAACAACCTTCCTATATGAGCTACATAACAAAAACAATGAGTTGAAAAATAATTACTGAAATGATATTAATCCCTTCTGACATCAGAGAATTGAAATATTTAGTAGTATAACAAAACTGATCATACCCTGTCATCATTGAAGAGACCAGTAACTTTGAGAGAGGTTCCCACCAAGCCTCGATAAACACTTGAAACCGGTCTGATGGAAGTAGGCCCAACATGCCTGAGATAGTCCTCTTCATAGCATCCAAAGTTGTAGGTGAAACATCTTTCTGGATAAGGCTCACATCTAGTGGCTCTATCTCATGTATCAAATCTGAGAGAACTGATTTCTACAAGAAACGTAAACTCTTAATCACAACAAATATCATATGACCCTTCAAGAATTAAATTGAACAATTAATCAGAGACCAACAACAAACAATCTTGAACTCAACATGAAAATTGATTTTCCTATTGCTTGTTATTGTCTACATACAAAACTACCACGACTTGGTAGTGAGACAAAGTGATCAATAAATTGACCAATCTTGAAATTGCAGTTGCATAGAGCGTAGCAAACAAAATCACAAACCAGGAGCAAACTTCGCCACATGGAAGAGAAGCAGGAGTAACTTATAGACCCAGTTCATATTGCAAAATGAAAATAAACCAGTTTATCATTGACAAATCACGATTACACTCTCATTCCGTGAAAACAGCTTTCATATAATGAATAATCTATACTATTTCTTACTTGCTCTCCCTTCACTGTAAGAGCTTATAAATGTTACACAACTCAGTTCACCTCAAATCTCACATTACAATACCAGAAGCTAACATACTACCTAAATTTAAGCAAGCGCGCCATATTTACATCCC
This sequence comes from Salix caprea, assembly GCA_964035475.1. Classification (NCBI taxonomy): domain Eukaryota; kingdom Viridiplantae; phylum Streptophyta; class Magnoliopsida; order Malpighiales; family Salicaceae; genus Salix; species Salix caprea. The sequence continues at coordinate 6,847,364 of OZ037760.1, forward strand.
GAATCACATCACAGTCCATTTATTTCATAAATTCATTCATTAAAGCACTCATGAATTCAACAAAGCCAACGGTATAAAAATCAGTGGTATCGCCTTAAACCTAACCCTCAGCAATTCAGGGGCTGAATTAAACCTAAATTCCACAAATCCCATCGACTATCATCAAATCCATTGAAAAATAATTAATTCGATAAAAACAACACCCAATAAAATAAAACAAAGTCCAATCCAATTGAAAGAGAAAAAGAAAAGGATGGAGAAATAGAGATACTAACCAACCTTATCAGCAGAGCGTGACTCTCGATTAAACTCGAATCCATCGAAGGAAGAAGCAGGCGAAGCAAGAATTAGGGTTTTGATTTTTCTAGAATTTGCAGTGATAGTGGCGCGGAGAGGATGGGAGAGGGGGAAGGGGAGAGAGATAGAAGGCGGCGTCTGATGTGGATAGCGATTAGAGGAGAAGAGCGGAGGAAGAGGAGAAGAGGAGAGAAAGGTTGCCATTAAAAACGCAACCCTTTTAGATATCCTTCCCTCTTCTTCTACCTCTTCTTTTCTCTCCTCTTTCTCTCTAAACACTGGAAATCTGGAGCCACAATATTTCTTTGAAGCGGACAAAAAGTATAAAGCAAGAGAAATGGTAGGTGACGTTACACGTCAGCAAAATATCAAGAAAGTCAGCATTTGTATAGTAGAATCCAATCAATATGTTTTTGCTTAATTCATATAATACATAGTAATAAACACACAGTTTTTGAGATAAAATAATCTCCACTAAAATTATCAAGACCCTCTGGACTGCAAGTACATGTAGATAAAATTGATGGCTACGTTTTACGTGGACCCCCTTGTTCTTACCTTATTTGTACGAGTCACCGGGAAAGGAAAACTGAATCCTTTTCCGGCCAGAAAATAAAAACTTTCTTAAAAATAAGATGACAGTTCTTGGAAACCAGTGAGGGTCTGTGTGCTATTGTTATATCATACTTTAATGTGGTTACTTTTTTTACGAAGTAAAAATATTACGCTATGCTTGTAAATATTTAAATAGTGTCTTTATTGTATTTTTGATATATAAAATGGTTAATATGTACTGTAATATACTAAAAATATTTTCAGAAATATATTTTATTTGTATTGAACATTGCATGATTTCTTAAACTCAACTGACATCTGTGCATCCTTTTTATGAGAGTGATTGTCGAGCTTAAAAAACTAGAAAAAAAATAGGATGATATTATATATATATATATATATATATATAGATAGATAGATAGATAGATAGATAGAGAGAGAGAGAGAGAGAGAGAGAGAGAGAGAGAGAGACGTATGGTTTCATTAAAATCAAATGTTAGAGATATAATATTTTCGACAAAATTAATATAACATTTTTTCTGGATATGAGTAAATTTTATTTTTAAAAGACACATTTTGTGAAGAAATAAAAAAACTGATGTCTAAACAAAATATTTCTCTGAGCATTCATTAGGGCCTGTTTGGGAGTGTGGTTGCAGTAGCTTTTCAAAGTGTTTATCGTGCCGAAATACATTAAAATGATATTTTTTTATTTTATAAAAATTATTTTTGAAATCAGCACATTAAAATAATCTAAAACACACAAAAGCATATTCATTTAAACTAAAAAAATAATAATTAAATTTCAGCTAAAAACCGGTGGGATCGCAATGCCAAACGGGCATCGTTCTTAAAATCCTGAGTAACGCTCGGCCGAATACAAAAGGACGGAACATGCTTTCATCGAATTGTGATTCTAGTTTAATACGATGTTGACATTTTGTAATGTCCAAGGAAAGGAAAGGAAAGGAGTGGCTATTTTAAAGAAAAATCTCAGCAGCATTTAGGGTTTTTTAATCCAATTTCACACGTTTTAATCCACTTCTATATAGGACTTGGTATGTATTTACTTATCATAATAATTGTTTTTTAAAATATATATTTTTTGTTTAAAAATATATTTAAATAAAAGTGTAAAGGAGAAAATTAAAAATAAAAAGAGGACTAAATGAAAAAAAAATGTGAGAAATTGCAATTAAAAGGCTGAGTTGAAGAAAAAAAACTTGCATAAAAAATAAGAGCAAAAGTAAAAAGAAATGACTTGATTTAAAAACATATGAAAAATTATAATCGAATGACTAAATTGAAAGGGAAAAAAACTTCAAGAGATTAAAGAGGATAAGGACTTGAATTGAAAAATAAGAAACAACAAGGATAATGTTGTATATTATCTATGAAGAGACAGAGAGAGACAATACCGTTAGCTACAACATGCCACTCCATGTAAAATAAGACGTCATGGAGCATCTAGAGAGACGGTTCAAGGTCAATTTTGTTAATCGAGTAGTGCAACACGTACCGCGTGAATGACACAGGCACGTGCTAGCAATATTTCCCATTAAAAAAAAATCAAAACCACGTGAAAATATAAAAATATGATAATGATAATTGCACAAGATACCTCTTGTAAAAGTATATAAATATTCAAAAACCAAACTTTTTTGTTTTGTTTTTCTCCGAGGTTAAAGATATATTTTTAAATGGATATTTGAAAACCATAAAAACTCTTATATTGCAATCCAATAGTTTTTTTACCCGGGCAGGTTATCAGCACAACTGGTTTTTTTTTAATAGTTGGGATTCTGATCAATTTACACGCATCATAATTAATATTTGAATTTATTAAATATCTTACAAGTCTAATAAATAAAACATCACAAAAATAACGAGTTTGTGTAAGACACCACAGAAATGATGATGTTATGCTTATAGCCTAGAAATTTAACAGTGTTTCCAATTGCTTCGTTATGCTTATAGCATTGTTTATTTTTTAATTGGAAATTATATTTAGATGCATTTTAAAACTGTATCTAGTTCTGAAAAGCATTAAGGTTATTTATTTAAGCGCTTTATAATAATTTTAATATACTAATATTAAAAATAAATATAAATATAAAAATTATTTTAATATATTTTTAAATATAAAATACTTTACAAGTCAATACAATTCCAATCACACAAATATCAAATTGGGCTTTACAGTCATGAACAGTCTTGTAATTCAATATGCTGATGGCCATGGGATAAAGATGGGCCTTCATTCGAGGGCGATTATACGTGAATAAGTTAGTAGTGGAATGGAGGCCTGCTAAGCATTTATATTTTGTCTTAGCCCACAACGGTGAACGTTACCGTTGTATAGTGTTTCTCTGTGAGGTATGGGAAGATCATCAAACAATGATGATAACCATGAGTTGAAATAAGTTGAGCCTTACAGACTGTTATAAAAAACTTATTATAATTTATTATAAAAAAATTATTATAATGATGATCAAACAAATTATAATTTAAGTTGAGAAACAAGTTGATAGTTGATCAAATATATAAAAATAATAAACGGTTAAATGCACAGTAAGATAATAGAAATATATTATAATTGAAGAATGAGATTTTTTCAAATTTTCAAGGTGAGTTTTTTTGTTATTACAGAGTATGTGATAGAATGTAATTTCATATTTGATTAAAAAAATTAAAAAAATAAGTTGAGCGAGTATATATAACACCAAAAGGCTCGCGCGAGGCTCCATATATTTTGAGCTGTGCCTTTTGATAGAGCCGACTCGAGCTACAAGCTACTTGGTCACAGGTTTTAGGCTTTCACTTGACAAACGACACCGTAGAATAAGATAAGTTTATCAGTTATGCTTTATGTGGAGCAGCGTGTTGGTGGTCCGGTTTATAGCCAGTGAACCAATTTTTTCTTCTATTTTCTATCCTCCTTAAAAATTGTTGTTTTGTCCTCTGTCATGGGTATTTTAAACTCTCTTTTTTTATTGTTTTGATTCTCTCATTTTTGCATTTACCTTTTCGCAAAAGTTTTGTTGTTTTTGCAATTTCATCAGTCCTTTCTAGTTTATAAATATTATATTTTTCAATTTGATTTGTATCTTTCTAATTTTATTTTTTCATATTTAGCCCTTTTGTAAAGACTTTATTTGTTTGCAATCTAGTCCTTCAATCAAAATATATGGTATCATGTTTTCCAATTTAGTCTTTGTTGTTGCTGTTGTTGTTTCTTGTCCCTTCAAAGAAAAAAATATTCTTTTCATTTTCACCCCCTCAATCATGAATTTGCTTTTATTTTCTTATGATTTTTTACCATCATTATTTTAATTTATATTTTTTTTTTTATTCTCGTGTAGTTAAAATTCTTATTCTCAATCTCATCTTTCAATATTTAACTGGTTGAGAATTAGATTTTATATTTTTTTAGATAACATATTTCAAGATTAGTAACCCGAGTCATGAGTTTGAAAAGTCAATATGTTCTAAAAAAAATTTATATTTGTTTTTATTTTTTATTAGATTATTCCAATCTCACTATTCAAGTTGCAGGTTTAGCGAAATATCCTAGGATAACTCGACTTTCGGCATCGAGGTTACAATTTTTTCATGTTAGCTTGAGTTAACAAAAAAATATTTTTAATGTTGTTTTTTCACCCACTTTGTTCTTCCATGGTCAATGAAGTGTGAGTTAAGTTATATTGTTCGTCCCATCATGAGAAAAAAAAACATTCTGTTCTTTTGACTAACTGAATTAAATAGAGTTTCGGGTATCCAATAAATATTCATTATCTGTTATTATTTATTAGTGAAAAAATAGTTAATATATTTATATTTGAAGTACGCATATGAATGTGAGATTATAAATATTATTTATATATGTGTTTCTTGACAATATTAATATATATATATATATATATATACACACACATACATATATATTGTATTAAAAAAATCTAGATACTGTACAAATATATCCATAGTATAAATATATATTTCATAGTAAAGGTTGAATTAAATTACTATCTTTACTTGCTGTCGAACATTATTTTTCATGTAAAAAAACCCTACAGCAAAACGCTGTCATCACGTCTAATAGTATGACGTGGGTTTTCATTACAATAATGATATTATAATTAAAAATTAATCTAGTCCCAGTTGACAGAAATACCCGTTACAAGAAAAGAAAATTTGAACATGTCGCTAATTTTTCTTTGTTGTTTGTCATTACACTGCCGATTCACAAGTTTGACCATATAGTCTGTCTTGACCGATGCGCTACAAGTTTGACAATCTAGTCTGTCTTGACCGACGCACTGCAAGTTTGACCACGACAATCGGCTATTCTTGGAAGATTAGCCAAGTGAAGCAAGAAAAAAAGGATGCCCAACAAGTTTGACCATGACAATTTGCTATCCTCTCCGTAATTTAGCCAAATAAAAGTTTGCAAAAAATATATTTTTATTTTTTAAAATTATTTTGATATGTTGATTTTTAAAATAAATTATTGAAAATAAATAATAATAATAATAATAATAATAATAATAATATTTTGAGGAGCTTATGAGAAAAAAAAATTATGAAAAATAATTGAAACTATACTTTCAAACATCTGAATGCAATTAACGTTGTTTTGAAAATATTTTTTAAAAAACATATTGATATAATATTTATTTATTTATTTATTTATTTTTACACGAACATCAAAACAATAAAAAAACATATTTTTTTTAATTTCAATCACAGCCCCAGAGAAGATAAAAAACTAACTCGATTCAAAGTTCATAACAATGGTTCCCAGCAAATGAACCATTTGGTGTTCTAATAGAATCGGGTTCAACAATCACAAACCATGATTAAATATTTTTGATATTGCAATAGTGTTTGTTTTTCAAAATATTTTAAATTTGGAAATAAATAAAAATAATTACTAATTGTAATTTTATTTTTTTAAATTATTTTTAATATCATAATTTCAAAAAAAATAAAAAATATAAAAAACATTTTTCTGAATTGTTTTTTGAAAAGAACACCATGACCTTTCTAACAAACACACGCTACCTCAGCAGCCAGTGAGAATTTATATCATGGTATGATTTCACTGCTGAATCCAAAGAAGATAAATGATAGCGGCAAATACTGTATAGTCTGTAGGATATATTTCTTAAACAATTCAAAATAGAATAAAAAAAAATGCTAGAGTTTCATAATAACTAATGTCTAATAAATGCTTAACTTAAACTAAATATATAAAATATATAAGCTAAAACAAGAGATTATTCTACCCTTAATGAATAATAAATAACTTAATCTATATATTATATATTATTAACACTATTAACCTGATATGGATGGTTATAATTAAAAAAACAGTCAAATATATGGAAGGGGAAGGTTCAGTGCATCAAGAAAAGCACACAGACATCGCCAAAGTGGAGTGCTGAAGTCGCTCCAGTAACTTGTTTCTGCTTTTGCCCTACAGAGAAATTTGTCACCAAATTCCATGTCCAACGCACTACATCTTGCCACCACATACTATAGCTAGGTCCCTCTCTACTTTACCTTGGTCTTCTTGTTCAAAGCCTAATATCCAGCTACATTTCTTATTTTTTCCTATTCAATTACATTCAAATTCAGAACCATCACACAATCTAATTATATAATTAATTACATTAATCTTAATTTTTCCTATTCAATTACATACAAATTCTGAATCGGTGGCAGAGGGTGAGAAAATGGAGATTTGGATTGGACAATGTTATTGGGAGTTTTTGGGGGTGCTATTTGAAGTTGGAGGCTTTGTCGAAAATTATGTAAACCGCCATTGTTAACTTAAATAATGGTTTGGCGATGAAACGAGTTTTTCATCGGAAATTGAGTTTGCTGTCGGAGTTGAAAACGAGGACGGTGACGGCTAAGTGGCCAGTTTTGACTGGCTATTGTTATTTTATTTTATATATTAATACTTCATGCGAGTCTCATGATACATGCGAGTTTATTCGATGGATTTATGAAAACTCATGGGGTAATTAGGTTTTGCAAAAAAGCTTCAACGCGTCAAATAAAAGTAAAAAAGGTTTTATTCTTCTCAAAGGTCATCGATCTGTTTAGGTGATTTACCACCAGCCACCTACCCCTTGTGTCTAGCTGTCTATCCCATCCCGACGACTCAACGTCACAAGAGCCATGATTTTTAATACGGTATATTATATAATACTGCAGCATATTCTTTTAAGCTTCCAGTTCTACACTGTGAAACTAATAATTTACTACTTGAACAAGAAATACCATCACAGCAAATTCACAGCTACACTTTCTAGCCACATAACAATTAGCTTTTTATTTTTAATATAATATTTAATCATATTTATAACTATAATATTTTTTTTATTAATTATCGACCAGTTACCAAATGTAGAGGACTGTGATGCTTTGTAACATTCAATAATAGTGATGAATGATGATATCCAAAAGGCAACTTCTTTGTTATCCGCCCAGGCGGAATGACGGAAAAAAATAAATTATGATGTTAATTTCAAGTTAAAATATGTTTATTTTATTAAAAATTAAAACTGTCAAGGTTTTTCTTGTTTAACTCGAGCTTTTAAAATATGATTAAAAAAATAGAGTTTCATTGAATAAAAAAAGATTTTGAACCACAGCAAAAGGAGGGGGAAACTTCGCAGAAAGAAGCCAGGGGACAAACTCTTACTCTTTTGATGTCTTCCACTAAAGGACTTCGACAAAAATAACTTTGATGACAACTACTAGAATGGTAATCTATAATCGACTGAAAAACAGTGAAAAAAGGCAATACAAAGGATTTGGATCCTCTGAGAGCATCTCCCCTTTTTTGAATAGCAGAACCGATAATGTAGTTTTTCAAATTATGTAAATATATATAAAGATTATTTATAGCTTACGTGGAAAAAAACTGGAGAAAAATACCGCTGCAATGAATGCTTTTCTTAGCATTTTTACAAAAAATATAGAAATAATGCTTTTTGTAAAAAATAATAATAATAATAATAATTTGCATGTAAAATAAATATTAAATAGCTAAAATAATATATATATATATATTTTAATTTCCAGCTCTCCATTTATTATCTCCCTGGAGATGCTCTGAAAATAATACAAAAACCGTATACCACGACGCAATGCGTGCACGTTAAAACTATGGCCACTTTTGTATCACGTGAATTGACAACACAGGAACCGTCTTTGACGCCCATGGGTGCAAATTGTCCCCTCTAATCCACCTTCACGTGCAAATATTTGGTGGCCGGCTGACGAGCACATATATATTGGACTAGTATCGGCAAGCATGGATTTTTGACTTCAAGAAAACGTGAGGCAAAGAAAAGGTCGGTTTTCACCTTCCAGAACCTAGCACCAATCAACAGTGGATTGTTTTTAGGACCCTGTCCAAGATTTTTTTTATTATATAAATATTCTGTATTTTTTTTTCCATTTTTACACACCCTTTTGAAAACAATATTATCTCTGTAAATAGTCTACATAAATGGACATTTATGAGATTATATAAGCGATTGCCTTGTTTTTACCTAGATCATACGAACAACGGTCCATCTTGTGATTCCAGTTAATTACCAAGAGAGGCTAAAAATATCACAAGTTTGAATCGAAGTGGCAAGGGAAAAACATGGACCAATTCTCATCTACAAGTCTGGCAATGACACGAGTAGATTGGCCTTTTGTCTTACCATCTTTTTTCCTCGATGGTCTTCATTTTTCCATGTATAATTGAAAGTGACGTGTACATGTTTTGCCGTCCAATGTTTCCAAAGCCATCCATCCTGGTATTAATTTCGCTACGCTACATAATCTCCTCAATTTATCAATCTTTTGATTTCTTTATACATAAATATTTTAGAGTATATCACTGCCCCACGTTAGAACTGAAGAGGCCAATCCAATTTGTTTTCGTGTTGCTGAGCTCCAAATCAGCACGCAGCGCGGTGATCAATCATATATGCTCAAATATTAAACCTCTCTACTATTCATGAAAACGTCCTTTCAATTACTAGTTATATATGTAGTCTATTTACCTAACCAAAAACACTGACATCAACTTAGGTTTCGTAAAATCATTTGTTTATCGTATTAAAGTCTCTAATAATTTTCCTTTGGATTAGTGGTCCCCGTGCCATATATTTTTTAACAAGGAGGGGAAAAACATTTACACGTCACTCATTGGTTTAGATAGTTGTTATAAGTCAAGGTATCTAGAGCTAAAATTTTCGTAGAAACATTATCAGAGAGATGAGAATTTGCAAAATCGTTTATGGCCCCCTTCCCATCCAAACACTCCAATCTCCATTTGACCATTGAAAATTGTAATTGAAAAGCTCATCATGACTCCAACTACTACTGACAATGATGAAATAAACTCTTCAAACAAACAAGAAATTGTGTCGCAGCGGTAGGTACACGTTATTAAAAGAATTCTTTGAGGTATGGTATTGACTTTTTTTTATTTGAAATTATTGTTATTATTTTAATTTATCTTTTGATATCAGCACAAGACATTGAAATTATCTAAAAATATTTAAAAACAGTGGTAATTTAAAATAAATATATTTTTTCAAAAATATTTTTAAAGGGTATAAATAAATAAACTAACTTCAGAACACGGAAAAATAAAGTTTTGAATTATTATTTTATATCTAAATTTTTGCTATCAATCTTCTCGTAGAATAACATTCTCTTAATTTTTTTCCCCGGCCCAAATTCCATCTACTGCCACCTACATACCAAACGCACCGCTGTTTTCTTCTCATGTCCGTGCATTTTAACATTGTACACCTTTTATGAAGCATTATTCCACAATTTCGTGTCGTGTTATACCAAGTGGGAGATTAAATTAAAAAGCTTAAGAAAAGGAGTTCGTTATGTACAATACAAGTTAGTCCAAGGGAAGAGCGAAATGATGACGTGGCGAGGAAACAATAATGAAAAATTAATTGGTGTACGGTGAACTCACCACGGAGGAATCAAGTATTTGCTAAGGGAAATTAACCAACGAAATTATGCTGGCAATGCTGCTTTTAGCGGTTATTACATCTTAGATTCTTGTTTGTCAACATTTTACATATCGGGGCGGTTGTTAAATGCTAACTGTCTTCGTGTCCTGATCGTACGTGGCTGCTGTGTTAGTGTGTTTATTAATTGATAAAAGTCCTCTTCGTCACCACGGAGTGCATTTAATGGAAAATGCTAAATAAGCCCTCGTACGTGAATATGGTATTAACGATGACGGGTTAAAATCTATCTATTTATTTATATTTTTAACTGTTTTAATATGAAAATATAATTTTAATATATTATAAATAAAAAATAATTTTAAAAATACCATCTAAATATAAAACTCGATGCCCTCTAGCAAACAAGTTAAGCGACGAGCAAGCTTTATTGTTTCTCATTTAAAAATCATCAAAACAGGGCGTATTTTTATCAAAAAGGATAGAAGTTCGTATGTACAGCTTACAAAATTTACAAATTATAAACAAGGAAAGATGTAAAGGGAATGCTTTAAATCCCAATCTTTTTTACCAGAAAAAGAAAAAACACTTTATCCTTCACTTTTCACCTTTTTGTCCCCGACTCATTCATCCTTTCCTAATTCATCCTTTCGTAAACCCCTTAAAAAAAAACATATCTAAGAGAATTTCGTAATATCACGACGAGAAGATTACGTGAAAATCACTCATTAAACTATCAATTTCTTTAGAAGAAAAAAAAATGAACACCACGTACCAGTTTCTTAGGACAAATAAACTTGATTTTTTTATGATACAGGGTCACCGACGCAGCCAAACATGCTTAAATAAAAACAAAACATATATATTTATTTGTTAAAGTACTTTAAAATAATGATTTATTTATTATTATCAACAATAATTTATTTATCTTTATAGCTTATTGCTTTTCACTTGTTGCGATATTTGATTTAGATAGACTATTTGATGCACTGCTGGTTTAAAATACGTTTTAAAAGTGATTTAAAATTTTTATTTTATTTTATTTTTATTTTTTAAAAAAAAATATTTAATATATTTCTGAAAAAAAATATTTAAAACTAATAATAACTACGCTTTCAAACACGGACGCAATAGTCTCGGGTTGCTTATATCATCGCCAGTACAATAATCTAATTTAGAGCCAATAATGCAGAGAGGACCCATGCATCAGCCTTTTGGCACTCGGCTTGTTTTCCTAGCAAGCAAAATGACATACACTATCTATGCTTGTCTATTTCAATTCTGGCAAGTGGTAACAACTCACAACATGTAGACATGCCATATGCAATTCATGTTTTGCTCGGTGCGCTACCTACAGTAGAGTACTGTTCGTGCGATGCCTAACTGATTTACTCTCTTTTGATATACGTATTGCTGGATTCTTCATGTCATTTTCATATATTAGGAAAATAAAATCCTCGAATTGATATTATCCCGGTGCTCATGCTCTTCGTAACTTTTTCTCAATTATAATCGGATAATCAATAAAAAAACATACATGCACTATTTTCCACGAATTATTCCCTACCATGTTTTTTTTTTTTAAAAGTAAATCAGACAAGAAGTTAAGGATCTGCAGAGGAATAAATCGAACAGGAAGGGAAGAGACCACGGAGGAAATAAGACACACGTGGTTGCCCCTGCTGTACTACGTACCCCCTGGGAATCTCGTCGAGGTCGTGTTAATCCTAATTAAATCTTTGCCGTGACTTGAGAATTCTCATTGCTTGCCGTACTTGGATTAATAAAGATGCTTCAGACGCCAAGAACTTATGCACTGGCCAACAGGATAAACTCATTGAGGATTTTTGCTGTTACTATCCAGTTCAATCTGGAATAATAAAAAGGGCGTGTTTTTAGTCGAACAAAATTAAAATAATGTGTCGTGTCTATCAAAAAAGCAACAAAGCCACAAGTACACCATTCTCTATTATCTTTTTAATTGAACAACAAATGTAATTGACAGCCATTTTCTTATGATCGGCAGACCATTTGTAATGTTTGAGTAACGATAAATCAAACCGATAATTTATGTTTATGTATGAATCCCACTCTTTGATCATGAACATACGTTGTAGCATATTTTAAATTGTTAGCCAACTTTCAGATAAAAAACAACACATTCTAGAAGAATTATTCCCATCAGCCCCCTTGATTTGGTGATCAATCGAATCCAAGCATTTGCCTTGAAGTTCTCTTCTTGTTTTTTTTGGTCTCATTTTCGACAAAAAGAAGAGACTGATTTAGGATGGCATAAGAGTTCCTAAAGCCTGTTGAATTTGACTACGTAGGAGCACGCAATTTTGAGGACATGATCATCACGCAAGCGGTTTTGCCTGGCATTTGACAAATAGTATACATCTTATCTAAGCCATGCATGATGTGAGGTGGCAATCTTTTATCCCTGCGAATCGGTGCTCTCTCTCCATGAATTTTGTGCCTCGAACTCCATATCTTGGGTGCAATATTTTTTTCTGGTAATATTTATAAAGCTTTCAGCTATGGGAGTCGCAATTCACATTGCTAATTTTAATTTCAGTACGAAAATGTTTTGACTTATATAGAGTTTTTTTCGTAGCTGAATATTTTAGTATTAATTTGAATTTGAATGTGCATGAATTAGATTATATACTTGAATGGCAGTGTAATCTTGATTTTTTTAATTAAAAAATGGCTCTAATATAGCTTAAAAAGAAAAAGAAAACCTTTCAGCAACATGTACGGTACATGCACAGAATACCGAGGAAATAAAGAGGTTTCACCGGCACTTCCATTAAGCATCTGTTTCACGTTGTCTGGCTAATCTAACAGTGAAAAATGTCTCCCACGCTGACCAGGAGTCACCGTCGATGGCCAGCACCAATGCCCGAAAGCAGCCGCGTGGTGGGTGACGCGTATAACATCTTGCCTCACAGTTCTTCGCTGACATGGCGGTCACCTAACCCCACATGCCCGCCTTATTTCTAGCCAAGTCTACGTGTTGTGGGACCCACTTGTACCCTATTAAACCGACATTTTATCAAGACAGTTGTTTTGTTTGTTTCTGAAATTTCCCTTCCCCAATCCCATTCAGGTCCGTCTGCTTCCTTCCTATCTCCCTTTTGCCCCTTAAGGCCACACGACTACATGGATCATGACGTGGCATAGCATTTCCCTCCACGTAATGCCACTGTTGACTGACCGCTTAGTTCCCCTATATATAGCCCAGTAAAGCCACCCTCTCTTCTCACACTTCAACTCGAAATTTCTTAATTCTACCAATATACCACATCCCCGTCTCTCTCTCTCTCTCTCTCTCTCTCTCTCTCTCTCTAAAAGAACATTTTTTCCTCCCCAATCTTTTCTTACCCTCCCTCAATGGCTGTTGATAATGCTCTTTCATCACCTCTGGGTCCTCCAGCGTGTGAGAAAGATGCTAAAGCTCTCCAATTCCTTGAGGAAATGACTAGAAATGCTGACTCCGTTCAAGAGGATGTTTTGGCTAAAATCCTGACCCAAAACGCTGATGTTGAGTACTTAAAACGGTTCAATCTTGACGGTGCAACTGACCGTGAGACTTTTAAGTCGAAAATCCCCATGATTAGATACGAGGATCTTCAGCCTGAAATTCAAAGAATTGCTAATGGAGATCGCTCTTCCATCTTATCAGCTCACCCCATCTCAGAATTCCTCACTAGGTGACTTTTATATATATTACTCGTAAGGTTTCCTTGTGTACGTGCTGTGATTCCTGGCCTAATTTAGTTTTTTTCTTCTTGATTTTTTTATAGTTCCGGGACATCTGCTGGTGAAAGAAAGCTCATGCCAACAATTAAACAAGAGCTGGATCGTCGCCAACTATTGTATAGTTTACTTATGCCAGTAATGAACCTGTAAGTTCCCAAAAATAATATTTCCTATAAACGCGTCCAAGAATATTATGCGAGCTTCATTTAATTTCAGCTCACATGCATGTGTGATATATCTTTTATACTGATAAAAATGCACTTTTTATGCAACAGTTACGTGCCTGGCTTAGACAAAGGCAAAGGCCTATACTTCTTATTTGTGAAATCTGAAACAAGGACCCCAGGAGGTCTCTTGGCTCGTCCGGTGCTTACAAGCTATTACAGGAGCGACCACTTCAAGACACGCCCGTATGATCCTTACAACGTCTACACAAGCCCGAACGAGGCCATTCTTTGTGCAGATTCATTCCAGAGCATGTACACTCAGATGCTCTGTGGCCTTCTAGAGCGCGAACAGGTGCTCAGGGTCGGTGCAGTCTTTGCCTCCGGCCTCCTCCGTGCTATAAGGTTTCTCCAGCTTCACTGGCGTGAACTTTCTGATGATATCGAATCAGGAATGCTAAACAAGAAAATCACCGACCCGACTGTCAAAGATTGCACGTTGAAGATTCTGAAACCGAACCCAAAGCTCGCAGAGTTTGTCAGGATGGAGTGTGGTAAGGAAAACTGGGAAGGGATCATTACAAGAATTTGGCCTAACACCAAATATCTTGACGTGATCGTCACTGGAGCCATGGCCCAGTATATCCCTACCCTCGACTACTACAGCGGCTGCTTACCTAAAGCATGCACCATGTATGCCTCATCAGAATGTTACTTTGGGTTAAACCTCAACCCAATGTGCAAGCCATCAGAAGTTTGCTACACAATCATGCCGAACATGGCCTACTTTGAGTTTCTACCCCACGAGCCTGCTGGGATCAGTCAGGATTCAACTCCAAAACTTGTTGATCTTGCTGATGTTGAATTGGGTAAAGAATACGAGCTTGTTATCACAACCTACGCCGGTTTATACAGGTATCGAGTTGGTGACATCCTTCGAGTTACTGGGTTCCACAACTCAGCTCCTCAGTTCCATTTCGTACGAAGAAAGAATGTGTTGCTCAGTATTGACTCGGACAAAACGGACGAGTCTGAGTTACAAAAGGCAGTCGAGAATGCATCGCAACTTCTACGTGAATTCAACACAAGTGTAGTTGAATACACAAGCTATGCTGAGACAAAGACGATTCCAGGGCACTATGTGATTTACTGGGAATTATTGGTGAAAGACTCGGCGAACTCTCCTGGTGACGAGGTATTGAACCAATGTTGCCTTGCCATGGAGGAATCTTTGAACTCGGTGTATCGACAAGGTCGAGTCGCAGATAATTCAATTGGACCACTAGAGATACGTGTGGTAAAAAATGGTACATTCGAGGAGCTGATGGATTATGCGATTTCAAGGGGGGCATCCATTAATCAGTATAAGGTACCAAGGTGCGTTAATTTTACTCCAATCATGGAGTTGCTTGATTCTAGGGTGGTATCCAAGCATTTTAGCCCAGCTGTGCCACATTGGACCCCGGAAAGAAGAAGGTGATTTCCTTGGGCACGTCCAACCAAATTAATTAAGTCAAATGGACTCGAATGTAGAGTAATAATAGATTGCTTATTAATAATAGATTCTTCTTTTTCTTTGTTTTTCTTTCGAGTGAGGGCTACATTTCAAAAGCTATGTAGCTTTGGGGACAAACTGTTAAAGGTTATTTATTGATAAGGATGTTTCAGGGTCAGGTTTTGTATTGTGGTTCACTTAACCTGTGGAAAGGATCGGATGTGACCTTCCAAGATGTTTGTCTACTACATGAAATGTTTCTTTCAGACGTAATGGACCTATACTTTTCTTTTCTTTCTGACATGTTTATATCATTTCCACACATATTTATATTGGTTTGGGTGAAAATACTTTGATCATTTCAGCGATTGCCGACAAAAAGGGATGAATTGCACAGAACCTACAAAATGAAAGCAATAGAGCAAAGACCATAACATGGCTAGTCCGAATGTTTCGAGTGTCTGCAAGGAAAAAAAAAAGTGAATAATAATAATGATGATAATAATAATAATAAAAAAACAGTTTGAAATATAACAGCAGGGCTATATATATATAATATTCCAGTTAAATTAAAAGAAGAACCCCATACATTTCCTAACAAATGAACAAGAAAAGTTGTACAGTAACCTGCGATTATCCTGTCGTAATTTATAAATCTACACTTCACTATCCTTCCAGTATTTTCCCATGAAATCTACTTATCAGATTGCTACGCATCAATTAAGTAGACATCGATCCTTTGCCGTGGTGATGCATATTTCAAATATAACTATCAAATATCAGTTGTACAAGGTTTATATATGCCACCAAGTGTTCAGAAAGTTTGATGGTGGTGAAATTACTAGTAGAAAAGGTTGTGGAATCACATCTGGGCTATTCTAGTTATATTTATAATACAGTTATGTCAAACATGATCCGATGATGATTTTGTGGATCCTAATTGGGCTTGAAACTTGCACATGCCCACATCACCTCGTGTTTTGTTTTTTTATTAAATAGAATGGGGGTGATGAGATTCGAACTCGTGACCGCTGGGTCAACAATGCTCTGATACCATATTAAAAAATCATCTCACCTAAAAGCTTAAGCTTATAAGTGAGGTTCCATAATATAATTTATATTATTCTCTAACAAAAAAATCCCTTTAATCTAACTAGCAACCCTCTTCACAGCCTGAAAACGATCAATTGAAGGCCTTTGCATAAACTGGCTAGCGACATTGACAGCCTGGACAATATGTGGTTCTGTGATTGTGAGTCTTAAAGCGCGCCAATAAGAGACCGATATCACAAGGGATCGTGGGAGTCTGAACCTCTGCTAGCTAGAGAGATGACGAACAATGGCAATAGGACTCCCAACTGGTTTGCACGCAGTCCAGTAATTGAGCACGTTGTAAAATGTGATTTATATATTTGATCCGAATCAGAGATAAGATCGGTGGGACGGTGATGGGCTTCCAGGAATAAAACATAGATTAAGGATCCTGAGTTCCTGGTGGAAAATTTCGCCGTTAATCTTTCAATGAAACCATCAACAATATTGTCATCCACATGAATGGGAGAAAAAATAACATCCATTAGAGGAGCTAATAATTTAAGTGATGAGGTAGGGAAGGAAGTACGAGCATGGGAAATTAGAAGTGAGCCGACTACAACACAATCCTCACAAATATGTGTCCATTTAAGTGATATTATGAGTTTTAACATTGTATTTTAAATTTTTTTTTTGAAAAAACATTATTTTTATTTTTCACTTAATTTTTTTTGATATTTTAAATCATTTTTATAGGTTAATATCAAAATTAATTTTTATAAATAAAAAAATATCATTTTAATATATTTATAAACAAAAAAAACTTTCAAAAATAATATATTCATCAAAAATTACTCACAAAATTCTCGAAATATACAAGGAGGAGGAGTTACGTCTACTTGTAAAACCCAGAATTACGGAAGGTACACTTCAAAGCCAAGGTCAAGGTGGAAAAGTCTATGATGTCCACTTAAAACGTCGTCGTCTGTTTGGGATAATTAGATATTTTACTCAGAAAGCTCTTAAAATTCATGACGCAGACTTCAACCTAACCCCGAGTCCTCTGATATTTTTCATATTCAACTTTTCTCTTTTTGCTTTTTGAGTGAGTTATCAAGATTGTCTGCGAATTGAATCTCCATGGACATGATGTCGATGTAAGATTAGAGCATCGAGAAATCTAGCATTCTAGGAAACTTAATCACACCACACAAAAATAAATGTAATTTGTTGCTTTACCACGCCCACTTTTAAGGAATATTTTGCTTCTTCCTTTCATTTCAGAGTTTTGTCATTTAGTTTCAAAAAGTTTTTTTTTTAAAATTATTTTTTTTAGCATATTTAAATCAATTTCAACCCCATTACCAAACAAACATTAAATTCCATGCAAAAAAAATCTGATTGATAATCATGGCTCGAGCCCTACAATTACTCCCATTCTAACCAAGGCAAGCTAGTTAATATTAAAAGATAATATAAAGTCTTCAATTCCTAATTAAGCTGACATGCATGGTTTTATAAAAGTTAATATACCGACCATATTAATAAAAATTTCGTCACACCTCGGACGACAGATTGCATATAATATTCTGTTTTAATTGAGGATCCATGTTTTCCCAACTATTATGCCGGTTGATAACCACCACTACATTAAATGTCATACAAGTCGATCAACTACTTATAAATTTTGTTTTCTCTTCATGTGATGCCTACATACTTCATGAGACGCCTACATATCCTATCGAGCTCCTAAAATATGCTGGGACTAGCCTTGGCAGCAGGTGTGGTGGAATTTATTAAAACCCAAGTGCTGCTTTTTAATATAATCGGCAGACGGAGAGAGCAAGGACCACCCACTCTACATTTCTGACTTGTTTCACTGTCTTATAGAGTGTTTTGGGGAGATAAATTTTGTGTTAAGGAATTATCTCATTTAAAAATTTAAGTTTGTAAGTGAGGCTCCATAATATGATTTATATTATTCTTTAACACCTCCCCTCAAGTGAAAGCCTTTTGGGCTTGAAACTTACACACATCACCTTGTACTTGGTTTTTATCAAATAGAATGGGGGTGGTGAGATTTGAAATAGTGACCGCTGGGTTAGCAACGCTCTGATACCATGTTAAAGAACCATCTCATCTAAAAGCTTAAGCTTGTAGGTGAGGCTCCATAATATGATTTATATTATTCTCCAATATTTTACTGGCTTGCCGGTCTCATGTCATTACAAGAATTTTTTTTTGGATTTTTGAGGAAATTTTATCTATCATATAATATATTTTATAGATCTGAATAAATAAATAAAATTTTATAAAAAATATATGTTCTGACTTGAATTTAAAATCTACTGCAGAAATCACAAGAAATTCATCGTCACGCCATGTAACTTGTGACTTCCTTAGAGCAATTGATCGGGTATATATGTTGATGTCATGAGCCAGCTAATTTTTTGTCCAACATAAGGATTACACGAGGGACCATCCGGCCTCATTATCTAGCCAGCCAACTTTGAAATTACGTACCACCTGCTCCTGTGTGGTCCAATATTTTGAGCCATGTTACTAAAATATTCTTCAACAATCAATTAACCTCTCCCGTCTATCCAATTCCAGACAGTTTTTTAGTGCTTTGGTCGGGACGTGATTTTTCACCAAGGAAAAAGAGTTGGTGCATGGTAAAGCTTATTATATAATAGTTAGCATTCGCTGTAGTTAATTCTTTAAAAAATATGGTGAATTATGTTTCTTTTTTTTTCTTCAAAATCATATTCATGGCGGATTGCGAAGTCCGAAGAAAGTTTTGGCACAAAATTCTTGGTCTAGAAGTGGGTGGTAAATGGTAGAAAATCTAGCAAAAGACGTGTTGGTGGGGGTTACTTCATGCTGCTTTCCTCTTGTCATGAAGACCTTGAGGTCAATATTCTCATACTTTTACGAGTTTGACTGTGAATTATGATCGATAGGCTGCTAACCCTACTCCCACAGAAGTCCGAAGAACATGATTTAATGCACTTTAATGGTTATGATTAAGAGAAGGGTTTCAGAAAATGGTTGATGATTACCCATTTGGATAGGCACCGCATGGAATTATGAAAAAATTGAATTGCTTTGAACCCAACAAACATCATGTGTCATGCAGGCAACCTTCAGGCTTGTTTCAGATAATTGTTTGCCATTAGACAGGCAAGGTCAAAGCACATCATAGTTTTACAAGCTGGTGTCTCAGTGGAGACGAATAAGTTTTGTTTTATTAAAAAATAATATAAGTTATATTTTAAGATTACATATTAAGTTTTTAAGTGAGATGATTTATTAACTTGGTATCAGAACTTTGTTGATCCTTTATCACCTTCATTCTATTTGATACAAATCAAGCACAAGGTAGTGTGAGCATATGCAAGTTTTTAGCCCAAATTTTTTTCACTTGAGGGAGTGTGTTAAAGAATAATATAAATCATATTCTGGAGTCTCACCCAACCTTTTAAGCTTTAAGGTGAGATGATTCCTCAACATGTTTCAATAGTGTATTTGTTTTTGAGGTGGAAAAAAATATATTTTTTATTTTAAATTATTATTTTTGATATATTTTTTAAACTTTTTGTAAGCAATACACGATTAAGCCAAAAAACATAATAATCTAAAGGGCAACCTACAGAACCAAAACAATAGCCAAAATAAAAATCCAGATGAGCAAAGAACTAGGAAAAAAATTGAAATAAAACAGAGCAACTGCTTCAACATATCCTAAATAGAATACCATCTGCAAACAGCTTACAAGAATTTTTCAAAAACTTGATTTCATAATTTATAATCAACCAATAAATCTTAATAAAAAAATAAATAAAAATATTATTCTAAATAAAAAATATTTTTATAAACAACCTCCATCATAATACCACATAGCTCTACAAGATCCACTGATAAAATCTCTTCATTTTCCCTTTGAAAATCTCGAAACGGGTTATTTGTTGATATGCTCTGGTTAAGTAGGATACAATTGTTTTGAATCAATGTACAATGAAAACTTTCACTCATTCCTAATTAATTTTACGTGATACATATGCGAGTAGTAAACATCTCATTCTGAAAAAAAAGTTGTTTGTTTATAAAATATACATGTAACTATCTTCAGGAAACGTATCTTCAGGAAACGTGACGTGATAACAAGAGATTTACGATCTACACAGGAGATCTTGAGTTCGAATTAGAACGTGTATCTCTTGTAAAAATACAAGACAATTAAAATTTTACTTGCTCATCTAGAACTATAAAATATATTTTTCAGATCCAAGTAAAAAATATACATGTAACTATTAATCTACCCTTATTCGTTGGAGATAATATTCATTTTTATATGCAACCCCTCATTCCAGCACATACACCGAACATAATTAACTCTATTTAATTAAATTTGTTTTGTAAAATAACATGAACATAAAGCCGCAGGGTAGATTCAATTTTTTAAGGCAATGCTTGTCAATAAACTTATAAGAGCAGGCCCGAGCCCACGTACACAGGCCATCGAAATATAGCCGCCGACTCTTGCTACTAGAATTTCCGTATTTATCTGCTTCAGGCTAGTCGGACCAATATACAAAGCGCAAACTAGCCCACACCTGGCCTTTCTGTATAAGAGAGCAAATGTTAAGAAAAGGAAATCGCAGCCCATGAGAAGGAACAAAGGGAAACACACAAAAATTACAACGAAGCGCACAATAGCAGGGACATAAAGCCCTTTTTTTTTTTTTACTTTCGCAGTGACGGTGGCCCAGATTCAGAGGCTTCTTCTACTCTCCTCCTCCTCCACCACCACCACTATCAACCGCTTTCATCTTCTTCATCCTCTTCGCTCCTAAATTTTTTTCTACCTCTCTACGCATCAAAACTCTGTTTTCCTTTCCTGTGCAGAAACTACTACTATAAGCAGCAAGAATAAAAGGCTAAGGTCAGTTCTCTAAACTAAAAATATCCCAGTTTCATTTTTATTTATGTTCGTTTTTTATTCTCCTTTCCTCCAGAAAAGAAACAGATTAGCCGAGAAAAGTTGAGGGTTATGGTTTTTTCACGCTTTTGTCTTGTCTGAGCTTAAAAGGAATGCAACATAGAAATGTCGTCCGAGTGCAGTTCCTTAATCGATTAGCTGTTTGGATGCCAAGAAACTGCAAGAAAAAAAGAAGAGAGAAACAACAGGAGCGTTAGATTGATACTATTTTTTAAATTTTTAGCCTTGAAATCTAATGCTCAAGTTAGCGATATATAGATTAGTTTCTGCGAAGTAAAAATGTCCATAAAAAGAGCGAGCGAGCGAGCGAGCAGAGGAATATGTTTTCAAGGTCCGATCAGCTTAGTGATAAATAATTGCAAGGGAACGAGGTTAGAGGTTTTCGACCACAGAGGCTAATATTTATTATATTCAAGAATTTATCACTTATTCAGGTTAATTGATGCTATCTAGGTTTGCAGTATCTCAATAACAGGTAAAAATATGCGTGTTGATGCCAATTGTTGCAAGTGTGCAATTAAAGGTTGTGTCTAAACTGGCTCGTCGTTTACACGGAGATGCGTATGTTTTGTAGTGGTAAACTTGTTTAATAGCTGTGTATTAGTGAACAGTAAGCGTAACTGAATGAATGACAACAGTGTTTGTGCTCATATGGAGATTTGCTTGAATTTACTTGTGCAAAGACAAGGTAACATTTGAAATAACTATTATACCTCGACCTTGTCAAGGCTTTGCTTATTTGGGCTGGTTTGTTGAGATAGGATTATTATTCTCTCCAAAAAATTCCCTGGTGTTTAATGTATGCTGCAAGTGTATGGAGTATATATAGTAGAAGAACATCCGTACTATTTGTAGTGACACATATTTTTTCTTTTCTCAGTAGTTTTGTTGGAGGCCCTTCCAATACAAGGTTCGATTTTGAATTCTAGAGAGCTGATATATTTTACTCTTACCTATGTCCGAGGCTGAGAACATGGGTGTTTCTCCATCACAAGTTAGTTCTCATACTAAAAGTTACTCATGCCCTGCACAAACTAAACCGGAAAATACTCATGAATTTACTGCTGAATACAACTGTGGTGAATACTCAGAAGAGAATCCTAAGTTTGAGTCTGAAATCATACAAACTGAAGCCGCAGATAACGGGGCTGAAGTTATCCAATCTGGTGCTAGGGAAACTGTGGAACATTCTACTGAAGATGTAACAAACAATTCTTTTACTGATTTGGACCCACCTCCTGAAGGTGCCAGGGGTGCTCCTTTTGATGAAATTTCAAGACCTATACTAACTGCTGTAGATCAGAAACTCGAGCCAGGTGCTACGCATTGTGAATCATCAAAACCCATTGACTCTGGTACTCTACAGGAACCTATAAATACCAATGCTGCACCATCAAGCTGCATTGCTAGTGAAACCTCACAAATATCACTTGAAGATCTAGCCAGCAATTCTTGTGCTGAAGATGTGGGTCTGCCACATGGAGATGCAAGCAAGGGTAACCAGATTGATAAAAGTTCATACCCTCAGCAAACTACATCTGCACATGCACTCGAGTTACCTTCCAATGGAGCTTGTTATGAACCATCAGAAGAAAGACAGAAGCCTGGTTCTGAACTTTCAGAAAATGAATCAATGGGAATCGGCACTGAATTATATAGTGGCACTGCTATCAAGAATTCAGAGCTGCTTACTCAACTTGTGACCAAGAGCTCTCCTGTCAAACATGTAGGCTTGCTTCCTGGTGACAACATCATCATTCCTGCAAATGAACAAACAAGACCAAATCATGATGATGAGGACAAAGGCCCTGACCATGAACATTTGGAAACACCATCTAGAGTTGTGATTATTGCTAGACGCGGTAGACCTAGAGGTAAGAGTGCTTCAAAATTGTCAAGGAAGAAATATATGCTAAGATCTTTAAGAAGTAGTGATAGAGTTCTCCGGTCAAGATCACAAGGGAACCCTAAAGCTCCTGAATCGAGCAATAATTTAGGTAATGTTAATTCCACTGGTGATAAAAAAGGGAAAAGAAGGAAAAAGAGAAGAGGAAAGAATATCGTGGCTGATGAATATTCCAAAATCAAAGCACATCTTAGGTACTTATTAAATCGGATGAGCTACGAGCAAAGCTTGATCACTGCATATTCCGGGGAAGGCTGGAAAGGACTTAGGTGTGTACTATTCTATCACAATTTATCTGTAGCCTTTTCTTGTGTTTTATTTTTAGTGACTTTTTAAATTTTGTTATTGCTTATTGTTTTGTTTTGATTTTAGTACACATTTTTTAATAGTATGGAAAGTTGCATCCAAATTTATGCGCTGACTATCCATCAAGGACTCATTGCATTTGAAAGAGGCCATTGTCAGAGAAAAAAAAATGTAGAACAGGAGTTTTTTTAGCTACACTTGCAAAGAATTAAAAGTTATTTACATTGGATAAACTATTGAATGATCATTAGTGTCAATTGTGTTTGTTATGAGAAGTGCTATACAAATGAGCAGTGGGATCAATAAAGGATGCTAGTTTAATTTTTTTGAAACTAGGAATTTAAGATTATGTTAGTTCAGCTTTTAGTGTTATTGCCAAGTAATAACCCTCTTCTCTGGTGCATCTCCCTCCCTCCTTTAAAAACTTCCATTGCCTATAATATTATGTATGTGGCAAAATATCTTTGTCCAGGAGGCTAATTTGATGAGCTAGATAATTGTTTTTGCTTGGTATGATTATGAGAAATAGAAGGAAACCTTTTTGTTCTTAAATGAAATCCAGTTTGACCTGCCCTTTAAAATTATTTGATCTCAAGCTCTTTTTTATGGTGTAGTGTTTTCTCTGCTGAAGAGCTTATCTTTAATTTTTTCTTTGACACATGTAATTTTCCAGCCTAGAAAAGTTGAAGCCCGAGAAGGAGTTGCAGCGAGCCACATCTGAAATAATCAGACGCAAAGTGAAAATAAGGGATTTATTTCAACATATTGATTCACTATGCAGCGAAGGAAGGTTCCCAGCATCTTTATTTGATTCTGAAGGACAGATTGACAGTGAGGATGTAGGATTTTTTTTTAATTTGTCATATTCTTTTGTTAACAAGCTCCTTATTTCCATGATTGTTGCTGTTTAGGATGGTTTTTTTGACAGTGAATATCTCTTGGAGTGTAATTGCTTAGACAATTCATTTGTGGCAGATATTCTGTGCAAAATGTGGGTCCAAAGATTTGAATGCTGATAATGATATTATACTATGTGATGGTGCTTGTGACCGAGGGTTTCATCAGTTCTGTTTGATACCACCATTGTTAAGAGAAGAAAGTAATGCCCTATCCACTTGTTTGATGACACTGAGTTAAATAATTGTTCCTGAGTTACTTCTTTGGTCATCTATACTTTTCCTGATTGTGTTTCCATTTCTCCTTTAGTTCCCCCTGGTGATGAGGGCTGGTTATGCCCTGGATGTGATTGCAAAGTTGACTGCATTGACTTGCTTAATGATTCTCAAGGAACAAATATATCTATCAGTGATTGGTGGGAGGTAATCATGCAGCCCCCAGCCTTAATATTTGTTAATTAGAAACTTGTGTTCATTCCTTATTGTACTCCTATCTTGTGTGCAGAAGGTGTTCCCTGAGGCTGCTGCCGCAGCATCTGGAAAAAAACTGGATCACAACTTTGGACCATCTTCTGATGATTCTGATGATAATGATTATAATCCTGATGGTCCAGATATTGATAAGAAGAGCCAGGAGGAGGAATCAAGCTCTGACGAATCTGACTTCACTTCTGCATCCGAAGAATTCAAGCCCCCCCCTGATGGTAAAGAGCACATGGGGCTCTCTTCTGATGATTCAGAGGATGATGAGTATGATCCTGATGCTCCAGTTCTTGAGGAGAAGCTGAAGCAGGAAAGTTCAAGTTCTGATTTTACATCAGATTCCGAGGATCTTGCTGCCATTATTAATAGTGATGGGTTGTCTTTAGAAGATGAATGCCACATGCCTACTGAAGCTCGTGGAGTTTCTAATGGTAGAAAATCTAAATCTAATGGAAAGAAGATGCAGTCTTTAAACAGTGAGATTTTATCCATGCCAGAACCAGATCTGTGCCGGGATGAGTCAGCAACTGTTTCTGGAAAAAGAAATGTTGACAGATTGGACTACAAGAAGCTCTATGATGTGAGTGCCTCTGATCTTACAATATTTGAAACTGCTTTTCTATCATTTAGTCTTAGCACTCTTTTGGTGGTTGCTTAACATGTATTTCAAGCATGATCCTGTAATTAGAGTCATGTCCTGATCTTTTGTTTCAAATGGGTGTTTTGCCTGCTTTCTGTTGAGAAGTGAAGGAATTGATTCTCTCCATAAAAAAAATAATTTTAACTTGACTACTAGTTGTTCCATTCCTTTACAGCGAAGTGCACCAAATATAGAGAACTAGGAATTATTGCTATATGTCATGCGCTATACACATTCTCATGGAATTATAATAGATATCAAAGCATGACTTTGACCCTTTCTAACATGCCAATGCCAAATACTTATGATTGTGCTTCCATATGAATGTGGTGCCCTTACATGTGTAAAAAATAGTTGTGCTACATATTAGATAACACTATATCTATTACATTCCCTTGCAAATATTTTCAGAATTATTTCACAATAATTTTTTCCCACCTTCTGTCTTCATAGAGGTAAGTATCAAATATGCCAATTTTGTTCTTGACATGGTCCAACTTTTAATCATATGATGTTTTCTTTCAATAGTTTAATGTCATGTTTCTGCACTCTATTTGTGAAGGAAACATATGGAAACATTTCTACTTCAAGTGATGATGATTACAGTGATACTGTTGCACCAAGTAAGAGGAGGAAAAACAATGGAGATGCTGTTACAGTGACAGCAAACGGAGATGCCTCTGTTACTGAGAATATGAATCAGGAATTAAAGGGGAACAAACATAATCCTGAGAGAGGAACTTGCCAAAACTCAATCTTCCAAGCTACAAATAGTTCCCCAGCAAAAACATATGTTGGCGCATCTCTATCTGGTTCTAGCGGTAAAAGCGTCAGGTCCTCCACATATAAAAAACTTGGAGAAGCTGTAACTCAGGTATGTTTTTGTGAGTTATCTGTTTCATATGTTCAACAGTTCTAATAACCCACCAATGCTCAATTGAGGTGTGGATGCCATGCCATCATTCTGTCTTATATCCTATTTCATTAAGGTGCAGGGTCATATTGAAAATATAGTGTGATTTTTTGCCCTTCTTTAGCATGAGAACAAAATAAATAATCTCCCCCCCCCCCTTTAGTCCTCAGTGTTTCATATAATTCTTTAACCCTTCAGTCACTTTTCAAAAGTCTCACTGAGTGAATGCTGGTCTGTGCTAGCTGGCATTTTTCTGAGGCCTCAAAGTTTGCTTTAATAAATTTACACTTGTGCATGCAAGCTTCAGCCATGATCCACTTACATTAGAAACATTCCTAGTACTTCTCAAAGAGTGCTTGTGCGAAATCATCCTTATTTTGCTTTCGACCTACAAAAGCTGCTTATTTAGTTGAAGAAAGAGAAGTATCAAAGATTGATATGGAGAGAACCATTTTTTATTGTGTTGATCTTTTTTGTATGCAGAGACTGTACAGTTACTTCAAGGAAAATCAGTATCCAGACCGAGCTGCAAAAGCAAGTTTGGCAGAAGAACTAGGAATTACTTCTGAGCAGGTCATACAAACGGAAACCGTTTCATTCATTCTAAATTTTACTCTTCTGGGTTAAAGATAAGAGCGCATAGTTTCACGCTTTTCTTACCTAGAAGTTGTATTATGCAGGTTAACAGGTGGTTTGTGAATGCCCGTTGGAGCTTCAACCGTTCATCATCAACAGGTACAAGTAAAGCTGAAAGTGCTTCAGGCAGGAAAAGGTAGCTGTGATGGCCATGTGAGCGATAATGAATCGAATAACCGAAAGAGCATTAAACAAAAAATTAACACCCCGAAATCTAGGAGATAATGTGAAGTAGATTATCAAACATCATTTATGGAAACAGGAATGGAGAAAGCAGCTCCTTGTAGACGAACTGACCATTTACCTTCTGTAAGAGCAAGATGTTAGAAGATGACATGCTGGTTTTATTGTGGAGGATTAACTCTGCCATGAAGGTGACCATTGACTCCACCGCTGTACTCTAATCGGTGATGTGCTCACTGACTGCACCAGCTTTCTTTTTTTTTCTTAATTCAACTCCATTCACAAGGATTTTTTTTTTAAAAAACAATTGTTGAGCGAGTCCAGCTCACCATCAATTCCTTTATTTTTAAAGCTGTAATGAGCATTAAAATTTGTTCGCTACATTGAATCTGTAAGCCACGAATTTATGCACAATTGCCTTACCTGTAGTATGATATTTGCGTGCTTGAGTATGCAAAATGACGGACAGCCTCAAACATAGAGAAACAACATTCTGGAAATGGCGCGTGTGGCCATTACCAGAAAATCAGTGGATCTTCACATCATCAACTGGGGAAATGAAGGTGCTATTATTATTATTATTATTATTATTATTATTATTATTATTATACTGTGTAGTGGCTCAACCCGATTGGCATAATTAATAATGTTCAATGCTTCAAATCAAACCTCTATTGGCAAGCCCCAAAACTACCTTTAATGGAAGTATGGCTCATATAGAAATTTGGTTTGTCATCGGATCCAAATGAAAGCTATAATAAATAAATAAAATTTATCCACCTGTTTTTTCCCTTTTCTTTCTTTATTTTGAAGTAACTATAAATAAACCCATCCCTTGCTACTACCATCAGCCCAAAAGTTAAGAAGGTAGGTTTCTCACAAGAAGCCCATCCATACTCTATCTATCTGGAGTTCTGGACTATTTATTCACGAGAACGACACCGCTTGCTCCTCGATTGAGAAACAAAATTTCCCGCCCAAAGAAAACACACACAAAAAAAATAATAATCATGTTTGAACTCTTAATAGGCTGTTATAGTTAACTTAACGCGCTTATTAATAGAACAAGCTTGCCGTTCTCCAATAATGAAAGTATATAAAACTAACTGCCTTTATCCTCTCTTCTCCTTCCGTCTCTCTCTCTCTAACATTAAAGATAGAAAAGACACTTACACAGAAGAAATGGGCGAGAATGAAAACCACGTGCAATCCACGCGCTCTTCATCATCATCCAGGAAACGGGGTCCAAAGGCTCACCACCCTCTGCCACCCTCCAAAAAGAAGCGAGTCCCACTGGGTGAACTCACCAACTCTCTCCATGTCACCACAAACAACTCGGATTACAATATCAGCGAGTCCAAGTATGCTGTTGACTCGCAGCCACCAAGTACTGAGTCAAGTCGGGTCTCGAATATCGAGACCAGCCCAGATATTGAATGTGAAGTGGAGGAGGGGAATCATAACGATTTAGAAAAGTATCCGAGCACTGAGTCCACTAAACAAACAGGGTTAAGGAGGTGTTCTTACGCTTCCTCTATCTATCGATATCTTCAGTCCTTGGAGGTACTAGTAACTAATTGATTAAAAGAGTGTTGTTCTTTTCTTAATTATTTCCGGGTTTTAGAGTTTGGTGGTGCAGTTTTCCTTCATTTTAATGAGAAACCAATGAAACAAAAACTTTGGATTTAACCAGTAAGAGAAATTAGGGTTTTGCCTTTGATTAGGAGTTTGTTTTTTGCCCCTCTCTCCCTGACAACGTAAGTACTCCTACTGCATGTTTGTGTTCATTTTGGTTTTGGGTTCAATAGTATTTAATGTTTTGACCGGTAAGATGATTGAAACAAGAGAAAAAATGAAATTTTGATCTCTTGCCTCTGGATTTGGAGGATGCGTTTCCTATTTTGCTGACATGTAAACTTGGTAGGCGTCAAGTTGGAGTACTTTTTTTGCATAGATTTAGGAAATTTAGATTCACACTGATCAAATTATGAATTCTCACTACAATAATCAATCGTATCACAGGGGATCACTGCTTTTTTACATAGGCTGGGTCCACGTGACAATTTGTCATGTGTCAGGTTCATGTAGTTTCTAATTTCGGTGATTTAGTCTGAACTTGTTCATTTGGTATCTCGGCTCTTCTTTGTTTTCTCACTAAATGAATTGAGCATCATACTTGTGTTATAACACAGTTGGAAACTGCAAAATTGAAAAATAATGATTGGTTATTCAGGTGGAGGACAATAGAAGGTGTTTGCCAAATTACATGCGGGAGGTGCAGAATGATGTTTTAGTCAATATGCGGGAAATTCTAGTGGATTGGTTAGTGGAAGTTGCAGAAGAATACAGACTCGTCTCAGACACCCTTTATCTCACTGTATCGTATATCGATAGGTTTCTATCTTCACAGGCTTTGAGCAGGAACAATCTACAGCTTCTCGGTGTTTCTTGCATGCTTATTGCCTCGTAAAAAGACGGATCTCTATTTTGTTGTTATGTTAGTTATTCGTTGGCGTTCCACTTTTGTAATGCTAATTACTAATGCTATGATGACTCAGGAAGTATGAAGAGATTAGTCCTCCAAATGTCGAGAGCTTTTGCCACATTACAGACAACAGTTGCACCAAGGATCAGGTGTGTCTCTCTATAACATTGAGGGAAATAAATAAAACTGAAATTGAACCTGTCAAGTAACTGAAACATATTAAACTCATATTGAACTTGTTAAGAAACTGAAATGGTTGTTTTACGTTTCAAAATTTTCATGTTTTAAGAATTACTTGATGCGAAATTTAATTATTTTATTTTTTCATCAATTTTTGGAAGCTAAGTTCAGCACTTTGGTTTCATGTTTTTGGTTGAGTATTTAATTTGGGAAATTGTGCAGGTACTTGATATGGAGAAACAAGTACTCAAATCCTTGAACTATGAAATGGGTGCTCCTACAACAATAAATTTTCTCAGGCAAGTTTTTTTTTTAAAAAAAGCTGGCAGTAAGTTATTGCATTCAATGAATTCTTTTTCCTTGTCCCATGGATGATTCCTACCTGGTAGCCAGTCCTACTAACAACACGTCATTCTGGATATGCAGAATCTTGCTGAAAGCTGCTCAAGAAAATTGCGAAGTAGGCTAACCTATTTATGCTATATTCAGAATGTTTTTTTGCTTGTTCTCCTTTTTCTTTCCCTTTTAACTAATTCGTACTCTGTCAAAAATGTTCTTATCAGTCTTCCGATTTGCAATTCGAGTTTTTGAGTTGTTATCTGGCGGAGCTAAGTTTGTTAGAATATGGTTGCATGCGCTTCTTACCATCAATGATTGCTGCGTCAGCTGTTTTCCTTTCAAGTTTCACGATCCAGCCACAGATGCATCCTTGGGTAAACAAAAATAAAGCTTGTTTAACAATGTCTTGCACCGCTGGAGTGAAAAAGGATATATATTTCATTATGCCTGAGAATTTTAATTGTAGGCATGAGTGTGCATTGCAATTATCAGCTTTGCAGAGACATTGATATTTGGAAATATCCTTCTTAGTGAAAAGAACACTGGCAGTCAACCATAATCTCTTCTCACTGTGGGAACTGGAAGTGGCACAGGTTGATTGCAACAGGCAGAAGTAAATAATTTCCTGGATATAGATAGATGATAAAATCGGGATATCTCGAATCTTAGACCTGCTTTAAGATTGCCGCATTATTTGTAAATGTTTTCTGTTTAATTATTTTTTTGCGTGTCCTCAGAGTACAGCATTGCAGCGTCATTCAGGTTACAGACCATTTGACCTAAAGGAATGCGTTCTTGCCATTCATGACATTCAATTAAATAGACAAGGAAGTTCTTCACGAACAGTGAGAGATAAATACACACAGCACAAGGTATTCCAGTTTACAGTATCTGCATTTGTTTGTGCTTACCTGCCAAAGTAACGGGTTTGAGAAATGGCAGTATGATTCATTGGATTCCTGTCATTTCTATGTTGATCGCACAACTTTGGCCTATAAAATTTAGGTCATGGGGTTGCAGCTAATGAATATTAATATGGTGATATTCCTTCCTTCTCTTCTTCTGTTTTCCTGGGAACAGTTTAAGCATGTGGCAACTTTATCTCCTCCCTCAGAAGTTCCCGTGCGTTATTTTGCGGCCATCAATGAGCTATGCTCTGTGAGATTCTCAAGAATGCGTTGAAGTAGTGTTGTTTTCTTCCAGCAGATTTTACAGCATTATTGTCTTTTGATGTCCTTGCTCAATTGGATGGCGGTAGAAGTCAACTTCTTGTTGATTGCTGGTGGTTCAAAATGGAGGTGCTTCAAGACTATGTCATTGTAAATTGGTAACGGTTAGCAAGCCATTAGTATGGCAGGTTTTATGGTTGGAGTTCGAAGTAAATTCTGAATTTGCAAATAACTCTGTACATTGCTTTGACCACCAAGCTTTAGGAAACATAATATGCCGGCCCTAATGTTTAGGGGTTGCATTTTCAGCCTCTTCTAGTTTCTACCTCACAAATTTTGCTCCCAGGTAAGATATCTTTTGATGCTAAGAATG
Source organism: Salix caprea (assembly GCA_964035475.1). Lineage (NCBI taxonomy): Eukaryota > Viridiplantae > Streptophyta > Magnoliopsida > Malpighiales > Salicaceae > Salix > Salix caprea. The sequence continues at coordinate 6,879,191 of OZ037760.1, forward strand.
AGTGTATAAAATCTGGAAGAAAAAACTTATGTTTCAATCTAAATGCTGTTTTGGGGCTCAGTTAAAGGAATCTTTGTAGAATTAGTATGGGCAACTAGGAGCCAAGTGCTTTTATTTTTGTACTCAAAACAGGTTACCTCATGGCCAAAAAACGAAAAATACAGGTAAAAGGTAACCAGAGCTTAAAACGGTGAGTGTTATTGCCACTGAAATGCAAACACGGAGTCCTATTGTAATTTGAAAGGTTGATACTTTATACATCTTCTAGCACTAACACAATGATAAGGTTAAAATAAAAACACCAATTTTTTTTAATTTAAAATAAAAAATATAATTTAAAATAAAAAATAAATTTTTTTTTTTTAAATTTGTTCAAAAACACTTTCTAAATGTATTCCATACACACCTAAAGGATCGAGCTTAGAAAGATCAACCTCCATTTAAAAAATCTAAATTAAAAGGATAAGACTAAAGATAGTTGAATTTTTTATTTAGATTCTTTACCAAATCACATGACATTGTACGGGAGTAAAAATTCTATTATTTTTCTCAGAATGCAAATATTAAGAGATTAATCAACTATTAAATTTTTCTGCTTATTTTCGGTACATTACTAGATCGCTTGGTGTTCCAACTTCGAAGTCAATTAGCATAGGATTAGGTTAAAAATGAGAACGAAAGAGAGTAGCTATAGAAATTGCCCAATTTATTCCTAACAAACTATTACTAAATTGTACCTGCCTTTTCGGCCCAACCCGGACCCGCCAAATCTCGTACCCGGAATGCCTAATAAAACCACGATGCTCATAGTTAAGACCCGAAAAGGCCAGAGCGAAGCAGAAAACCTGCCAAACCGATCGAATCCGTAATTAAAATTCCATCGCGATGGACGTGGAAGCAGATGACAAAGACCTAAAAGCCGCCGGCGCCGAGGTTTTAACCGACGACCGTCATGGACTCCGCATCCATGGCTGGGAAATCGTATCTTGCAACGGCTCCATTCTCAACTCCTCCTCTCTGATCACGTACTCTCTCTCTCTCTCTCTCTCTCTAAATTAGTTTCAAATTTGCACTCAATTTAAGTGTCTCATGCAAATCTGAGTACAAATCGTTAATTCTAGAGTTTTTGACGGTTGATGCGACTACTGCAGATGGGAAGAAAAGTTAAAAACTTCTCATTTACCAGAGATGGTTTTTGGAGAAAGTTGTTTAGTACTTAAACATGCGACCAGTGGTACCAAAATTCATTTCAACGCGTTTGATGCCCTAACTGGCTGGAAACAAGAGGCTTTACCTCCGGTCGAAGTCCCTGCTGCTGCGCAATGGAAATTTAGAAGGTAATTTTAAGTATCTGTTTGGATTTAATTGCATCAATATATGGCACCCATAACCTCATTGTGTTAATTTTAAGTATCTGAGGTAAGAGAGATTGTATTTAGCTAACACTTGGTGCGAATTCAACTTACAGCAAACCATTCGAGCAGGTGATATTGGATTATGATTATACATTCACGACGCCTTATTGTGGTAGTGAAACAATGGAATTTGACACAGAGAAGGTTTGTTCTGTTACTTCACAAACTTTTTGTTGTGTTTGTGGTTGGCAGAGAGTAAAGTGAAGACTTGTTGCTATAGGATGTTTTGTGTTGGAGTTTTAAGCCATGTACTCAGCAGGCGGACTTAATGGATTAATTCATGTCCTCCTTGTTGAGAATTTTTACGTTAGCAGTTTCTATTTGATGTTGGATTTTCTGTTTATCCTTTCTTTGTTATTTCTGCCATTTCCCTCCCCTCAAAATGTTAACAACTTCAAAAGAGGTCCTGATTAAAACATATTTTTTTAGGTTTTTTGGGTTTACTGTGAAGGCTATGGCATGACTTGGATTTAAAAATAAAATTATGTTGACCATGGCTGAGATTGAACATTGATGAATCAAAAACATAAGCTGACTCAAATATAGTGTAATTAAGCTTTTGTTAAATATAAAAAAAATGACTTCTCTTTCTCGTGTCATTTGGTTTTGTGTAAGAACATGTTGCAAATCATATCCTTGGTTTTGTGATCAGAAAAACAGCGAGGAATTTCTGGAGGCTAGCTGCAGCCCCTGTTGGGAAGACTGTGAAGAGCAAATTGATGTGGTTGCACTTGCATCGAAAGAGCCTATTCTTTTCTATGATGAGGTTGACTCCTTGTGTAACATTAGCATAAATTCATAAAATTCGAGATTCATTCACTTCCTGGTATTTATGGGTGTGTAGTGATTAAATAATCTGTTTAATTCCACAGGTGGTCTTGTATGAAGATGAACTGGCTGATAATGGGGTGTCGCTTTTAACTGTTAAAGTGGTAAATACTGAAACTTTTACTAGTTGTTCGAAGCACTGATATGATATGCTGCCTGGTAATCAGTTTCCAAACAATTGATCATCTCCTCTTTGAGTTTTGTAGAGAGTCATGCCGAGTTGCTGGTTTCTTCTTTTGCGATTCTGGGTGAGTTAATCATCATTATTTTTTTACTCAATTTGCATATCCATTTCAGTAAAAACAACTCTAATTCTTTCTTTGTGCATGTGTACATGTATTAATGCTTGGTATAAAGAAGATTTAAACATTTTTCTTTTCCTGAAAGTGACATTTTTTTCTTCACTTTGTTTCACTAAATTTCTTGTTTCCACCACCTCTGTTACAGCTTAGAGTTGATGGAGTGCTAATGAGATTAAGGGACACTCGAATGCATTGTGCTTTTAGTGACAGCGCAAATCCTTTTGTTCTTCGAGAAAGCTGCTGGAGAGAAGCCACCTTTGAAGCTCTGGCTGCTGTAACCTCTCTCTCTCTCTCTATATATATATATATATATATATATATCTGTGTGTGTGTGGGTGGGTGGGTGTCGCTGTGGCAAGATTTCAATAACAGATAAGGTTTGTGATCCCAATAACTGTAGGAGGATCAATCATCATAGACAGATGCCTCTCTCACTAGCTAGGTATACAAACTACTGTGTGCACATAGACTAACTACTTTCTGTTAGTATGTAGTTTCTGATAAGTATACTAGTAGCAAGGCATTATAGATACTTGTATAGTTATCTAAGCAAATAAATATCATATAGAATAGAATTTAATTCAATAGAATAAGAGTGCACATTCAAGTATGGATGAGTACTCAGAAGATAAAGCAACATGTATAATATTCAAAAATTAGCCATTTGAACTCATCATATAATAAACATACACACATTATTTATATTACATACATATTAAAGATCATTTCAGTTACCTAGAAAACAGAGCAAAAACCAAACAAATGTATAACCAGAGACTACTTAGGATCGCTAGTTGAAACTTTAGCAAAATCTATAACGGATGAGAAAAAACATTCGCAAACCACATATAACATAAAACATTACAACTCTAAAATTAGATATCAAAATATAATTATAAAACCAAAATACATTCACCCAATTTCTCTTGAACATATCCCATATTGATCGAGCCAAAAAAACCAAACAACCCTTATTGCTTGGTCAACCGGTTGACCAAAACCACCTGGTGAACTGGTTGACTGACACCATCAGAGCAATTATTCGACCGGTTTAGTCCAACCAGTAGACCATTTAATTGGTATTCAGAATTCTGATCTATCAATCTCCCAAATCGCAGATCCAAAGATTAAAAAAACAATTTGTTCTTCCTAAATCCCATAATCCATACCACAAGCAGTTCGATTTAAAACCAGAACTAACACCCTAAGCATCAATTACACCTCTTAAATCATCCTTATATCAAATCAATATATTAAACATCATAAAACCTTAAACACTTTCTTAATCCTCCCCTCCAACTATCAAATCCCCAAAACAACAACAGAAAATCGAGTTCATGATACTTGTTTCTTCAACCAGCTGAGTTAGTTGGGCCAAAACACGGGTCTTACATTTATTTTCCTGGTTTCTACTCTTTCAGAAGCCGTAAAGATAGTTTCTTTTCTGAGTGTTGTCATGGGAATGATAATCTGGTTATTTCTAAATAATAGCAGTAGTGCCAATAGCTGTCAAAATTGTGTCTAAAAGAGGAGTGAGGAGCAAAAAGAAAAACTAATCTGGATAGAAAGGAAGAAATACATAATTTTTCCTAGAGGATGAGCAGAATAAGCAGTCCAGCATGTCCTGGGAAAGTTTTGGCATATGACGTGCTGCTGTCATTTACTCATCTTTGAATCTGCTAATTTCTGCACTCTGTCCTGTTTAGTATAACTGCAGAAGTTCTGAAATAAGTAGGTTCTATGTGGAAGTGTGTGCCTGGTACATGTGTAATGATATTGCATTGATATAAATGTCACAGTATTATCACTGTAAATTCATGATGTTTTGGAGTATGGATATCTTAATATGCATCCACTTAGGCTGTTTAAATCGGGTAATATTAATTTTTCGTGTCTTCCTGTTCTCAAAAGGGCATCTGTTTTTATCTCTTTCTCTGTAGGCCATTAATGTTTTTCTTAGATATATTTCTAAATGTAGTACAGTATACTTGTGTAACATTTTAACAAGTGTTCTCCAATTTTTATGCATCTATTTCTGTAATGTTATTTTGCAGAAAGGATATCCTACTGACTCTGCTTCATATAGTGATCCAAGCATCATCAGCCAAAGGCTTCCCATCATCATGCACAAGACTCAAAAGCTTAAGGTCCACTGTAATTTGTAGGACTGTAAATTGTCTGTGCATGAAGATTTGGATTGTTTACTATGTTGAGGCCATATAGAAATCATATCTTTTCACGTGGATTGTATTCCCCCAGTGGGTTTTGATGTCACTCTAATAAGATTGGTAAGCTATTTTATGATTTTATTTGTGGAAAGAGAAAGGAAACGATATTCACTGGATGAAGATATTAATTTAAGATATTCTGTTTTCTTGTGTGTATAATTGTTCATATGAGCTATATTTAGAGTGTATAAAAGAAGTGCAATGAGAAGGAAGCAAAAGCTTTTGGAGTGCTGTATCAACCGAAAAACATTACCACAGCTAAGAAAATGAAGTGTAGGAAGTGCTTGGATGACGGGGAATATGAAAGCAAAGAGCTTACAGAACTCTTTGCAAGGAATATAAAAAAACCCCTACCCATTCTCTTGATTGACATTTTCACTTGGTGTTTCCTGACCAGGTTCACGGAGACAATCAAGTTAGACGGGACTTGGAGGATTGGCGGTGTCAAATGATTTATACCTATAAAGTAAGGGGTGGTATTTGGAAAAACACGCCCATGAGCGAGTATAGTTAGCTGAGCATGTTGGGATGGGATATGCAAACAAAACAACCAAGGACTGGATGAAAGGTTGTATGTAATATTGGAGAAATTGATACAAGTTCAACATGCTTCTGCAGGATGAGGGCCATAAGGACATGGACCGAGGCAGGAATAATTGACGAATTACGGTATTATATCAATCATTTTTTTCAACTAGGAGATGATAAATCATTACGGATATAGTCCTGGGTAGTTTCTCCGTTTACTTCTTGGGTGAACTTCCACGGACAGGGGTATTGTGATTGCCAAAAAAGAGGATTGATCGCAAGATCCCAGTTCTTTGGTGATTTGCCACGGTTAAGCCCTTTTAAATTAAATGAAAATTCCATTAGACAGATGATTGGCCAGGTCAAGGGCGGCGGTAATATCGACGGAGATTAGGATCATCTTGGATGAATAAAAGAAGAAATGGTAGGGATTCTCATAACTGAAGCAAATCATATTCATTTTAAGATTATATATATATAGATTATAAAATGAATATGATTTGATATATATATATATATATATATCAAATCATATTCATTTGATATATATATATATATATATAATAGACAGGAAAGACATGGAGATTGTATGGAAAATGTCGCAGCTGCGGCTATATAAATAGGAAGATAGGGATAATGGGCGTAGGACATGCATGATATTAGGTTGATTTCAAGACTTCAAATCTGGTAACCTACTGAAAGAATTCAAGATTTTTCCATAAGAAACTTTGACTTTTATTGGTTCTTTGCCAAAGGAAAGCGTGGGGAAATATGGAAAAACAGAGGAAAGAAAGTCGTCCCAGGGAGCTTTTGAGACGCACGACAAGACCTTCGAGCCGATACCAAAAGCAAAATTAGCATGGCTATCTTCGGGACGTATGCGTCAGCCTAGCCTCAATCCCAAAGTAGTTGGGGTCAGCCGGATGGATCCTTCTGGGCAATTGAGCGAACTCTGGTCATATAAGAAAAAAACAAGGGTAATGTTGAAGTGTGAAAGGCTACAAGGAGAACCATATTGGGAACAGAGAGAGCTATAACATATGATCTCAAATGGTGTTATTGTTTTCCTTCCATTATAATCCTTCCCTTCCAACAAATATTTATAAGATAAGTCATATCTGCACCGAAAATAATCGCCCAAGAAACTCTTAATTGAATAAAAAAACGTCTAATGATGTCAAACAACATGATCATTACGGTAAAGAGAGAGTAATTACTCAAGGTGTCAAATGATATAATTATCGCCAAAAAAAAAACTTTATTATCACTTTAAAAAGAAATGACAATGGCTTGAAAAGGGAGGTTGACAAGGATCTGAAGAGCCCATATATGTTAGGTGCCATATAAATATGGTTCCGGGCATTTATTTTTTTCCAGAAGTTGAACTGAAGAGGGGGATGGGGATTTTCCATGTTTCTTGGACATGACGTGCATACATGGTAGGGCATTTTTCATGTTTCTTCTAGTTTGACCATGCAGAATTAGTATGATTTTTAACATTTCAAGACGTTGGTTGCCCACCTGTATTAGTTTCTGTATTAGATGGCACTTCAAAAACTGTTCCATGTGAAGAAAATTGGGAACCACAGCAGGGGGGCTTGATTAGAGTCGGAGGTTCAAGTCAAGCTCGAGTGGCTCCGATGATGTCTCTGGTAGCCGTGAATCCAACCGAAAACTGCCGGGCCATGTCAAATCCGTTGTATCATCAAGTGAGAAGGGCATCCATGACATAACAAATCCTGAATTGGCTTCATTAAATCTCTCTCCGATAGGAGTTCCGTCTCTGGCTGGCTTGTGCACAAGGGCATGGGGCCTGACCCCAAGTGATCTAGCCATTGGAGAATTGATAGGCAAGCCCATCATTGTCATCATCCTCTGGGAGTGGTATCTTCTGGCCGCACCCCTCTCTCTTTTGTGGGCGTTCTGATGACCCCCAAGTGCCTGTGAACTGAAGAACTTCCTTCTACAGAAGTTACACGAGTAAACCTTGCTAGAAGTAGGTCTTGATTGCGAGTCATAATCTCCTGCTGTTGAGGGTGAATTCCCACCTAGGCTCAGATTCAGCCACTCTCCTGGATTGTTATCATTATAACCTTCATTGCTATTGCGGTTGCTCACTACGTGGTTTTGGTGCTGGCTGGTTTTTATATCAATCGCTTCTTCATGGGAGATCATATCTTCACGAATCTGAACTTCTTAGAAGTGTAAGGAGGGAAGATGAGCAGGGAAAAGATGGAACGATTGTGGCAGACTCGAAGGGTTAGATCGAAGCAGGGGAGGGGAAACAAAGGAGATAGATTTATCAATTTTGGAAATGAAGTTAAGGTGGACGTTTTTTTTATTTATCTGGTCTCAATACAGCAACCCCACTAGCCCAATGCTCGGTGTTTCGCGGGACAATGCTTATGTCATCTTTACTGTTGCCCTTGTCAAGCTCAGGATTCCCCACTTCCATCCATCTCCTTCTTCTTTTCACTCCTCAAATCAACCCATCTTTACATGGTTCTCTTCTGGAGCAAGTAAAGAAACTTAATTAAGGCTGACAATGAACATCAATTCCATCCGCGGTCAAGATCATAATCCCAAGGTAAATCGATTCAGCCTTCACGCTCCCCTTATTCTCTCGTAAGCAAATAAAACTGCTTCACTTTTCTGTCTTCAGTATGAAGGTTCTTAGATGCTTGTTTATTTAAATAGATGATGGGTGGATGGATGGGTAGATCCACTCATCCTTGTAGATAAATGCGAGAGCATGCTAAAGTGTCCCTTTATCAAGTGATTTTGATTTCGGTTGGATTACTTTGTTGATAGCAAGCCATCCATCCACGGAGATAGGATCACACCGGCATATGATTCTTATTCACAATAGCTTTCTGTTTCATTTTTTTGCCTGTACTTTTCTTCCCCAGTCCATCTGAGGTAAACACTATAATGGTGGGCACAGCTCCAAACAGGCACATTTGTAGTGTTCAAATCTCTGTCATGTCAAGCTGGTATGTTATGTGATAAAGACATTGAAAAGATCCATTTCCTGTTCGGAGAGGTGAGTGAGTGAGTGGTAAGCTTCAAAGCTTAATGAAAATATTAAATTCGATGGTGGTAGGGTTCCTTTGTTTTCTAATTGCCTTCTGATTTGATGTTGGTGGGGCTGAATGGTGATGCCCCCCAAGGAATTGCCAATAATGGTGATGAAATCAATAATAAGATGGAGTGGTCTCTTGCCATTTTAATATTGTTTTCCTTTAGACAAGAGTATCTTTATGGGGTTTTTCATTACGCTTCCCTTTTTTTTAAATAAATAAATAAATTCAGGGGCCAAGTGTTTATGAACATACAGAGGAGTGCTCTTGGTTTGTACTTATTCGCAGTTCCATTGTTATAGCTTACAAGGCATGTGGAGCTTAGATGAAAACGAAGGATATTTCATTGCCCTCTCCCTCTCTTTCTTTCAGAGAAGCGTGGCCTGAGAAAGGCTAGAGACCTAAAGGAATAGGTTAAGGAGACAAGAGTTAGTACCATTGACATTCAGAATGTCTAGGCTTAGACTGAGGAGAGTTATGAGACGTTTCCCTAACTCTTTGGGTTTGAAGCATTTGAGATGGCGATTTTTTTTTTTTTTTTTTCCTATGAAGCTCGCAACATGTTTGATTTTTTTCCCCTTCCCTCGCAGCATATATGGTGCTGAATACTGTATGTACCCTTCCATACATGATTGGATATTCGATAACATCCAATTAGGCCTTAAGTTTGATGTTTAACGTTACAACCTTCTCACCTTGTTCATGTTTTTTATTCCTCATCCAATTTAGTTTGTATATTACAAGGGATAATGCTTTTAGAGTCTTTTTAACTCTATCTAGTCTTTCAGGTATAATGTTGTTTTTCTCATTGGATGTTGCATGTCAATGGTAAGAAGGGCTGCGTGCCTCACGTGTGAAATACTGCATCGCTCGATATTGAGGTCAAAGTTGTGGCAGATTTTACAACTGTAGGGTAGCAAAAAGGAGGTTTCCCAGTTGCCCGTGGACCCTCGAAATCCATGCAGTTTGATATGGAAGCACTGTATTATTTCGTCTTTTTCTTTCCTCGAGATCAAATTTGTGGGATATAATTAAGCAGCATGCCAGCATCAGGGTGACACATCCATCACATTGGCTAATTGGAAAGCAACTGGAAATGGTTGAATGGGACTACAACAATATGCTTGGTCATGAGAAGATTGATACAAAATGGTTTCAATCAATGTACCGCTGTAGTGCTTCGAAAAATGGAATAAGAATAATGGTGAAGAAAAGTGGCCTGCCCATCTCTTGTGGATTGAATTAGCTTACACGAAATTTGGCTCCACGTTGGTTTCTCTTTTGCCAAAAACTAAACTCCATACGAAGTGGAAAAGGATAAGACACAAGAATCTCCGAAGTTACAAGTTCTGGTTGGCTACTTTTGTGTGTCATCCGAACAATTGTGATACAAGTTCGGTGAAAAAAGAAAGCAAATTCGCTGGGAACAAGTTTTTTTCTATACTTGTCCTTAAAGGGTGTGGTATAATAGTAAAGAGTTTGAGATTTGGACAGCAGGTCTCGAGTTAGAGTCAAGATATGTATCTCTTGTAAAAATCTAGGACAATCAGGGTTTTATTCATTTACCTGAACTCATAAATTATGTTTTTTAAAGATAGGATTTTCTCGAATTATATAAAAAAAAACGAGTATTTCATGTAGTTGAAAAGCATTTTTTATTTTTAATTTGGATAATGAGGAGAGTCATCACTTTACATGGGCCAGAAGAAAGGCTTCCACTTGTGTCATAAAATGCCAAGCACTTGATGTTCATTATTGACTTGCCTTTTCCTGGGATCAGTTCTCTTCAAATAGTCATCCACATTAATGGACTTTCAACAAGTTGCATGTGGCCCCGAATGCTTCCTTCCAACGAATATCGACTCAACCACTTTCATTTAGCCAATGGCCTGTTGCAGAGTGGCACAAGCTTCCTCTACAATGAGACACGGAAAACGAAATGGAGTTACTGAAGAACTTGTTCCTTTGTTGCACAGGATGGATTCGGAGCTTCCTCAACTTCCGAGTTCGTCAAAACTTACCTCAGCAAACCCATAGAATCGAATAAGTTAGGCTACTATTTTGCGCCCCAACAATATATTTGATGAGCAGATGCGAGTGGACATGATAAGACTGCCTTGTGAAACCATATATATTCCATATGTGGACTATCCACCAAACACCAGTTCAAATGAGTTGTGTTATTCTATCGTATTCATTCTCGTGTATCAAAAGCTACCAATAGCGTGAGTGGTGAGAGCGCTCTCGTCCCTTAAGAGAAGTCAGGGGTTCAACCCCTTCTCTTGTATGGAGCCGACTATTTGGGGAGCACTTTCACCTCTTTGGAGCCCACCCGGTGTGAACGTGGATTAGTCTGGACCAGCGCGTGGAATACCGCGTGGTTTATACCAAAAAAAAGAAGAAAAAAAGCTACCAATGGCTGACCGGAAGTAATACCTGCAAGAAGCTGCCATGCATTTGGATTCAATATAGTAGATCATTTCAGGATCCAGACCACCATCTTCCTCATTAAACCTAGCGTTTGTTAGGAAGTAGCACAGCACCTTCTAAGATTCTCATCGATGAAAATGACATCAAAGCCAAAGCCAATTCTGGGGCCGGAGTTTATTGGATGTACACTGTTGCAAGGGAAACACCACCAATTACTCCAGGTTGGGATTTGATGCTCCATTAACGTCCATATGGAGTGGGTCGTGGTGCACAAGCTGAAGAACAGCCCCTCGTGCTGTTCATATAAAACCATAACCAGTATGGGACAAAGGTCAAGTGTAGACATCCCATGTGCTCACCAGGAGTTCCTCCACAGAATGTCAAAAGGCAAACAGAAACCAGATGCAGCTTCTTAAAGTGATGCTGATTGGCTGTGTTTTGCCCGTCACAGTCAATAACTTCTGGAAAAATACACTCTTCTCCTTGAAGGACAATCCAATCCAGTCATTGCAGTAGCCCACCTTCAAGTTAAAGAAACCATTGTAAAAGAACTTGTATCTAGTTTCAAGAAACACCGAAGCTGCCATGCCGCCCCCTCCCCTCCCCCATAGTAAGAGAACCGGATAAATACGAGTTTGTTGCTCCCGCTAAATATTCCATCCCCCACTACAGCAATTTCAGGATAAGAAAATTTTAAACCCAATAAAAGGTCAAGTTATGAATTTGAATATAGATACTAGTTTTGCCCGACACAAACCCAATCTAAACAAATAAACCTTAATATAAAAATTATATACATAACAAAATTATTATGTATTAAAAAGTTTTAAATTATAGCATTTAGGGTCTGTTTGCTTTTGCGGTTGAGGTTTTAAAAAAATAATTTCATGAAAAACACTTTTAGCTATTGTTCATAACTGAAATTGAGATGTTTGGTTAAAATTGTGGTTGAGTCTGAGATTAATGAAAAGTAGTTTCATGTGTTTGGTTACCAAGTTTTTCATATTGCTGTCAACTTGTGAAATTACTTTAAAGAGCATAGACATATACACAAATTTGAAAAAATAAATATGAGTAAAATTAAAATCTATAATTTACTAAAAATATACCTCACCTAATATTATTGTTTCTATTTCTATTTATTTATTTATTTTAAGTGAACTCCAAAGCATAAATAATTCAATAATTCTCGTTATTTATTAAGCATCATAAAATTTCTTTGCATCAACATGTGATGACATAAAATGTTTTCTAAATAGTTACTTAGCTTCACTCTCTCAAGCTTGAAGCACTCGGTTTAACAAAACCTCTATCAAATGTCCTCGATGCTCCTCGCTCCTCCTCATTAGATGAAACACCAAATCATTGTAAACGAAAATACAATAACAAAGCACTTCAAGCATGGCTGGAAAACTTGGGCCATTAAAAAACTGCTGGGGACATGGGTCTATCTGAAAAGCATAACTATCCATTACAAGTGTGCATACTGCATACTGAGCTCAAAAGGCTGTCCCAGTTCAGAAGGCGGTTATTGGAATATGCTCTTTCCTTATTCTTATTCGACAGCCTTACTCTCGTCAATTCTAAAAAAAATACTATAGCATCTTTTAACTGATCAAACAACAATTCATCTATTATTGACGACGAATAGTGAATAAGAAGTTACATAAATATCAAGCTAATATGTACTGAATAATTCGAAGTTATAGCATTAGGTTCAAGATACCCCATGAATACCCAAAACCCAGGTACCAAAAACCCATTGTTCAGGTATGAATAGTCCAAACACAATCCATACCCCCCCAAAAAAAAAATCCCTGCACAGTGGCTAGTGATGGTCCATAAAAAAATCTTTTATACAATGAACAAGGACATAAATTCCAAGAACTAACAAAAGTTTGATCATCAAGTATCAACAGCAGGACCTTGCAGGGATAAGATAAAAATCAAAGAAACAGGGCACACATACCGACAAGTGAATACAGGTGCCTACAAAACCATCTAATAGATTGTCCCAAGAGTAGAGAAAATATAACTTTGATCTCATATGTAGCATAGAACATGAAATCATTATTAAATATCCATGCCAAAAAGCCTAACTTCCTAGCATCCCACAAACTACTCCAGTCACTGACTTCAGATAACATTGCACTTGGTAGTGCTAATCCAAAGGCTCTTCAAGTACCTACAATAACAGGGTAATGGTTCAACATCCATGCAAGAATTCTCCACTAGAAAAGCATAGTTTTTTTGGCGTATAATTCCTTCAAGCAGTAAGAATCTTGGAGTTTAACCACAGAAAAGTATTGAATTCGAAGATTTCTAATTCCAGGTCTTTTCAGAGATTAGGAATAATGTTCATTACTGATAACAGCATCAAAACTGATTAATTGATTTAAAACTCAGCCTTTCCAGTAGATTACAAAATCTTGTGGCTCCTTTGTAAACAGATAATTTCTTTTATTGTGATGAAACTATCAAAAAATAAAAACAGAGCAGTAACACACCCTAGTTTTTATTTGTAAATTGCAGAAAACTATACATGATCAAAGAAACAAATTGCAACACAAAATCTACAGGCCTTTTATGTTGATGGAAAAGAATCCACCGAATTCTAATTTCCATATGCAGTGATTGAGACACGTCTCTCATGGGGTCAAGTAATGACTCTTTTGATAAACTACACGAGAACTAACACAGCAAAAGGATTTCTCATCATATTTTTATCAGCAGCAAAGGAAAAGGGAATATGACACAAGTGGGTAGCAGCCAAACTTATTACAAGAATATTTTTAAAAAATAAAGAAAAATCCAACAAATTGCAACATGTTTATCTTAGAAGCAAATGGAAAGCAGGTTTCTACCATTGTAATATTGATAGACTTATACAGAGAGCCTATAATATAAACAACGAAATAATCAAGGAGCGATGGATCTCCCAGCACAAGAATCAAGGATCACTAGAACCTTGCAAACAGTCAATTTGAAATGCATGATGATTTGGCTATACACATCTATGTTTCTTTGTCTTGAAGGCTCTGGTTTATCTTTGGTCTCAATATTGATGCACTGCATTTATGTTTTTTAAGAACAAGAAACATAAAAAAAATAGAACCTACTATTGTGGCATCAATTCCACGCCTTTGGCTGACTGTCAGTCTGCATGCATCACCCATCTTTTCCATTCCTCCCTATCAATCCCATCCCAATTCCTCTCATTAACCATGTTTCATAAATACAGCAAAAACCAAATCTACTTTATAGCCCACTTTGTGAATTGATCACATTTTCTGACAAACTTATGTAAAGCAACCCAAAAGATTTTACTCTTTCCAATAGAAGCTATGCCACAGCAGTTCATGAATAACAACAATTCAAAAACATTCTGTTTTTGCTTTGTTTGCGCCCTAAAAACAGTAAGACTCACGAAGAAAATATTAGCGATCTGGACAAGAACGACAGAAGGTACCATGAGACAGCTCACAAAAAGCCCGCAAATTAGCATTGAGACGCGATGTCAAGTGTCCCGTGGTCACCAAAGGCAAGAACGACTGCATGCATCCCAGTTCTCCCAAATTCCTACAAAAACACAACAAAGAGAAACATTAACCCAAATATAGTAAAAGAATTTATGAAATTCCTATCCCAGATTGGCTTCGACAAACAAATTGATAAATATATTAAAAACCGATTTTCTTGATTTCCTATGAAATGTAGATTGTAATTTCATTAATTTAAGGATCCACAGGAATAAGCCCTCTATTGCAAACGAGCCCATCAAGCCAAACTAAGTGAAATTTATTAACAAAATCTGCACTAGCATATAACGCAAATTAAGGTCAATTTTACAACCTCATTATCCATAATAGAAAGAAATATAAATGAATAAAAAATGAGGAATTGGGAAATATTATCAAAAAGGAAAATACAAGAGGGATACGGCTACCTGGAAGGGGCAAAGGATAAGCGGCGAGATTGTAAACGGGGGGCAGAGGAAGGCGGCGGACGGAGACGATGGCGAGGTGCAGAGGAGCGAGGAAGCTGTGCCCTGGCGGCAGACATGAGCGAACGTGAGAGTGATCCTCCACTGCGCCAAGCCATTTCAGCGTGTGAAGGAAAATGGGGTGAAATGAGGGGGTTTTGGTTAGGGTTTTAGACTCTTTGTTTTTAGAGGAGAAGATGATTGGGTATGTTGATGGCACGGCGTCGTAGGGAAGTATCTATTGGCCCAGGCCTAATCGATTCAAAGCCTGCAATAGAGCTATACTATATTGTTTGAAAACCGGGCTGTGGGCCAACAATGCCTCTAAACGAAATATGGTTTCCATTTTCCCTTTTTATTATCAAATTCCTCAAAACATAAATAAATGAAAATTATTTTATTTGGTTTTAAAATCTCTAAATCATATTACTTCTTCTTTTTTTCTTAGAAAAAAAAAACAAGCTAGTTTTATTTTTTGTCAAAAAAAAGAAAAAAGAAAAAAGAAACATAATAAATATGCACATGCAAAGGAAGCTGAGTTCCTTGCCAGGATTTTCGTACGCATCGTTTTCATGGAATTTGATTCAGTATTGACACTCAAAAAGTTGAAAGAGAAGCCTCTGTCTAATCATGCGAGGGAGAAAGTCTTTACACACTCTAACTGTGCATTGTAAGTGTAAATCTTTCCGCAGCATAAGTTTACTGTAACTGTAGTTCCTCTATAATGTATTCTTTGGAGGGAGGAGCTTCCATTCTTCAACCAAACACCAACTTCATGAAGATCTCCTTCTTTCCAGCACATGCTGACTGTCAACCCCCCACGTGCCTTCAATCCTTTCACACATCCATTTCCCCATTTATCTCGAGGGAGGGCAGGGAGCAAGTAAAGATCTCTTATGCTACTCTGGACAAGCATTTCTGAAACCCCCGCTGTGAACCTGAAACCAAAAGTTACTGAAATAACATCTCTACCAAATCATTGATATTATGCATGCACAAATGTTTGTGGTGTTTGAAGATGGTATCCGCCTGTTTAGAACTACAAACCGGCCGGATTACATGTTCGGACGCGTTAAGTGAAGCTAACTCGGAAAGTTTACTGCATTGTCAATGATAACATGGACAAGGCTGCTTACCCGAAATTGGCATCAATTTGAAAAGGAGGATGTGCTGCAAACAAATTACTGTATATTCCACCTTCAAACGCTACCTCGTGATCTGGATCCACCAACTTAATTAATCGCTTAACCATCCTATAAGAATGCTCACTGTTGTACAGATGTGCCCACAGAGCAATTTTCCATGTGGTTGACCATCCTGGCCCATCCTCTCCTGTTTCCATTGACAAAAACAATGTAACACAATACCAGACTATAACCCTAAAGTAATGCCGTCCCAGATGAAGTTACAAATAATAAAACCATAATCATGAATGAATATAAAATGAACTTTTGAACAGTATAAAATTTTAGGAAAGATAAAGTAATCCTTCAAGCATAAACAATACTCATTTGTGGACAATGCGTACGAGTTTCAATGGAGCTCTCTGGCTGCGCATGTTCTCTAATCCAAAGTAATTCAACATGCTTTTGCAAGCAAAGTGATATTTTTCACTTGCATCAAGAATTTAATGTTCAAAGCATGACATTTTTTTCACTTCAATTAAGAAATTCAATATAATTCACTGCTACATAATTTCTCCACTTTAATGAAAAGCAACTTGACATGATTTAGCATACCTACCTAGTGATATTCCATGACACCACGAGAGGCCTTTTTATATCATTTTGCTCTTGCAACGAGAGCTATTCTGTTCAAAGCATAACATTTTATTTTACGCTTGAACTTGCTCGTATGTGTTCATTTTTACTTTTTTATGTAAGAAATCAGTCTCAAATATAATCTTTCAGGACCAGAAAAGAATGGGTAAGGGTGCGAGAAAGTGATACAGCTGGATGGAACCATGTAGCCTTAATACCCCTAAACTAGTTGTATATTTAAGCTGACCTCGTTTGTAGAGAGAATTTTCTGCTGCTTCACAAAGCTCTGGATTTTTGTCGATGGTTATCGAGTGTCCTGGAAACAGGCCAAATAGATGTGAAAGGTGTCGATGATGCACGTCAGGGTCTTTAAAGTCTTGTGCCTGCACTACCACAGTGAGGATTTCAGCAGTCAAAATACAGGAAAGGACTACATTACGTGGATAACAACATAAAATATATATGCCACTTGCGCACCCATTCCATAACAGAGCCTTCTTCAGCAATTTTTGTTGGATAAAGCCTTGGTTGAGCCTCATGCACTTTCTGAACAAAAGCATCCTCATTTCTTCCCAAAACCTGTTTTTAGCAAAAACAAATTACAATTTTAAGTTAGAAATTAGAAAATTTAGCAAAGACCAAGAGTGTAATTATTACAACCATTGAGAATAAAAATTTCACCTCAGAAGCAGAAATAATGGCAGAAAATACATCTTTGATGATTGCCATATCCATAGTTGATGAATAGCTCACAGAAGCAGGCTTACCATCTGGGGCAACAAACATATGTTCAGGAGAAGTGGACGGGTTGGTTTCTAGATATCCTCCATGCCCTTCAATCAGCCAGTCCAACAAAAATGATGCACATCCTTCCAACAGAGGGTATGCCTTATTTCTAAGAAAATCCTAATCATTTAGAAAATATCAGCATAACAGATCAGCAGAGGGGAAGAAAATAAGATGATGTAAACTATGCTATTATTTTTTTTATAACTTTCTTCAGAGAAAGAAATAGGTACAGAGACCCTCTAAAGTTTCATGAGATAATCAAAGATCTGTTGATGACAGCGCTCAATAACAACAGAGAGGAAGAAAACAACATGATGTAAGGTACAGTCGCCACTTAATAACATAAAATCCATCTAATCTTAGAAAGAGTAGAAATTAGTAGAACAGAGTATTATGGAATTTAAGGGCAAGAGGCCTTCCCCTCAGTCATCAGATCTTATGTTTTTTTTATAAAATTTGCATGTACAGTAACTTAGTCCTAAAAACAATTCGTTACAGTAGGTGTTAAGGAAAGCTGCAACCACTTTGGTCATAAAGACAAACGAGAAAGCCAATTATCAAAGACAGCAACGTAATGGACAACTTAAGGAAAAATCAATAGCGTACTTCATCCATTGTATAACTGTAGTGCTCCCATAAATGAGTGCAAAGCCATGCCCCGCCCATAGGCCATATTGCCCACACAACCTCTCCCTTATCTGCTGATGGTTTTGCCCATATGTCAGACTTATGATGCACAACCCAGCCACTTGTTTTGTAGTTTACCTGAAACATTCTGAGACTCGGATAAGAAATATTTGAGAAGTAGAATAAAGAACATAAAACACTACAGTGGACTCAGGGTATGGTTGAGGATCATTCTGGTTGAGGTTTTGGATGCTACATTGACTAGACAATATATATTGCCCCCATCCTGGTTGAATGATAGCAAAGGTAAATGGTATGGGACTGCTTTGAGGGTTAGACTCTCTGGTAGCCTAGCTATTTTGACATGGAAACCTCATAAGCAAAGATATACATATCTTAGTCTACCAGATTACAGTGCTAATTGCAACAACTGAATTTCTTAATTATTGGCTAGAGTTTGAGTAGGAACTCTGCCATTGTAATCTAACCAAACAGTCCAGTGGATGAAATAAATTATATATAAAAGGTTAAATAAATTACAAAATGATTTTTTTAATATGAGATAGAAATGGAAAGTGCTCTTACCTGTGCAGTTTTACTTCCATTAATTGATAGAGATTTGATAAATTCAAACAAGGGCTCCTGGCACTCACTAAGGTTGCAAGGCAGGGAAGGCCAGTAGTTCATTTCAAGATTGATGTTTAAGTGAGGAGCAGAACTGAAAAAAGAGATAAAGGGGTCAGTCTCAATGACATCCTGATGCAGAAAGATGTGGAAGACATCATAACTTCAATCTCCCACATGTCTCCCTCAGCTCCCTAACTTCCGACACATATATATAGATTAAGAAAAGAGGGAGGTGGAAAATGAAAAGGATCAGAGAGTGTAACGTACTCCCATTTTGGTTCAAGATCCTTGTTCCATACCCCCTGAAGGTTAGCCACCTGAGTTCCAGGGCGTGAGCTAGAAATAAGCAAATATCGACCAAACTGGAATAGGAGTTCCACCAACGAAGGATCTTCATCAGATTGAAAAGATCTTATCCTGTCTACTGTTGGAACTACATCTTTGTCCCCTTCAACACATTTGTTTCCATAAGGCATAAGATTCTTGATCTCCAAAGATCTATCTCCTACACTTCTATCAAAGCCCTTGCATAGCTGCAACGAAACACGGTGAAAAAGGTTCTGATAATCATCTAAATGGCGTGAATAAAGCTCAGAATATGACTTCATTTTTATTGATTTCAATGCACGGAGAGACACAGAAGTAGGATCTTTCTCTGATTCCGAGGGCTTTGTGAATGGCCCTTCAAACGAAGATGAAGCCACCAGATGCAACACAACCCAATTTGCACCTTCAACCTTCAACTTCCCATCGTCCAAAACACTCATCAGACCTACATCATCACTAATCTGTAAACCAAGAACAGCAGCAAACAGAATTCCTTTTGGATCATCATTAGCCTTGATTTTTGGCGGGATCCTTTTTCCAGGACATCTTCCTTCCATTACAATTTCGCTTTCATCTGTTATGTAACAATGATGATCCAACTTGCTGTCAAAAGATACAGTAAAGGATACAGACCCTTCTTTGCTTCCAGTAATCTTTGTCACAATCACTTGATCTGGATAAGATGCAAAGTGCTCTCTTGTGAATTCTACATCACCGACAGAATACTTCACTCTTGCTGTTGCAGTATCTAAGTCTAGCTCTCTATAATACGTTTCTTCAGCACACATGAGAAGGGAACCATCGAATTCTAGCTTGATATCACCAAGTAGTTGGTAAACCTTAATCATCAAAGCAAATCATTAGAATGTGAATGCCAGAACTTTTCAAAGCCTCTTCCATAGACTTAATCGATCAGCACTATAATTCATGTCCCTGAGGTTTAAATATGTCCAGGAAACTAGAGATAATACACCTATAAAATGCAAGGGGTAGTTACAAGCAATAATGAGATGGAAATGCAAGCAATACACAAGTTAAAGCCTACAAAATCATGTTAAAGAACTACATAATTTGAGTTCAGTTTCTTCAATTTGTCAGCCCCTGAAAAGGTAACAATGTCAGCAGCTTTAGTTCAGTTTCGGTTTAGTTTTCATCAAAATCATCAAATACAACATATAAATATCGAATGTGGGGCCCCATAAAACTAACCGTCTATTTACATCTAACCATGAGAGAAAACAAAAGGAGTTTAGTTGCTAGAGCAAGGAAACATCAATAATGATTGTTTAACATACATTGGCATTAGTTCCAAACAACTTGGCTGCTGCATCACTGGCTTCTGCAAACTCACCACTGTCCACAAGATTTCTAACGTCAGCCAATGCCTCTGGTGCATCAGGGTTAGTATAATCAATCGGAGTCCCTGTCCAAAGTGTGTCCTCTGCAAAAGGAAAAGGAATTCAACAGAACAAACCAAAATAAAGTATCTAAATTTTCAACAAAAGATAACTAACATAAAAAAATGGAAATGGAAAAGCAAGCTTTTCTTTTTTATTTTACACACCGTTAAGCTGGATAAGTTCTGATGAGACGCCACCCCACACCATGGCACCGAGACGGCCATTACCGATCGGAATTGCATCCGTCCAGTACTTGGCGGGCCCAGTAGAAGTGATCTTTAAGGGTTTGGAGTCCTCCAAGTAAGTCGAGGTGGGATTCCACAAGTCTCTATCAGTGGGTCGGTTAACTAAAACCCAGCTTCCATCTTCCATCAGGGTCAGTGTTGTTGTTGTTATCACAAAAGAGGAACTGAACGAAGTAGAAGAAAGAAGAAGGGAAGTGTGGAGTTAACTACTCTTATGTGGTGTTTTGCTTCTTTCAGAGGTAAAGAAACTTGGCTTGGTCTGCTGCTGATTTGGCATTATATTTATATTACCTTTTTATTGAAATATTAATCACTTCATTCCTTTGTCAATTTCCCCTTCTCTTTTTTTAATTCATAAGATATGGACCAGAAGATCATGCGTATAATTTTATAAAGGCTTTATTTTGACTGGTAGATGGTTACAGGCTCAATGCCATCGCTATTCTCTTACTTGAACGACCCACTCTTTTTCTTGGCTATTTTTATTCATTATCATGCTTTTAAAAATAAAAAAAAAGGGTAAAATAATATATTTAAAATAAATGATGAAATAACAATTTATCCATAATTACTCAATATAAACACCATAAAATTACACGATAACTTATTCTACTCATCAAATATGATATCCGAACACTATAAAAATTTTATTTTTAATTTGAAATATATGTTCCATTAATTTTTTTTTACCATTGAATTTCATGCCATACTTAGTCCCTTTATTTTATTTTTTTGTTTCTCTTTAGTTTATTATTATTCATATTAACTACTAAGAATATCATCGGGTCAAGAATTTGCTCCCTATTTTCCGTTGTTAAGACGAGTAAAGAAATGAAGAAAAGGGGAATCAGAAGAAGGGAAGTGGAGAGTTTCTGTTTGTGAGTTGTTGTCCTAAAATAGTTCTGCGTAGGAAAAATGAGAATTAGAAGAGCAAAAAGGGGACAAAAATAAGTGAGATGTTTGCTTTGTCTTGTGGATTGTAATACTTCCTGATCATCTGCTTTGCGTCTCTTGTTTTATGTTTCTTATAAGAGAATGAGAGGGACTGAAAACAACTTGGAGTGTTGCTCGCTTTGTCATAATATTACTGTTTATAGTTAGAAACTTTAGGCTAATTAGCCAGCGAGAACTGAAGTTATTAGCTTCTTAATTTTCTAATTTTAGACCGAATGTGACCCTAATAACCTGATGTTTGTCATGTTCGATTGAATGTCATGAATGGAAACTGTAATGTTCGATTATTTTGAGAGACCTCATTTCAACTCTGGAGTTGCCAAAAAGGTGGGGAAATTGCAGCATCAACTCAAAGTCTTTTTAATGAATATTTCTGGTAAAAAGTCTTCAAATAATTAGATATGATAAATTGTTACCCATCAACTTCTACTTGTTAAGATCAGATATCATTGAGCGTAAGAAAAACGATTTCCTCCTTCTCCTCTTTTCCCTGATCAAACTGGAAATATTATGAGCGAACACAATATTTTGCTGTCAGCAAGAAGGGACTGTTGCAGAATCTGCTCCCGTATAAAGTCTCATCATGTAATTATGGTGGGCAATCTCATCTCCTTTCCCGGGCCAGAGAATGCCTAATTTATGCAGGAATAAAATCAGTGTTAATGGTATCAATAGAAACAAACCTCATGAGACTATTTCAATTACCTTACAGGCTTACAATGTACCGGAAAACTCACAAAATCAGATTTTGCAACCCTCAAAACTAATCACCTACAATGAGCCATTTGTTGCTCTATTCATACAAGGTAAAACCAGTACAAGCTCATGGTTTACAACCTCAATTTTTTGACGAAACACTTGGTTTCAACTGTCTTCTGAAAGTGACACGTGGGGCCGTGCTCACACAGAATAACCATCTAGTCATACGGCACCTCTGATCTCAACTGCAATTCATGTCGGCTGATAGTTTGCAACTTTGTCAAAAGCTTCGTCATTCTCATCAGGCCGAAAATGATTCATTGCTCATTGAATGTGCTTCAGTCTGATCTTTGAGTCGGAGTTCCTGGGGAACTGGTGCAGTCGGGGATATAGCTGATGTCGTGGTGAGTGCAACATGATTACTATTGAGAGACAGCGGCATTTCATGATCAGCATGATATGTAGTTCTTACAAATTCTTCACCATTCTCATAAAGCTGAAATGATTCATTACTAACTGGGAGCGCTTCAATTTCATCACTGAGTGTGAGGTCCTCAGGAACTGGGGCAATTGGGGATGTAGCTGATGCAGCAAGTGTAACATGCCCAGTGTCGAGGGTTAGCGGTGTATCATGATCAGCGCGATGTATACCCACAATTCTGCCATCTTTGATCTCCAGGTTCACTTTTTCATGGGAAAAGAGACAAAGTTATTAGCTAGGGAACATAAGATGATATCAGTGATTTCTAATTCCCATAGACTAATTTCTGTCCATAAAAGCATATTTCCGTTTCATTGCTTAGAGTAGATTGTTAGGAAGATGAATGCAAATGAATTTCAAGAATATGAGATTGTCAGCTGTTCAAAATATATCAGATTCTCACATATCAATCTGAAACAATCAGTCAAATAAATTAAGTCAATGCCATTATCAAGAACCAAAAATGTCAAGGAAAACATTAAGAACTCATTTAACATTTCAGCTGCATTACAGCATATCATCACTATTTGAATACAAGAACCCACAAAAATCAGTAGAGTGGCACAAAATCAAGGTATACATACAAAGAAAGAAACCCAGCTAAGAAAAACAGTCAAAATTTAAAGAAAGAAACCAGTAAAAGAAACTGGAAAAGAACTACGCACCTGGATAAGAGAACCACCAGAGTGTGAAGAGGCACAACAACACAGCCGTGGGAATAGCATGAATCCACTTGTCCCTCAACATGATGGGAATGCTAACACGGCGGAAATAGCCAGATCTCTTTTCCATCCTCCTTGGTGCGTGTTTCATTTCTTGAATGTGCTGTTCTATTTCGATTATGTAATCCTGATCCTGAACAAGTGTTCGGCATAAGCTGTTTATTGGCCTCTGCTGCATTTTTCTCACGGATAAAGAGACTAGAGAGAGATTTTTTGTTTTTTTTGTAGAAGGTACAGGAGATTAGAGAAGAAGAAGAAGAAGAAGAGGCTCAGGCTTTCTTTGAGATCTCTCTCTCATTCTTTCTGCCAGTTAGTTATGAGAGGTTGTGGGATTTGGCTTCGGTAAGTTGCAGGATTTATAACGGCTTCTTGTTTTAGGCGGGAAAACTTTGCACGTGACTAACACGGTGAATGAGGGCTGATTTGGTCTTTCAATATATTTAGCATAAGAACTGACATTAAATGTAGTAAACAAGAGCAGAGCCATAGAACAGAAGATTTTCTCACGGTAGACTTGCAAGGAATTTGCTTTCACTACAGTTCCTCTATAGTGCTCTGGGCTAGCATTTCTTCGATTGCTGCGGGGAAACTGAAATGAAAAAAAAAAAAGGAAAATTATGAGAAACGTCTGTAAACTACATTGTTGTTAATACAAACTTCTAGATTCTGACTTTTTTTTTTATCAGGAATTCATGTTTTGTTAAAGTTTGCATATAGAACCGATGATTTACTGCACGTACATTGAAAGAAAAAAGAATGCATATAAAAGAGATCTCCACGTGAACTAATGAGCTAAACAAAAACAATCTTATTATATTGATCAAGATTGAGCAAACAATCTCTTAAATCAATCTAGATTGAGCGCTAGAACCACAAATACCATAATCAGCTAAAGTCACATTCATTAAGTTACCATTAAGCTGGAGAGTTTCTGATGCAAAACCACCCCAAATCATGGCACCAAGTCTGCCATTCCCAATCGGAATGGCATCCGTCCAATGCTTAGCTGGCCCACTGAAAGTAACCTTCAATGGCCTAGGACCTTCTCCATTGTTATCCTCCATCAAACTTGGATTCTACCAATCTTTCTTTGAATCTTTGTAGCAAGCTGCGGCAGAGCCCATCCCCACTATTTTTCGGATTGTAGCCAGGAGGTACACATGGGATTCGTATTTATTGTGTCAGGTATTGTTAGCAATGATACTTTTCTTTTTGACAGAAATTGCTGGTTCTTTTCTGATATTGTGTAAATGCCCTTTTGTTCAAGGGAGAGAACATGTTATGTAGCAGTACGCTATTCATAACTCATCAAAGGATACGTCACGTTTTCTCACCTAAATAGCCACTGACGTTAAGAGGACTCCACTTCTCATGAATCGCTGTTTTCTTTCTTACATGTGAAGGGAAATGATTTACAATCAACTTTCTTTTATCTTTTTGATTCTGCAGATGATTATGCTTGGTCTATTGTGGGTCTCAAGGCTAGAGTGTAAAGTTATGGAACTCTTTCTAAATCAATCGAGTGCTCTACATGGTCCTTGATAAAACTCGTAACAATTCGTGAATATTCATCTAGGGTTCAACTCCAAAGCCAAGTTTTTCAAGTACATTTTCTCATAAATCCCATAGAATTTGGATGTTAAAAAAGATATAGCCAATAGAACACATTTTCTCATAAACTAAGAGGTTGTGGGATTTGGCTTCGGTTAGTTTCAGGTTTTCTATGAAAGTATTTAGCCAAATTTGTTATCACTACAGAACAGATTATACTCAAAGTTCTCAAACTAAGGCTAGTTTGCTTCTTTACTGGAGACAAGGTGGCAACCCAATAGCAAATAAAGGGGGAAAGAAAAAAGAAAGTAGAAATCGTGGCAGATGTATTCATAAGAAAATAAATGTATTGGATATATTAAAAAAAAATCGTAGTTCATGGCCAGATTTATTACGGAATGTCTGAATTATATTGTTCTAAGGATACTTATCTCTGCTTTCAATAGGAAGTTGCGGATGGAAGAGTGTTTGTCTTAATGCATCTCAACTGTCTATTGAATGTGTAAACTCTGCCAGGTGATAAGTTTGCGTTCACTATACTTCCTCTGTAATGTAATCGTTTGATAGAATTATGTTCATTCGACCAAAGACCAACTTCATGAAGATCCCCTTCTTTCCAGCATACATTGACTGTCACCCCGCCTCGTGCCTTCAGTCCCTTCACGCAACCATTCGCCCACTTATCTCGAGGAAGAGCAGGGAGTAAGTACAGGTCTTTTACGGTGCTCTGGACAAGCATTTCTGCTATTGCTGCGGAAAAACTGAAATGAAACAGATCACAAAATCAATATAATTGCATGAACATTACTAAATAACCATCCTCCAAATCAACTTCTAGATTCAACTCCTCTCTAGAATTCATACATTGTTCATATATATGTCGTTCTATAGGAGATGTATTATAAAGGATCGCATAGAAACTCTCAAAGGTCATTGATGATTTCCAAAGTAGATATGTTACAAGGTGATAAATGTGATATCAATTATTTCGAATTCCCATATCATTTGATCACAAAACTGGATTTTCTTGGAGACTGGATTTTTTCTTATAGACTGTTTGGGAATGTATAGAGATTGTTTTTCAAAGGTCCTATTACGATAAAACAACTCTTTATCTAAATTTGATTATCTATTTTGCTTCAAATTAGGAGTTTTTTGTGTTTTTAAATCGTTATGATATATTGATTTCAAAAATGAATTTTAAAAATATAAAAAAATATTATTTTAATGTATTTCTAAACAAAAGACAATCTCTATCAGCAATTCTAAAAATAGACAAAAAGTGATTTTCACTTGAAAATACATCAAAAAAATATATATTAGCACATCAAAATGATACAAAAATACTAAAAAATTAATTTGAAAAACAAGAATTTTCAAAATCTGATGAAAAGTCAGTTGAACTGCAACCGAAGAGGGCCTTAATCACCTAGAAAGTTGACCCTTTTGTATGTTCACAGCCCTTTACACTCCTCTAAATGGGCTACTTAGGGTGCGCAAAGAGAAGAACTTTCAAAAATTATTGTTTCACAGGCATTTGACGTCAATTTTCATTTCAACAAGGTCAACTATTGGTCCTGCACTCCATAATTTCTCTTCAATCATTCCATAACATTGATATCCCCATTACTTGAAACTCTAGCCAGGCCACCATAAATAAGCTAGATACAAATAGAACTAATAATTACTTGCACTTTCATTGTCAAATAGTAGTGTTACTTACCCAAAGTTGGCATCGATCTGGAAAGGAGGATGAGAAGTGAACAGGTTACCATATAGCCCTCCTTCATAATTGCTTTCATGATCTGGATCCACCAGGTCAAACAAATGTTTAACCATCCGATATGCATGTTCACTGTTGTGAAGGCGTGCCCACAATGCAGTTTTCCACGTAGTTGACCAACCTGGACCTTCCTCTCCTGGTCACGCATTAAAATATACAGACAAATTGAGATTGCTCGTATAATGCCACAGCTAATGAAGTTCAGAAAAACAAGTACACCTTCAAAGAATGAACTTGAGTAAATGAAAGTGACCCAGTCATTTCTATAACACATTACCACCACAATCAATGGAGAAACATGGTACTCACATGCACTTTCTGAATTTTAGATTGGGTATAAATAAAGCAGCACTAATGCTAATGCTTCGGCGCCCACAATGGCATGAAGCAATCTCTACACAAATCAGGCCTTGTAATTGGAAGCTAAGATTTTTCCTTTTCTTTTTAGCACCATTTTTCGTGTGTGGAAATACCACCAAACCAAACTGCACATTTAACTATTAATTATCTATCTAGTACATTGAGTCGGTAGATAATACACCTCTTTTATAAAGGGTATAGTCTGCAGCTTTACAGAGGTCCGGAGTTTTCTCAACAGTTATTGT
This sequence comes from Salix caprea, assembly GCA_964035475.1. Taxonomy (NCBI): domain Eukaryota; kingdom Viridiplantae; phylum Streptophyta; class Magnoliopsida; order Malpighiales; family Salicaceae; genus Salix; species Salix caprea. Next base: position 6,906,554 of record OZ037760.1, read on the forward strand.
ATGCCCTGGAAACAGGCCAAAGAGGTGTGATACATGTCGATGATGAATCTCTGGATCTTCAAAATCCACTGCCTGTCAAAAAACCCAAAATAATTTATTATGTCCGGCACCTATGCAAACCATAACTTGATTATTTGAACTAGATATCTAAACTTCAAGGATAAAAAAAAAAATCAAGCCAAGATACACACCCATTCCATAATGGAGCCATCTCTAGCTATTCTTGTTGGTAAAAGCCTTGTCTGAGCTTTACGGGCTTTTTGAACAATTTCATCCTCATTTTTCCCCAAAATCTGATGTGTATTGTAAGAACTTATTAGGAGACCCGTTATATAGAGATAACAGAAATAAATGACCAAGGCATGTTACTGAGAAAAACAGATATAAATGACAAGGTGTGTTACTGAGAAAAGGAGTATCACCTCAGCAGCAGAAATAATTGCAGAAAATACTTCTTTTATGATTGACATGTCCATGGTTGATGAATAGCTCACACTAGCAGGTTTACCATCTGGACCAATAAACATATGCTCTGGAGAAGTTGATGGATTAGTTTCTAGATATCCTCCACGTCCTTCAATCAACCAGTCCAATAGAAACAATGTGCACCCTTCCAACAACGGGTATGCTTTATTTTTTAGAAAATCCTAATTGAGCAGCAATGAATTAGCAACCATTTACTGAATAAAAAACTTGTATTACATATAGTATTGAAAAGCAATATAGAATTTTTTTCTACAAAATGAGTAATGACATCTCCAGGAACATACATTTATCCTGGATGCTCTGCTATCACAGATGAATTATTAGGGAGAGGAAAAGTTATGGAAGTAGTATAAAAATTAGACCTGGTGTGATCAACATTTTCCTTACAACAGCAAACCTCAAGTACACCACCTTTAACTTGAGTAATAACAGATATTTATATGTCAGTTATTCTATTCATATGAAAAATAATTTAACTTGTTTATCAGTTACTTAAAGGGGACACAAGTGATGGCTACATTAAGTGCAACTATTCTATCTAACAAATTCTACATTTCTGTGAAGCAACGATGCAACCCAAACCCTTCCCTGAAGTGCTTTACCCAGTTAGTAACTGGCAGGCTTAGTAGACAAAATTTCCAGTTTGACATGTCTGGTTATCCAACACTTGTACATGTCAAGTATCGCCAATTCTCCACATTAGTAGAGAGATGTGAGTTGAGGCTATGAATTGGCAGTCAAATATCCTAGGTTTGATCCAGAGCCTATCAATGTATGAGATTTGTTGATAGATAGCAAGTGGTTAGACAGCTTCAACAATAGCAGTAATAATCCAAGTTGACTGCATCATTTTAACAGACCCACATAGCCTCTTGTTTCTGTAAATTAACTTGTTCCAGTTTATGGTTTCAGATGTTACTTCTCCATTCTCCTAACTCTCTTGTTTCTGTAAATTAACTTGCTCCGCTACAAGGGGATCAATCGTACTTGGGGCAAAATGACCATTTCTCCTTAATGACCAATCACTCAAAGAGGTGAGGCCTCCCTCTTTATATTTTATGTTAGCATACACCTCATTGTATCCTAAACTTAAGTTTGGTACTTACTTTGTCCATCGTGTAAGTGTAATGCTCCCACAAGTGTGTACAGAGCCAAGCCCCTCCCATTGGCCACAAAACCCATACAGCTTGACCTCGATCCGGGGATGTTTTTGCCCAAATGTCTGATACTTGATGTGCAACCCATCCTTTTGCTTCATAGTTAACCTGCAATATTCAGCACCGGATAAGAGAATTTACACATTCAGATGTAAAAAGGTTGAGGAAAACTACTGGCATACTCTGTTACCTGACATCTCTTTTTACTTCAAGATCAAGCATCAAGAACACAAAAAAAGCATGCAGTTGGTTGAGGAAGGAAACTATTCTTGATAATTTGTGGCTGGATCAAGGTCCAGATAGGGTGGGGGTCATGCTGGTTTTGGACTTTCATCTGATTGCTAAAGGTAGATGCACTTAACTGACTTAAAGTATGATTGTCAGGATAAGGAGAAACTAAATTCTCCCTTCTATAGAATCACAACAGCTGCTAATCACTGTGTGCACAAATTTAAGCTTAAATTTTTTTTCAGTACTTTACCAACAAGCTCACTGCCAAGTGCCAGATTGCTGAGCTGTAGGATCCATGTATTTCTAATATTACTTCAACTCGAAGAGAACACAGCATAATGAGAACACATGAAGAAACAGAAAATTTTTGAAACGCTTTAACTGCAATTAAGTGAGTAAAATGGAACTCTTTTTTTTTCAAACAAAAATGCAAGGACGTATAGAATGGTTTTGAAAGGCTTCAACTGTAAATGATTGTGTAAAAGGAAGCTTACTTTTGCAGTCTTACTCCCGTTGATTGACAGGGAGGAGATATACTCAAACAAAGGATCTTGACACTCTTTTAGATTGCAAGGAAGGGCAGGCCAGTAGTTCATTTGTAGGTTTATGTTCAAGTGTTGGGCACCACTGAAAAATAGCAAAAGATTATCATCAAAACAGAAGATTTTGACATGAACAGCTGCAGTAAATTTGAGTTGTCATATTTCTTTGGTATGTTATGCAGATAGGAAGTGTTTTAAGCTGGCTAATGTGCAGGGAGGGAAGTGAAATACCGTTCCTCACAATGCTCACTTTATCTTTCTTCTCAATCAAATCCTATGTCCATCTAAAAACCCTGGCTTTGTGCGGAGACTTATTATATGAAAATATACAAAACCTTTGTGCAATTCAAAGTGTTAAAACATGAGGGGAAAATTTTTGGAAGCCATCAGCTTGTTTGGGGCAGCGAAGGAAGGAAAGCAGAAAAAGGTTGAAGTAAAGTGAGGAAAAAACTTTTTGTTGGGGTATAGAAAGAGATCATTTTCACCCACAATTGAAGAAAAAACAATATCAGCAGCAGTACTCTCCCAACTCCCACTAAATGTCAACTTTTTATTTTATTTTATTTTTGGATAATAATTTTTTTTGTACTTGCACCAAATCTCTTGTTACCTCAACCCTCCTTGTGCTGTTGGAGAAGAAAAAATATTTTTAGACTCAGACAGATAAAGCACTCATCTAGAATCTGGGTGATCCAGCATTTTCCTAGTTCTCAGTGCATACCAACAGCTAAATAAGACCCTGAAATTTAAACCAAATATCAATGCAAGTTTGTGTGGATAAAGGCACACACGCACATGTATGTGAACAAAAGGGAAGAGTTGAGTGCATACTACGGGACAGATAATGCACAGCATATAATGCGATTAACATTAAAAAGGGAGAGGGAGGAATGCTGAACATACTCCCATGGTGGTTCAATATCCTTGTTCCATATACCCTGCAGATTTGCCACCTGAGTTCCAGGCCTTGAACAAGAAATAAGCAAGTAACGACCATATTGAAATAATAACTCCACCAAGGATGGATCTTCATCAGTTTTGAAGGATCTCACCCTCTCTGCAGTTGAAACTGTATCATCTTTACTTCTCTTGAAAAATAAATCATTTTTATTTGCCATATGCTTCTTCATGGGCAAAGGTCCATCTCCTGAAACGCTCTTGGAGCTTTTTGAAAGCTGGAGTGAAACACGATGAAAAAGACTCTGGTAATCATCCAAATGATGTGCATATAGTTCAGTATAGGACAAATTGTTTATTGACTTTAATGCACTCAAGGAGTCTGAAGTAGGGTCCTTCTTGGAATCTATAGGCTTGGTGAATGGCCCATCAAATGAAGAAGAAGACACTAAAAGCAAAATAGCCCAGTCTGAACCTTCAACCTTCAACTTCCTGCCATCTAAAACATGAACTACTCCTGTGCTTTTACTAATCTGTAATTCGAGAATTGTTGTAAACAGAATTCCCTTTGAATTGTCATTTGCATTCAATCTTGGTGGGATCCTTTTATCAGGACAACTTCCTTCCATTATAATCTGATTTTCACCTTTAACATATGAACGGTGATGCATCTTGCTGTCTAGATATACTGTAAATGATACAGAGCCTGATTTGCTTCCAGAAATCTTTGTTGCAATCACTTGATTAGGATTAGAGGCAAAGTATTCCCTGGTATATTCTACATCCCCAACAGAATATTTTACTCTAGTGGTTGCAGTATCCAAGTCCAGCTCCCTGTGATATGATTTCTCAACATATTTGAGATGGGAATTATCAAATTCTAACTTGATATCACCAAGCAGTTGGTAAACCTTCAATAGCAGAAATTAAACATTAGGACAATAACTTTCACAAAATTCCAAACCTTCCCTAGTAGAATGGAATATCAATATGAAAAACAAAATCATTTTAATAATCAGAATATAAAGCTTGTTAAACATAATAATTATGAAGTTATCCGGAAATTGGTAATGCTTTAGCAAACAAAGAATATAGGATTCATCACAAGATTTTAGGAGAAAGCATTACAAGGCCAAGCCACAGCATATGTTGCTGGTTTGAGGTTAGGAAAATCCAGACGAAAGCATCAATGCACCACCAGACACCAGCCTAGAATGTCCTAATCACAATGATCTGTTCTTGGCTATGTTCACACTTAACCTTCCATCTTTATTCTATAATTAAAATAATTTCAAATCCCAAAGCTTTAACCGATCAGAATAGCATATTTTATTTGTTTGCCACTTAAATCAGCGGGGATTTTGATGTATGGGAGGTAGTGCAGGATGACAATGGGCTTAAAACTCCAGACATGATGACAAGCCAACAAGCATTATATTGTAATACTCATTGATAAAATGAAACATAGTAAATTATGCACAAGGATGATACATACATCAGAAGGCTTATCAGACAACTTTTCTGCTGCAGTTGTAGCTTCAGCATACTGACCATTATCGACAAGTTTTCTGACTACCGAGAGGGCTTCCGGGGCAAGAGGATTAGTATAATTTCCTGGAGTCCCGGTCCAGAGTGTATCCTCTACAAAAGAATCCAGATGAAATGCAGGGAGCTTTACTCATTTAGCGGGCAAACGCACGTGAGAAAGGAGAAAGACAAGGAGCAAATTCATCACTTATCAAACAATGCAGAAAACAACAATGTAGCGGTGATCAATAAATCCAGGTAAAACTACTGTATTTCACTCCCTCTATATGTTCATAGAAACATGAAAGTAAAAGAAATTCAAGCTTCAAGCACCGATATTCTAAAGAAAAACGCGAGAGCAAGAACCTCCAATTCAAAGGATCTCACTTCTCGTGAGAGAAAACTGAATTAATATTATGCATGAAAATCCTCTACTTTACCTGCCAGCTATCTAGAAACATGCATTTAAAAGGCAAGATCATAAAGTTAACGAAAATAGTAAGCACAATATCTTTTATAGCACCCAGAAAATAACATTTTAAATATCCTTTTGAGGCCAAGTATTGAACACAAACAAAACCGATCTAAATTCAGCAATCCAGCTTACCTTAACCTATTACAAATCCCCAGCCCCTTTTTTTTCTTTTAAACAAAACAAAGCACGATGAGGATTGTTTTTGTTTTGTAGTAACTCACCATTAAGCTGAAGAGTTTCTAATGCAACACCACCCCAAATCATGGCACCGAGTCTTCCATTTCCGATGGGAATCGCGTCCGTCCAATGCTCAGCCGGCCCACTAAATGTAATCTTCAACGGCCTAGGATCTTCTCCATTGTCGTCGTCATCCATGAAACTGGAACTCCACCAATCTTTCTCAGTAGTCCGGCGAACAAGAACCCACTCCTCATCCTCCATCACGTCTATGGAGTGTTCTGATCTTTATTTAAATTTCAGTTTTCCACTAAAATAAGAAACCAACTGAAAACTTTCCTTGTTTCAACTTCAAGAGAGAGATGGGTAGAACTAGAAAAGGTGTGGACAGTGAGTGAGTGAGGAAAGGAAAGCAGCAATGAATGCAAACAGCGTGTAATGTAGCGGTGTGGGGTCCATGTGATGTCGCGGTTTTTTGCAATCAGATTTTCCATTTCCTTTCCGGTTATTAATGCCATGTACCACGCGGCGGGTGGACACGGGGACTGAGAACGTGATCACGGGAGAAACTACGACCATTGTCTTTTATTTGTTTGTCGGGGCAGCAGGTGAGATGATATGCTGTTTTTGTGAGGTTAGGTTTGCATCACAAGTGTTTAACTGGCTTTCGGTGCTGGAGCCTGGAGGCAGTGAAGTGTGCTGATTATTATTATTATTATAATTAACTAATATTATAAAAAATATATATATATAAGGTGAGGTTATGCATTATAAATAATCATCAATCTATGAAACGTCTTGATTTATTTATTCCTCACAACGAGTAAGATGAAACTATTTTCAAAAAAATTAAGATTTCAAGGAGGCAAAATATCTAGGATGTCGATTGCCATGCCTTTGCCCAAAGGGACAAGATACGCTATAATAATTAAGCTGGTAAGCACGTGTTTTATCGTTTTCAAAAAATCACAACAAATTAATAACGTTAACAGCCATTTAAGGTAAAAAAAAAAAAAAACGGATTTTTTTATATATATACAGTGTTGATCCAGCTGAAAGCAAATACCATATTCAAGATATCTAGTTTATTTTTGGAAAAAATAGACTATTATTCATTTAATAAAAATACCAAGAAAAAATATACAGCTTCGTGCCTCGTCACCATTTATGTGATGTATCCAGCTCATATATAATTGCACTCAATTATTCAGCCAAGGGTAAAACGGTGAGACTTTGGTTAGAAAAAAAAAAAAGCAGAGGCAAGTAATAGAAGCTCGTGAACATAACTGAGCTGTGGTAAAGATTTTAATGGGACAAACGAAGACACTGGTGATTTTCTTTACCTTGTGAATAGGAGAACGACATCAGGGTAGATCTCCTACAACTCTGTAATGGCATGGTCTTCCGGACTGGAAAGCAGAAGATCAACTCTATGAAACTCTTCAATAAATGCAAATTCAAATGCAGCATACGCTTACAATTCCTCGACCTTGTCAGATAATATACTAGTACAAAAATTACCTCAAAATGCAGAAAAATCAGAGAGAGAGCTCTGTGAAGTTCTCAGACTTCCATATTTCTTCCCCCATTCGAACAAGATACACCAGATTATCAGTTATTTACATGAAAGGTCTTTCACTATCAGTTTAAAAGAGAAAGTTCTTTGCAATATATATCAACTAGGGAGGAAGGGGAAGGATTTTGCAACTAGTTTGTAGGTAAGGCTACTGCCTATGTAGCATATATGACTTTGGCATCATCTCTCTCGTCATCTGCCGCTGCACTGGATAATTTATCAAGAGGGGGCATAAGTTCTGACTCGTTCGCCATTTTAATTTTCTTCTTGATATCATCAAGCTCAGCTTGAACAGTAAATAAACTTGTCATTAGCTCGGATCTTTCCCTCTGCCAGACAATCCTATCATTTTCATGTCGCTGCTGAATGTCCTCCAACCTTTCTTGCAGTTGAGTACACTGAAAGCGAATCTTATTTACCTCCTTGGTATGTTTGGCTTGACCTAGCTCATCAGCCCACTCGAAATATCCGCATTGCTGGCAATAATAAGAACAGAAAGAAATGAGGACAGGCTAAAAAAATTGAACAGTATAAATTAATATTTTCAGATTGAAAATGTATGATATAAATTCACATTCGAAAGAAAGAAAGAAAGAAAGATGCAGTTACACTTTCGAGACTCTTGGGACAATTGTAGAATAACCGAGATGGATTCTTAATAGTATTTGATATTCGCAGTTTTGCAAGACGTCCACAAAAGCATTCCAGGCAAGCATCTTCAGGGGTACTAGACTCCAAATCTTCTGGGGTACTCAGCTCGAAATCTTCAGAATCACTGGTGTCAGAACCACTCATTTCAGAACCCTCACAGTCACTCATTGGTGAATCCTCGAGGCTGCTCATGATGTAAATATGAAAACTGTTGGCACCAAAAACTAATTTTGTTATGACATCAATCGAGTAATTGTTCTTGCAAGTATTCTGTCAGTATACCAAATACATGAAATAAGGACAGACAATAGTTTCACCGACCATGTTCTATTTGTGAGCCTCCTACAGTTATACTCAACATAGAACCCAATTTATCCACCAGGAAGGACTAATTCCTGTTCTAAGTTGGGGGGGAAAGGGATTGACTAGAATGATGCTAAAGCACGTAATAATTGGCAACACTACTTACAAACTAAACCTTAAATTTTCATGGTATGAACCATTTGTCAATGCAAATTCCAGAATCTAATATGATACAGAGTAGTCAAAGCTTTGCAAGGACATCAATCCATGACCAGTTAATATAATATTCTGTTCAGGAATCACAGAAGACTTTCAGCTTTTTCCCTTAACCAGAAGAAATCGCACGAATCACAAAGAAGATGTGAACACGCACAGAAATCATTGTCTTAACTTTCAAGGCCAGTCCGGAAAAAGCATTAATGCCACCTCCAACTGCATGGGATGGACTAAATCAAGTGAAGTAGCAAACATTTCTTACCTTTCCAGCAAAAGCCCATATAAATCTAGGGAGTAGGGAATTCAAACCTGGCAATTGAACTCTCAAAACCCCATTACACAGTCCTTTATCACTCATTATCACACCTCCCCACGCTATTAGATTGCCACGATTGCTCCACTATAACACACCCAAATCCAAGCTAAATATGAAGTTTGTTCCTTCATTTTTTTATTTGTTTTTTGCTGCTTTTAATGCGGGGAACCCCACCTTAGGCGGCTAAAAAACCGAACACATGACAACCTCAATAACCATGTCAACCTGATTCAATTTCTAGATCAGTCTAGACGATAACACAGAACATACAAGCCACTCAACAATGTATACGATCAGGTATTATAAATTTGGAACACACTGATTGAAGATCAAAATAAACCACATATGCAAACAGAAGGAGGAAACTAAAGTGGCCCTTGTTGTTTTATTTCTATCAATTCCATCTCTCATGTGATCAGATTTAAAGCTCAACATTCTCATCAAATTATCACTGTAATCTTTTCATTACAGTTCACGCTATTCAATCGTATGCGGTAATTTCACTGGAAAACACAGCAGAAATAAAACTCAAGTACAGAAACCGAAAAATGCAAGAAAGTTTATAAGAAAGTAGCAGGAAGAAGAAAAATTGTTGAATGAAATGAAACTGTAAATTTGAATCATCGAAAACACTGAAATGTCTGACCTGGGAGAAGTGGATAGTCACGGTGGAAGGAAATTGAGAAAGAGAGAGTGAGGAGCTCAGTGAGAAAACTGGAGGGCTAACGCGTGTAGAAATTAGCGTGACTGACCGGAGGATGCATGGGAGAACAATTAACATGAGAGAAAAGGAATGGATGTGGCATCAGGCATTGTAAGGGTTGATGGTGTATTTTATCCCAATTTCTTAGTTTTGTTTCAATTTGGTCCTTCTACTGTATTTTTTTAGGTCTTAATTTTGTCTTAAACTTCCTATTACATTAAATTACATTTGGTAATTTGGCTATGGTTGTTTTTTCCCGAATTAATTAAATAATTTTATTGCTTTTACAATAATTATTATGAACCCATTTTCTCTCTATCCCTACATATCGATAATTATATAAACCACTCGCTTCTTTATTTATTTTCCTTTCTTAAAAAACATACGGCAATTACAAAATTTCCTAAATTCATAACATGCATCAAAACTCTTATACACGTTGTGGTTATTTTTTTATAAAATTTTATAAGATGCTGGGGTTAAGAGTATTGTAACTCGAACTTTTTTCTAGCTACAATCTGTTTTCCCTGACAGTTCTTCATGCTAGCTGATGGAAGAACTATATTATTAGTACAACATAGTCTCAACAATAAAAGGGTAATATTAGAACAAAAATAATACGGGTACCAAACTAAAATAAATTTAAGAGTAGAGGAACCAGATGCACCATTAACCGAGAGAAGGAATCATGTCATACACGTGAACGAGGTTGCATGAAGTTTCTGCGATACTGAGCGTGAGAACAGAATTGGGAAATATCAAGGGGCGTCGGGCCATTTCCCCCGGTTGACACTTGGCAACGTAAAGACCTTTGCTTCGGGAGGATACGAGACTTTCATGGCCCATGACAACCTATATAGGCGTAGCCTATACTCACCACCACGAGGGATCTAATGGACCTAGGCTCGGAAACCACTACAGGTTGCCATTTCACTGGCCTTTTCAAAACTAAACAAACTGTGCAAACCCATATCGAAATTTCAAAGACTGCTTCGAATAATATTGGTAACTGTATTTCAAAAATAATTTAAAATAATTTAAATTTTTTAATTTTTAATTTTTGATCATTTTCGATCATTTTTATTTGATGATGTAAAAGATAATTTTAAAAAAAATTATTTTGATATATTTCTGAAAAAAATCATTTTTTAAAATAATATTAACCACACTCTCAAATAGAAACTAAATCCCAAAAAAATAACATAACAAAGGTAAAACCCGGGTATAAAAACTGTAAATTTTGATTTGATACAGGCACGAATGCAAGAAACACTGCTATGGTGAAAGAGTAAGAAACTGTGTACCAGCAGATAAATTATGAATTAGTAAGAACATCTGACCTCCTTTTAAGATTGGGATTTGAGTCGATTAAGGAAGAAGAATCTGGAGTGACTCGCGCTACTCACTCGAGAGAGATGTAACACGCAAATAAGTTGCGTGAATTTTCCACGAGATCAACTACGAGGATAAAAGATATGGGAAATTAGGACGCTAATCTTGAGAAGAAGCCGGACCCTTTGCTTCGGAAGGCTGGAGCTAGACCCGGTTGCTTATAAGATTCTTCACCCTCGACCTATAAGGAGGACAAGTATACTCGTCGAAGCTTGATTCCACTTAAATATTAATCCCCCGTGTCATTAAAATAATTATAAAAATAATAAAGTGAAGGCAATAAATTATTTGAGCCTCTTATATTTATTTTTTTCATAACTATAAATCTTAATCTATGCCTGGTAAACCTTTTTGTATGGTAGATGGTGTCTTAAAAAAAGAAAAAAAATATGTTTGTACTACACATTCCTTAAGCAATAAACGGATACACCCTCAACATGGAGCAAGCTCTCTCTTTTTAAAGCTCAAAACTTTGCTTCTAAGTTTCTAACCAGCCATTTCCAATATATGACTTCCTATAAGATAAAAAAAATTATTTTCAAAAATTGAACTTAATTTTATATTTATAAATTTCAACATCCTGACCGGCGAGCCAATTACTAATCTGGCTTTAATAAGTTTTGGATCAACCTAGTCGGATTGGATTTAACAACAGCATTATCAAGCTGATTTAACAAAGCTTTTGATATCATTAGGTGTAATTGGTATTACTTTTGTTTTTATGATTGAAATTTAAAAAAAAATAGTTTCATGAAAAGCACTTTACCTGCAGTTCAAAATAATTTTTAAAGTATTTGGTTAAAACTGTGGTTGAGTTTGAGGTTAATGAAAAGCAGTTTTTAGTGTTTGGTTATCAAACTTTTCATATTGTTTTCAACTTGTGAAATTACATTAAAGTGTATGTGTGTGTGTGTGTGTGGGGTTTTTTAAATATTTAATAACTATAATAATAAAATATAATTAATAATTCAAGTAAATTAGACACTTGTTTTTATTCTCCTATCAAACTCTTTGTAATTTCATCACGAACTAAATTCATACGTGGAAGTCTCTACGATCCCGAACTATTTAATCGAAGAACAACACTTAATAAAATATCATATGAAATAAATTTAGTATTGCGAAGCAAAAATTATATTGTAATCTACTTTTAATATATTTATTTATATTTTAATTAAATTTTTACATTATTTTAATATTAAGAATATATATTTTATATAAAATAGAAAATATAATACCCATCCCATAACTAATTACCAAAATCACAGCTTATTTGAAAATTCCGGTGCAACCTCAATTCCAAAAACCTTCATGGAGTGATCGCGTGCATGAATCTAGCGAGTGCTAAGTAAAAGACTAGATCAATTTCAAAAAAGAAACAAAACACTAGTACGTGAACCTGCGGTGTCGTATTATTATTATTGATTTGTACAGGACGCCCTCTGTACCGGGTTACAATATTGCTGTAGAGTTAATTAGACACGAGACATTCCATGGAGGAAAGGCAACAATACTAAATATTTTAGCATTAGCTCTACACAAACCCCTTTCTACAGACTTACAAGATAGTCGTAGCTTCGTTTTTTGAGTAATCAAAGCTTATCTATTTTGCAGGAATCAGGGGCAAATCAACCTCGTCGCACCATTCCACGCACCTCGTCTCAAAATGTGAACTCTTCACCTCACTAGGCCAGTAACTCACCCAAACCTGCCCTCCTAGCCTCCACTTCAATACACTTCCTTCCATTTCCTTGCCCAATCTCCACTCCACTTCTTCCCCGTACTCATCTCCTGCAAAAACCACCCCTCCTGTTTTTGTAAACGGTCTGTTCGGCCCATTGCATCTAATACCAGAGCTTCTGCCATTCCTCCCCCCAACACCATTGCCATCACCAACTGGTTTCCGTACAGTGGCAACCTCTTGACCCGTCATGTTGTCGTATAAGACAGCATCAAAAACAGCAGCATTCCCTTCAACATCCTGGTCCCACCTCCAGCTTTTCATCCTTGTCTTCGTTGCCATCCCTGATCTAGTCTTCACCTTCGGAGCCTTTGTATCACCATAACCACCTTTCAAAATCCTTTGGATTTCCACCTCCTTCTCCCCGTTATTTGTGGACCGGCCCAAACTCAATCCACCCACATAAGTCGCTCCAACTTCTGGCCCAACCCAAGCTCGAGCCCGTGACACAAAATGCCTCTCGTCATCATAATCCACACCTTCACTTTTCTTAAACCCTAGTCTCACCACGTGGAAACGTAAATTATTGACACGTGCATTAACCTGAATATACCCGTCATAGAATCGAACTGCGTATTCCAGCTGGAAAACTGCCTCCAGTTGGTGGTGTGCCAAGGCATATTTGAGCACAGTATCCTTGGCTTCAAGGATACAGAATTTATTGTTTATGGGGCATGTAGGATTCATTGCTAAAATTGGAGCGTAGCCCTTTAAGACCCATAACCCATGAGCCTCCGTTGCATAAGATAACCCAGCTTGCTGACTTGCCAAGGGTGCTAATGTTTGTAATCCAACTCCTACTTCCCTTAAAATGTGCCATTTTGCTAACATGTAACCCAGAGCGCGCATAAAACATAGCTCAGCATCCACTCCCACAGTAACTAGAAACGTTCGCAGCACAGGTGCTTGTTTGCACGATAATGTTTCCAGGTGAGGACCCAATACGGATTCAAAGCACAGAGACCCAGCTTCGGCGGGTGCGTCAAATGCACACAGCCAAAACAAGCGCGTGATAAAAACTAAACTGAAGAAACTTGAAAAGGACTCGGCTGAGTGAGAGTCCATGATCCAAGTTACCGGGTCGGGTTTTAGCTTCTGTAGTTGGGAACGTGGGCAGGTGCTATTCTGCGCCGTGGGTGAACGGGCTATGATTTCTTGGAGAAGCTGGAGTACTAGAGGGAGGAAGGGTTTTTCAGAGTTGAGAGGGCAGGTGTCAGAGACCCAGAGAGTCTTTGGAGCATCAAAAGGATGAAACCCCTGTAAGCATATAGTGAAAGTCACTACCGCTTCGGAGTTTGACCCAGCAGTTCTCTCAGCTTTGAGTTGAATAGATCGAGTCGACTCTTCCTGGCTCGATTTCGAGCTGGCCAGCTCAAACACGAGTGCTGAGTCTGACTCGGTCCACTCGTCCGAGTTAGGCAGCTCGCATATCCATGACCATACGTCCATCATCTTGGCTGCTGTCTTGGGATTGGCTACTATTGTATGTCTAGTGACTGTTTGGAAGATAGGCAACTCTGGAGACGGATTGAAGGTTTGCATGAGATTTTAAAGAGAAAATGAGTGATAATGGGCGTGTCAACTTGGAGTTAACAGAAACCACGAATGAGAGCTGGTGGTTCTCGCGGTTTTGTAATGTGTTTGGTATGAGGTTGCAGTAAATGCATACAATTTTCTTTCTTGAACTCTTCTTCAATATATCTCGTCTGGGGATGTTGAAAGATAAGTACTTGAATGGCCAGAGGTGGCTGCTGGCGACGTGGAAATTTAACGTTTTCTTGGTGAGTTGTCTTACACGTGAACCAAGGGACGTTGATAGTGTGCATGGTGAGTTCTGAGTCACAGAAACTAAAGAAAAAATGGCTTGGATTTAAAATTAAACGCGTGTCTTCTATGGTCCACCGAGAATCTCGAAAATTATCCGCCAGAATTTTAATTACGCAGTTGAAGGCGAGAACAGCTAGCAGAGTAAGTGCCCAGGAACGGAAGAGAACGGAACACCAGTACTAAACTACTGATTCATGAACGCGAAAAAAAAGAGGCGGCCAAGGTGCCTAGCTAGCTATAAGCAAATGCTCACGTACTCCGTAGTCAGAAATCAGAAGCACTTCTAGCATTGGTGTCCTCCACTATGTTGGAAATTTATGTTGCCCTAATTTTAGCTTCCTAGATTATAGCTATGGTTATAAATTATATATATATATATATATATATATTATATAAAAGAGCTTAGTGATGTACTGATATGGTCTATATTTCCTTTCTTAAGTCTTTTTTCGCCTATTAGAAGTCTAGTTTCGTGATTTTTTTTTTTTACTTTTGTTTTAACAATATTATCCAATAATTTTTCATTAATCTTGAACTCAATTATAATTTTAATTAAATACTTTAATTTCAGTTATAAATCACAGTTAAAAATATTTTTCATAAAACTTACTTCTTAAAACTTCAACCATAAAAATAATCTCAATACCAAACACACCTTAATAATAGAGCCGAAGACTCAGCGATTGACAACTACCTTCCATTTCACAAACTATGCTCCGAGGCTCAAGAGAAAGCATTTTGTGTTTTGGACCTAAAGTCCATATGCCCATTAGAAGCCCAACACTGTCTGAGTAAAGCCCATTGATGACATACATAGGCCTCGACATCTAGCGACATTTAGCGGCGAAACAGCATCACAAGAGTGGGAACTCCAGTCAACGGCTCGAACTTCGAAGAGAAATGCAGAAAGCATTGGGAGTGTATGGACAGGTTCTGCGCCTAGTGAGGCGGTTACCAAAGGACTCAAGGCCTTATTACGCCAAATACGCACGCGAAAACTTCGTCAACTACAGAGATGCTGATGCCAATGACACCCAATTCCTCGACGAGCTCTTCCTTAGAGCTTATAACCACTCCCTATGGGTTCTCAACAAGGTCCCTTTCTTATATGCCTTTAATGCTTGTCTATTTACGTGTCTTGTGAATTGTTTTAGAGAGTTTTTCCTTACGGATGTGCATTGTGAGTGCAGTATTCGGTTGATGAATCGGCTGCTGATAAACTGAAGGAGATTTGTCGCGGCTAGAAAAGGAAACTATACGTGTGCCTGCCAGGTGTTTGTCGTTATACCCCAGTGGGTAGGCACGAGTTCTTTTGATTTCGAACTGTGAGGGTTTATGACTTGTTTCTGCCCGGCTTTTAATATGGTTGGATTTTCTTGCATGTTTCTCTAATTTTCAGATGTTTATGTTTGCCGACAGGTTGTGTACGATTAGATTAATAATAGTAATCGATTGAACGATGCATCTCATTTTGATCAACTGTGGTACGCTAGTTCTGTGGTTTTCTCTCTTCCATATATGCCGTGTTGCAGAAGAAGTATGTTACTTTAATATATTTCTAAAACAAACACTGATACCAAATAGTCTCTCAGTAATAATTTCAAGATAGTCATGAAGTGACTGATCATTCCATGTCCCCACGGTTCATTTCCCACTCTCTTCTATAGTCTGTACTTCCATGCTAAACAATTGAGTATACTTCCATGAGATATACTGTGGCCAACACCACATTCAATTTATATTTTGATGGTTTTCGAGAGGTTTAAGAGGTGGAGCATTTTATGCAAATTGCAACATCAATGGAAATTGATATTGCTTATCAAAGGAGTGTCGTGGATGCAACTCGTCCACAAGCTACTCATGTCTATCAATGAGCCGGGATGATATTGGTTTTCCTCAAGAATACATGGATATTGTAGACCCGGGCTCAAGGTGAAGAGATTATTATATGTTATGATAACTGTGAATGAATATGTAATTAGTTTAATTTTTAATAGAATAGTATATTGTTTTAATTGCCCGTGTGTGTTTTTTATTTGTTATTTATAATAAAAAAAATAATTATCTATAATTTTTTATAAAAAAAAATTTACTAAGAGTTAATGACAGAATAAACTGCTTTATACACCTATAATAAAAGAGTAGCAAATAAAATATACCAAACACAAGTCTCGTATAGCAATCTAGCAATGAAATCACATATAATATCTACGATTTGCATCTCACAGATGTGCGTGTAACTTTTTCAACTGTGTTAAATTACTAATTATTTTTAAATATGCTAACTTTCTAATACACTCAAATATGCTGACCAGGCACATCGACGAAGGTTAGCGACCAACGATGTGTGGAAAGGCACGTAAGAGTAATTTTAATGACAAGAGTCATTTTGTAAAACTAAATTTTTAAAATGGTTTTTTGATAATGTATATATAGTTTTTTTATTGATGTATATTTCATTAATAAAATTTATTTTGGAGAATTATTTTTTTATATTATTTTAAATATAGTACAATTATTTTATATGTAGTTTAATTATACAATTAATAAGAGTAAGTTATATAAGTAAATAATTACTTTTAAAAAAAATCAACAATATAATTATTAATTTTGAATATAATTTTTTACTTTTTTATTAAAGTATTTTTAACTAAAAACAAAAATAAATATTTTTAATATAATTATAATTTTATTTCTATCTCTTTAAATGACACTCCCATTGGAGTTGCGGAAAGGTATTGATTGTCAGGCTCCCTCTCTCTTTATCCACGGAGCTCTAGTCTATAGCCAGGTCGGTTTCCAAATGTTTCTTTTGGTAAACATAAGTGCCACGTGCCCTCCACGTGTATATTGTCTCGTAGCTGCCAGCTACACCGGCTCTGGAAAGTGGAAACTGTACCAGCAGCGGCCGAAACTTGACTTGTGGGCTGCGTTGGGATTTTTCACCTGCTGCCTGTTGTGAGATTGACTGCTCCATCGTTTTTTAGAATACGTTACTTGTTTGTTACTGTTTACTTGTCTGAGTATGTTTTTTAAATTATTTTTTATTTATAATACATTAAATGAATTTTTATATATAAATTATTTTTGACATCAGTATATAAAAGTTATTGAATTTTTTTAAAATTATTTCAAACACCTCATAATCAATTAGTTTTTTTAACTAAGAAATGTGCGTTTATTTTCTATATTTTTTTTAATATTAAATAAACTAATTATAAATTGGAAACTTTATGTGTATTGAATTAAATACATAGATAATTAGATATGCTAATAAATATTAAAAACTGTTTAAGTTAACTAAATTTTAAGTTAGAAAACTGAGAGATATATTGAGTTTTAAATTTTATTATTTAATAATTAAATTTATTTTATAAAAAGAAATATTATTTTTATAAAAAGTTAAAATAAAAATAATTTTACGGTATAATTGTTCCTTGTTAGTATATATATATATATAGCTTTCCACTATTCATTTAAAAAAGCTAGAAACAGTTAGGATAAATAAATAAATAACTAAACTATTTGAAATTCAAGATTTAAAGAGATCTTCAATCCGACCCGACTTTATTTATAAGAGAAAACGTGTACTATGCGAGATGCAGAATTCTACAGATCGGAGATTCTTAATCTATGATAAATGGAATTAAAAATAAATATTAATAGTGATTGGAGAAAAAAAATAGGGTGAAAACAAATGAATAGAATTGAGAGGTTAATTTTTACACTCTATACTTGAATTTTAAAAATGAATTTAAGGCCATCTTTCGTTTCTCTCTCCTTTTAAATGTCCCCCTTCGCTCCTATTTTCTTCCACCAAAACCTCTTTAAGTCTTACAAAAATAAAGCTCAAGGTGTTTACATCCATACCAAGCACAAACTGCAGAGTAAAAACACGATCTGATTATCAAAGAAAAAGGAGCAGGGGACAGGAGACAGGGAAGAAGATACGACACCAATGTATGAACGACGTGCGTGCGACTTGAAAACATGCCTTATCTTATAGCTGTTCATCACAATTGAAATCGTCATTCGTGTAACGCCTGATTTATTGCATGTTTGGTTACTTTGGTATGGTTGCTGATTTTTTTTAAATTGTTTTTTATTGTGTTAAAATATATATATTTTTTTTACATTAACATATATGAAAATATACAAATAAATCGTTTACAATAAATAACTAAGGAAGTAAGTTTTCAAATCTTTTTAAAAATAAAATATCAAACAGTCACTTAAAATTAGACTGCTCGTGATAAGATGGAAGTATACGGTCCGGGTTCTCCTGCGCGGCTGATCCTTCTTGATTAACAGCTCGTGGTCCAAGTTAATTTTGCAACAAAAAAAAAAAGCTTAATGTTTAACTCCCACGCGCCCTGTCTTTAGAAGCAACGAGCGGTCAACCCGCGCGATGCGCCGGGTTTTTTTTATCTATGTAAAAAATTGATTGTTTTTATATATATTATATTTTATTATTTTAATATTTAATTACTAAAATTATAATTGATAAAATCTTTATAATCGAAATGGAAAGTGGTTAGTATATTTTGTAATTGCAGATAACGCAGGTAATTTTTTTTTATGAGTTGGTTTTTTTCCTCAGTAATATTAGATCTGACACATTATAAATAAAAATATTGTAATTATTTTTTCCAGAAATAAACTTATATTTTTTTGTCCTACACATTTTAATTTGACATAAATATACATATATATATATATAATTAATTTGACATACTTTAAATAATATATTTAATTTAAAGGATAAAATTGAATTAAATCCAAAAATTGAAATTAAATAATTTAAAACAAAACTTGGAATTAAAAGATTTGGGACCGAAATCAAACTAAAATCCATAATTAACTTGCATAGAAGCATAAAATTGAAACAAATCAAGCTTTGATACTGAAAATATTAAGGATTTATAATAAATTTGCATGGAAGGATGAATTTGAAATGTAATCGAAATGAGAAGTGGTTCGTATATTTTTTAATTGTAGATAATCTAGGTAAATTCATTAAATTTTTTTATGAGTTGTCTTTTTTCCCTAGTAATATTAGATCTGACAAATGATAAATAAAAATATTGTAATTTGTTTTTAGAAATAAACCTAATTTTTTTGCGTGCTATAATTACTTATCTGCCATCTAAAAAGAACATTGTAATCGAAACGGGAAGTGGCTCGCATTTTTTTTAATTGTAGTTAATCTAGGTAAATTTGTCAAAAAAAATTGAGTTGTATTTTTTGTCCAGTAATATTAGATTTGAAATATTAAAAACCAAAATATTGTAATTTTTTTTAAGAAATAAACTTTTAAAAACAGAGCAAAAAATTAAAAATTGAAGACAATTTTTTTTATTTCATAAGATTTATTCCTTATGTTATTATATTAAATGTATTTAAATACTGATATTAATATTTTTTTTTCAAAAAATCCAAGATCATATTTTTCTCTCTTTATATATTCTTAGATGATAATATTCAATAAATATTAAAACATATAATTAGTTTAACATATTTTAATTTGACATAAATATATAAATATACAAATAATTTGACATACTTTAAATAATATATTTAATTTAAAGGATAAAATTGAAGCTGGCGTAAAAACACAAAAAAAATAAAAATTATTAGCTAAAAAAATTATTTGACGTGAAAATAAATGAAAAAGCTAATAAAAAAAACCAAAAGAAAAAACAAATGAAAACAAATAAGAAATATCAATTTTTAAATTATCATAAACACAAACTAAAATTTAAGAGCAAAATTTTTGGGAAAAAATGTTATCTCAACAAATAAAAAAATAATAAAAATTAAAAATCAAAATTAAATGCACATATATATACAAACATAGACAAAAAAAATAGGAGATATGTAAGAACTATAAAAAATTAAAGGAATTAAAATAAAAAATCAAAAGTATAAGGGCTTGAAAAATATTATCAATTTCAATTAAATGAAGAAAATGTAAAAATTACATAAAGTATAACATATATATATGTAAGGTTTGATAAAATGAAACACATTAACACATCATATTATAACAATAGGAACATCGAAGCCTTAACATTTAAAAATATCATCATTATTATTGCTAAAACAATAAAAAAATATTAAATTATACTGACGAAAAAAATATTAAAAAAAAGAAAGCAAGTAAAAAAACTAAAATTATTATTCTTATGACGTTAATAATAGAAAAAATTCAATAAATGAAAAAAAAATCATTAACTTTGACTAAAAAACAAATGAAAAGAAATAAAATTATAAGCAAGAAAAAACTAAATAAATAAACAAAAAAA
Source organism: Salix caprea (assembly GCA_964035475.1). Classification (NCBI taxonomy): domain Eukaryota; kingdom Viridiplantae; phylum Streptophyta; class Magnoliopsida; order Malpighiales; family Salicaceae; genus Salix; species Salix caprea. The sequence goes on from OZ037760.1 coordinate 6,927,076, forward strand.
TAAACAATCAAAAGAAAAAAAACAAAAAGAAAAAGAAAAGGAAAAAAGAGCACAGCTCAAAAAATAATCAAAAGAAAGAAAAACAAAACGAAGAAAAAGAAAAAGAAAAAAGAGCACAGCTCAAAAAATAATCAAAAGAAAGAAAAACAAAACGAAGAAAAGAAAAGAAATTAGAGAACAACTCAATTAAGCAGGCGCGAGCCGCAGAGGTCGAACCTCTGCCCTTGTTGTTATCCACGCATTTTCCACTAAGCTACAAATATTTGGTGTGTTTAACCGCGAAAGAAAATATAAATATCATTTAAAAGGCGAGGGACAGCAAGGCACCATACTTAAATGACTTTTGCTATACCGGATCACGCACCCCAGTCCACAGTGGATCTGGGTGTGCGTGCACAGTTAAAAAAAAAACTTTTTTGTGAACAGTGATAAATCACTACTGTTCACAACTCAAAAATCATTTTCGCTCCTAGGATTCGAACTACCGCAACCCGCGTACGCTGGCGACGCTGCAACCGCCTGGTCATGCGTCTTCCTTGGGTAGATCTAGGATACAAATTATAATAATATATTGATAAATTGAACTGTACCAAAAAATCGTGGCTGGAGAGATTCGAACTCCCGCCCCCCCCCGCTCCGCGTGAACGTGCTTGAACCACTCAGCCAAGCGACTTGGTTTGTTAGGTTCCGATTCAATGAAATAATAAAGTAAAAGTTGTGCGGCAAGTCACCAGACTTTAATGACATTTGCTACACCTGATCACGCACCCCAGTCCACAGTGGATCTGGGTGTGCGTGAACAGTAAAAAATACTGTTGAAAAGGCCTACCTCTTTTAGATATACGAGCTGACTTGCCCGCGCGTTGCGCTGGGCTTTTTTCTATGTAGAGAATTAATTGATTTTTTACGTGTTGTAATTAGTATTTTTTTAATTTTTTAAAAATTATTTTTGACATTAGCACATCAAAATTATGTAAAAACATTTTTTTTTAATTGAAAATTTAAAAAATTTAAAATTTATTCAAAAGCAATTTCCAGACGCATTACCAAACACTCTTGTAATCTCTCACCAGAATCACAATTCAATCAACTTTTTTAAATAGTAATGAACAACGAAAACCACAGTTCAAATCACTTTTTATTACTGTTTGAATTTGCAATCTCCTTTAGCTATGTATAAAATAATAGTCATGGTACACGTAAGCTAGTTTGGACATTCTAGTTATAAAAAAAAATTATAAGTTGAAAAAAGCAACAATGTCCAAGGATTATTCGTGGCACGTGTAACCTACCCCGGATATAAAAAATATATATACGTGAGAAAAAAAATATGGTGCGCGTAAACTGACCCGGACATCGCGATTATCAAAAAAACCAAAAAAAAAGAAGCCTGAAAAAAAGAAAAGGAGAACACATTTTCAAACATTAATAAACAGTGAAAATTGTAAAAAAACAATTAAGTTTAGAGATTTATTGTGATGCGCATAAGCTAACCCGGACATCCCAATTATAAAAAGAAAATGACTGGAAAAAAAAACATGTCAAAAACTAATGAACAGTAGAAAACACTAAGTAATGAACAGTTGAAACACACTGTTCTTTACTTAAAAATCATTTTCGATGGCAGGGGGACTCAAACTCCCGCGACCTGCCACGTACATGTCACCATTACCACTCGCCCAAGTGACTTCTTCTGTCAGTTGTAGGATCCAAATAATTATAAAATCTTATATTTTTAACTATTCCAAAAAATCGTTGCGACAAAGATTCGAACTCCCGCGCCCCGCTTTGCTTGGGCGCGCTCCTACCATCCAGCCAAGCAACTTCTTTAGTCAGTTGTAGGATATGAATAATAATAATATAATATTGTAATTTAATTATTACAAAAATTCGTAGCTATAGAGATTCAAACTCCGCGCCCCCCTTTATTTATTGTAACCACCAGGCCAAGCGATTTATTTATTTAGTTGTAGTGTACAAATAAAAAAATTATTATTGAGTAATTTGAGTGCTCCCGTCCACAGTTATCTGTGTCTAGGTGAACAGTGCAAAACACTGTTATTTTAACTTATAAAAGAAATTTATACGTGGAAAAAAATTAAAACAAATGTTAAAAATGGGTCCAAGTATTATTCGTGACGCGTGTAAGCTACCCCGATTATAAAAAAAATGTACACGCGGGAAAAAAATTGTGGTGCGTGTAAACTGACTCAAACACCGTGATTAAAAAAACTGATAAAAGAAGGGAAAAATAAATTTTAAAATAGTAATGAACAATAAAAATTATAAAAATAAAAGTTCAGAAATTTATCTTGATGTACCGGACACTTTGGTTATTAAAACAGGGAAAAAAAAAAAGTCCGGAAAAACAAAGAGATTACCCTTTGCAACAGTGATTTCACTGTTCATTATTAGACAAAATTGTGCTGCTGAGATTCGAACTCAGCAGCGCCCCGCGCGAATCGTCGTTGTGACCGCTCGGCCAAGGTCTTGTTTGTGCAGATATTGGATACAAATAATAATAATAATACTAATAAATATAATAAATGTTCCAAAAGATAGTTTTAGTGGGATTTGAACTCGCGCGCCCAGCGTCGCTTGGGCGCGCTGTAACCACTCGCCCGAGCGGCTTTTTTCATCATCTCTAGTATTCAAATGATAATATTATGTTTAAGTAATTTCACTATTCAAGTCCACAGTGCTTCTGAGTGTAGATGAACAGTGGTAATTGCTACAATAGAACCGCCATTGGTTATTAAAATATAAATATCATCACATTAAACAAATAAAATGAGAAAAAATATGAACAAAACTATAAAAAAATAAGATCTGAGGATTAATTGTGGTGTGTTTAAGTTAACCCAAACACCTCAATTAAAAAAAAAACAAATAAAATTATATATAAGTAGGAAAAAAAATATAACCAGAAAAAAAAAAATTCATGAAAAAAAATAATTAGAAAAAAAAAGGAAGGAAAAAAATAATTAGGAAAAAAAAAGAGAAAATTAAAAAAAAAGAGGAAATCACAGTGCTTCTGAGTGTAGATGAACAGTGGTAATTGCTACAGTAGAACCGCGATTGGTTATTAAAATATAAATATCATCACATTAAACAAATAAAATGAGAAAAAATATGAACAAAACTATAAAAAAATAAGATCTGAGGATTAATTGTGATGTGTTTAAGTTAACCCAAACATCTCAATTAAAAAAAAATATATATATAAGTAGGAAAAAAAATATAACCAGAAAAAAAAAATTTCTTGAAAAAAAAAATAGAAAAAAAAAGAAAGGAACGAAAAAAAATAAAAAAATAATTAGGAAAAAAAAGAGAAAAGTAAAAAAAAAAAAGGAAATCACTGTCACATTAAACAAATAAAATCAGAAAAAATAAGAAAGGAACGAAAAAAAAAAGAAAAAAATAATTAGAAAAAAAAAAGTAAAAAAAAAAAAAAACATTAAACAAATAAAATCAGAAAAAATAAGAAAGGAACGAAAAAAAAAGAAAAAAATAATTAGAAAAAAAAGAGAAAAGTAAAAAGAAAAAAAATTAGAAAAAAAAGAAGAAAGGAACGAAAAAAAATAAAAAAATAATTAGGAAAAAAAAGAGAGAAGTATAAAAAAAAAAAAGGAAATCACTGTCACATTAAACAAATAAAATCAGAAAAAATAAGAAAGGAACGAAAAAAAAAAATTAAACAAATAAAATCAGAAAAAATAAGAAAGGAAAGAAAAAAAAATTAGATAAAAAAAGAGAAAAGTAATATAAAAAAATAAAAAAATAAAAAAATAAAAAAAAATCACTGTTCAAATCCACAGTGAAAGCAGTCTTGATGAAGAGTGGAATCTGCACTGTAAATGTGCGTCCTCATTTAGCTGTATAGATAATAGTAATAATAGAATAAATAATTATTTTATTTTATTATGAGTTATCAAAATACTTTTGATCGACCTCTTTAAATTAAAATTAAAATTGTTTTAAAAAAACATTCAAAAACCCCACCTTTGGTTTGGGTTCTGTCTTGAAGAATCATGAATGACACTGTTGATTTTATAGTGCTTATTTATTGTATGTGTTTCTCATGTGCATTGAATGTCAATATTGTGAAATAAAATACAAATTCATTGCTGTAGAAAAATTGAAAGAACAAGAAAAATGTATAAAAAGGCATTTCATTTTTATTGTTTAGTAAACAAAAAACGACAGTTCTATCTCTGAAGTTTAAAATTTTATGAATTTGATCCCTGTATTTAAAAGATTTTATGTTTATATCATAAACTTTTTTATTTTGCAAATGGTCCTTGTACGTTGAAGACAAGGAGATAAAGTCATAAGAAAAACAAGAGAGAAATAGAGAAGATGTTGAAAAATAGTGATTTTAATGTTAATGAGTTTGCATTGAACAATAGAGTTTAGTATACGTGGTTTTGAAATATCATCTATTTTTTTCATCCTCCTTGCTCAGCGACTCACCTCTTTATATATTTCTCTCTATTTTTTATTTACCTTGTTCAAATTAACAGGGAATATAATTAAAATATTATTTCGTTTTAATTGTTTTTAAAAATCATCAACAAGAAAATGAAAGTTCATAACTTCATATAATAAAATACATTTCATCTCGAAGTTTAAATATTTATCTTTCTTGAAACTGACTATTTTTATTTTATCAATTAAATTTAATAATAACACCAGATAATTATTTCAATTTAAATATTTCTTTTGTTATATTTAATAAAATCTTAATCCAACTCATAACATAATGCACCACTGTAGACTAGTAAATAGCTAATTATAAGACGAATGCTTAGAGAGGAAGATTAGGTGTCTAGTCTCGTATCAATGGAGTGGAATATGTAATGTTGGTCCATCAAGATTGAAGAAAATAATATTATCCAGATAGCAATGTTCAATCAAACCAAGATTATAAGAGATAAATAATTCACGAGTTTTGGAGGATTGCTATCTAATCTATAATTTTAATGCTCCTTAACTTGCGCTAAACTAATTAATTAATTTATACCACTACATCCTTAAAAGCATCACATGAACAAGCGTGTCTCGGTAAAAAATAGTTTTTAAAAAATATATTTTAATTGAAATATATTAAAATAATATTTATTTATTTATTATTCTTGATATTACCATATTAAAACACAAAGAATAAAAGAGAATAATTTAATATTTTTAAAAAATAAAAAACCAACACAATAATAAATCGGTAATATCAATGAAAACATAGTGGTCATTGATAAGAGTGTAAGACTAAAAAATTTGCTCTTTATTTGTAGTTTTAGTTTTAAACTTTATAGTTGATAATATAATAATTATTAAAAAATTATATAATTATTAATTTTAACTTTTAAAAAATTAATTAAAATATACACAAAAATCATCATATTAATAATAAAAACAAAAAACACGTCGAGTCTAGTCAGTTTTATTATAACCAGCACCGGTCGGTGAATGGTGGTGACTAGACTTGTCTCTGAGCCAAGCAACCGAAGAAAGAAAGAAAGCTAGCAGGGTTTTAACCAAACAAATTGCTTTGATCTGGCACTGTATTTAATGATGATTTTATTGTGTTTTAAAAATAATTTTGAAAAAAATATTTTTTTCTCTTAATTTTTTTATATTTTTAAATCATTTTTATAAGCTAATATAACAAAAAAATATTTTTAAAAACAAGTTTAATAATAATTCGAAACAGTCAACTAAACCACGGTTTTCTCGGGCGAGGTGGGATTGACTGAAACACACCAAACCCCAGAGCCAATATTGGAAATATCCCAGCCCCCCACAAACTTCATTCCCATGCTACACGACACAGTGGTCAATTCACTCTCTCTAATGTAACGGCTTCTACCTCTTCCCCTAACCTGACCACAGTACCACACTCTCACAAACAACGAACGCCATTTGCTACACTGTATTCTTTGTGATTCCAAGCTTCGTTTTTGATGTCTGAGAGCGAGAGTTTTCTCGAGGGGAACCATCTTGTAGCAGGGGGCAGTCCTCCTAGTTTATCTGAACTGTTCTTCTCCAATGATGGTAATGAAGTGGGTGCTGCTGGTGATATGGCCCATGCTGTACGTTTTTCTTCCACCGGAAAGTCTCCCAGAATGCTTTGTTTCGGGGGGCGTACTTATCATAACGGAAGTCATGAAATTGTGATGTTTAGTACTGAAGCAACGACGACTACCCCTCAAATCCCTGGGGTCACATGCAGCGACTCATCTTCAGCTTCTTCTGGTAACAACAGCACTGTTAATGTAATCAGTACCATCTCCAAATCAAATGTTAGTATCTGGTTGAAATTTACATATTTTGCTTTTGGGTTTTTCTGGTCTTCTCTTTATACTTCTAGTTTTGCAGAGAAAAAGAACTGGGTCAAGGCAGGAAGTAACAGTGAAGAGTACCAAAACCATAGCCAAAAGTAATTTGCCTAGCCAGAGAACCAGCAAAAAGACCAAAACTGAGAATCCCAGAACACCCGGAAATGCTAAGGTTAAGGTTTATAGTTTTTCTTAATTTCCAGGATATACCTCCATGCACGTTTCATATAATTCTTTAATTATCAGCTTAATTCCCTTCCACTTCCAGGTAAAGAGAGAGAAGGCAGGAGACAGAATCACTTCACTGCAACAGCTTGTATCCCCCTTTGGCAAGGTCTGAAATGCACAATTAAGTAATTTTCTATATTTAATTTGGTCTGGATTGTTTTCTGCGTAGTTCAAAGAATCTTTTTTATGATGAAAAATAACTTTGGCCTCATTCTAAGTAAAGATGCATTGGGAATTGAAATTTTCAGACAGATACAGCTTCAGTGTTACATGAAGCGACGGGATATATCAGGTTTCTGCAAGATCAAGTAAAGGTCCTGTGTTCTCCTTACCTGCAAAATCTACCTGTGAGTACCAAAGTACAGTACATTATTGTTTTGTCCTTTTTAACCTCTCTTCAAAACGACCGTATGAATCCACGTCATCGCATCTAGATCGACCATAAGAAGGCCCCACTTACTCTCGACTAGACCACACGGACCAAGTGGAAATTTTGACCACGGGAAATAAATTTGACTTTGTGGTGGTAAATATTTTTTTTATAAAATTAATTAATTTATAATATTTTTATTTTAATAGGAAAAAAATAAAATTGTAATACATTTCTAATTAGAAAACTTTAAAAAATTCACTACCATCACATTAGCACGAGTCAACTTGCTATTAGTATTGACATGGCCTTCTGTTTGTTTTTTTCTATGGTAAAACGATGCCAGGAAAGCGGGGAAATTGGAGGGAAGGAGCCGATAAAGAATCTGTGCAGCAGGGGGCTGTGTCTTGTCCCTGTAGACTGCACTGCCCACCTGGCAAGCAGCAATGGAGCTGATTTCTGGTCACCTGTTCCTATGGGAAACAACTATTCATCATTCTCGTCAAGTCAACAGTAAGTCTATTCGAATAGTCAATTCTCTCCCTATTTTTGAGAGCCACTTGGCTCAAGTTGGAAAAGGGCAGAAGGACATGGGAGTAAAAATACGAAGGGACTCATGCATGGTGGGGAAAAACGAAGCGTCAGGTGCAAAGGGGTTCTCTGCTTATTTTTGATGTAAACTGGGCGAGACTCTTGGGAAGGTACTGAATAGTTGAGAAGGGAAAAGGGAGGATGCTTCTCTACTTGTTTTGGGGTGGGTGTATACACGTGGACTCTTTGGCAGAGTTAGCTTTCTAGCATGGATCACACCTGTAAATATTCGCGGCTTGACTGATAAGTGATAACAATGCCACTTTCGATATGGGTGGGTTGGTTGGTTGCGAGTCTAATTGTATCTTTTACCTGGAGCATTATTGCTTTTAAGGTGCAGTGGTGCACCAAAATTAGTCAATGAAGCGCTTGAATAGGGAATGCTGTCTCGGTTATTTTCTAAAATAAATTTTGATTTATAAATATATTAAAATAATTTTTATCTTGGTTTTATTTTTTAATTTTAACATTGGTATACTAAGTATATTAAAAAAAAACCTATTTTCAAGGCAAATAAAATGAAAGTTAATGCCCTTCCAAACATGATTTAAAATTTAATGCCGAACCTATTTTCAACTTTTTTTTATTATTGTTTTCGAGGGCATATTATTTTATGCTTTCAGCAGTCCAACCTCAATTTTTTAAAGTGTTTATGTTGTTTCTGCTGGTGTAAACCTAGATAACGCCATAATAGTGTGATGTAGATTTTCTGTACGCGATGCAATTTTTCTAAATATATTTTTAGATTGAGTTAGTTGCAAAACCTTTTTTTTTTGTATGTGATATATATATATAAGAGCGAGTTAGGTGATGGATGGGGACATTTGAGGACAAAATATGTTTGTTTTGTAAGAATTTGAGACTGTTAAGACTTTTATTTGATTAACTCAAACTCACAAAAAAATAACTAAAAAAAAATGAGATTTCCTCAAATTCAAAAAAATAAATATAAAATGATATGATTATTGGCAAACGGTAGGCGATTGATCTAACCATATGGGAAATATTATGAGAAACGAGATCCTTAAAATTTTTGCAGACATCTGTGATGAAGGAAGCATGCCCAGGTTATCTTGTACCTGAGATTATATTGACACTCTCTCTACAAACAAATCCTTTCAGATACCAAACTGAAAAACAGGTCATCGATCAGCACTTGTAACGACACTTAAACTCCATAACTAGATTAATTAGGTGACTAGTTCATCAGCTCATCGATCATACCAGCTGCAGCTGATCCTATATAAAATATGTTTTTGGAGCGAGGACACCACCAATATAAATGAAACTCCATGGTTTTCTTCTAGTTGGTGTTAGATTGGATTTTCATAAAGGGAGGGAAGATGAATAAGTTTTTAAATCTTGCACTCACTTAATTTGTTGTGAATTAATATTTTATCAACATATTTTTATATTTTCATTTTTTTCTACCGCATTAATTTTTTTTGATTGACTCAATTCATTTTCACGTGTTTTTTTAGTCTAGATCCATTTTTTGATTGGCAGAACTAGCCGATCATTAACATCACATAAGAAAAAATAAATATCAAATGATTGAAATTAAATATTAATTATACTAGTAAATAATTATTAAAAATTAAAAATTATCGGGTATTAATTTGTAGACCGGTGGTGGTGTTTTAAGTTTTATTTTACATTGTGTTTCAAAAATATTTTTGAATTTTTATTTATTTATTTTAATTTTAATTTTTTTAATATTTTTAGATTATTTTGATATATGAATATTAAAAATAATTTAAAAAATAAAAAACATATTTTTTTTGAATATATTTTTGATTAAAAATTATTTTTAAAAGCAACTACATTTTCCAGGCCGGACCATGACCCCAGTCCGCCGAACCCATGGGCCAAGAAGCCCGTCTCTCATGCATATAAACTCGGGACTTCACTTTTACCGTTTCATTTAAAATTTAGAACACCCGAGCAAGAGAGTCAAAGAGCTTCTTCCGCACTCCATTTGGATTCTCTCTATAAACCATATCTATCACACCTAAAAAGAAGGAAAAACGGAAAGAAAATGAGTTATGATTCTTCTCGATCCTCTGCCAATACAAGTCGAAAATCGAAGAGAGGCTTGGACAATTCGAATTCTTCAAATAATAAAAACAGCAAGCAAAAAACCCTAGGCATGGCCTGGGGTGCCAACTCTCTGTCCTCCTCTCGCTCCTCCTTTCGCAACTCTCCTTTCTCCAATTTCGGCAGGTCCTCTTTCTCTCTAGTTTTTTTTCTTAAAATAATTTTCAAGTTTTCTCTGATAATTTATTTTTTCGTAGAACTTGAAATTTCACAAGCAATGAACATGTTGCTTTACGTTATTTTTAGCGTGCTGCTTAGTAATTTTTTTTTCAAACACAACTTAATTCAGATTTAATGGAACTTAATTTGTGAACAATGTTTTGTTGATGGTGTTATAATTTTAATGTTTGGAAAAAAATTGGGCGCAGTTATATGGCGGAGAAGAATAGGAAGCTTCAACACCAATTTGAAGCAGAGGCTTCCACTTCTTCCCATTCTGGTTCGAGTCCCGGGAAGCTGATTTTTCAAGGAGTATATATTTTTATTGATGGTTTCACAATTCCTTCGAATCAGGTTAATTTGTTATACATTCCTTTTTAATCTGCGATTCCTTAATGTTTGAATTTGTGTTTGATATTTACATCTGGCTACAGGAACTGCGAGCTTACATGTTGAAATATGGTGGGCGATTTGCGAATTACTTTTCTAGGCATCAAGTTACGCATATAATCTGTAGCAACCTTCCCGATAGTAAAATCAAGAACCTGAGGTTCACACTGTTATTGGTTTTATTTTCTAAAACTAATCAACATGGAACTGGAATTAATTTTGCTTTTCATTGCTGGCAATCCAATGCAGGTCATTTAGTGGTGGGCTCCCAGTGGTCAAACCTGCATGGATTTTGGATTCTATTGCTGCTAACAAACTTTTGAGTTGTAAGTTGCGTGTTTTGTTGATCTTGACTTGTTGTTATAGATGGCATAGTTTTTCGATGGAGAATAGAAATAAGCAATAAGAGAACTTACCAAATCTAATTTTCTAAAGCGAAATGTATTCGATAAAGGATTAGAGGTGTTTTAAGTGCAAGTGGTAACCATGTTGAGGCTGCGTTGTCCCTGATTTCTCTGTCATTGCTTAAAAAAGCAGCATTGCTTTTGTTAGAAAAATTTGCAGGGGGCGGGGGCACTCAGGGAAGTTTTTTATTTTATTTTTAATCTATTAAAAGAATTGAAATAGGTGAATGTGTTGTCCTTCTTTCAAAGGAGGAGTTCGACTGTTACTTGGCATTGGGGTACCTTACTTTATTTTGCAGAAATGTTGTCCACCTACTTGTACTGACATTAACTTGTTAATACTCCGCATGTCAATAACAGACATCTCTCGTTCAAAATCTAAGATGAATCTGTGAGAGTCCTTGATAATGATTGAAATGTAAATTTCTTTTGGCAAAGGGTATAACTAATAAAGCTTCAAATTTGATGAGCCATTGCCTTGAGTGGGCCTGAGGGGATTCTGCCCTCTCACTTTCTCTGATGTTTGAAGAGTTAAAAGTATGTTAAAGTCATAAATCTTGACTCTATGGAATTTATTGTGCTGTCGCCAGGGATTCCTTACCAGCTCAACCAGCTTGCTAATAACCAGCCAAAATTATCAGCCTTCTTTACCCTGAAAAGTAACCCAGTCCTGGAGAATGTTCTGACCGATGAAGTTTGTCAAGTAAACCTGGATCCATTTTTGAAGGGTGGCACCACAAAGGATGCGTGTATTTCCAAATTAGATGAACCCATTAGATTTGCTGAGCAAGCCGGTGAACTACTTGATGATCCTAATCATCAGTTCGAGGAGCTAAATACCAGCAGTGGAAAATCTGCAGAAGTAAAGATGACAGAGTTTGGCAGTAGTGATGCAGAAGATGGAAACAGTGTAAACAGCAAGCATCAATCTGGTCCAGGTCTATTTTCTGCTTCAGCTAGTGGCTATTGCTTACACAATCAAAGTTCAGATGGATCACTGAGTTCAGAACCTGGTGGGCCTTCAAATCGACATCATTCAACTCTTGGGGATCCCAATTTTGTGGAGAATTACTTTAAGGTACTTGATTAGAATACTGACTATGCACAATATAACTTGATTATTCTCAATCTGTTCCTCTCCACAGTATCCATCCTATGTGTTTATGGCCTTGCACTTTTAATTCTGATTATTAGTAAAGTAAATTTATTATAGATTGATATGCATGTAGAACCCACAAGTGCTACTACTAAAAGACATAATGCATAATTTTCTTAACGAGTCATCTTTGTCATGTGATCATGCTTTCTTGACATCTTGTGAATTTTCCATTCCCCAATGTGTTGATAGTTTAGGGTATTCCCACGGTGCCTTCTTTGGTGATATGCTGACTGAGCTTCGGTTCATGCAGAGTTCAAGGCTGCACTTCATTGGAACCTGGAGAAGTCGGTACCGCAAGCGTTTTCCTAGCTCATCAAGCGAGCTTAAGTGCAGAAGCTCAGATCTCAACACCTCTGCTAATTCTGACAAGTCTACTATTATCCATGTTGACATGGTATTGTTTTTGAACGTACTCCTGCTTCTGTCTTCTTTCCTTGTGGAAACAGGAAACTGACAGTTAAATGCCATCTTCCTTTTTCTAAACAGTTTATCATGCAAATTAAAATAAGTTCTACTTGTTTATGAGATAGCGTATATTTGTAACACAAGATCTGATATTTGCATTGAGAATATTTGATCTCTTAAGGGTGGCATGAATTGTCCAATAGTTCCACCTTATTACCATTTTCAATTCTAGCATATAAGCATATTTAGTAGTAGTATAAAATGGTTGGACTTGGATGTCTTTTAGATATTTTTGTCTTCCCATATTTCTTTATTTTGTCTTCTTGATGATCATTGACTTTATATGCTGCACAGGACTGCTTTTTTGTTTCTGTAGTCATCCGGAACCATCCAGAGTTACATGATAAGCCTGTAGCAGTATGCCATTCTGACAACCCAAAAGGAACAGCTGAAATTTCCTCGGCAAACTACCCTGCTCGAAACTATGGAGTCAAGGCTGGGATTTTTGTTAGAGATGCCAAAGCCCTTTGTCCACAACTTGTCATTTCCCCTTACAACTTCAAAGCTTATGAAGAAGTAGCTGATCAGTTTTACAGCATCTTGCATAAGCACTGCCACAAAGTGCAGGCCATAAGCTGCGATGAAGCATTTTTAGACATCACAGAAAAAGATATGGGAGATCCTGAGCTCTTAGCTTCAACAATAAGGAAAGAGATTTTCAACACTACAAGATGCACTGCAAGTGCTGGGATAGCTGGGAATATGCTCATGGCTCGACTTGCCACTGGAAGTGCTAAACCCAATGGTCAATGCTATATCCCATCTGTAAGTGTGGATGAGTATCTGTACAAACTTCCGATTAAGGCACTTCCAGGAATAGGGCATGTTTTGGAGGAGAAGTTGAAGAAGCAAAATGTTTGGACTTGTGGACAGTTACGCCTGATATCCAAGGAATCTCTTCAAAAGGATTTTGGACTGAAAACTGGAGAAATGTTGTGGAACTATAGTCGAGGAGTTGATAATAGACTGGTTGGTAACATTAAGGAAAGCAAGACTATAGGTGCTGAAGTCAACTGGGGTGTCAGGTTCAAGGACCTGCAAGATAGCCAATGTTTCCTATTAAATCTTTGCAAGGAGGTTTCTTTCCGTTTGCAAGGATGTGGTGTGCAAGGGCGCACATTTACCCTTAAGATAAAGAAGAGAAGAAAAGATGCTGATGAACCTGCTAAATATATGGGTTGTGGGGACTGTGAGAATCTGAGCCACTCCATGACAGTTTCTATTGCTACTGATGATGTTGAAGTTCTTCAAAGGATAACCAAGCAGCTCTTTGGGTCTTTCTGCTTGGATGTCAAGGACATTCGGGGTGTTGGCTTGCAAGTTTCCAAGCTTGAAAATGCAGACCCTTCTAAACAAGCACCTGAAAGAAATTCTTTGAGGTCATGGCTCACCTCAACAACCACTGAAAAAGCGTGTAGAATCGACAGTATGGCCAAAGAGAGGGCTAGGATAGATTCTGAGGTAAAGAACTTGATTGGAACTTCAGGTCCATTATTTCCTGACCACACTGGGTTTTCTGCTCAAGTGGACTGCAATTCATCAAGTGATATTTCAGCTCCACCACCTTTATCTCATCTTGATATGGGAGTTGTCAAGGGTCTTCCAGCAGAACTTTTTTCTGAGTTAAATGAAATTTATGGAGGGAAGTTAACAGATTTCATAGCTAAAAGCAGTGTTGCAAGTGAAAACATCTACAGTTATCCCAGTACCCATTCAGCTGAAGGGCAAGAGCTTGCAGTTGACGGTGGTGAGGGACCTCTTGCATCTGATATGATTCCCCTTGACTTCATAATGGTGAAAAATAGGGCAAAACAGCATATGATCGAGGAAGAACAAGCAGCACCTTCCTGGGCTGGATTGCAGAGTGAGGCCATTTGCTCTGTAAGCCCTAAAAACAATGAATTAATGCCTTTATCTCTAAGTCAAGTGGATGTATCAGTGTTACAACAATTGCCAGAAGAATTGAGAGGTGACATACTTGGACAGCTTCCCGCGCACAGAAAACAAGAGTTGACTTCAAATGCTGGATCACACCTTTCAGAAAATCCTGAGGGAGTTTTGAATATTAAAATTACTGAGAATCAATCAAATTCCATTGCCTCTGTTTTGAATTCTAATCTTTGGAGTGGGAGCCCCCCACAGTGGGTTGATAAGTTCACAGTCAGCAGCTGCTTGATATTAAAGACTTTGGCAGAGTTGTATTGCACATTGGGATCAACTGGAAGTCTATCTCCTATACTACAACGCATAATTTCTGAATGTCTTTATCCTTTGGATGAAAATAGTGATGCTTGTGGTGAGGAAGCTACATATGATTTGTTTGAACTTTTCAAGCAATATGTTAAACTAAAGATGGAGCTTGACCTTGAAGAAATTTATGTTTGTTTCTGTCTTCTTAAAAGGTATGTGCATGTATCTGATTGGTCTCTTTCTGTGTCTCTGTCTCATATGTGCTCACAAGTTAGTTCTTGTTTCTCTCCAGTTTTGTTTGCAAGTTATTGTTGCTAGAGTAGGTGCAACTAGTTCTTCCATTGTAAGTCAGGTTTGGTAAGATTGATTATAAAGAAAAGGTATTGGTATTGAATAATTAAGCGTTGCTTTTCACAACCGCCTTTGGTAGTTGGTCCATCATATTGACATAGTTTTGAATGTAAATTTCTTTGATGTAAGTGTGGCTTGTTTTATGATGTCTAATTATGTATGAAATATTGGGCATCGTGAATGATGATGCCATTTTATTCCTGGTCTTAATAAGCAATACTACTGCTGGATTTGTGCTCTTTATTTACATGGAAAATTGTTATTCAAATCTTTGCATGTATCGCTAATGAAACTTCAATCTTGTCTCAGGTTGGCAACCAAGTCAAAATTCTTCCTACAAGTATACAATATTGTTTTTCCTTACCTTCAGGTTATCACACCCACTTTTTTTTATTGATTCTGTTGTAGATGTTTTGCATTTATCATGGAAACAATTATATTGTGGTTATGTAATGATGCATAAAGTTTTCTCTATAAAATTCGTGTTTGAGATGTGTATGAATAATTTATATGACAGTTGGGTAGAAGATCTGTTATGATTTAAAAATGCTTTGTGGTTCCACTAAGTTGTATATTTGATTTTATAATACCCTATCAGGACCTGTTGCTTCATTGAAAGTAATTATTGCATGTTCTTGTGTTGATTGCCATTTAGCTAAAATGCTTTTGTTTCCTTTTTTCATGGACAATAAGAATCCAATCCTTTTGTGCTGACATTGTGTCCTAGAATCTCTTCATTTGTTCCATTGGATACTATTGCATGCTGAGGATTTTGTACTTTAGCTTTAATTTTACTTTGAGGTCTTCATTTGTTCTTCCCTTCTTCCATTTTTTTTGACGCCTGTGTGACTGATGAGCCTCTTTTCTTTTATTTTTCTTTTAATCTACTATTGGAATTCTGACTTCCTGTTCTTGTGACCTCAATCTTCTAGGCATCTGTTGGAGAAAATTATGGAGGAGGTTTGCATATTTAACTGATTTATTATAACCTTTCTAAAGGACTTCTTAACTCCACTCATTTTCTTCAAGTTGTAAAGTGAAGCAATTCATGGGAAGAGCTATCAACCAATTACCTTGCTATCCCAATTTGGGGTTCACAGTGAAAACCAACCCTAAAGGTAAGATCAAATCTGATAGTTTGTAGCTTGGATTATATATTGCTGATTTTTTAGGATCCATGGATCTTTTCTTTGAAGTGTTATTAATCCAGGTTTCTAGCATTTGCATCTAAACTTCTAGCTTTATCTTGTGACCATAAAAGAATACAGACTACTTTTAAAAGTATTTCTTCATGTTAAATTTGTTCTTACTCCGAATATCTGGATGAATGAATTTCTGATCTGCACTCATCTTAAATCTGCTAAACATTGTTTTGCTTTCTCACCTCAGGTTCTCAGAGATGATTGAACTTCTGATCTGCACTCATCTTTAAATGTAGTCGCACGTGCGCTCTTGGCTCGAGACTGATTACCAATCTTGCAGGTGATTTACCGGGTGAAAGTATATCCTGAATCACTGGTGGATATTATTGCTATCACTGTTACTATTTATATTGCTTTCAAAACAAATTCATGTGTTTCTGGAAGGTTTTGATTTTCTTCCTGTTTTTGCCAATTGCAGCTATGTGGTTTTGGAATGTTTTAGGCATTTAAGCCTTCTAAGATTGGTGTTATTGCTCCAGGCCTGAGTATTCAGAACTTATTGGGCATGCCTGCTGTTGATATGGAGGATCATTGCTGTATTCAACCTGAAGAACTCGGGCCTGTGTTTATGAAATGTTGACCGGGAACTTTGGGGGAACTATCCAAACTGAGTGGAATGCACATCCCGGTGTTCATTGGGCGACAATTGGATCATTGGTGCCGGCATTAGGTGCATTTCCATAACCACCCTTGTGCAGTTTCTGTTGGCCCATGAGCATTGTCTTGGAAACACCTCAGTTTAAAGGTAGCCTTTTTCTTCTTGGTGTCAATCCTCGCAGATTTCCTCGATTTATAGAAAATCTAGACTATAAGACACTAATAAACGGTTCCTTCTGAATTGCTGAGCACAGTAAGATCTTAAATTCATGTTTCAGAAATAGTTTTCGCGATTGAAGGAACAGATCAACCGGCATGTGCATCGTCACAGTGTATCTGTTCAATCCATTGAAGTGGAAAGGATGTGACAAAGTCGCCCGGTTGAGTTAGATGGTTTGAATGCAGCACTGCTAGTGAATCGTCTTCTTGATGGTTTGGCGCTGCAGTTGAAAAATCTGCATTGCTGATGGTAAAGGATGTGACAAAGTCGCCCAGTTGAGTTAGATGGTTTGAATGCAGCACTGCTAGTGAATCGTCTTCTTGATGGTTTGGCGCTACAGTTGAAAAATCTGCATTGCTGATGGTCGATGGTTGATTATGCTGCGTAGAAAGCTACAACTAAAGTGTTCTTCTCTTAAACTTTGGGAAAACACTTTCCATTTTGCACGGTACATACTTCTATTTAAACTATTTTGAAGTTAATTGTTCATCAATGTTTGTATAGTAAAAATCAATGCATGTTCTTTTCTAATTCGCAATATTAATTATAAATAAATAATAATGAAGATATACTTCATTCGACTTTTAGAATATATATATATTTAGATATTGGTTTGAGTTATGGAAAATACCTTATCATTTTGTAGGTTACATGTCAGCTTTTGTAATTAATTTTTCAACGTACATCAAAGAGATTATAAAGTGTGCTTTTTAACTATTTTGTCATTGCACAACCAAATATAATAACATAATTCATTTACTCAATTTATTTTCCAATGAATAAACGAGGACTAAAAAAATAATAAACAAAAAAATTTACTATTTTAGTGACCATAATAACTAAAATATTATTTTTCCATTTCTTTTTTTTCTACTACATGACTAAACATAAAAAAATATTTCTAATTTATTTTACAATCAGGCATATAAAGTGAGTAGTTATTTGATCCATACTTTGCTGAGAGTCAGATAATTATTTTTGACCAAAAAACATAAAAATGCAATTCTAATTATAAATGAAAAAGTTTATACATGTTATTTAATTAAATATAATAAGAATTGTGTATGCTAATAAAAGAAAAAAAAGTGTATACATGTTTATTCAATTTATCTCGTTGTTGTTTAAATTTTTTTTTCTAACAAAAAAATAATTTGTAGGTGTTATTAAAATATTTTTGACATCGAGTAAAAACTATAATCATGAATCAAAAAGTTGATACTTATATTAATAAATATAGTAAAAATTAAATGTATTAATAAAAAGATGTAAGATTTCAAACTAATTTGTAATGTAGCAGAAGAATGAAACAATGCTCATTGTTTTAATAAAACATATTTTTTTAATCTTTATATAATACTTTTCAAAAAAGTGGAGTGATAAATATTTAAAGTATAAAAAATTAAAATTAAAATATTTATTTTTTCAAAAAAATTTAAAATAAATAAATAAATAATAAAATATACAAAAAAGTGAAGATTAAAAAAACAAATGATGATAAAAATCCCGTGTAAAAAAATAAAAGAAAAAAATGTTTTTAAAAAAATATTATTATAATCTTGCCACTGTTAAACTGGAAAAATCTATGATTATACTATTTCTACATAAAACAATATTTTCAAATCACTTTTCTTGGAACTCATTTTTAAAAGAATTAGGCTAACAAAAATCCTTGATAATTATATTGGTAGCACTTACTAGGATAGACGTCCGCGTGCAGGGTTTGAGCGTATAAGTTTGAAGTTGACTGCTAATAAAGGAAGTGTTTTAGAAAGTGTTACAAAAATACTTTTGAATATTTTTAGATTATTTTAATATATTATATTAAAAATATATTATTTTAATTTATTTAATTTTAAAAATATTTTAAAAAACAATCTATATCACGCAACCAGCCGTCACAAACGCCCTATATTTCGTTAATCAGATTTTCTCGTTTTTATTATCGTGTCCTCTCTTACCCTCCACATCCCGGGTGGAGCGCTGAATTATGATTTTTCCATTCCACCAAAATGGCATCGTTTTACTTTTCTCAAAAGACATGAGATTTGGTCGAATTTATAATCTTTGAAAAGTCTTTTTGTAGCAATGAGTGGCGTGGACTGAGGACCAGATAGTATTGCTAACAACCCTGCAAAGTATGAAACCTGTTCCATTACCATACACAGCAGATACCTCCACGGAAAGAATGTTGAATTGACCCATTCATCACGTTGATTCTCATGTCTGTCTTGCTGGCACGTGCACTGGAACCGGAGATCAACCCCTGCCATGTGACTCTTATTGCGGGTTCTTTCCTTCATGTCTCCATTATACAAATTGCTGGTGTTTTTAGGCCATTTTATACAGTCAATATTTTAATTTATTCAGTTAGTTGAACTTGAATTGTATTTGCTTCCAATATTTTTCTAGTTTTCTTTTCCCGTAAGTAAAATATTCTCCAATTTCGTATACGATTGAAATTATTTTTTTTTTAAACATCAACACATAAAACACATAAAAATAATCTAAAAACACTATTTTTTAATTTAAAATTTAAAAAATATTTTTTTTTAAGAAAAACTTTCCAAACACCCCAGCACTCCGAAGTCGGTAAATATTATAATCGTTCTCATCTGTAAGGCTCGAATTTACTGTACAAGAAAAACATGAAACCTAAGCATTGGAGATGAAATCTCTTAGAAAAGTCTCGTTGATGTTGTCAGCTAATCAACGTAACCAGATCACGTCTTCTCCATTTAAAGGTCACACCAACATGTTCTATAACATAAATTATCTACTTTAAAGTTTGGCGCCATGTAACACTTAACTTCTTCTGATTATTCTCTACCCCCGCCATATGCCTAATTGATTGCAGCATATGTAGATACAGAATAGGAAACTACAGAGAAAGTCTGACCACGCACCGCTCAATCTACGAGATTTAGACAAATGAAAGGAATTAGGGTTTGTTCAATTGAGAGTAGTAGTGGGAAAGGGACACGAGGCATTCGGGACTGAATGGGAGTAGGTTGGAGTTGGGGGCTGAGGAAAGGAGACGAGCCCGTGCCTTTTTACTAGGTCAATAAAACACCAGAATAAGATCAGCTTAACGAGACGACACGCCAAAAAGGAGAGTTTTGTATCCTTATCTAGCAGGAAAATATAGGGTTTTATGGGATGACCAAGTTATAAAATACAATTCTTGCCTCTGACAAATTGACTCCACTCATCGCCTCCCTCAATATTCTCAACATGTCAATAGTCAAACGGTAGATTAGAATCCCCAAATTCAAACGCGTGCATGAGCTACACAGCGTTATTAAACGTTAGCCATCACAATTTTTTCCCTCCTAATATATAAACAGCGATCCTCTCCTCACTTTTCATCGCATTAGATAACAATAAATAACTACACTCCTACCTAACGCCAAGCCAGAGAGAGAGAGGGAGGGAGATCGCTCGAGAAAATGAGGTGCCGAGCATTTGTAGTAGCTTTCAATGCAATTTCCATATTGATCTTCTTCCTCTTGCTATCTCACACCATGCACGTTGAGGGCAGGCCTGTTACACAAGGACACTCTTTTGAATGGGAGAAGGGCGTTACACTTAACGTAAGGCAAGCTCGTTCGGGGCCAAGCAATCGCGGACGTGGTCACTGATATTTGAGAACCAGTATATATAAATTCTGGTGCTTAATTATTTGTTTTATCTCTTGATCGAATTCTTCTTACAAATTTTTGCATTACTCTCGTAGAATCAGACATAAAAAATAGTCTGACTCAAATAAGGAAACTCTATGAAGTCATGCCTATGTAGCCAAAAATGTCGGGGAGATTCTCCCCGCACAACTTAGTTATCCATTCGCTAGCTAGATCTCTTTTGTGACTTCGATATTCGAGTGTAATTTGTAAGGGAATCTGTTGTTCAATGACACATACCATACTTTGCTTGAGTTGGGAGTTGCACAAATTAAAGTTGTCGTCTTGTTGTTCATGTATAATGGTGTTCTCGTTTTTTTTTTTAATAATTACATTATTGTATGAATTTTTTAGAAAGAATAAATCTAGCCCAATTTTATACATGATATAAACATCAATTATGATTCCCTTAACACGATAAATCATCTTATAGAGACCTTGAATAGATCCCAATCTCATTATTTGAAAAAAAGAAATCTGGTTGTTAAGAAAAAAATGATAAATGCATCATGTGATTATTGTATAAAGAAATTAAGAAGAGTTATGATTACTGTAAAGCTTAACGAGCTCGATAAGTTTAATCATTTTGAAATATTGCATTTTCTTCTTCTTCTGGTAACTAAAAAAATGTATAACTTAAAGCAGATCTTGTGATGCATCAAGAGAAAGAAAAGAAAAAATAAACAAAAGATTCAAGACCCATTCTCCCTCCTGTTAGTTGTTACGAAGACAAATCTTGACGACGGTAATTTCACAACCACATATTCCACAAACTCAATTCTGAACGCGTTGCATTTATTTTACGTAGAAACTTTTATTGTTAACAACTTAGTTTTGAATAGTTAGCTTGGATGGTTGCAAAACTTGTCATGACAAGGAAGATGTAGAAAAGATTCATGAAAGACATTGTGCCTTGAGAATTCTCGATCGACTATTGTTTTCATGTGACTTGGTTCTTCGAACTCACATTTATCGCTTTATATTGATAATCGCTTACAATGGGTGCCGAAGAAAGCTGCCATACTCTGTGAAAACATGTATATGTATATGTATATATAGAGAGAGTACTGTACAGGAATAATCTTCAATTTATGAAAACAATGGTGCATTGCAATCGTTGAACTGAAATTTTCTCTTGGGATGCATTGTTTTCCATAGAAATTGATTGTCGTTGATTACTTGTGCTATGTTGTTATCCAAAACGTGCACAAGTATACTGTTCTTCTCGGTATCAACAATTCTGAAACTGTTATTAATTGGAACCTGTTCCACATATCTGGGGTGTATATTTTGCTGCAAAACAATCGTGGCATGGTGTGCTCTGGCCTGTTAGCTGAATTGAAACTACTTAAAAAGTTGAAAGTATCTATAGAGTCCAGGTTTAGTTTGAGTTATGATGTGTTCTGGCTCGACCAGGTCAAAAGGTTAATAACTAGTTCCGATTGCCGGAGAACCAAAAAAGAAACCCCACTTCCGCTCCTGTAAAAGAGACATCCATACAACCTTGAATTTTCCTAATAAATATTGAAAAACCGACATACATTAGTCCTTTGTGGGCCTAGTGTTAACAAAAAATTTAAGATTCGCCAGGCTTTAGAGTTAAGACCCAACTTGATTATGGGCCTTTTTGGGCCTTAACAATATGCATTAGAGTTTCTTGATTCCACAGCATTTAGGAAATAACTGGTTTTATAGTCCTATGATAAACCAGGCTGTAGATTTGTTATTAAAGTTCGCAGCTCCACATGACCGATCTAGTGCATTCGTGTTTCCGCTGGCCCGGTTGCTAAATACCGAGTAAATATTGACGGAGCTGCCCAATATATACCAGATGGGCTTAAGGATGAACTACCCTAGGCCCAAAGTATCTACTTCCTTATATTTATATCATTATTATAAATATAGTGATATTTTGAATATTACATAGACAACGATTAATTCTATTCTGCGAAAACTTTCTATATGCTATTTAAAACATTATATTTATATTGATTTTATAATAATGATTACTTTCTATATGCTATTTAAAACATTACATTTATATTGATTTTATAATAATGATTACTTTCTATATCCCTCGTTTAGCTGTTTTATTTCTACCAGTACACGTTGCTATATATATTGGCGAGGGATGCCTTCTTAGTTCCCGAATTTGGCCTTGTAGTCCATCCACAGCTGATCAACAGGCTTTCCTAGCAACTCGACGAAGAAGTCAACACTGTAAGTAACCCTCATCTTCTTGTTAAGTTCCACCACAAACCCATCTCTAAGATCATTGCAGTAGTCCAGAAACCTAGCCGTAACAGCATAGCCTTGATCCCACCTCTCACCCTGCCCTGGTTTCGCCCAATTGGGAGGTGCGTAGTCAGCTTTTAGCCTCATAAAATCAGCAATCCCATCGATCAACTCCATGGGAGCTTTCGTGCCCGCCGACCCGTCCCACTGCCAAATGTGCGCCATCTCATGGTAAAGCACGCCATTGAAATCCAATTTGATGTCACCTGTAATGCCTTGAATGTAATCGCCACCTGCATGAATTTCATTGTTGCTTGTGTAGGCAATGTCATTCATGTCGTCGACAAATAAGGACACGCGAGCAACATCCTGTCTGTCTGCTTCAGTGTATTGCTGGAATAATGTCCAGAAGAAGTTTGTTGCCTGATCCATTGTCTTTATGGTGTAATCGTCTCCAAGTTCGTTGCTGAATCGGATGCCACCGGGGGTTGTTGGAGCCAGATTGGTAACAGTGTACTCCACGGCATTGATGGCATTTAGGGTTGATAGGGTTAGAAGAAAAGCGAGGAAGATAGATAGGCAAGCCATGATGGTTTTTTCTTTGCTTGATTGATGTGTTGTGTTGTTGCTCTGCCATTTATATAGAGTTAATTTAGTGAATATAAAAAAAAATATAAAATAAATTGGATCCAAGGAGTAGTTGCGGTGTATTTAAGTTAACTCAGATACTCTGATTATAATAAATAAATAAATAATATATAAGTCAAAAAGGAACAGAATCAAAAAAATATAAACATTTTATGGAAAAAAACAAAAAGAAAATAATTAGAAAAAAAATATGTAATAGAAAAACAAAAAAGCAAGAAACTTAAAAAAAATAATTAGAAAAAAAACATAATAATTAAAAAAGGCAAGAAACGGAAAAAAAGGAATGCCCTGTTGCAATCCACAGTAAAATGTGTAGAGAGCAACAGTGATTTCCCCACATGATTTAGCTTATTGTTAATTTGATATTATGGTTTCTTGTTTTTGAAAGTTATTTTTTATTAATAAATATATAAAATGATATTTTTTTTATTTTTTAAAAGTTATTTTTAATATCAGTTTATGAAAATATCAAAAATTCTTAATTCAAAATAATAAAAATAAAAATTAAATCTTATTTTTTAAACAAAATATTTTAAAATATAATAACAAACATGACCTAACTAGCCCCGCTGAAAGACGTTGAAAGCTTCCGTGTTTTGAATTGTCTAAAGAGACTTTTAATAAGACTAGTCTATGTCAAGTGAATCTGTGGTTACATGCCCTACACGCGGTAGAGTCTCTATTTTTCTCTGTGGAAAAACAAACACACAAAAAACTTCGAGTGTATCTCTCAATGGAATTTGTAAGTGAGTGGAAGCACAGTTCACACTACCTTTTCTGACCAAGGTGTTGCTTGGCTTGATCCGGAAGGTTTCAACATTTCTGTTACCAATGCATTTAATTCTTCGAGGAAGGAGGAAGGAAACTTCTTGTAAGACCATTCTCGCTAGAAAGGCCGTGTGTCCAAGTTTTTATTTTAAATTATTTTTTTGTCTTTAGATTATTTTTATGTGTGCTGATATTAAATAAATTTTTTAAAATAAAATATATTATTTTAATATATTTTTGAATAAAAAAATACTTACAAAAACAATCTCAACAATACTCTCAAACAAACACTTAAACCTCATGCATGCTTATGACCATAGAAGCCCCCCAATCTATAAATCAATTGCTTTTAAGTAAATTAGTTGGTGTGATGGGCAAGGTAAGTATTGAGTGAAAGGTTAATTTAGGTGTCTTCATGTCTTTGGTGTTTTTATTTGTTTCACCTTTTGTTTTTCAAAGGATAACAACACAAGCGACCTCTATCTTATTAGGATACTTTTTTTTATATATATAATTAGGGTGTCCGGGATAGCTTACGAACACTACAATTAATTCCCGAGTCTACTGAATATCCTGCAATTCCAATAAATAGATCAAACACTGCAGAGACAGAGATAACAAGTATACAGAGAAATCAAACCCCTGGCGCAGAGGAAGGGAACAAGTCCCTTCTTTATTTGAGTGCGCTTTCTAGCCATCAATCAACTCAGATGGCATACTTTTCAACTCTATCTCTTTGAGTGAATTTTTCAACCCTCAACCATCAATTAGGATCGTGCGCTTCTTAGTCATTCCTTTCTTCTCATTTGAGTGGGTTTTCCAACCCTCAATCATCAATTAGGATCGTGCGCTTCTTAGCCATTCCTTTCCTCTCATTTGAGTGGGTTTTCCAACCCTCAACCACCAATTAGGATCGTGCGCTTCTTAGCCATTGCTTTCCTATCATTTGAGTGAGTTTTCCAGCTCTCAACCATTATTTAGGATAATGCGCTTCTTAGCCATTTCTTTCACTCGTCAATGGCATTTTCCAACCCTCAACTATCCATTAGGATCGTGCTCTTCTTAGCCATTCTTTTCCTCTCGTTTGATTGCGTTTTTCAAACCTTCAACCATCAATTAGAATAGTGCGCTTTTTAGCCATCCCTATCCTCCTTGATTAAGTGCATTTTCCACCCCTTAATCCCTTACTCCGCTGGCCAAGTCCTCAGGTGCATTAATAAAGGACATTTGCCCGCAAAAGATGGCGAGTTTATAACTTTATATGACTATTGTTTGCAAGGCCCAGAACAAAATGAACCCCGCATGCAGTGACTAGTCCAAGAAGGATCCCTGACTTTGAGGACTTTTTATATCTGCTCATTTATAGAGGAGACTGTCAAGGATTGTGGCCGACACTGTTCATTTTCAACTTTCGAGTTTGAGGTCGGCAGAGAGCCAAGTCAAAAGTCCTTCCAAAAATTAAGTTTAACTTTCTATCAGATGTTCACAGAGACATGCATCCACTCTCCCACGTATATTGAGTTTATCTGAATATCTAAGTGACCCTTACAAAAATTAATCTGAAATAGAGTTATTTTGGAGATGATTATGTGTAATTCAATCACGTAATATAATATTACAGCATGCCCCACAAAACGCTTACATGAGCTTCGCCAAGAAAATAGATTTGGTGTTATTTATATTAAAAAATTCTAGAACAAGGATTTTATTAATAATTTTACATGGAGACAAGAGATAATCACACATTATAATTGTCACTTTGGCACAGCGGAAAAATTATAACCAGATTTTCATAGTTCAAGAATCACACATTATAATTTTATTTCAAGATTTTCATAGTTCAAGATTTATTGCTTTGATAAATCACATGATCTAAGCACTCAATAGAGGATAGGTTTTCCTCATGTTTGGGGTAAGCCAAAACCAATGGTCATGTTTGTCATATTGCCCTGGCAATATGCTACGAATAGCAGCATCGGATCATATCCGGGGCAAATCAAACACGACCTAAAATAATATAGTGCCACAGCTTTCTTTACCATGATACTTCTGTTGTCTTCTTTTCAAAAACAAAATAAGAAGCTTGTCTTTGAATGAAAAAAAGAAATCTGGTTGTTAAGAAAAAATGATAAATGCATCATGTGATTGTTGTACAAAGAAATGAAGAAGAGTTATGATTACTGTAAAGCTTAACGAGCTCGATAAGTTTAATTATTTTGAAATATTGCATTTTTCTTCTTCTGGTAACTAAAAAAATGTTTAACTTAAAGCAGTACTGAGCAAGAGCTGAAAAGAACACAGCTGCTCTCAATATGAGAGTTAATAAACAATATTAATTATAAGATTCATGAATTCTCGACTATTGTTTTCATGTGACTTGGTTCTGCGAACTCACATTTATCGCTTTATATTGATAATCGCTTACAATGGGTGCCGATGAAAGCTGCCATACGCTGTGAATATATATATATATACACTTACAATGGGTGCCGATGAAAGCTGCCATATATATATATATATATATATATCTAGAGAGAGAGAGAGAGAGAGTACTGTACAGGAATAATCTTCAATTTATGAAAACAATGGTGCATTGCAACGCTGAACTGAAATTTTCTCTTGGGATGCATTGTTTTCCATAGAAATTGATTGTCGTTGATTATTTGTGCTATGTTGTTGTCCAAAACGTGCACAAGTATACTGTTCTTCTCGGTATCAACAATTCTGAAACTGTTATTAATTGGAACCTGTTCCACATATCTGGGGTGTATATTTTGCTGCAAAACAATCGTGGCATGGTGTGCTCTGGCCGGTTAGCTGAATTGAAACTACTTAAAAAGTTGAAAGTATCTATAGAGTCCAGGTTTAGTTTGAGTTATGATGTGTTCTGGCTCGACCAGGTCAAAAGGTTAATAACTAGTTCCGATGGCCGGAGAACCCAAAAAAGAAACCCCACTTCCGCTCCTGTAAAAGAGACATCCATACAACATTGAGTTTTCCTAATAAATATTGAAAAACCGACATACATTAGTCCTTTGTGGGCCTAGTGTTAACAAAAAATTTAAGATTCACCAGGCTTTAGAGTTAAGACCCAACTTGATTATGGGCCGTTATGGGCCTTAACAAAATGCATTAGAGTTTCTTGATTCCACAGCATCTAGGAAATAACTGGCTTAATAATCCAGATAGTCCTATGATAAACCAGGCTGTAGATTTCATATTAAAGTTCGCAGCTCCACATGACCGATCTAGTGCATTCGTGTTTCCGCTGGCCCGGTTGCTAAATACCGAGTAAATATTGACGGAGCTGCCCAATATTTCCCAGATGGGCTTAAGGATGAACTACTCTAGGCCCAAAGTATCTACTTCCTTATAGACTATTAGTTGTTGTCCCTCTCGTGTTGTGGGCCTGTCTATATAGTGATATTTTGAATATTACATAGACAACTATTAATTCTATTCTGCGAAAACTTTCTATATGCTATTTAAAACATTACGTTTATATTGATTTTATAATAATGATTACTTTCTATATGCTATTTAAAACATTACATTTATATTGATTTTATAATAATGATTACTTTCTATATCCCTCGTTTAGCTGTTTTATTTCTACCAGTACATGTTGCTATATATATAGGCGAGGGATGCCTTCTTAGTTCCCGAATTTGGCCTTGTAATCCATCCACAGCTGATCAACAGGCTTTCCTAGCAACTCGACGAAGAAGTCAACACTGTAAGTAACCCTCATCTTCTTGTTAAGTTCCACCACAAACCCATCTCTAAGATCATTGCAGTAGTCCAGAAACCTAGCCGTAACATCATAACCTTCATCCCACCTCTCACCCTCCCCTGGTTTCGCCCAATTGGGAGGTGCGTAGTCAGCTTTTAGCCTCATAAAATCAGCAATCCCATCGATCAACTCCATGGGAGCTTTCGTGCCCGCCGACCCGTCCCACTGCCAAATGTGCGCCATCTCATGGTAAAGCACGCCGTTGAAATCCCATTTGATGTCACCTGTAATGCCTTGAATGTAATCGACACCTACATGAATTTCATTGTTGCTTGTGTAGGCAATGTCTTTCATGTCGTCGACAAATAAGGACACGCGAGCAACATCCTGTCTGTCTGCTTCAGTGTATTGCTGGAATAATGTCCAGAAGAAGTTTGTTGCCTGATCCATTGCCGTTTTGGTGTAATCGTCTCCAAGTTCGTTGCTGAATCGGATGCCACCGGGGGTTGTTGGAGCCTGATTGGTAACAGTGTACTCCACGGCATTGATGGCGTTTAGGGTTGATAGGGTTAGAAGAAAAGCGAGGAAGATGGATAGGCAAGCCATGATGGTTTTTTCTTTGCTTGATTGATGTGTTGTGTTGCTGCTCTGCCATTTATATAGAGTTAGTTTAGTGAATATAAAAAAATATATAAAATAAATTGGATCCAAGAAGTAGTTGGGGTGTATTTAAGTTAACTCAGATACCTTGATTATAATAAATAAATAAATAAATAAATAAATAATATATAAGTCGAAAAGGAACATAATAAAAAAATATAAACATTTTATGGAAAAAAACAAAAATAAAATAATTAGAAAGAAAATATGTAATAGAAAAAAAAGAGAGCAAGAAACGCAAAACAAATAATTAGAAAAAAAACATAATAATAAAAAAAAGGCAAGAAACGGAAAAAAAAGGAATGCCATGATGCAATCCACAGTAAAATATATAGAGAGCAACAGTGATTTTCCCATATGATTTAGCTTGTTGTTAATTTGATATTATGGTTTCTTATTTTTGAAAGTTATTTTTTATTAATAAATATATAAAATGATATTTTTTTTATTTTTTAAAAGTTATTTTTAATATCAGTTTATTAAAATATCAAAAATTCTTAATTCAAAATAATAAAAATAAAAATTAAATCTTATTTTTTAAAAAAAATATTTTAAAATATAATAACAAACATGACCTAATTAGTCCCGCTGAAAGACGTTGAAAGCTTCCGTGTTTTGAATTGTCTAAAGAGACTTTGAATAAGACTAGTCTATGTCAAGTGAATCCGTGGTAACATGCCCTACACGCGGTAGAGTCTCTATTTTTCTCTGTGGAAAAACAAACACACAAAAAACTTCGAGTGTATCTCTCGATGGAATTTTTAAGTGAGTGGAAGCACAGTTCACACTACCTTTTCTGACCAAGGTAGTGTGAACTGTGCTTCCACTCACTTACAAATAATTTTTAATATATTTTTTTAAAATAAAATATATTATTTTAATATATTTTTGAACAAAAAAATACTTACAAAAACAATCTCAACAATACTCTCAAATAAACACTTAAACCTCATGCATGCTTATGACCATAGAAGCCCCCCAATCTATAAATCAATTGCTTTTAAGTAAATTAGTTTGTGTGATGGGCAAGGTAAGTTTTGAGTGAAAGGTTAATTTAGGTGTCTTCATGTCTTTGGTGTTTTTATTTGTTTCACCTTTTGTTTTTCAAAGGATAACAACACAAGCGACCTCTATCTTATTAGGATGCTTTTTTTTTTATAATTAGGGTGTCCGAGATAACTTATGAACACTACTATTAATTCCTGAGTCTACTGAATATTCTGCAATCTGTAATCCCAATAAATAAATAAAACACTGCAGAGACGGAGATAACAAGTACACAAAAAGAAATCAAACCCCTAGCGTAAAGGAAGGGAACAAGTCCTCAGGTGCATTAATAATGGACATTAACAGGGATGAATGCCACATTAATAATGGACATTTGCCCGCAAAAGATGGCGAGTTTATAACTTTATATGACTATTGTTTGCAAGGCCCAGAACAAAATGAACCCCGCAGCAGTGACTAGTCCAAGAAGGATCCCCGACTTTGAGGACTTTTCATATCTGCTCATTTATAGAGGAGACTGTCAAGGATTGTGGGCGACACTGTTCATTCTCAACTTTCCAGTTTGAGGTCGGCAGAGAGCCAAGTCTTAAGTCCTTCCAAGACTTTTCAAATGGTTTTTGATTTCTCGTTTTCATTAACAATTTTTACTTTGCAATGACTTCAATATACAGAGAGTTTCGAGATGGTTTGAGCAAGTATCACTTCAACGTAAGTTCTCTTTTCGCAACATGGATTTCTTGTTTTTAAATGGTTTTAGTTCAAGGGGTCATTTGATATGCTGTAAGTTGTAACTAATTAAACGTGCTAAAGGGGTGAACCCATGATTAAAAAAAAATTCACCCGAACAATTTTGAACTTCCCATTTTAGCCAGGGCAGAACCTGAGTGAAAGTCAAGTAGAAAAAAAAAACGTTGCTCTAGACAGAACAGCAAGTTTGAATTTCTATCAGATGTTCACAAAGACATGCATCCACTCTCCCACGTATATTGAATTTATCTGAATAATTAAGTGACCCTTAAAAAAAATAATCTGAAATAGAGTTAATTTGGAGAAGATTATGTAATTCAATTACGTAATATAATATAACAGCATGCCCCACAAAACAATTACACGAGCTTCGCCAAGAAAATAGATTTGGTGTTATTTGTATTAAAAAATTCTAGAACAAGGATTTTAATAATAATTTTACATGGAAACAAGAGATAATCACACATTATAATTGTCACTTTGGCACAGCGGAAAAATTATAACCACATTTTGATAGACCAAGATCACTCAAACAAAAAATATCATGGAGTTTATTGCTTCGATAAATCACATGATCTTAATGAGTTAAGCTCACGCCTCCATATCAAAAGTTGATGGGTCTCAACTCAAATTAAAGTGTTTCCCTATGTAGGCTTCCTTAATAATCTCCATGTAAACAAAATAAAATGTTAGGATTTTCCGCTGCTTATGCACTCTCGTCTCAACCATTGCACACCAGAGTGCATATCATATTTTGCACTCTAGTCTCAACTATCGCTTCTCATATAATTTTTGTCCAGGATCTGCTGTTGCAATTTCGCAAGCCAGTAATTAACGCCTCTCTAAAATCAATTATGATCCCCTTAACACGATAAATCATCTTATAAAGACCTTGAATCGATCCCAATCTCATTATTTGAAAAATAGAAATCTGGTTGTTAAGAAAAAAATGATAAATGCATCATGTGATTATTGAATAAAGAAATTAAGAAGAGTTATGATTACTGTAAAGCTTAACGAGCTCGATAAGTTTAATTATTTCAAGCAATGGTGTTAATAAACAATATTAATTATAAGAAATCATATGATTTTCTCATCTATTTTGGAATCCAAGCAAGCAGATCTTGTGATGCATCAAGAGAAAGAAAAAATAAACAAAAGATTCAAGACCTATTCTCCCTCCTGTTAGTTGTTATGAAGACAAATCTTGACGACGGTTTCACAATCACATTCCACAAACTTAATTCTGATCGCGTTGCATTTATTTTACGTAGAAACTATTATTGTTAATAACTTGGTAGTGAATATATAGCTAGCTTGAATGGTTGCAAGACTTGTCATGACAAGGAAGATGTAGAAAAGATTCATGAAAGACATTGTCCCTAGAGAATTCTCGATTATTGTTTTCATGTGACTTGGTTCTTCGAACTCATATTTATCGCTTTATACTGATAATCGCTTGCAATGGGTTCCGATGAAAGCTGACATACGCTGTGAATATATATATATATATATATATATATATATATATATATATATATATATAGCGAGAGAGAGAGAGAGAGAGAGAGAGAGAGGGAGGGAGGGAGGGAGGGAGGGAGGGAGAGGGTGTGCTCTGGCCTGGTAGCTGAATTGATACTAAAAAAGTTAAAAGTATCTATAGAGTCCATGTTTAATTTGAGTTATGATGTGTTCTGGCCTGACCAGGTCAAAAGGGTTAAGAGCTAGTTCCGATGGCCGGAGAATCGAAAAAGAAACCCCACTTCCGCTCCTGTAAAAGAAACATCCATACAGCATTGAGTTTTCGTAATAAATAATGAAAAAACGATATGCATTAGTCCTTTAACAAAGAATTTAAGATTCGCCAGGCTTTAGAGTTAAGACCCAACTTGATTATGGGCCTTAGTGGGCCGTAACAATATGCATTAGAGTTTCTTGATTCCCCAGCATTTACGAAACAACTGGCTTTCTAGTCCAGTTAGTCCTATGATAAACCAGGCTGTAGATTTCTTATTAATGACCGATCTAGGCCCGTTTGCTGGAAAGTGGTTTTATTTCTACCAGTACACGTTGCTATATATATTGGCGTGGGCTGCCTTCTTAGTTCCCGAATTTGGCCTTGTAGTCCATCCACAGCTGATCAACAGGCTTTCCTAGCAACTCGACGAAGAAGTTATCACTGTAAGTAACCCTCATCTTCTTGTTAAGTTCCACCACAAACCCATCTCTAAGATCATTGCAGTAGTCCAGAAACCTAGCCGTAACATCATAACCTTGATCCCACCTCTCACCCTGCCCTGGTTTCACCCAATGGGGAGGTGCGTAGTCAGCTTTTAGCCTCATAAAATCAGCAATCCCTTCGATCAATCCGCCGGGAGCTTTCGTGCCCGCCGACCCGTCCCACTGCCAAATGTGCGCCATCTCATGGTAAAGCACGCCATTGAAATCCCATTTGATGTCACCTGTAATGCCTTGAATGTAATCGACATCTACATGAATTTCATTGTTGCTTGCGTAGGCAATCCATTCAATGTCGTCGACAAACAAGGACACACGAGCCACATCCTTTCTGTCTGCTTCAGTGTATTGCTGGAATAATGTCCAGAAGAAGTTTGTTGCCTGATCCATTGCCTTTATGGTGTAATCGTCTCCAAGTTCGTTGCTGAATCGGATGCCACCGGGGGTTGTTGGAGCCTGATTGGTAACAGTGTACTCCACGGCATTGATGGCGTTTAGGGTTGATAGGGTTAGAAGAAAAGCGAGGAAGATGGATAGGCAAGCCATGATGGTTTTTTCTTTGCTTGATGGATCTGTTGTGTTGCTGCTCTGCCATTTATATAGAGTTAGTTTAGGGAATATAAAAAAATATATAAAATAAATTGATTCCAAGGAGTAATCATGTTGTATTTAAATTAACTCAGATATCCTGATTATAATAAATAAATAAATAATATATAAGTCAAAAAGGAACAGAATAAAAAAAATATAAACATTTTATGGAAAAAAACAAAAAGAAAATAATTAGAAAAAATAAGTAATAGAAAAACAAAAAAGCAAGAAACTTAAAAAAAAATAGAAAAAAAACATAATAATAAAAAATAATATTTTTGAAAGTTATTTTTTATTAATAAATATATAAAATGATATTTTTTTATTTTTTAAAAGTTATTTTTAATATCAGTTTATGAAAATATCAAAAATTCTTAATTCAAAATAATAAAAATAAAAATTAAATCTTATGTTTTAAAAAAAATATTTTAAAATATAATAACAAACATGACCTAACTAGTCTCGCTGAAAGACGTTGAAAGCTTTCGTGTTTTGAATTTGTCTAAAGAGACTTTGAATAAGACTAGTCTATGTCAAGTGAATCTGTGGTTACATGCCCTACACGCGGTAGAGTCTCTATTTTTCTCTGTAGAAAAACAAACACACAAAAAACTTCGAGTGTAACATGCCCTACACGCGGTAGAGTCTCTATTTTTCTCTGTGGAAAAACAAACACACAAAAAACTTCGAGTGTATCTCTCGATGGAATTTGTAAGTGAGTGGAAGCACAGTTCACACTACCTTTTCTGACCAAGGTGTTGCTTGGCTTGATCCAGAGGGTTTCAACATTTCTGTTGCCAATGCACTTAATTCTTCGAGGAAGGAGGAAGGAAACTTCTTGTAAGACCATTCTCGCTAGAAAGGCCGTGTGTCCAAGTTTTTATTTTAAATTATTTTTTTGTTTTTAGATTATTTTATGTGTGTTGATATTAAATAATTTTTTTAAAATAAAATATATTTTATCTGAAAAGGAGAATTCAAACCCCTGGCGCAGAGGAAGGGCCAAGTCCCTTCCTCAAGTTTGAGGTCGGCAGAGAGCCAAGTCAAAAGTCCTTCCAAAAATTAAGTTTAACTTTCTATCAGATATTCACAGAGACATGCATCCACTCTCCCACGTATATTGAGTTTATCTGAATATCTAAGTGACCCTTACAAAAATTAATCTGAAATAGAGTTATTTTGTAGATGATTATGTAATTCAATCACGTAATATAATATTACAGCATGCCCCACAAAACGCTTACATGAGCTTCGCCAAGAAAATAGATTTGGTGTTATTTATATTAAAAAATTCTAGAACAATGATTTTAATAATAATTTTCCATGGAGACAAGAGATCTGGAAACATCTGGAAACATGTTTCTTCGAAACGTCTCTTTAATTACTTCTATAAACACTGGTATAAATCTGTAATGAAAATTACACAACCTATTCTTCTGATCTTTCTCCTCTTCTTAAATATTCATCCTCTTTCGTATTGGATCTCACAAGGCTAGCTTTGGCTTGTATCCTGGAGGAAGGTTTTTTCAAGTAGCCCGCTGCAATCTTTTGTAAACTACCTATACGGCGAAAGCACCGTCTTAAAGATAGAATCTTGACACACCTTGCCCTTTATATTTACTTAGTTTTATTACTTTGATTATCCCCACAACAACTGTCGCCACGTGGCCCATATCTATCCTCTCTTTGCTTGCAATACATGCAACCAAAGATTCAGCATTTGAAACGAAACCTACCCCTGAGTTTGTCATCACTGCAGTTGCTGGATGGCTGACACAACTTCATCTATGGACTGGAAGTTTTGCCTTTCCTTGAGAAGCATCTTCGCCAGGTTAAGAGCTGGCCGCTCACACTGGGCTCGTTTGCTAGCGTCAGTAATTGATTCAAAATCCTCGACATGAGCTACGCCAACAATTCTCCTGTCACAGAGATCTAAATCAGTGATGTTGTGGCATTGAAATGAACATTTTCAAGAATTAGGATTTTTATTGTAATTTCACACACAAAAAAAAGAGATACGAGAGAATCACAAACTGTAAAATGGTAAGAGCAGGAATAGGAACCTGTCAACTCACCTTATCATTTTGGCAGCACCAAATCCCAAGGTGTCGTGGAACAAGTCTTGCATGAATTTTCTCTGTACAAGCTGAAGAAGCTCAGGTTTATTATAGATTCCAGGAAGATATGCCTCACCAGACCCATCCTTGTGCTCGTCCCATAGTGCAGTGAACTTCTTGTAGAAAAGACTCCAAGTCTCTTTAATTGTCCTCAAAATCCACTCTTTATATGTCTGCTTGCAAGTACAACTTTCAGAGATAAGCCTCAACAAACAAATAATGCTCCAATAAATATAAACATTATAAAGTAAAAACCACAAGGCAGGCTGTAGCTACTGACATGTATAAGACTTGAATAATATTTTGAATGAATTCAATAATGAGAGTTTATGAAGATAAAGCATTTGAGACTAGGAAAGAAATATTAAAAACACACACAAGGAATAGAAACTTAGACATACTTTTCGGTCATTCCCTTGATCAGCATGTCCATCTTGAGCATAAAAAGCCAAAATCAAGTTTCCAATAAAAGCTCCAATATCAAAACCCATTGGACCATAAAATGCAAATTCTGGATCTATAACTTGAGTAGATTCACGGGTAACCATGACGGATCCAGTGTGGAGATCTCCATGTACCAAGGCTTGGGCTCTCTCACAAAACCTGTGAGAGAAAAAACAACTCTAGTAAATCATACAATCAAATTAAAAGAAGTGGAAAAGACTGGCATGTCTTGTGAAATGAATGAGCTACTGAAATGAAAACAATACTTGGATTTCAACTCAGCAACTTCAAGCTTTAAAATATTATCTTCACGGACAGCCTCAGCATCACGATCAAGATAAGGGGAAGTCCAGCGGTTAAAACCAGATACTTTGTAAGGGTCAGAGAAAACAACCCGCTCAGTATGCCTGCATAACTCCACATTTCCACAGAATTCAGCAACTGCATTGAGCATTTGAAGTGAGCACATCAGCACATTTCTTCAAGGTCGCAATGTTCATTGCACCAATGAGAAATCAAATATAACAAAAAACAAACCAAAACAAACGATAAGCAACACAGTAGAATAACTTACCGTCATGTTTATGCTCAGTGGTAGTTCGATAAAGAAGTGATGTGTGGTAAAGAGTCTTTGCCATGTAATCTGATATGTGTTCTGCTAGCAATGGATACTCAATTCCAGCAATCAGCCCTTTTCTCAGGATTATATGAGGGGGATCCAAATATCGCATACCAATCACAGACATAGTACGGTCAAAATGATAAACTTCAGGCACATTTTCAGGACTCAATCGGCCATGCTCTCTAAGTGCCAATGCCTCAAAGTATGCTCTTTCCTTGGTCAGTGGCCATGATTCTCCAATACAGCGTACGTATGGAATTGCCTGCCCATAAACACTACCAGATTAGAACAGGAACAAATAAGTTCAAACATCCACCCCAAATATTTCCATCCCATTTCACTTCAAATGAAAAGAAAGCAATCTTGAGCAGTGAATTTGCAAGCTCAACAATTAATTGATCAAACTGAATATGCCTTCTAGTATTATAGATAGTGAAATGCCAAATTTAAAGCAAATTTAATAAGTTATATGAGAGACATAATATTAGTTGGCCGTTTAATATATCTTTGCATACCAACACTAATTCATCGTGGTATTCACATTTAAATTGGAGAAGTGAAACACGTTACTATACATACATATATATATATATATATATATATATATATATATATATATATATATATATATAGTAATTGCTTGTTCAAGATGCTTCAACTTGCAGAATCAATCGCTCAAGTTCATTTCGGTTCCTATATTCTTCTATCAACAAAACAAACCCTCGTAGATTTTACACGTAAAATAAAAAAACCCAAGTTGATTTTCTTCACTTACCTGCTTGATGACAAAAGAACCAGCTGGGCTAACAACGATGTAGACGAAATTGAGATTTCCATCGCCAACTTCTTTGATCTTCAAGTCGTCGAAATTGTTGCCGATTTTATCTGACAAAGCCGGGGTGGCCTTAATGTACTCAGCTAAATATTTCTCGTCCAGTGTCCTGAACTCTGTGAATACCATTTTATAC
The DNA here is from genome assembly GCA_964035475.1 of Salix caprea. NCBI lineage: Eukaryota > Viridiplantae > Streptophyta > Magnoliopsida > Malpighiales > Salicaceae > Salix > Salix caprea. Next base: position 6,964,290 of record OZ037760.1, read on the forward strand.
CGGTATTGATCTGGTGGACGGTGGTGGCAGTGAAGCCTTTAAGGAGGGAGAGATTAGACTTTAGGACGAGGAGGCGTGATACATGGTGGCAAGGTTTGCAGGATTTTGCGGCCTGTAGTGCAGTTCATTGAATCTGGTCAGGTTTAGTCAATTTGACGAATGCTATGATTAGGACCGCGTAGTGTAACGTGATTGAATTTGTTTTAAAAAAAAAATTTATTTAAAAATATTTAAAAATAATTTTTTTTAATTTTTTTAAAATTATTTTTAATATTAGCCTAGCATATAACATATGAAAATAATTTATAAATACTAAAAAAATTTTAATTTTTTCTTCAAAAATACTTTTGAAATACAATATCAAATATAAAATAAATTATTACTATCTGTGTATCTGTTAATGTTTTTTCAAATAATTTTTGAAAAAAATATTAAAAAAACTGTTTATAATTTTTAATAAAACAATGTATCGGATAAAAAAATTGTTAAGTAGGTCATTCAATATTTTAGTGATTCAAAAGAAATCTTGACACGTGATAGACATTACCCCGAGTAAAATAATCATCAAATTAACTTGTTTGACTGTCTTGAGTTTGATAGTTATTTAACCAGATTGTTGACATTTATTTATTAGAAAATCTTATAGTATTTTTTAATATTATAAAAATAGTTTTTTTAAGTTTTTTTTTCCTAATAATTCATCGGGCTCCAACAACCCCCGGTGGCATCCGATTCAGCAAAGAACTTTTAGTCTACATAATAATCCCAAACAGCCAAAGCCTAGCAGGGGTGTAGATGGGGCGAAAAATTGACTTTCTTTTCCTAGATCATATATGTGATAGAAATATATCTAGAAGCTAAAGCTGACAAGGCTTACAAATTGATATGATCTAGAATTAGAATTTTTGATTCGAATCAAAGATTTATCTGGGTCTAATTCATAGAATAAAATAAAAGGTAGTTTGTAGCAAGCAGTTGTGGTGGTTGATCTTCCACCGTCGAATCTAACTTGATCGGGTCTTAATTATTTACAAATATTAAGTACATAGTTAGTTTGATATGTATGTATTTTTTTTAATAAACATTTTAATATTTTAAGGCCAGCAAGGGTCAAGTAATATGATTTCGCTGTTAGATCTAGCATTTCTAAAACATATAGAAATTGTGTTCATATCGAATTATCAAGAACGAATAAACTGCATAAACTATAAAGCGGAAGCGTACCTGAATCCATATCCGGAAGTCGCTATCTAGAGTCGTACGGATGGCCTTCCAGATTAACAAGTTCTCTTTTGAGAGTCCTTTTGTTCTCTCTATGCCTTAACCTTATTTTCTCTCTGATAATGGGATGTCAGTGTGAGAAATGTTCGAACTTGTAATCTGGGGACCATGACCCCATATATATAGGCAACCAAGTGCCCTTTTGGTATTTCTATTTTAGCCCATCACTAAAATAGAAATAACCCCGTAATCTCTACACATTAAAGGTCCACACCCTATTAGATACATCAAAAAACCCAATTGCCTAAAAATACTTAGCAGATCATTTTTAATTAGGCTTCACCTTATTTGACAGTCCACAAACACATAATTATTCTCATATAAGCCCAACGTTGGATTAATGATCCAACAATCTCCCACTTGGGCTATATGTATAACCTTATAATTATGTTTTGCAAAAATAACCAAATGAGCTCAATCTTTGCTGTCATTAACAGATGTATCTATAACCAATCCGGTCCAGTAATCATACCAACATAGGATCTAAGCGGTTTTCGTTACAATTATCGTAACTCAACCTATCAAAGGTCACGTATGCCAATACAATTAAATGACATGGATCATGATGTGGATGTGTAGCATGGAAATTTCATGCAATATGATCTTAACATGCCTATTTCCAACTGGTCCACCCTTAAACCTTAGTGAGATCAAACCATACTAAAATCAGAGTGTAAATTAAACCAAAGACTTTATTTCTGCAGAAAATAACCTCATAAATATCCATAAACTGAAAATTTGTCTATATTATAAAAGCATCTGAAATTACAAACTCCCTTTAAAACTGAATATTATCAATTGCCAAAACACCCATACGAGCAGTATGCTCATGAAACATTTTGGGTGGCAATCCCTTAGTAAGCGGATCCGCAACCATGGAGTTTGTACCGATATGCTCTATAGACAACTGTCCACTCTGAACTCTTTCTTTAACAACTAGGAACTTGATGTCGATGTGTTTCGACTTCGATGAGCTCCTATTGTTATTGGAATATAAAACTGCCGACTTATTGTCACAAAATAATTTTAGTGGTTTTTCAATATCATCCACTATACGCAGCCCCGTGACAAAATTCCGCAGCCATACTCCATGATTGGATGCCTCATAACATGCTATGAACTCAGCTGCCATCGTGGAAGAGGCTATAAGTGACTGTTTAGCACTCTTCCAGGAAACAGCACCTCCAGCTAGCATGTAAATATACCCTGATGTAGATTTCATGGTATCTTGGCATCCAGCAAAATCGGAGTCGCTATACCCAATGATCTCCAGATTAGCCAAACTCCGATATGTGAGCATGTAGTCTTTTGTTCTCTGTAAGTACCGTAAGACCCGTTTAGCTGCTTTCCAATGGTCTATTCCTGGATTGCTTAAATATCTGCCCAGTATCCCAGTAATGTACGCAATATCCGGACGCGTACAAACTTGAGCATACATTAGACTCCCTACTACTGAAGCATAAGGAATCTTCTGTATTTCTCTTTTCTCAAAATCATTCTTAGGGCACTGATTGAGACTAAATTTGTCTCCCTTAGCCACAGGGGTATCTCCTGGTTTACAATCTTGCATGCCATATCTCTTAAGAACCTTTTCGATATAGCTCTTTTGTGATAATCCAAGAATACCTCGAGAGCGATCTCGATGTATCTGAATACCTAATACAAAAGATGCTTCACCAAGATCTTTCATCTCAAAATTCTTAGCTAGAAATTTCTTGGTTTCGTGCAATAAGCCTATATCGCTGCTGGCAAGCAAGATGTCATCGACATACAAAACCAGGAAAATATATTTACTCCCACAGAACTTATGGTATATACAATCATCGACCAAATTCATCTCAAAACCAAACGAGATGATCACTTGATGAAACTTGAAATACCATTGTCGAGATGCTTGTTTGAGTCCATAGATGGATTTCTTAAGTTTGCAAACCATATTCTTTGGGTCTCCAGACACAAAGTTTTCAGGTTGCAACATATAGATCGTCTCATCAATGTCACCATTGAGAAACGCTGTCTTTACATCCATCTGATGTAACTCAAGATTGAAATGTGCCACTAATGCCATTATAATTCTGAAAGAGTCTTTCGAAGATACCGGAGAGAAAGTCTCTTTATAATCGATACCTTCTTTCTGTGTAAAGCCCTTTGCAACAAGACGTGCCTTGTACTTTTCCACATCACCTTTCGAATCCCTTTTGGTCTTAAATATCCATTTGCAACCAATAGGTTTCACACCTTCAGGTAATGGGACAAGATCCCACACGTTGTTGTCTTTCATTGACTTAATCTTCTCATTCATAGCATAAATCCACTTTTGAGAGTTAGAACATTCAATGGCTTGATGGAAGTTGATAGGATCATCTTCTATCACTCCAATATCTTCCTCATGTTCTTGGAGAAATACAATATAATCATCTGATATTGCACTTCTCTTCTCTCTAGTGGATCTTCTTAATGGCATAGATTCTAGAGGTGCTCGAGGTTGTTCTTCTGGAACAATTTCTTGAATAGGAGGTGCTTCGACATTGTCTTGATTCGTTGTGTCTTCAACATGGTCAAAATTAGAATCTTGACCAATGTTAATGACACCTGTGGGAATATCAATATATTCCTCTTCAAAGACAAAGTCTTTATCTTTATCACCTCCCGCAAACTCGACATCCTCAAAGAATCGGGCATTTCCCGTCTCGAAAATCGACCTAGTTGTGGGATCATAAAATTTATATCCCCTGGATCTTTCCGAGTATCCAATAAAATAGCAACTTACAGTCCTAGAGTCCAGTTTCTTTTCATTAGGCCTATAAGGCCTTGCCTCAGCTGGACATCCCCAAACATGCAAATGTTTTAGACTAGGTTTCTTACCTGTCCAAAGCTCATAAGGGGTTTTGGTAGTGGCTTTAGTGGGTACTCGATTAAGGATATATGCTGCAGTCTTAAGTGCTTCTCCCCAGAGTGATTCTGGTAAGGTGGAATGACTAATCATACTCCTTACCATGTCCTTAAGCGTTCTGTTTCGTCTTTCAGCAACACCATTCATAGTGGGCGAACCCGGCATAGTGTACTGTGGGACGATACCGCATTCATCTAGGAATTTAGCAAATGGTCCTGGACGTTGTTCTCCTGAACCGTCATATCTACCATAGTACTCACCACCACGGTCAGATCTGACGCTTTTAATCCTTTTACTGAGTTGATTTTCAACTTCAGCTTTATAACTTTTGAACACATCCAGAGATTGTGATTTTTCACTTATGAGATATACATAGCCATATCTGGAAAAATCATCTATGAACGTTATAAAATATTGTTGACCATTCCAAGCGACCGTAGGAAATGGCCCACAAATATCCGTATGTATTAGTTCTAAGATGTCCATAGTCTTGTTGGCTACAAATCTCCTTGTATTGGTTTGTTTTCCTTTAATACAATTAACACAAATGTCAAAATTTGTAAAATCTAAGGGATCGAGAATTTCATCTGACACAAGTCTCTCTATTCTCTTTTTAGAGATATGACCTAATCGTTTGTGCCATAATATACCTGAATTCTCGGTAGTTAATTTTCTCTTGGTACCTCGTGTACTTAATTGCAGGGATTCATTAAATGAAGCAATTGTATCAATCAAATATAGATTATCATAACCAGATAAAGAACCAGAACCAGATAATTTGGAATCATAAAACAAACTAAATTTTCCATTTCCGAATGAACAAGAATAACCAGATTTGTCCAAAGCAGAAATAGAAATCAAATTCCGTCTAAAAGACGGTACAATAAAAGTTTCGTTAAGATCCAAATAAAGTCCGGTCTTTAACAATAATCTAAATTTTCCAATTACCGCAACTTCAACCGTCTTGCCATCGCCTACATAGATGTATCTTTCAACATCATTTGGCTTTCGGCAACTCAGGCAACCCTGCATAGACACACTGATGTGAGTTGTTGCACCAGAATCTAACCACCACGTGTGTCTAGGTACCGAAGTTAAATTAACTTCAGAACAAACCAAAACAAGAAGCATACCTTTCTTAGCACGCCAAGCGTGATAGTTGGTGCATTGCTTCTTTTTATGCCCTTCAGCACCACAAAAGAAACAACTAGTACTGATCGAATCATTTGATTTCGTTAATTGTTTCTTTCGAGGTACTGTACCTGCAGCTTCCTTAGCGTTCTTTCTTTTCCTTCCCTTGTCTTTAAAGGCAGTGGCTAAGTGAGCACTCTCTGTCCTATCTTGCTTAAGCCTTTCCTCTTCCTGAACACAGTGTGAGATGAGCTCATTCAGAGACCAAGTCTCTTTCTGACAATTGTAGCTCACCTTAAACTGGTTAAATTGTGCAGGAAGGGATATTAAAACCAGATGCACTAGCAAGTCCTCAGAGAGTTCAAGCTGAAGTGCTTTGAGCTTGGAAGCAAGATGAGACATCTCCATAATGTACTCCCTTACATTGCCTTTGCCTTTATACTTCATTGAAATGAGACTTGTCAAGAGCGTACCGATTTCAGCCTTTTCATTCTTGACGAATCTCTTTTCAATATTGGCAAGGAATTCCTTAGCTGTACTGATTTGATCAGACATTGTGCCCCTGAATGCTTCTGGAATGGCTCTCTTCATGATCATCATACACATGCGATTTGATTTCTCCCACCTTTCCATATCCCTCTTTTCATCAGAGGTACTCTCATCCTTAAGAGGTGGGGGAGAATCAATCCTTAACGCAAGGTCGAGATCCATAACTCCAAGAACAATCAAAAGATTGTCTTTCCAAGATTTGAAGTTAGAGCCATTAAGCATAGGAATTGAGTTGATACTGGCAGTTATATTAGCAGGATTAATCGCTGAAAAGAGAACAACAACAATTGAAACAAGCTCACAAACAAAACTTATCTTAAGAGCAAAAATTAATTCAAATAAAGGTAAAACCCATCTTAAGACATCGGGCACTCCATTAATATTTTATCTTTGGATAAAAGATTAATTTGTAAGTGATATCTTAATGTAGTAATCAAACATTAATAATAAGAACATGTCGAAAAATAAATTGGCCTTTGGGTCAATTAATTAGTCACATGTAAAACCAAATAATCATCACATGTTGATTACTACATGTATGCATGCATTTACTTTAAATATTGACCTTCCTTTGGGCCGATCAATAAGAACATAAATCGCATACACATAACCCTTTATATTTCAAAATAAAATTAATCTTCACAAAAGAGGTCACTTTGGTGACATATTGTGTTAATTAACTCATTGCAAAATATATATATCAATATACCAGTATTTGAAAAATAAATTTGCACCGAATTTTTTTTTTTTTTTTTTTACAAAGTCAACTGTTGACTTTGACCTTATGGATGAACCGGGTTGGGTCAACTCGGATCCTAAATCAGCCTGCTAAATCCATATGGGCTTAAATTTTCTGCGGGTTGAAGCCCATAATTTAAGATATTTTATATGGGTCTAAAGCCCACAATTTATTTGCTATGAGCCGAAGCCCAAAGGCCATAAAAATTACAGCCCATAAAAATATCCCAGGCCTGTTAAAAAAAATATCACAGGCCTGCATGCAATCCATGTGGCACCAACAATGGACTGCATGCAGTCCATGTGGCAGCTGTTACGTAACAGCTGCCACACCTCCAACAATGGACTGCATGCAGTCCGCATGCAGTCCATGTGGCAGCTGTTAGCTGCCACACCTCCTTTATTTATTTATTTATCTTTTTTTTTTTTTTTTTTTTATTTCCAGGCATTGCTGCACTGGTCACCGGCGTTGGCCACTAATTTTCTAACACTGGCAGCCTACGGGCTGCCAGTTTGAATTCTTCATCTTCACAGGCTGGCCAGTGGGATTTCCTTATACCGTCAGGTGCCCAGTTTAATTTTCCTTCATCTTCACTAACCTTCACCAGCGCTGGCAAGGCCAGCGCTGGTTGCTTCATCTAAACTGGCAGCCTACGGGCTGCCAGTTCGTTTCCCTCACCAGCGCTGGCTGGCAGCCAGCGCTGGTTATATATATATATATTACCTTCACTGGCAGCCTACGGGCTGCCAGTTTCACCACCAGCGCTGGCTCAAAGCCAGCGCTGGTTATATATATATATAAATAAACTTGTTTATTTCTTTAACTATGCAGCAGTTTATTTCTTCAACTAGCAGTCTAAAAAACCCGACTCATCTCTAATCTGTACTGGTAAATCCAGTTCTGTGTATTTGAGTTTTCTAATTAGTTTCCTAATAATTCAACATGAAATGGCTCTGATACCACTTGTTAGATCTAGCATTTCTAAAACATATAGAAATTGTGTTCATATCGAATTATCAAGAACGAATAAACTGCATAAACTATAAAGCGGAAGCGTACCTGAATCCATATCCGGAAGTCGCTATCTAGAGTCGTACGGATGGTCTTCCAGATTAACAAGTTCTCTTTTGAGAGTCCTTTTGTTCTCTCTATGCCTTAACCTTATTTTCTCTCTGATAATGGGATGTCAGTGTGAGAAATGTTCGAACTTGTAATCTGGGGACCATGACCCCATATATATAGGCAACCAAGTGCCCTTTTGGTATTTCTATTTTAGCCCATCACTAAAATAGAAATAACCCCGTAATCTCTACACATTAAAGGTCCACACCCTATTAGATACATCAAAAAACCCAATTGCCTAAAAATACTTAGCAGATCATTTTTAATTAGGCTTCACCTTATTTGACAGTCCACAAACACATAATTATTCTCATATAAGCCCAACGTTGGATTAATGATCCAACATTCGCTGCCTAAGTCTACGTTTTTATTTGTTTTACCTTCTGTTTTTCAAAGATTGGGGGCGACACTGTTCATTTTTGAGATCGGCAGAGAGCCAAGTCAAAAGTCCTACCAAGACTTTTCAAATGGTTTTTGATTTCTCGTGTTCATGTACATTTTTTATTGAATAAATTATTGATAATTGAGAATTATCCACATATATTCAAGTCCGGAATTTGATGGTAAACTTGTATTTCTTCCTACCTAATTATCTATATAAACCATAGACTGCAACGAATATCTTGTACACTTCAAACGCAGCAATAAGAAATTATCCTGTTTCATTACTACTTGCCTGACCATGTCGCGCCATGTTTATGCCCTCTCCTTGCTAGTACTCCTAGCAATCAACACCGTTTCAGCAGTGGACTACACCGTCACCAACAGAGCCACTGGAACTGCTGGTGGAGCCCGATTCAACACGGACATCGGTGTCGATTACAGCAAGCAAACTCTAGCATCTGCCACAGATTTCATATGGAGGACCTTCCAGCAAACTAATGCTGCAGACAGAAAAGATATCCAAACAGTTAACTTGTTCATAGATGTCATGAATGGGGTTGCCTACTCGGTCAACAATGAAATCCATGTTAGCGACAGTTATATAGGAGGCTATTCCGGCGATGTCAAAACAGAAATCACTGGTGTACTTTACCATGAAATGACACACATATGGCAATGGAATGGTAATGGACAAGCCCCAGGTGGACTAATTGAAGGGATTGCTGATTTTGTAAGGTTGAAGGCAAACTATGCACCTAGCCACTGGGTGCAGCCAGGGCAGGGTGACAAGTGGGATCAAGGTTATGATGTTACGGCTAAGTTTTTGGACTACTGTAATGATCTTAAAAATGGGTTTGTTGCTGAGCTTAACAAGAAGATGAGGACTGGTTATAGTGCTCAGTACTTTGTTGATCTGCTAGGGAAGACCGTTGATCAGCTCTGGGTAGACTACAAGGCCCGGTACGGGCAATAGAAGATCTCGGCTAATTAAGAGCAGAATCTATGAAATGCTGTGTTTTTATTAGCTCGGATCAAAATATATTTCCTAAATAAAATTTGAATAAGATCTTTTAAGATTGGCAACAATTGTTTCATGGACGTCAGAACATAAACACTGTCTGTTTTTTCAAGTTCCGTTTTCATTCTGCTGTTAAATTTTCTATTCGAGCACAAACTTAACAGATGGGAATAAGCAGAATCATTAACCGTGAAAAAAGGAGAACTTCTCTCAAGTCAACCATGAACGCAAGACTCCTACGTGATTTGCATGAAATCTGTGAAAATTGAATCTCGATCTTAATGAAATGGCCACTCAAAATAGAAAATATATACATTATGGTCCTTCCGAGGGCTAAAGTCTGGATCCATCCCCAAATATTTGACAGCCTAGAATCCGGTCCATTTCTTTTCTCTGATTTTTTAATTGCTCCATCTCATACTTGGTCAAACCTCAGCAAATATCTGTCCTGTTTTATGATTGACGAAAGCTCCCGCTAGCATTAAAGGGAAAGTCTTCAAATAAACATGCATATCCACGGACTAAGAGGATAATAATTTTCTGGAGGAAATTTCTTCCTCCTATCCATAGATATATTGTGGTATAAGGACAACATGCGAGAAAACAAATGTTTTAGATTGAAGGAAAAGTACAAATAGGAGAGAAAAAAATATATTTATAAGGAAGAAAATTCTTTTTATTAAAAAATACATTTCATATCGACCACGCATAACAATTTAAAACCATGACAACTGGAGGGAAGCTGAAGTTTCCTCCAGCCTGTGTGCTCTCAGCATTTGCTATTGCAATAGCAAGATTGGTTCTGCAATAATAATTATTTTAATATATTTTTAATTAAAAAAACATCGTAAAAAACAACTTCCAAATAACCTCTTTAACCCTTTTACTTTGCAATGATTTCAATACACAGAGAGTTTCGAGATGGTTTGAACAAGTATCACTTCAACGTAAGTTTTCTTTTTGCTACATGGATTTCTTGTTTTTAAATGGTTTTAGTTCAAAGGGTCGCGAAGCGAACAAAGAAAAAAAACGCTCAAACAAAGCAAGCAAATACCGGCATGTGTTACAGCGTTCAAATGGAGGATCTTCCACCACACTAACCTCAGATGGAGAAAATGTTAAAAGGGTTGCCTTCTAAATAATAGATATCGATGGTATTGGATACGCTGACAAAAATAAGATTCATGTCAGCCGCAACTATACAGAGATCTAAAAAGACACCCATACGGTGTTGGGACGGTAACGGAAGAAATCCTGGAGAACGCATTGAAGGGATTGCTGATTTTGTAAGGTTAAAGGCTAATTATGCACCTAATAACTGGGTGAAAACAGGGCAGGGTGTGATATTTCAGCTAGATATTTGGACTATAGTGCTGATCTTAGAAATGGATGGGTGGCTGAGCTTAACAAGATGATGAGAGAAGTTTTAGTGCTCTGTTCTTGGTTGATCTGCTGGGGAAGACTGTCGATGAGCTCTGGACAGACTACCAAGCACGGAAAACAGAACCATGCTACTCGCTGAAATTATGAAAGAATGCACCTTTGTAAGTTGTAACTGCTCGCATCAATATATATCCTTGGACTATTGCAGTGCCAACTTCTAAGCAAGGATGGCTTTGGAATTAGTTTACTTTCTAAGCAAGGATGGCTTTGGAATTAGTTTACTTTCTTTCTGTAGCATTGATTTCTTGCTTTTTATTGGACAAGTTATTATGAAATTACTTCAAAATAAATGAGTGATGCCATGATTGTGATCGACCATTTTGCCCATGGCCCGAGACAGTCGTATAGAAGTTTTATTTTTAAAAACAAATCTCGGAAAAGTTCAAACCTCAGTTGAGATTGAAACAAAATAGGTCACACAAAGCTCCAACATTTGAAACAAAATCTACCCCTAAGTTTGTCATCACTGCAGTTGCTGGATGGCTGACACAACTTCATCTATGGACTGGAAGTTTCGCCTTTCCTTGAGAAGCATCTTCGCCAGGTTAAGAGCTGGCCGCTCACACTGGGCTCGTTTGCTAGCGTCAGTAATTGATTCAAAATCCTCGACATGAGCTACGCCAACAATTCTCCTGTCACAGAGATCTAAATCAGTGATGTTGTGGCATTGAAATGAACATTTTCAAGAATTAGGATTTTTATTGTAATTTCACACACAAAAAAAAGAGATACGAGAGAATCACAAACTGTAAAATGGTAAGAGCAGGAATAGGAACCTGTCAACTCACCTTATCATTTTGGCAGCACCAAATCCCAAGGTGTCGTGGAACAAGTCTTGCATGAATTTTCTCTGTACAAGCTGAAGAAGCTCAGGTTTATTATAGATTCCAGGAAGATATGCCTCACCAGACCCATCCTTGTGCTCGTCCCATAGTGCAGTGAACTTCTTGTAGAAAAGACTCCAAGTCTCTTTAATTGTCCTCAAAATCCACTCTTTATATGTCTGCATGCGAGTACAACTTTCAGAGATAAGCCTCAGCAAACAACTAATGCTCCAATGAATATAAATATTACGAGGTAAAAAACACAAGGCTGTAGCTGTGCCTCATAAAGAAACCAAAACAACCTCCACGTTTATTAACGCACAACCTATAAGAAGCATATCCCACGATTAAAGAGAGGAATAAGATACAAAAATATAGGTAGGCTGACATGTATAAGACTGGAATAATATTTTGAATGAATGCATAAATGAGAGTTTATGAATATAAAGAATTTGAAACTAGGAAAGAAATATAAAACACACACGCACAGAATAGAAATTTGGACATACTTTTCGGTCATTCCCTTGATCAGCATGTCCATCTTGAGCATAAAAAGCCAAAATCAAGTTTCCAATAAAAGCTCCAATATCAAAACCCATTGGACCATAAAATGCAAATTCTGGATCTATAACTTGAGTAGATTCACGGGTAACCATGACGGATCCAGTGTGGAGATCTCCATGTACCAAGGCTTGGGCTCTCTCACAAAACCTGTGAGAGAAAAAACAACTCTAGCAAATCATACAATCAAATTAAAAGAAGTGGAAAAAACTGGCATTTCTTGTGAAATGAATGAGCTACTGAAATGAAAACAATACTTGGATTTCAACTCAGCAACTTCAAGCTTTAAAATATCATCTTCACGGACAGCCTCAGCATCATGATCAAGATAGGGGGAAGTACAGCGGTTAAAATCAGATACTTTGTAAGGGTCAGAGAAAACAACTTGCTCAGTAAGCCTGCATAACTCCACATTTCCACAGAATTCAGCAACTGCATTGAGCATGTGAAGTGAGCACATCAGTACATTTCTTCAAGGTCGCAATTTTCATTGCACCAATGAGAAATCAAATATAACAAAAAAAAACCAAAACAAATGATAAACAACAGAGTAGAACAACTTACCGTCATGTTTATGCTCAGTGGTAGTTCGATAAAGAAGTGATGTGTGGTAAAGAGTCTTTGCCATATAATCTGATATGTGTTCTGCTAGCAATGGATACTCAATTCCAGCAATCAGCCCTTTTCTCAGGATTATATGAGGGGGCTCCAAATATCGCATACCAATCACAGACATAGTACGGTCAAAATGATAAACTTCAGGCACATTTTCAGGGCTCAATCGGCCATGCTCTCTAAGTGCCAATGCCTCAAAGTATGCTCTTTCCTTGGTCATTGGCCATGATTCTCCAATACAGCGTACGTATGGAATTGCCTGGCCATAAACACTACCAGATTAGAACAGGAACAAATAAGTTCAAACATCCACCCTAAATATTTCCATCCCATTTCACTTCATATGAAAAGAAAGCAATCTTGAACAGTGAATTTGCAAGCTCAACATTTAATTGATCAAACTGAATATGCCTTCTAGTATTATAGATAGTGAGATGCCAAATTTAAAGCACAATTAAAAAGTTATATGAGAGACATAATATTAGGTGGCCGTTTAATATATCTTTGCAACCAACACTTATTCATCGTGGTATTCACATTTAAATTGGAGAAGTGAAAAACGTTACTATACACACACACACACACACACACACACACACACACACACACATAATAATTGCTTGTTCAAGATGCTTCAAGTTGCAAATCAATCGCTCAAGTTCATTTCGTTTCCTATATTCCTCCATCAACAAAACAAACCCTCGTAGATTTTACACAAAATAAAAAACCCAAGTTGATTTTCTTCACTTACCTGCTTGACGACAAAAGAACCAGCTGAGCTAACAACGATGTAGACGAAATTGAGATTTCCATCGCCAACTTCTTTGATCTTCAAGTCGTCGAAATTGTTGCCGATCTTATCTGACAAAGCAGGGGTGGCCTTAATGTACTCCACTAAAGATTTCTCGTCCAGTGTCCTGAACTCTGTGAATGCCATTTTATACCGATATTGATCTGGTGAACGGTGGTGGCAGTGAAGCTTTTAAGGAGGGAGAGATTAGACTTTAGGACGAGGAGGCGTGATACATGGTGGCAAGGTTTGCGGGATTTCGCGGCCTGTATTGCGGTTCATTGAATCTGGTCAGGTGTTTGCTTGTTTAGTCAATTTGACGAATACTATGATTAGGGTAGCTTGTTATCGCAGCACCAATAAGTTATTTTGCACTGTGTTTTATAAAAAAAATATATTTTAAATTAAATTATTTTAATATTTTTATGTGAAAAATAATTTTAAAAAATAAAAAATAATTTTGATATATTTCTAAATAAAAAACACTTTTAAAAATAATATCAACCAAACTCTGGAAAATACACTTATTTTATAAAGTATTTGTTAATGTTTTATAAAGTATTTATGGAAAAAAATTATTTTATTAAAAAAATTATTTATTTAATTAAAAAAATTGTTAAGCAGGTCATTCAATATTTTAGTGATTCAAAAGCAATCTTGACACGTGATAGAGCTCACCCAGAGTAAAATAATCATCAAATTAACTTGTTTGATTGTCAGTTTGATAGGTTATTTAACCAGATTGTTGACATTTATTTATTAGAAAATCTTATGGTTTTTTTTTAATATAATAAAAATATTTTTTTTAAAGTATTTTTTATCTAATAATATATTAAAATATTATTATTATTTTATTTTTAAGAATTTTTTAATATTGAAACGTTATAACTTAAAACTATCCGAACAAACTTAATATAAAATAAAAAGAATTTTATTTTAAAAACACAAAAACAAATACTTCGCAGAATTCTACCAGAATTTTGTTCGTTTCTCAGCGTCTAGTCAAAGACAAATCGATTCGATTGTTAAATTACCCCCCTTTATCCAATCGAGTGTGTATTAAACGCGCTTAGGATAGGGCCCGATTATCACACGTTCCAACAAGAAAAAATCCTACCTCTCACCGTCGTCATCAGAAATCAGACGACACCCCGTGGCTCAAAGCCACATCCCTTCTTGGCGCCCGTTGACTCCAATCCCCGGAAATGGAGAAGCTGTTACTGATCGTTTTCGCAATAATAAACTCAGTTTTCATTTCCACATCTGCCGCCAGAGAATTCAATTTCGATGGAGCCAATCTCCATCGCCGATCAACGGATGAGACTTTGTGCAACCAGCTCATTAAACCAGCCGGTTATTCTTGCACCGAACACACTGTACCCCCCCTTCTCTCTAAGTTCTTAATTTTGGAGTTGAGTCGTTTTAACCTCTAAAATTCCGTTCTGGACTGAATTGATTGATAATAGGCACAATTTCGAAGCTAATTACGAGAATGCCATGACGTGCTTGTTTGTTCAAGCGAGAAAGTAGATTCAGGAAATGAATAGAATTAGTAATCGGAGTTGTTGATTTAAACTAATTTGTATGTTAGTTGCCAAGCATCCTAACAAAGCCTTAATCTTTCTCCATGATTTGCTCTCTTTCATTTTTTTAAAAGAATCTTTAATAGGATTTTCTTAAGAGTACGAGAAATTAGTGAATTTCTGTCAATATTTTGTTGTTTTTGTTATTTTTAATTAATGAGTTATTTACGCTTTGTGTGGAATTCAACAAATTATCTAACTTCATTCAGGTACAAACTAAAGATGGTTACTTGGTAGCTCTTCATCGCGTATCTTCACGTAAGAAGGATCAAGGAGGGCAGAGGGGTCCTCCTGTCTTGCTTCAACATGGACTCTTTATGGTGAATTTGCTCTTCATTCTGCTCATGTTCCTTTTGCATTGATAGAATTTGATATTGAACATTAATCTCGTGTTTTTCAATGGGCATGTGTTCTCAGTAATTTGTCACAAAGCCTGAGTGAGGGAATTGGGGTGAAAACAAGGCTATAAGAAAACTATCTTTATGATGTCGTGACGAGACAAAAGGGAATGTGCTAATTGACATGAAAGAAAAGTGGAATTTAACGTTCATATTATAATAGTTTGTTTAACAAGATGGGTTAATCTTCTGTCTTCCTGAAGTTAAAAGGCATCCTTGACACTGTTGAGAGAAAATTCCCTCATGTAAAGCACTGGAGGCCCAGGAATGTAGGGTAAGACGTGTACAATTGTCTGTATATCATCAAGAGAAGTGTGCATGGAAATGGTTTTTGTTTTTTCTCCTGTTACTTTTCTGAACACAGGTTATGGTTTAAACCGATCTGTCTATTGGTAATTGCTAGAGCTTTAAAAGTTAATGTGTCGCTGATTGTTGCTTGGTATAATATTTAACTGTGATTCACCATTTAAAGAGAAAAAGAGTATTGATTTTGATGTTGCCCTTCTTCTCTAATATATGCAAACAGGCAGGTGATGCATGGTTTTTAGGTTCTCCAGAGCAGTCACTGGGCTTCATCCTTGCAGATGAAGGTTTTGATGTATGGGTTGGCAGTGTGCGTGGTACATATTGGAGTCAGGGGCACATATCCTTATCTGAGAAAGACAAGGTAGAGAGTATAGAACATGCCTATATCCATGGGTTTCTGATTCTGGTTACTTTGTGGATAGATGTACTGGTAGCTAAGAGTCTGTCGATTGATGCAAAAAGCATGTAAATATGCCCTGTCCATGTATGTTTCAATGGGCGATTTGCTACAAATCCTGTTTTTTCATGCTGTAACTATCAGTAAGCATGGGCTTCTCTTTCAGGAATTTTGGGACTGGAGTTGGGAGGAGTTGGCTCTATTTGATCTTGCTGAAATGATACACTATGTTCATTCAGTAACAAGCTCTAAAGTGCTCATCATTGGACATTCACAGGTCTGACACATCTTCCTTTTGCATCCTATTACATCTAGTTTTCCATCCTTGTCTTTCTGTATGCTCTTACTTTATTTGCTTGTTTATAGGGGACCATCATGTCTTTAGCTGCTCTCATTCAGCCAAATGTTGTGGAAATGGTCGAAGCTGCTGCTCTCCTGTGTCCAATATCATACTTGGACCATCTAACTGCTCCTCTAGTGCTCAGAATGGTTGGCTTGCATCTTGATCAGGTTTGTTTTGTTTCTTATTCTTGGGATTGCATTGGAGGCACAGTTCCTGGTGGAAATGATCTAACAATTTCTTTTCTGACAGATGGTCCTTGCCATGGGCATTCATCAATTGAATTTTAGAAGGTTTCATCATACTTCCATCTCTATTTTTCTTCTTGCTCCTTTTATCTAGGGTCTAACAATTTTATTTTCGTTCATTTCATGGTGTCTTTTATTTATCTACAGTAAAATCTTAATTGACCTTTTGGATTCCATATGCGATGGTCATATAGAATGCGCTGACTTGCTAACTTCCATAACAGGTCTTCCCTCTTAATCTCTCATGGAGCAAAGTTTAATTTACCATTTATCATGTTTGCTGGGAAATTTCTTCTTACTTTGTAGTTTGCATCGTGCTTGTGAATGAAGTACCCCAATGTGGCTATTTGTGCAAATGATGTTTTTCTTATCTTTCTTACGTCGGTGTTTCTTTACCTTTGCAGGGAAGAATTGTTGCTTTAATAGCTCGATTGCGGACCTCTTTTTTGAATTTGAACCTCACCCATCATCAGCAAAAAACTTGCGGCATCTCTTTCAGAGTATGCCTTGCGCTTCTTCTTTTGCATCATGCGAAGTTGATGTGAACACGTTCTGTATTTGGAATTTTCGTTTTCACTCTCATGTTTAATTAAAATGAGTTGTGGATGCCAATTACTTTGTTTCCTCCTCTTTCTCTTCTTGTAACTTATTTTTATATTAATAGAACTTTGATGTTCACTAAATCTCTCATGTGCTTCCTGCTGTGCACTGCAGTGATTCGTAAGGGAACTTTCTCCCGCTACGACTACGGAATGTTTAAAAACATGGAGCTATATGGTCAGATGAATCCCCCGGCATTTGATCTCAGTCTCATACCCAAGACATTGCCATTATGGATGGGATATGGAGGCCATGATTCTTTAGCAGATGTGACAGATGTGGAGCGCACTCTGAAGGGGTTACAGGGCAAACCAGAATTGCTTTATCTTGAGAACTATGGTCACTTGGACTTCATTCTGAGCACACAAGGAAAGGAAGATGTTTACAACAATATGATTGGATTTTTCAGGTCGTTGGGGAAGTACAGTAGCTCATAAGTTGACCACTATATGTGACAATTACGCCTATCAATTATGGCTGAATTTTACTTCTTTATTTGTGTGCATATATTGTAAAAAGTCACACATTATTGTTTTCTTGTGTAAATGTGATTGCCAGTAGAGAATATTTGAGAAAATTTGGTGTAACGTTCTATCCTATGTAGTCGTGTACAGTGTTTCTGATGGAAGTGGGTTTAGTGGGCTGTTAACCAGCTGATTTTTAGGATGACGGTAAAGGTCCCTTGAGAGAAGTCCAGGCTTGGACCAAGCTGAACTTCTTTTGGCCCTGCTGACTCGGAAAAGCCCGGGCCTAACAAATGGCCCCCACAAAGGATACTCCGATTGCTTCAGAAGTGTCGGTAGATTGGAATAATGGCATCGAAGAAAACGAAGGGGTGCTGGAATCTGTATCAATCGGATAATTCAGTTTGTCAGAGACATCAAGAGCCAATGTCAGAAGGTCCATTAGTGGCTTGAGCGTGGAGGCAATGTGATAGAGCAACCAGTTACCTACCGAAGACACACCTTTACTTTTATATTTCTGTCCATTTAACAGGCAACTGTAATAGATTCGTAAGAACCATCTTTTAATTTCGTTACAGCTCTGGCTTTGCTTTTAACTGGGTGAAGCCATCTGATCCCAGCTAGATCAAGAGAAACTCAGCTCCCAAAGATTATGATCATTGACTATAACAAGCTGGTTATTGATACATGAGCTGGTATCTTTCCTCGAACCCTAATTTCAAATCTATAGATCGATGTTTTTTGAATTGTTAATTGACTAATCGAATTTGGGATTGACGTGCTGAAACATGTTTGTCAATCACTTGCGGATGGGGCCGGCAACATTTTTTACTTTTGTCTTTAGTTCTTCTAAATGCTTGTTTAGTAATTTTTTTAAAAAAATATATTATTATTTTTAACATCAGAAAATATAAATATAAAAAACCCTAAAAAACATTGTTTAAAAAAAAACAAATTTTCTAAAAATAAATTACCACACTAATAAAACTGGCGCTGGGAAAAAAAACTTGGGGTTTAGTACATAAATATAGTAGGTGATAGAGCGGATACATAACTGCAATGTCAGTAAGACTCTGTCAGGTAATTTTATTAAAATAAAAAAAAAAGTAAAATAATAAAAAACTTAAATCGATCTTTAACCATCTTCCAAAAAAATATATTTTAAGTTGAACTTCTAATCACTAAATAAAAAAATGATATTATGTCAAGAAATTATTTTAATATTAAAAAACTAACATAAATTGTTAGATGAATTCTTATCATGGATCAGCATGTTAAGGTACTGTGTGCTAGATTTAATGATTGTTTCTAAATTTGTTTAAGGTTGATTTTGAAGTATCGTTTTGTTTATAATATATTAAAATAATATATTTTATTTTATTTTTAAAAATTATTTTTATATCAACCTATACATCTGATTTTATGGTTGAACTCTTGCTGGAAAATATAACGAAGTCATCGCTGGCCACCAGAACTCTATTACACCAAAATAAGAAAATTCTGGCACAAGAACTGTGTATGTCAATTGTCAAAGCCCCAGGTCCTATTAATTAAGTAAATGCAGATTATTAACCACCACACATATGGCACTTGGCCTGTACTATTTAATAAGCTTTTTTTAATAGCTAATTAAAAGAAGTGAAAAACAGACAACTACATAAAATAGTACTTTCATCACACTGACACTGGATTAAACCCGTTCCATATCCACAGCGTATATGGCAAGTCTCCTCATGCCGATGACCCTGCCAGTTCCACCACTTTCTCGTTGGAGCTCACCACTACCGATTTAGGAACCTCATTATAACCACCATTGCACTTTCTAGCTATCTCTACACTCATTTCGTCAATAAAACATCGTATATTCCTGTCGGAGGAACCACCCTCGGCCACCGCTGCCTCGGCCGCCTCCTTCCATTTCATTGCATTCTCCTTCCTTTCCACCGCCTTAGGTCCCGCTGTGGCCTCCAGCAAGCATTTCTCTATTTCATCACGAGTAATCAGTCTGTTCTCTGCATCTCCGCGGCACATTCTCGCACCAACCTTGAAGATGTCGACCAAATATTTTGCATTGGTAACTTGATCACCCCATTGAGGAAAAGCCACCACAGGCATGCCTGATGTGAGTGCTTCCATAGAAGAGTTCCACCCACAATGTGTTACGAAGCATGCAACTGATGGGTGAGCTAAAACCTTCTCTTGAGGACTCCATTGCACCACTTTGCCCTTGTTTCCTGCTTTCTCCAAGAACCCATCTGGCAAAACATGGAGGTGATATTGTTCTGCATCTTTCTGGGGTGGTGGTTTCATAACTAACAAGAAGGAGACGCCCGAATTCAATAACCCATGAGCGATCTCGTTCCACTGGTCTTGCTTCAACTCCACAACGCTACCGAAAGACACATAAACAACTGTTGAAGGTGGCTTTGTGTCAAGCCATTCGATGCAATCATCTGCCTTCCGGAAGTCTCCTTGGACCGTTGTCTTCGGTACCTTAGGATTTCTGAATAGTGGCCCAACGGCCTTGATGAGGAAGATTTCGGACATGTGCTGGATAAGCTCCGGTTCAAGCTCTTCGAATGTTTCCATCAGGATGCAAAATGGCTTGTCAAGATTTTTGTACTGACCTAAAATGGCCCTCCTCAAGAAAGCATAAGGAGTTGTAGGATATAAGAAACTAGGCACTTCATCGTATTTCAGGAGAGGCATGCATGGTAATTGGACATCTATCTCGGGGTGCTCCTCATCAGGGAAAGGAACACTACCATGATGGTAATGGTAATATGCGGCAAAACAAGCGCAAGATTGAACCCAAAGCATTGCAGAAGGGAGACCTAGACCTGTGGCCACGTCTGTAACCCAGGGAATGAAAGGGTTGTTTATGAGGCAAGAAACTGGCCGCCCTTGCTCTGCATTTTTCCTGATCATTTGAGGAATTACCTGTTTACCAACAAGCTCAAGTTGAGTCAAGTATTGATCAAGATCTTCGCGCCTAGGATCGTCATTTTCCCATCCATCTTCAAAGAATTCAAACCGGATAAAGCCATCACCAAACGGTGTCAGCTCATCTGTGATGTTATTGGCTTTTCTCATCTGTTTGCCGGCGATTTCTGCAGTGGAGAAGGTGACAAGGAAGCTTCTGGAGGCAAGCATTTTTCCAAGTCTAAGTAGAGGATTTACGTGGCCTTGGCCTGGGAAAGAAACAAGGAGCAGATGGCCAAGAGTCTCGGCAGCCATTTTTCTCTTCTGGTTTTTTTTATAGGCAGAGAGACACAATAGAATGAAAAGTAAGTGATGTGCAGGATAGGACTGGATGAATTTGGGGATGGGTGGTGAACATGGAATGAAAGGATGCGAATATATATATATATATATATCATTTATAAGGAGCTACATTCAAAGTTTTTGTGACGCACGGATCTTTAGAGACTGTTAGTTGGCTGACGATATTTTTTAAATTGACGTGATTTTGATTGTTACGGAACTTACGTTTATCTTCCGAATATCTTTAAAATATCTGGATTAATTTTATGTGTCATGAAATTTTAATGGTTATTATATTAGAAATAACATTTGAGATAATAAAAAGAACAAATCTTTTAATTCTAAATTTTTGTTATTATGCCACCTTTTTTTAATTATTTAATAAGTGGTACGAGTTTGGAACTAAAAAGTTTATTCCTCCATGTTTTTAGGTTTGAGCCTTGTGATTGTTAATATGATGGTCACTGGAGGTTTATATTGTTGTTAACTTTAAGGCTCGTGAAATTAATCGAGATGCACACAAATTAGTCCGGACAACAACATTAATAAAAAAAATATTTTTAGTTTTTATATAGTTATAACTATTATACGGGTCCCCAGGGGGGCAGCCTGGCGGCAACAGGCCTCGCTCTCATACACGGGAGCGAGGTTCGAGCCTTCCTAGCATCCTATCACAAACCTGTAAGAGCCTGGGACAGCCGGGGGTTTATGCATGCTCTGGGCCCACAAAGTGCGCTTTCCAGGTCATGTGGTTCCCACGTTATCCAAAAAAAAAAAAAACTATTATACGGATAGAGCAAGAAGAAAATATACGCTTCCCCTTCATTATACTAGACAATGTCTATACTAAAACCTCCTTTTATTCTCCTAACTATTTTATTTTCCCAAGAAACTATATATATTTTAAAAGTTGGCTACACTCTTTAATTATGTTTTAATTCTCTATTTAATTTCTTCTCCTAACAATAATTTTTGAAAGGCTATCACACTTTGATAATGTTTTAATTCTCTATTTAATTTCTTCATGGATGTTATGCATTCTAGACGTGTGTGTGTGTAAATATATATGTTAGTGGCTTGATACGAAAAATCCAGGTGATTTGGTAGTCAAAATGGCTGATAGTTGGTTCCTGCAAGAGAATGATATTTTATAATATATTGAAAGTGTTAATAATAAAAAAAATTATAAACTTGGAGCTTGAATGATTCATAGAGTATTTGTATCTTATAAATTTTGTTTTTCTTATAAAATTAAAATGCTGAAGTATAATTTTATTTTTCTGGTATTTGAGTTATATTTTATTTAAAATAATATTTATTGAATTAGTTATGAATTTATTTATGTTTTGACAGAAGTGACCCGACATCTTTCACACGATTTGCTGTGATACGAGGTTGAACATTGTTTGGGTCCAATGGATAAAATTATGTAACTGTTATGTTCTCTTCAATGCCAGTCCTTTGAGGCAGAGCTAGAGACTTCAAGTCTTCAACAACCACCAGTTATTCCAGCTGCAGACCATTTGTTTCTGTTTTTCTTGATTTTATTGGAATAACTTATAGTACGCCTCAAATTTTCTATGTGTTGCCTTCTTTCTTTGTTGTTTCTTTATATACATTATACACTCATGTAGTATTATTAAAAAAAATTAAAATATTTTTTTGATATATATAAAAATAAAAAAGTATTTTAAAAAAATATAATATTGTTGCAAACATATCACGATAACATGATATAGCTTTGGCCCATTTATTTTTATTGGGTTTTTTTATAAAATTATAATTTTTAACAATTTCTTTTATTCTTTTATGAGAATGCTACTACCTACTACCAACAATAAATAACAAACACTGAATTTCACAATAATGATAAAACATAAACATTAATTTGCATTAAATTTGACGCGCGAATAACGACAACAAAACAAATCAATGGTGGTTCGAAATGACAGGGCGGGAAAACACCAGAAATCGCTGGGAAAATCTGACTAGACCACGTGGATCGCTCAGTTCACGCGCTGATCAGCTGGCTGAATTGTACGTGCTAACCACGCTCCTATTTAATAATGCTAAAGAGGAAACAGGTAATTAGAATTGAAGTGCTATGTTTCCTTTTCTGTTTTTTATGGCCGGTGGCTGGCAAACTGCTGAGAGGGAGGAACCGCCGCTGAGATGAGGCTGCTGGTGTTTTTGACTGTTTCCGTGGTGAAGGCTGGTGGTGATGGAAAAGTCAGTGAGGATGGGGGGAGGACCAGTGGCGTCGCTGTTGGCAGTAGAGGGGTTGGTCGGGTGGACGCACAGCTGCGTTGCTTTTGGCGGTTGAAACGTGGCTGGGTTTTGATCAGCGTTGAGGGGCTGGCTGGCGTGAATCTTTGGTTGTTAACGATGGGTAAAGGCCTGCGAAGGGCACTGTCCTTGATAGCCAGACTGGACCTGTAAGATCTACAAGCAAGGAAGGATCTAGAAGCCCAGTCCCAGGTATACAGAAGCCAGCCATGCAGACACTGTGAAAGTGTCACAAGACTATGGTGTTTTTTAGCGTGGCCATGTCTGAAAAGAGTTTTTTTTAATATTTATACAATTATAATTTTTAGAAGTTGCTATATATTATTATTATTAAGTTTATTATAAAATGTAATGATATGCAAGAATGAATAAAAAGATTTATTGTGTAAGGAAAATGCATCACCCTTAATGGATTATACTTAATGTATATATTCGGGTTGAACCTGACCCAATCAAATAAATTGTCAATCATATAGGGTTGAAAAATGTCCAGGCCCTACAAGCACTATAGACCACGTGAACAATAGACTTTGTTGAGTTTTGTGACTTTTGGTGGTAAAGTAGAGGGGTTAACTTTGGCTTCATATTTATCCTCCATCAAGATATGAATCTTACATATATTTATATATATTTATAGTTGGTAGAAGAGGGTGATAGTTTTTTTATTAGGATAAAATCTCAATCATTGAATCAATACGAAAGCATCCTCCAAATGTTGTTCCAAAATAGATACTCTCAGCTGTTGAATCTGACAACTCAAGGTTGCCTAAGTTGTCATCTTTGGAGCGATTTCAATGTGGTTGTGATGTTAATTAGTCAGAATTAACCATACCAAAGTATATGGAAATATAAGGTCACCATTTTGATACATGACTTTTCAAATTTAATAAAGTTTAGAGACATCAAATGCACCTATAAAGTAGGCCTCTAATATGTCTTTTTTGGGCAGATAAATAAAAAGATAATGAATAATAATTGAGCAACACATTGCTCGGTTATCTAAGTAGACCAGACGCACATCGCGTGAGTGTTTTTTTCCCTTCCTCTCCAAATTGATGTCGTTTGTACTAGGATTTTGATCAAAATTGTCCTTCAATGTTTAATAACTTTAATTACACCCTGTATTAACCAAAAACTTTCAATTATTTTATATTTTTCCCATGATGAACTCCCGTGACAACACCAAATTTACATGCCCTTTTCATTTTGGTCACTGATTTTTGATTTATATAATTTGACTCTCAATTGACCCTTAAAATTTGTTTTTCTTTCAATTTTCCCTTGATTTCGGCCAATTGAATCCGTATAGTTCAACACCTTCTATAAAATGGTTCTTGATTGCGTATTTCTTCTATTTTGCTTTTATTTGACTCAAAACATTGATTTCCTTGCAAATTTACCATTAATTTCAACCAATTAACTTTGAAAAAAAGTTAAATTTAATCTTCAAAAATTTCAATCTTCTGAATTAAATTTAAATTAGACATTCAAACTCAATGTTTCACCAATTAAACCCCTAATAAAATTAGTTTGATAAATTTAAAGTATAATAAAGTCCTTATATTTAATTAAATATTTCAATTGGACTCTAAATAATTCTTAAATATAATTAAATTTAAATCTGGCTCATGATTAACTAAAATTAATCTATTAAAAACATAATTGTCTTTGGACTTAAATTTTATGTAAATTTGTCTAATAACCATTTATTTTAGTATTGACTTTGTATTTAAATTTTTTAACTGATTTTTTCACCTTGTCACGTTTTGTTTTTTGTTATTTTTATTTAAAGTAAATTCTAGGAATATCACACAAATATTTTAACGACAATTCGTGTGGGTGAAAGGAAGAGGCTGTGGCTGGGTTGTCCGCGCTGTTATGTTAGAGTATTTGGGAATCTCAGGGGAGAGATGGTAGTCTACATGTTGGACTTAGCCGTGGCTGGTGATGGTCGTTGATTTTGGTTTGACAGAGTCTGAATTGAAAGAGGAGAAAGAAGTAAAAAGGGGGGTGTGCTGTTGGTTTTTAAGAGGCCCTGTTCTTGCTGGCTCCTAGTATTTTTAAGGTTTTTTGAGTTCGGTTGCTGTGTTGAGAGGCTTGTTCCTGGTGCAGGCCTTTTGTATGGTGAATCGGAATCCTTTGGTTGAATCAGAGACTGGTAGGTAGGGCTGCAATGAGCGTTCAATTGCTCGGTTAATCTGGACTAAAAAGTTAAAACAATTGGAGTGAAATGGAATTATCTTTGGACTGAATTGAATTAAATCAGTTTAAATGGAATAAATTGTACTGAGTTGACTGGATTAAAACAAATAGGCCCCAAATGAAGTTATGTAAATAGATGATTGGTCCTTGAGATGTTCCTCCATTTCATTACAGTCCTTGTCTTTTGAATTGTTCAATTCCATTCAATTATGACGTTTGCTTTTAAAACAAATCTTAATTTAAATCCTAAATCAAATTCAGTGATCTTTCTAGTTTCAATTTAATCCTGGTTTCCTAAAAATCTTTTAATATTGTGTCTCTGATCGAATCATTTTCAACCTCAAAGTTTAAAAAATGTTGCAGATTTGATCCCTAGAATCATTCAACTTTGATCAATTTAACTTTTATTTTTTATTTGTTTTTCAATTAAGCCTTTTATTGATTTTTAATTTGGTTGCTTGTTCCAAAATTATCTTTTAACTTCAAATTTCTTTTAATCTTAGCCAACTTAAACCAGTTTAAGTCATTTTCCCGCAATATCCTCTTCATTTCAAATCTCAATCATGATCCAAAAATTCTCAAGCTTTATTGTTTGCATATGATGCTCGGTAATCGGTCCAATTTCAAACCCTGATTATTATTTTTTCATTTTGGTTTTCAAGATTTTTTGACACCGAAAAATCAAATAAAAAACAATAAAATTACTACAAACTATATATATTTGAGTTCGTTTTCTAATTTTTCGAACTATATATAAATATAAAAGGTAAAAAATTTGAATTACGACCGACTTAAATATAATATGATCTACATTTCATGATTTGAAATTCTTTTCGTGGAATAAATAACAGGTAAACAAAACTAATAAAAAAATACAGTAATATAGTATTGGTCAATCACAATTGGCCTTCGTTGCCTTGAACCATAATAGACCCCCCTATAGATGAAGAAACAGAGAGAGCACCATCATCAATTGGCAGGATTATCAACGTGCTTCCTTGATTATCAATGTCAATGTCATGATGTATCATTGCACGATCCCTTCACAATTGAACCACAGCTCTTAATAATTTCATCTACAAACAACTGAATATTCTTGTCCGATGATCCAGCACCGGCAACCGCCTCTCCCGCCGTGATCCTCAATTCCCTCGCATTGGATTTAAGCTCCACAGACTTCGGTCCGTCCATGATCTCTCTAATACATTTTTCAACTTTCTCATTGCTAACAATCCCATCTTGATTTTCTCTAAGTCTTAGACCAATGCGAAAAATATCAGCAATAAGTTTTGCATTTGTCGGCTGGTCGGTCCACTGGGGGTATGCAATCACCGGAACGCCCGCAACAATTGTTTCTAACATAAAACAGGCAATAGCTGATTAGGAAGGTGAAAATAACAAAACTCAAAATCAAAGTATTTCGAATATATTGGAAAAAAATTAACATTGTACGATTTTTATAAAAAAAAAAGTATGGAAATGATATTTTTTAAAATATTTTTTATTACTGAAAATATTAATTTGAGATACAAAGAAAATAATTTTTTTTTCAAAAATAATTGTAAGACAAAAAAAAAAAAAAACATGCTGATAAGGGATAAGAGATTCACTCTGACTGGTCCCACTTGTCTTCTTATTTTTTATACTTTTGGGTTTTTGAACTGCAACCATGAGATGGATGGTCCATTCTCGTCAATAAGAGATTCTGATTGGTATGTTCTAATTTTGAAAATCTCGGTCCACTTATGCTGTGTTTGTTTTCTGGAAAGTGGTTTCCGGGAAACCACTTTCCAAATTTTTTTGTGTTTATTTGTCATTAAAAAAGTTGGTCAACGGAAAACACTTTCCAGTCAAAGAAAAATTTAGCTTGGTTTTCAGGAAAGTGTTTTCCTGAAAAATTTGGGCGGAAAACACTTTCCGGAAGTTGTGAAAAAATTAGAAATGTCATTATTTGCTGATTATATTGTTAGAATATAAAGTTGTTAAGTGCATGTTTAGTGTGTGTTTACAGCACAAGTTCTTTCCCATTGTATATAGCCAAAATGTTGGTTAGAATACAGCTCATAATGTCCTAGTTTGTTGGGACAGTTAGTTATTCATTCTTGTATAAATACACAGTTGATAATCAATAAAGATCAACACATCACATTCAATATTTCTCTCTAATTTACATGGTATCAGAGCAACACTAAAAGATCCTGTTTTCCTTCATCAATCATCTCTACACTAAAAGATCCTGTTTTCCTTCATCAATCATCTCTTCATCACCAAGTTCCTACTGTCCAGATTCAGTATTCTTTTTCTCAATCAACATGGCCCAAGAATCCATTCCTTCTGTCCATGGCAAAGAGATTGCCAATTCAAGCACAAATTCAACATGTCTAAACGTCTCAAGTCCATACTCTTCTCATCATTCAGACCACCCGGGGTTGGTTCTGATTTCAAAACCCTTAAATGGGAACAACTACTCTACTTGGAAAAGAGCTATGACATTAGCATTAAACTCCAAGAACAAACTGGGTTTTGTTGATGGCACAATCAATTCGCCCTCAAAATCAGAAAACCCAGAAGAATATGCAGCTTGGTCCCGCTGCAATGACATGGTCCATTCATGGATCATCAATACTCTAGACTCAGAAATCTCAGATAGTGTTATTTACTATGCTACTGCCAATGAAGTGTGGGAAGATCTACGTGAAAGGTTCTCTCAGAGTAATGCCCCTCGAATTTTCGAGATTCAACGTGACATAGCCTATTTTCGACAAGACCAGCTCTCGGTCTCGGCATACTATACAAAATTAAAAGGATTTTGGGATGAACTCAGTTCCTACAGTGATGCAATGCACGGAGCACAACATGATCAACAGAAATTGATGCAATTTCTAATGGGTTTGAACGATTCTTACGGTGGAATTCGTGGTCAAATCCTCCTGATGAGTCCCCTTCCTTCGATTCGTCAAGCATATTCATCGGTTTCTCAAGAAGAGAAACAACGTCTCCTGAGCTTGACCCACTTGACAGAGAGCACTGGGAGGGCAGCCATGGCTGTTCGCAACAACAATGGTGGCAGACCCATTTCACGAAGAAACGAGAAAACTGGGTCACAGAGCTTCAGAACAGCTTCTCCAGAACTTTTCAGTGGGGGGAGAAATTTTAGTGGGCGAGATTACAGTGGGGGCAGGAATTTCAGTAACAATGGTGGCAGTGGCTTCGATGGGGGACGAAGGGGAGAAGAAGAGAGGAGAAGACCCGTTTTTGGAAGAGGCCGCACGAACTGCACACATTGTGGGCAGCCGGGCCACTGGGTCCAAAATTGTTTTCAATTAAGGGGATATCCGGCGGGCCATGGGAGAGCTAGGCCCACGGGCCACGTCCAACACTATAATAATGGGCCGACTGCAAATCATGTGTCCGATTCTTCTAAAGAGGACAGTGGCAGCCCAATTGTTGGAATTTCGGAGGCCCAAATAAAGCAACTTTTATCATTGCTTGATATCAAAAATGAAGGGTCCAGTTCTCAAACACATACCGTCACTAAACCAGGTTTGTCTAAAATTGCCCGTCGTTGGATCATTGACAGCGGAGCTACGGATCACATCTCCTCATCAGCAAAATTATTTTTCCACATAAATAATAATTGCTCATTGCCTCCGGTTTTATTGCCCAGTGGAGAAAAAGCAAAGATCGCTGCAAAAGGATCCTTGCCACTTAATTCAGTTTATTATCTGCATGATGTGCTATGTGTACCTACATTTAAAGTGGATTTAATGTCGGTTAGCCGTTTGACGAGAGGACTGAATTGCTCAATAACCTTTTTTCCTTATTGGTGTATTTTGCAGGATCTGGCTACGAGGAAGATGATTGGTTTGGGTAAGCAGCGTGACGGGCTATACTATTTGGTGGCACTGGCAGCGAAGAAGCCCAACATAAATTCCCCATCCACACATCATATTACCTGCAACCTCACCACCTCATCCACTGATCTCTGGCATAACCGCTTAGGTCATGTATCAACACCTCGTTTAAGTTTCATTGCTAAGAATTTTTTGAAATTTTCAGTTCAGTCTAGTACAAATTGCCCCATATGTCCTTTGGCTAAACAGAGTCGTTTACCTTTCAGTCCTAGTGTCATTTCCTCTGTAAAACCTTTTGAAATTATTCATTGTGATATTTGGGGTCGTTATAAACAATCTTCTCTTTCTGGTGCTTATTATTTTCTTACTATTGTTGACGATTATACTCGTTTTACTTGGATTTTTTTGATGAAACACAAAAGTGAAACACAATCCCTCATCATTAAATTTTTTAATCATGTCCTCACACAATTTGAGTCTCATATTAAAAATTTTCGAAGTGACAATGGTGGAGAATTTATCTCTCTTCGCTCTTTTTTCGATGATAATGGTGTCATTTTTCAACATTCCTGTGTTTATACACCTCAACAAAATGGGGTTGTAGAACGCAAACATCGCCACATCCTACAAGTGGCTCGAGCTTTGAAATTTCAAGCTCACCTTCCTATTTCTTTTTGGGGCGAATGCGCTCTTACCGCTGTTCACTTAATTAATCATCTTCCATCACCAGTTATTTCTTTCAAAACTCCTTTTGAACTCCTTTATTCAAAACCTCCATCTTTCTCCCATTTGCGGGTTTTCGGTTGCTTGGCTTATGCCACTAATGTGCATACTTCTCATAAATTTGACTTTCGCTCCATTCCTTCCATTTTTATTGGATATCCTATTGGTCAAAAAGCCTACAAATTATATAATTTATCCACTAAAAAGATTTTTACGAGTCGCGATGTCAAATTTCATGAGTCAATTTTTCCTTATGCCTCCATTCCAACCCATTCTCAAACCGGCCCACCCTCACCCATTCCTCCCTTACTTTCCCCAGCCCAGCCCAGCTACCCTTCTCTTTCCCCAGCCCAGCCCAGCCATATTTATCCCGAGCCCACACCACCCGTCCCTCCCTTACTTTCCCCAGCCCAGCCCAGCTACCCTTCTCTTTACCCGACCCAGCCCACCCAACCTTACCCCAAGCCCACATCAATTTCTCCAGCCCAACCCAACTCTCCTTCCCCTACAGACGACCTGTCATCCCCTTCCCAGCCTCATTCCCAAATCCCATCTTCCTCACCCAATTACCCTTCACCGACACCACCACCCGCTAACCTAGATACCGATCACCCACCACCTCCACCCTGTTTTTCCTCCCCAAACACCGATTACACTCATCCTCGACGTTCCACTCGCATCACAGCTCCGCCATCCAAGCTCCGCGACTTCATCTGTCCCACCATTCCCACCACCAATTCATCTTCCCCGGCGCCAGGTCCGATGAAAGGTACGAGATTCCCATTGGCCAATTTCATCTCTTACCACCGATGTACACCTGCCTTTTAAGTTTTTCTTGCACAGATCAATGCTGCCGTTGAACCACAATCTTACTCTGAAGCTGCCACTCATCCTCAATAGCAAGAAGCTATGGCTTCGGAATTACAAGCACTTCAAGACAATGGGACATGGTCTCTCGTCCCTCTGCCACCAGACAAAGTTCCAATTGGGTGCCGTTGGGTGTTCAAAATTAAACACCATGCCGATGGGTCTGTCGAGCGGTTTAAGGCTCGTCTGGTAGCCAAAGGATTTACACAACTTGAAGGAGTGGATTATCAGGATACCTTCTCCCCCACTGCCAAAATCATCACAGTCCGATGCCTCCTTGCCATGGCTGCCTCTCACAGTTGGCCGATTCACCAACTAGATGTCAATAACGCCTTCCTCCATGGCGATTTGACTGAAGAAATCTACATGACACTGCCCCCAGGGCATTGGCGACAGGGGGAGAATCACTTGGTGTGTCGCCTTCACAAGTCTCTCTACTGGTTGAAGCAGGCTTCTCGACAGTGGTTTGCTAAATTTACAGAGGCAATTTGCTCCGCAGGCTATGAACAATCTCGAGCTGATTACTCACTGTTCACCAAGAAACAAGGCAAGTTTTTTACTGCAATTTTGATATACGTTGATGACATTTTGATTACTGGAAATAACCCTGCTAGTATTACTGCAACTAAGACATTTCTGCATAGCAATTTCCGAATCAAAGAACTTGGCAATTTGAAATATTTCCTTGGCATTGAGGTATCTGCATCTGAAAATGGAATATTTATTTCTCAACGTAAATATGCATTAGAGATTATAGCGGATGTAGGTTTGTTGGGGGCAGCTCCCGTTGATACTCCCATGGAACGGGGATTGAAATTATCAGATAAAAGTGAATTGCTTAAAGATTCCAGCCGATACAGGAGGTTGGTTGGTAGGTTGATTTATCTGACTATTTCTAGGCCTGATGTAACATACGCTGTACATGTTCTAAGCAGATTTATGCATCAACCTAGGAAATTACATATGGAAGCAGCCCTTCGGGTTGTAAGGTATTTGAAAGGGGCTCCGGGTAAGGGTCTATTTTTCTCCTCAAAGAATGATTTCAGATTGAGAGCATATTGTGATTCAGATTGGGCAGGTTGCCCGCTCACTAGGAGATCGACTACTGGTTATTGTGTCTTTCTCGGACCATCATTGATATCTTGGAGGTCAAAACGTCAGAAAACTGTATCACTCTCTTCGGCTGAAGCAGAGTACCGAGCCATGACAGGGGCTTGCTGTGAGTTGACGTGGCTTAGATGTTTGTTGACAGATTTAGGTCTCCCACATAAAGAATCTGCATTGTTGTATTGTGATAACAAGGCTGCCCTACACATTGCGGCAAACCCGGTTTTTCATGAACGGACTAGACACATAGAGATGGATTGCCACTACATAAGAGATAAGATTCAAGATGGTTCGATAGCTACAAAGTATGTAGGTTCTGCACACCAACTGGCAGACGTCTTGACAAAGCCTTTGGGGAAAGATTTTTTTGTTCCTATGATACACAAGTTGGGAGTGCAGGATATCCACTCTCCAACTTGAGGGGGAGTGTTAGAATATAAAGTTGTTAAGTGCATGTTTAGTGTGTGTTTACAGCACAAGTTCTTTCCCATTGTATATAGCCAAAATGTTGGTTAGAATACAGCTCATAATGTCCTAGTTTGTTGGGACAGTTAGTTATTCATTCTTGTATAAATACACAGTTGATAATCAATAAAGATCAACACATCACATTCAATATTTCTCTCTAATTTACATATATCAAATTTGATCCTCAAACTTTTGATTGTTATATATAATTTGTTTTGAATATTTATTTTTCAATTCCATCTCTTAAAATTTAATTTTTATATTAATTTTGGTCCTTATTTTTATAATTGCTATTTGCTTTTTTCTTATCATTTTTTATTGAAATTTTTTATCTATCAAATTTGGTCCTCATTTTTTTTATTGTTACTTATTTTATTTGAAATAATTTATGAAATGTTAATTATTATTATTTTAATTTATTCACCTTTCATTTTTTTTTAATTTTTTAGATTTGATCTCTATTATTTTGATTATTATTTATTTTATTTGAGATAATTTATGAAATTATATTTTTTTTCAATTTCATTCTCATTCAACTTTT
Source organism: Salix caprea (assembly GCA_964035475.1). Taxonomy (NCBI): domain Eukaryota; kingdom Viridiplantae; phylum Streptophyta; class Magnoliopsida; order Malpighiales; family Salicaceae; genus Salix; species Salix caprea. The sequence goes on from OZ037760.1 coordinate 6,997,288, forward strand.
TAATTTGTAAGATTTGTTCCTCATTATTTTAATAAACTTGAGAAAAATAAAACATTAATAAGTTATTTTTCCAGCTCATTTTCCATTATATAACCAAACACTCGAAACTGTTTTCCAATTTATTTTCCATTACACTACCAAACATCGGAAAATACTTCCCCAGAATTCACTTTCTCGGAATTCACTTTCCCTAGAATTTACTTTTCAAAAAAAAACTACTTTCCAGCAAACAAACGGGACATTAAATTAATGGATAATGAGCTGATATATGACAGGCACGTCCGTCCATCCCTGGATAGGCTCGAGCATAGCCCTTTTATTCCACGCCCAAAAAAAAAAAAAAATTAGCAGCCCGTCAAGGGAAAACCACCCCAAAAGGCGGACGGCGTCTTTTAAACAAAAAGAAATTCCATGTTGATTATTACCCAGGGTGAGTTTTAAACCGATTAGCCATATTTTATTCAAAATAGGACATTTAGCCGAACGATGCCAAATAAATTGTTGGAAACCTTACTAACCGAGAAGAAAAATAAAGACAAGATTAAAATAGAAGAATTGTCGGGACAGAAGTTAGACCACTTGGTATTTATATTCTCAAATTTCAGTCGCGTTAGCTCGTGTTCGTGCTATCCATAGCACACACACACATGTTCAAACAATACACTTCACTGAAAAGTTGGAGTTCCTCTAATTAAAATCAAATGTACTTGGTTAATTAATTACCTTAGATGTCACAAGTACATGTTAAAATTACAAAAACAATGAGTGAAAACTATTGTACCGAACAACGAAGAAGAAATTAATAATCTGATTTTCTCTCCTGCCTATACATCCTAAAGAAATTTGAAAGGATCTTCATCCCATTGGCTAGGCACGTAAAATGCTGTTACGGTTTATTGTCGTGCTCATGAACCTCACCAGGACTCGGAACAGACCTCGTAGCCTCGCCTTCAATTTGAAAGTTTTCGTATTTATGACCTATACCTGGGCTTGGCCCTGACTTCTTCGCTGCTTGGAGAGAAAATCCTCCAGCAAAACCTTCAACCTCCCCAACTTTAACATCTTTATTCAGCTCTGACCCACTAAGAGGCCGTGCTTCTGCGCCGATAACCATGGCGATTATCACGAGAGAGCAGAGAAGAAGAAGATGAGAAAAGAGGGTTATAGGTTTTTGTTCTCTCCCCATGCTAGACATACACGTTTTCGAACTATGTGCCTTCGAAATATGTTTCCCTGACCAAGTGTTGTGTGTTTTGACGTTAATGAATGGGAAGTTATAAGTTGGGTTTGCATTTATAGGGCTTGAAAATCAGTAGTTTGAACTCTTTCTGCGTTTTAACCGGCGTTTTGCTGAAATTTGAATTTTTTTTCATTTTAAATAAATATGTTTTGGTATTTTTAGATTATTTTGATGTGCTAGTGTCAAAAATGATTTTTTTAAAAAAAAATATTATTTTAATATATTTCGGCACGAACAACACTTTAAAAAATTACCGCAACCGCACTCCCAAACAAGCTATAAGATAGTTTGGGAGATGGTTTGATTAAAAAGGTCGGGCGTCGCTATTCAAAGGCATGTGATAATTTTGAATTATATATTGATCATGTGCCGCCTTTGGTTCATAGTATAAGGGTGCCATCTTCGCTGATCTTCGGAAAGCGACATTTCTAACCAGCTCGGCAGATCCTTAAAGCGAAGAGTTCGATTTCTAAGAATGGACAGGTGGTAGCATTAACGGGAATCGAGATATGAAACTGGCCAACATGGATCGAAAAAATACAAGAAATGAAATGGATAAACTAGAATCACATACAAGCAATGTGGTGGACCAACATGGATCGAAAGGTTTGTGGCTTTGTGCAACGATTTTACCTAGTACAACGACACGATTATTAAAGATCAAAACTTGTAGTGCTAGCTAAATTATTTTGTTTTCTTTCCCATTTTCTACCGACTTTTAGGAGCTAGCCCGTGACAAGCAAAGCATGAAAACATTAGCCAGCTTTCTTCTTTTGAGAACTCACTCTAGCTAGGATCACCTGAATTTTTGTGTTTAGTCAAAACTTTAGGTTATCAAGACTGTCGTTGCTTGATATTTTAATTAGATATTATACATACAGCTAAATCATCTCCGGCTTTTACTGTTCGAAATGCTCACTGTTCATCTAGACTCATAATCATTGTGGATTTGAATAGTAAAATTACATGATATTATAACTATAATTGGTATACTAGAAAAGACCAAGGAGGCTGCTTGGCCGAGTGGTTAAGGCGCGCGGTTCAAGCGACGAATGCGACATTTCGAAACTCACCATCTACAAAACTCATTTTTGAACAAGTTATATTACATAATCATATAAGTATCATTTGTATACTAAGAAGACCACGGAGGCTGCTTGGCCGAGTGGTTAAAGTGCGTGGTGCAAACGACGAATGCGAGAGTTCGAAACTCACAATCTGCAAAACACAGTTTTGAACAGTGATTAGAGGGAATTTTTTTTTTCTTTTCGTTTTGTTTTTTTTTTTTCAAAACTCATTTTTGAACAGTAATGAACAGTGATCTTCACTGTTCATTACTGTTTGCAGAGGGAACTTTCTTTTTTTTTTCGTTTTTTTTTTCCAACAAGCCTTCTTTTATTTGTTTTTTTATAAGTGAGGTATCCGTGATAGCTTACACGCACCACGACTAATCTCCGGACCCATTTTTTTTAATATTGTTTTTCCTTTTTTTTGTCACTTATACATTTTTTGGTTTTTTTTAATAACCAGAGTATCTGGGTTAGTTTACGCGCACACTGATTATTTTTCCTCATTACTGTTTGAAAAGGTGCTTTCCCCTTGCACTTTTTTTTTTATAACCGGGCTTCTTTTTTTTGTTTGTTTTATTATAACCGGTGTTTCCGGGGCAGCTTACGCGCACCACGACTGATCTCCGGACCCATTTTTTTAGAACATTTTTTTCCTGTTTTTTTTTCACTTATACATTTCTTTTCGCTTTTTTTTATAACAACAATCTCCAGGTAAGCTTACGCTTACTTTCAAACAGGAATTAACAGTGAAAATCACAGTAATGAACAATAAAAGGTGCTTTCCCCTTGCACTTTTTTTTCTCTTTTTTTGTTTTTTTAATAACCAGGCTGTCCGGGGCAGTTTACTCGCACCACAACTAATCTCTACACCCACTTTTTTTTACAGTAATTAACAGTGATTTTCATTGTTCATTACTGTTACAAAAGGGGCTTTTTTTTATAACCATACTTTTTTTTTAATAACCGGGATATCCGTGACAGCTTACATGCACCACGACTAATCTCCAGACCCATGTGTATTTTTTAGCATTTGTTTTCCTATTTTTTTCACACTTATATATTTTTTTCTGTTTTTTTATGACCAGGGTGTCCGGATCAGTTTACGCGCACCATGATTTTTTTTCATAAACAGTGATTTTCACTGGTCATTACTGTTTGAAAAGGGGTTTTCTGTTTTTTTTTTAATAAAGCTTCTTTTTTATATATAATCAATATCAATATTCTGAAATTCATGTCATCGATAGTATGAACAATAATAGTCATAATATGAATTATTTATAATAATATTTATAATGACAGCTACAATAATTATGACAATTTAACAATCATGATAATATAATGACAATTATAATCGAAATAATTCATCAGTTGATATTATTTTTCTTTAAGGTTGACTTCTGCGGTTTTCTTATGTATAATATTTCATATCTAATATCACATAAACAAAAAAATATACGAAGTGATGCGTAGACGAAACGGATAGAAAATTAGGGCAATTTATCTACAGTGAAAAAATATACAAGCCACTTGCCATCCACTTCACCGTACCTATAAACAATTTTTTTAACATGCAAAAATATATTCATAGTCTTAGATTTTTTTATAATGCTATATATCTAAGCAAAACAATCAGCCTACTAATACAAATAAAAATTCTAATAAAAATTAAAATTCAGAACTAAGAGTATAAATACATAAATACAAATAAATTATTTAAAATTATACAAAAATTACTGAAAAAATAAAGGCATCAAAACTAAATCAAGAAATAAAATAATTATTTATTTTTTCGTTATCGCACTTTTAATTTTTTCAATTTAATCCTTCCATTTAAATTATTAACATATTTTGTTTTTATTTCGGCCCATATACTTTTAATTCTTTTATTTTTTAAATCTATTTCTAAATAGTCTCTATTTTTATCCATGTTCACCGTGACACAAATCACTATGGACGGCAACAGTAATGCTCAATTTTTGGGTCGATTCGAGTTGATTCGATTCATTCGGTTTACCGGTCACGTCAGTACAGCTCTTTATTGTGATATTTCTGTTTAGTGTTTGAGCTTTCAACTGTTTTTTCTGGTCCTTAATGTCATTATATAGGTTTTGATTTATTTTAATTGGGTCATTCAACTTAAATTGATCATATATTGTAGTTTCATTTAGGTCCCTATTCTTTGAATTTTTGAACTGGTTTGAAATCCTTAATAATTTTGGTATCAAAGTTTTGAATTATTTCAATTTTATCTATCCATTCAAATTTAATACAAATTCTAAATATTTTCGGTATTAAAGTTTATTAATTTATTTTAAAATATTAAAATAACCAGTTAAAACATGTATAAAATCATTCAATTTCCTACATCGAAAAAAGTCGAGATAAAACATTCAAAATAATGATAATGATTTTTTTTAGTTTTTTTTTTTTATAAATACATGAAACTAATTATATGTTTTAATATTTATTTAATATTAGTGCCTGAGAATATATAGAGAGAGAAAAAAACATTTCTAACATATTTTATATATTATAATTTTACCAATTGAATATTAAAATAACTACTTATAGCACACAAAAATTTTAAGTTTATTTCTTCAAAAAAAAATTTATTTCTAATATTTCAGATCTAATATTACTAGGAAAAAAAGACAACTCATAAAAAAATATACGAACCACTTCCCATTTCGATCACACTGTTCTTTTTAGACAGAAAAAAACTTATTTCTAATATATTTTATCTATTACAATTTTATTTATTATATATTAAAATAATTAATTAAAATATTTAAAAAATCAATTAATTTTCTAAATAGAAAAAAGCCCAGCGCAACGCGCGGGCAAATCAGCTCGTTATAGCTAAAGGGGAAGAAAATTTTCTAATCATTTTGCTTTCCTGGTTGATTTATGGGGACGTAACGGGTTCCGCGTGGCTCATTCAAGTTTTAGGCTAGCGAGATTTATTCAAATTGCTTAAGACAACAAACAAATATTTTACGTATAATTAAGTCATCTAGCACCATAAACGCTTGTTTATTGACAAATTGTCAAGGCGCGCGGAGGATCAAAACCCTAATTAGAAAAATCAAGAACTACGCAATTAGTCCCTTGTTTTAGAATCTTCTTTTTTCTAACCGTAATGTCATTAAGACTGTCAAGTCATTTTATTAAAATAACAAAAGTAAAATAATAAAATACTCAAATCGATCCTTAACCATCTTCCAAAAATATATATTTTAAGCTGAACTTCTAATCACTAAATAAAAAATGATATTATGTAAAGAAATTATTTTAATATTAAAAAACTAACATAAATTGCTGGATGAATTCTTATCATGGCTATGCATTTACTTTAAAAGCCAGCCAAGATCTATCCTAAAACATGTTTTCTTAATGGTAAGTTATTTGTAGATGAGAGTAGACATGCTGGTACATGCTTTGGAATGGTGGGTCTCTTTCAGCATAAGTCAGCAGGTTTAAGGTACTGTCTAGATTTAATGATTGTTTCTAAGTTTGTTTAAGGTTGATTTTAAAGTATCGTTTTGTTTATAATATATTAAAATAATATATTTTATTTTTAAAAATTATTTTTATATCAACCTATACATCTGATTTTATGGTTGAACTCTTGCTGGAAAATATAACGAAGTCATCGCTCCCCACCAGAACTCTGTTAAACCAAAATAAGAAAATTATGGCACAAGAACTGTGTATGTCAAAGCCCAATATTAAGTAGATAGATGCAGATTATTAACCACCATACCCATGGCACTTGGCCTGTACTATATATTAAGCTTTTTTTAATAGCTAATTAAAAGAAGTGAAAAGTAGACAACTACATAGAGTAGTAATTTCATCACCCTGACACTGGATTAAGCCCGTTCCATATCCACAGCGTATATGGCAAGTCTCCTCATGCCGATGACCCTGCCAGTTCCACCACTTTCTCGTTGGAGCTCACCACTACCGATTTAGGAACCTCATCATAACCACCATTGCACTTTCTAGCTATCTCTACACTCATTTCGTCAATAAAACATCGTATATTCCTGTCGGAGGAACCACCATCGGCCACCGCTGCCTCGGCCGCCTCCTTCCATTTCATTGCATTCTCCTTCATTTCCACCGCCTTAGGTCCCGCTGTGGCCTCCAGAAAGCATTTCTCTATTTCATCACGAGTAATCAGTCTGTTCTCTGCTTCTCCGCGGCACATTCTCGCACCAACCTTGAAGATGTCGACCAAATACTTTGCATTGGTAACTTGATCACCCCATTGAGGAAAAGCCACCACTGGAATGCCTGATGTGAGTGCTTCCATGGAAGAGTTCCACCCACAATGTGTTACGAAGCATGCAACTGATGGGTGAGCTAAAACCTTCTCTTGAGGACTCCATTGCACCACTTTGCCCTTGTTTCCTGCTTTCTCCAAGAACCCATCTGGCAGAACATGGAGGTGATATTGTCCTGCATCTTTCTGGGGTGGTGTTTTCATAACTAACAAGAAGAAGACGCCCGAATTCAATAACCCATGAGCGATCTCGTTCCACTGGTCTTGCTTCAACTCTACAACGCTACCGAAAGACACATAAACAACTGATGAAGGTGGCTTTGTGTCAAGCCATTCGATGCACTCATCTGCCTTCCGGAAGTCTCCTTGGACCGTTGTCTTCGGTACCTTAGGATTTCTGAATAGTGGCCCAACGGCCTTGATGGGGAAGATTTCTGACATGTGCTGGATAAGCTCCGGTTCAAGCTCTTCAAATGTTTCCATGAGGATGCAAAATGGCTTGTCAAGATTTTTGTACTGACCTAAAATGGCCCTCCTAAAGAAAGGATACGGAGTGGTAGGATGTAAGAAACTAGGGACTTCATCGTATTTTAGCAGAGGCATGCATGGTAATTGGACATCTTTCTCGGGGTGCTCCTCGTCAGGGAAAGGAACAGTACCATGATGGTAATGGTAATATGCGGCAAAACAAGCGCAAGATTGAACCCAAAGCATTGCACAAGGGAGACCTAGACCTGTGGCCACGTCTGTAACCCAGGGAATGAAAGGGTTGTTTATGAGGCAAGAAACTGGCCGCCCTTCCTCTGCATTTTTCCTGATCATTTGAGGAATTGCTTGTTTACCAACAAGCTCAAGTTGAGATAAGTATTGATCAAGATCTTCGCGCCTAGGATCGTCCTTTTCCCATCCATCATCAAAGAATTCAAACCGGATAAAGCCATCACCACACGGTGTCAGCTCATCTGTGATGTTATTGGCTTTTCTCATCTGTTTGCCGATGGTTTTTGAAGTGGAGAAGGTGACAAGGAATCTTCTGGAGGCAAGCATTTTTCCAAGTCTAAGTAAAGGATTTACGTGGCCTTGGGCTGGGAAAGAAACAAGGAGCAGATGGCCAAGAGTCTCGGCAGCCATTGTTCTCTTCTGGTTTTTTTTATAGGCAGAGAGACACTATAGAATGAGAAGTAAGTGGTGTGCAGGATAGGACTGGATGAATTTGGGGATGGGTGGTGAACATGGATGCGAATATATATATAAGGAGCTACATTCAAAGTTTTAGAGACTGTTAGTTGGCTGACGATATTTTTTAAATTGACGTGATTTTGATTGTTACGTTTATCTTCCGAATATCTTTAAAATATCTGGATTAATTTTATGTGTCATGAAATTTTAATGGTTATTGTATTAGAAATAACATTTGATATTATAAAAAGAACAAATATTTTAGTTCTAAATTTTTATTATTATGCCATCTTTTTTTTAATTATTTAATAAGTGGTATGAGTTTGGGACTAAAAAGTTTACTCCCCTGTATTTTTAGGTTTGAGCACTGTAATTACTAATATGATGGTCATTAGAGATTTATATAGTTGTTAACTTTAAGACTCGTGAAATTAATTGAGATGCAGACAAACTGGCTTGGACAACCACATTAATAAAAAAATGTTTTTAGTTTTTATATAGTTATAATTATTATACGGATCGAGCAAGAAGAAAATATATGCTTCCCTGTTCATTATACCAGACAATGTCTATAATAAAACCGCATTTTATTCTCCTAACTATTTTATTTTCTCAAGAAACTATACATATTTTATTCATAGAGTATTTGTATCTTATAAATTTTGTTTTTCTTATAAAATTAAAATGCTGAAGTATAATTTTATTTTTCCGGTATTTGAGTTATATTTTATTTAAAATAATATTTATTGAATTAGTTATGAATTTATTTTGACAGAAGTGACCCGACACCTTTCACACGAATTGTTGTGATACGAGGTTGATTTTGAGTTGAGTGGATGCGGTAGCAAGTAGCGACAACTCTAGAGACATAAACCAGTGGATACAAGCCATCTACAACATTGTTTGGGTCCAATGGACAAGATTGATCACACACCTGATCCAGAAATACCGTACGAAAGACAAAAGCAGCATGTCACGTGCCCATTTATGTGCTGGTACGTGCAGGAGGAGGGTGGTCTCTTCAATGTCAGCAGCAGCAGTAGGTGTCCCTTTGTCAGCAAGCTTTATGTCAGTTCGTTGTCCCGTCAAGGCAGCTGGATAATGGTTAGGGACTGACGAGCTGGTTGGGGTACTGGTTAGTGATGTATTGAGTTATAGAGTCTGGTCCAATTCTAGTTAATGTAGTTCGTTCGTGTGGTCATGTAAGTCTGGTTGATGTTGACAGGGTTACATAATAAATTAATTAAGGGTCCAATAATTAATTAAGGGTCAGAATGGTTTTGACAACCTTAACATTATCTTCTTCTAAAAACATATTTTGTGATAAAGGAGTAAAACACTAACTGCTTCATATTTTTACAAAGATTATATATTATGACTCGAATTTAAAACCAGTCATACCAGAACTTCCGTCACATGACGCCCTCCATTGAAGACTTTCAGTTTCAAATCTGTAACTGCTGTTACAAATCAAAATTTACTCTCGACCAATATGTAACTGTTATGTTCTCTTCTATGCCAATCCTTTGAGGCAGAGCTAGAGACTTCAAGTCTTCAACAACTACCAGTTATTCCAGCTGCAGACCATTAGTTTCTGTTTTTCTTGATTTTATTGGAATAACTTATTGAATTTTGGAAGATAATTTTATACAGAAAAAATACTTTTAAAAATAATGTCTATAGTACACCTCAAATTTTCTATGTTTTTTCTTTATATACACTCCTGAAGTATTATTAAAAAAAATTAAAATATTTTTTTGATATGCTCTGATACCAAACTGACATAGACAAGAAACTCTGACAGAGCGGCTCAACACGGCCAATTCTATGGGCACTCAATAGCTACTCACTGGAGTCGTGTCTATTGGATGATAAACAAAGCTTCTAGTTATAAGGAAGAGCTTGAAGAACAGAGAATTTGAACAAACAAGATTTTATTGAAGAGGCTTTTCCTTAGAGAATAACTCTCTTCGGGTTCTGCCTTGAAACATTACACATAGCCTCTATTTATACAAGTCTTGAGGCCTTTTGCTTACATCATTGATTACATAAGAAAACACATAAAAAAGCACTCACCTAATGACAAGACATCACTTATTACATAATGGAGCACTTACCTAATAATGGAGCACTTCATAATGGAGCACTATCTAATAATGCACCACTACATGACAAGACACCACTTGTTACATAATTGAGCACTTACTTATAATACACCCTATATAAGACAAATGATAATTATCAACTGACAATAGGTTCATGATCTGGAGAAAGGTTCTGGTCTGATAAGCTATCCTGGACTTGTAGGGCCAAATCATAGTCGTCCTCATCAATCATTTCCATCTCATGTGGTTTCAGGAGTGTCGGGATTCCCAGAATTATCTGCTTAATTTTTTTATTTTTGTACTGCATTCTCAGATTATGAAGATGGTCGGAATAGTGAGGATCATAAAAATCATATCCAGGTTCTTCATCAGGATCTGTGCCTTTAGGCCATAATTCTTCAGGAATAATATTGTTCTTGAGGCACATTGTCTTTTGCATGGTCCTGAGCTCTGGAAGGTTTGAAAGGGGTTGTTCATACAGGGAGTATGGATGCGTTGCGTAGAGGGTAGCTTGTGGAAAACTTATCACCAAATTGTCTGCCGAAGCCTTGAAAGGTCTGTGAAATATGAAAATAGAGAACAAATGAGCAAAGGCTTGTTTAACAGACTTGGGCCGGGCCGTGTTTTGATATACTTCAATCCAACAAGGTTGTGGATGAGGCCATTGGGATTTTTCCTGTTGGAGAAGGGAGATCCATTGTGTGGGGTTATGAAACCATGTGAGGAACTTGGAGGTATAGTACCAAGAGTCCGCTGGCCAAGAAGTCCTGTGAAAACTAGCAAGAAAGTAATCAATAGGAAATTCTATAGCAACATGGTACAAGTGACAGAGGTACCATAAGAAAAAGTAAAGTTCTTTGGGGAATAGGCCAGATGGTTTGAAGGTGAATAGGTGGATGAAAGGATATTTGGGATGGATCCCTAAGCTTTGGAAACAAAGGGAGGATGCATCATAGTTGAGAAGGAGGTGATCTTGGAGGCTAAATAGTTTGTCTTTAGCCTGTTGGTTGAGAGTGTGGTTAAGGATCATTTCTTGAGCAAGAGGAGGTAAATCTTCTGTGGGGAAATCTCGCTCAGGTGGAGGTGGATTGGAAGAGGAGGCCATAAGAATCAAGGGAAGGAGCAGTGTTTGTGGTTTAGGTGGTCTGGTGAGCATGTCTGGAATTACATTCTTGTGTCCTTTTATATGCTCGACGGTGAAGGTGTACTTTGAAAACCATTCTGCTAGTCTCAGAAGTTGTGGATGAGGAAGCATCTTTCGCTTGAACTGTAGCATTTTGGGAAAAGAGGAACAATCCATGATGACCTTGAAATGGTAGGCTGCCAGGTGGAACTCGAACTTTTGGATGCCATACTTTACAGCTAGGATTTCTTTGAAAGTGGAGTGATAGTGGGTTTCTGACTCCTTGAAAAACCCGCTTTTGTAGCCACATATGTGTCGGTGGCCTTCTTTTTCTTCAAGTAGTACTGCACTCCAATATTTGTCACTAGCATCGGTCTGGAGAATACGCTGTCCTGTTGATGGAATGACTAAAGCAGGAAGGTGTTGTGTGGCCATCTTTAGTTGTTTGACTGCTTGTGTCTGCTTTTCTGTCCAAGGGTCTGCATCCTTCTTTAACATGAGCTGGAGTGGCCTTGTCATCTGTGCAACTCGGGGAATAAAATTTCTGAGATACTGGACAATGCCCAAAAACTGTTGCACTTGTCTTCTAGTGAGGGGGCCATCTGAGAATTTTTTAAGTTCTTCAGCTATATGGGTGCCAGGTGTGTAAGCACCATCTGTAAATACCATACCGAGAAATTCAATTTCCTTTTGGCAGATATGCATCTTGGTTTCAGAGAGCATGATACCATGATGGCGAACAAGCTCTGCAAATTGCTTTAATAGCATAGCATGTGACTCTTCGTCCTTTGAGAAAAGTAACACGTCATCAATGTAGATTAAAGCTGATTGAAGTATAGGCTCAAACACTTTAATCATGGCTTTTTGAAATAAGGAAGGTGCTACTTTGAGACCAAAGGGCATGACTCGCCATTGATAATGATGGTCTGGTATGCAGAAACCTGTTTTGTATCTGTCTTCAGGATGAATGCCAAGTTGCCAAAAACCAGCTTTAAGATCAAATTTGGAGAATACTTTGGCATTGTGGAGGTTGGCAAATAATGTCATGGTATTTGGCAAGGGGAACTTATCATCTTGTAAAAAATGATTCAATGGCTGATAATTAATTACCAACCTGAGCTTGCCTCGTTTTTGTTCAGACCTTTTATTAACATAAAAGGCTTCGCAAGACCATGAGGAGTCTGTGGGCTCAATTAATCCTTGGGCCTGTAATTGAGCACATTCTTCTTGAGCTAGCATCTTGTGCTCAGGATTCATTCCAGTGTGACTAGCTTTTGTGGGATTGATGTCTTCATTAAGCTTGAAAGGAAGCCTAATAAAAAACTGTGGATTTTGCCATAAGGGATGAGAACATTTGGCAAGAAACTCCTGATGAGAGTTTGAACACGAGTGTTGAATGATTTGAGCTTTGATGAGGTCAATTTGGTCTGGGAGTGAAGGTTGGAGTTCATAGAGTGAAGGTGTAGCTGTATATGGTAGAAAATGGGTTTTATACTGAATACCATGGGGAAGGATTCTGAACTTAGATTTGAAATAAACATCAAATCCAATAACTAAATCCTTTCCAGGTAAAGGAGATCCAAGAACATGGGTTTTGACTGAACATTGTGGAAGGATTTGTATGGTAATGGGTCTTTTGGTTTTGAGTTGGGTGCAGAAGACTTGATTGTCAGCGGCTCGGAAATATTCTTTATGGGCGACCCAACAATGAGGAGGAAGGACTTTAGGGTTAAGGATGGTTCTGTGGGCTCCTGTATCAAATAAGGCTATGGCTTTGATGGGCTTGGCATATGTGGATGTGAGAATAGTGACAGGGGCTAGAGGTATTGGATGTGAAGGAGGGCTGGTGGTTTGGGCTTGGTAGAGTTCATAGATCTCATCATCAGAACTTTCATCTGCAACAGCAGCTATGGTGTCAGGAGTGAGCTCATCCGTGAGGGAGAATAGGGATTCAACTTCATCATCATCAGGATTGAACTTTGTGTTTTGGGCCAGGAAATCAATTAACTTCAGTGACTGGGCTTGCTTCTTTGGACAGGCTTTTGCAAAGTGACCTTTGCGCTTACAGATGAAGCATCTATTGGAGCTTGAAGAGAAGTTTTTGGGGCGCCTGGTGTGGCGTTTTCTGAGGAACTTCCATTTCTTCTGGCGACCATTAAAAGAAGATCTGTGGATTTTCTTGAAATGCCGTTTCTTTTTCATGGGACAATTGCAATCAGTATTGTCTGAGCATTTAATCATCAGGTCTGGTCGCTTGCAGGCACGGAGCATGGTTTTGTCAGGCTGTAATATCTTGGTGAAATACTTGTGCTGGTCACACATTTTGTTGAGAGCTTCCAACACCTGGTGAAAGATCGTGCCAAGAGATTGGTTGTCAATGGCTTCTTTTCGGATTTTGAATAGTCTGAATGTTTCATCAGCCAGATCCCTTGGTATGGAGGCCAGAAAGGCATGCTTGAGACTTGGATCATCAGGACCAGAGAGAATATGGTATCGTCGGCACATTTCTTTAAAGTGTCTTTCCAGATCAGATCTCTGATAGGAACAACACTTCATTTTGAAGTACTCGTACCTTGCGATTTCTTTGTCATTTAAAGCTTCTCCAAGAAATTCATAATGGAGCCAGCCCAGAGCTTCAGAAAGAGACGCACTATTCACAAATTGTAGTTGTCGGTAATCTCCTAAGGCATGGAACCAATCCCATAAGGTGCCAGAGAACTTTGCCGTGAATTGTTGCAATGCATCTCGAAGTGTTACACCATCTTTGAGCATGTAACTAGTCAGCCATGAATGGAATTCGAGCATTCTATCACGCCATTTTACTCTTGGAATGTCATCCAAAGTAAAATATCCTCCGGTATTTGAAGAGTGGATATGAGGTTGATAACGGCGAGGGTTAAGATTTACCTCATCATCACTGCTGACTGGTTCGTCCACACTAACTCTAGTAGTAGAGGTTGGTGGAGGTTCTTGCCTAGTCCTGGAAGATTGAGGATCTGATGAGTGTGCTTGAGGAGGATCAGCCATTAGTAATGGTGGCATGGAACAAGTGTCAGAAGAATCATCATCAGAAGTCACAAGAGTACTTTCTTCAGTAGGAGTCTCTTCTTCAGATGTATTGGCAAGAGATTCATGAGTGAGAATTTTAGGGATAGTTTGGTGGGAATAGGTAGTGAGTAAAGACTGGATAGGGTTGGAAGATTTGTGAGACTGAATCATAAGTTGGTAAGGGTCCTGGGAGTCTTGGAAAGGGTCATCTGGTTCATGTTTTTTAGATTCAAAAGAATCAGAGGATGAGGAGATGATAGGGGCTGGTGATCTGGGTTTTTTGGAGATAAATGGTACTTGGGTTTTCCCTTTATCTCGTTTGGAGAGAGTTTTTCGGAAAAGGTTTTCAGAGTCTGGGTTTCCAAATAATTGAGGTGTAGCAGGTAAAGGTTGTGGGGTGAAAGAAGGGGAATGTTTAGTCCAAAATGGGTCTGGATAATAGGAAGTCATCCTGGCCTGTGAGGGTTCAGGAAATGGTGAAGGCTTTGATTTGGATTTGGCTAATTCAGTCTGAAGAGACTTGAGTTGTATTTTGAGAGACTGAATTTCTTGTTCCTTCTGAGGGTCTATATGGCTGCCTGTAGAAGCTTGAAGAAGTAGATACTCATGAATGGTGGAGATCCTTTGTTGAATTTCAGCACACAACTTTTCAAGATGTAGGATTCGAGAATCAACAGTAACTGTCATCTTTTTCAGATTAGTCTGTACCATGTCAACCTTGGATTCAATGCGATGAAGAACAGAATTTTGAGCAATGGCATTTTGGCTTTGCCAATTGAGAACAGCTTCAGCTTGAGTAACTTGTTTAGGTCTGCCATCAGCATCAACACCTGGAGGGTTGTGGACTTGAGGAAGAGTACGAACCTTGTCCTTAACTTGTTCCTGTAAAGCAGGAAAATCATCGTCATAAGGTCTTGTGGGTTGATACATAGAGACTGTAGGGACTTGCTCTGGGGTTGCCCAAGAAGGAGGAGTATATTTGACAAGATAGTCAAATTTTCCTGAAGGTTGTCCCAAGGTGTCAACTGTGCGATCTCCATTTATGTATCTGGATTTCAGCTTCTTGCCAGAAGATTTTCTTTTGTGCCTGGGAGTATCATCTTCATCTGCCATGGCTGCATTACAACAACTGTCACAATGACAAGTGTCCCAAAAAACATGGTTATCCTTTGCATAAGAGTAGATGGGTAGACCAGTGTCTGAGAAGGACTCAATAGGTACTGGAAGAGGTTCATGGATAGGCTGCACCATTGAGATGGAAGAGAAAATTGCAGGGGGAGTTGTGGAAGATGCTCCTTTCTGAAAGATAATTTCTACAGTACCATCTGCTTTTTTGGTGAACTCAGGTTCCATGGATTGAACAGGAACAGAGTTTTGGTGTAGTTTTTCGTAATTGGTGATCCATGAAGAGGGAAGTAATTTTTGTAATTCTTCCTTCGGGATTTGCCGCGGGACATGGGTACAGGTGGCCTTTTGATTAGTATCAACAGTGATGAGTAAAGCATCATTGGTGACAGGAAGTACTAAATCAAAAGCATGATTTTGGACCCGGTAAGCCATCTGATAGTGAAGAGTGGCTTGATAGGTGTCCAAGACTTGATCAGCACCAGTAATTTGTAGTTGGACTTTCAAGAACTGATGGAGTTGGGGATCATCCAACGCCATGTTGAAATTAGGATAGAAAGTAACAACCACTGTGCCACAATTAAGGGTGGTTTCAAGCGATCCAATGCAAGCATGTTGATATTCCAAATATCTGGTATCCAAAAGAGCTAATCGTGCTGCAACAGGTAAGCCTTTACGGCCATGATAAGATAAAGCAAGACGAATAGCACCAAAGTGGATATGTGTATATCCTTGAGAAATCCACTGTCCTGGAAACTCAGATGGAATTTCAAGAGTAACAAATTGTTCTCGAGAAGTAGCAGGAATCTTATGTTGGTCGAAAGAGGAAGCTTGAACATATTCTTTTGTCATACGAGAAGGCTGTTTGATGAGGGTTTTAATACTGCGAATAACTGAGGGAGATCTTTTGACAAAGGCATGATAAGGATTGACTAGTGGAAGGTCTGTTTCAGAGATTTTTTGTGAATCATCTAAAAGATTAACTTCATATAGATAAGCAAGCTTAGTAGAGGTAGACTTACGAAAAGAAGGGGAAGGAGGAAGATGGAAAGAGGAAGAAGAGGCCTGAAGAGAAGAGGAAGGAGGTGAAGATGGAGACGAAGTCATGATCAACCCCAAACCAGGGAGCTCTGATACCAAACTGACATAGACAAGAAACTCTGACAGAGCGGCTCAACACGGCCAATTCTATGGGCACTCAATAGCTACTCACTGGAGTCGTGTCTATTGGATGATAAACAAAGCTTCTAGTTATAAGGAAGAGCTTGAAGAACAGAGAATTTGAACAAACAAGATTTTATTGAAGAGGCTTTTCCTTAGAGAATAACTCTCTAAAAAAGTATTTAAAAAAAATATAATATTGTTGCAAACATATCACGATAACATGATCTAGCTTTGGCCCATTTATTTTTATTGGTTTTTTTTATAAAATTATATTTTTTAACAATTTCTTTTATTCTTTTATGAGAATGCTACTACCTACTACCAACAATAAATAACAAACACTGGAATTTCACAATAATGATAAAACATAAACATTAACTTGCATTAAATTTGACGCGTGAATAACGACAACAAAACAAATCAATGGTGCTTCGAAATGACAGGGCGGGAAAACACCAGAGTTCGCTGGGAAAACCTGACTAGACCACGTGGATCGCTCAGTTCACGCGCTGATCAGCTGGCTGAACTGTACGTGCTGACCACGCTCCTCTTTAATAATGCTAAAGACGAAACAGGTAATTAGAAGAATTGAAGTGCTATGTTTCCTTTTCTGTTTTTTATGGCCGGTGGCTGGCAAACTCTGCTGAGAGGGAGGAACCGCGGCTGAGATGAGGCTGCTGGTGTTTTTGATTGTTTCCGTGGTGAAGGCTGGTGGTGACGGAAAACTCAGTGATGATGGGGGGAGGACCAGTGGCGTCGCTGTTGGCAGTAGAGGGGTTGGTCGGGTGGATGCACAGCCGCGTTGCTTTTGGCGGTTGAAACGCGGCTGGGTTTTGATCAGTGTTGAGGGGCTGGCTGGCGTGAATCTTTGGTTGTTAATGATGGGTAAAGGCCTGCGAAAGGCACTGTCCTTGATAGCCAGACTGGACCTGTAAGATCTACAAGCGAGGAAGGATCTAGACACAGTTTGAATTTAGTGACTACATGAAATCAACCAACTTGATAAAACAATTTAAATAAAGTGGTGACAGTCATCTTTTTCAGACAATAAATCTTACATGAAGGGATACAAAATTACAAATCATTGCAAGGGGAGGGAGAAACAAGAGGAAAATATCGAAGAGAAAACAGGTATATCTTTCATCTATTCCCCCAAAACAAAAACCACAGGACATGAAAACAGCATAGAGATAGTTAGACTGTCTGACGAGTAAACACCTTAAACCACCTTTAGTTGTATGCATTAACTGAGATCTGAGATCTGTGACTCTCATTCGGTTCTCTCTCATTAAAAATCCCAGTTATAGTAGCAGATCTCAGTTAATGAGAGAGAACCGAATGAGGCAGGAGGGTATGTTAGCAGGATTCAAC